>NC_069472.1:7943308-7953308 GCF_026875155.1 Cherax quadricarinatus
AAAGTTCTGATCCAAAGTCTGGAACTAACTGAAGATCAAGGACAGTGTTGAGACAAAAAAATACTGTCGAAAGAGAGGTTTCAGAGTATAGTAGTATTGAGTTGTAGCCACTGAGAGGTCATGTCCCTCTCAGAACAGCCTGAGGGACTGAGAACCTCAAATCTACGACTTTAAAGGTGATGGACTGATTACATCGTCTTCACAACTCTTCTGCTCCTGCCCTGCTTCCTGAACTCGACTGAAGACGCCTACTGTGTAGGCAAACGTGTTTTCGGAAAAAAGTTGCTTAAGTTTTGGTCCCCCTCTATGGTGTCTTAACAACCATCCGTCGGTATAGTATACATTTTGATATTCACGTAGTACCATCCTTGGGTGTTTGCTGTCTACCAACCTACTACCATAGGACACATATTTATTGAAAAAAAAGTTGTCGGAAAAGTACAGTATTCATCATTCCTCGAGAAGAAACTTCATTAAATTTTCTCATGAAGCATTTCTATTATTACCAAACTGTGGGTTACCACATATTACACTTACACGAGAACCTCGTTTTCATAATCTAATTTATTTTAAGAAAGGTAACGTTGGATCAACACGAACTGTTTACAAATCCGAACTAGCCATTCAGATTTGGAAGCGATCAAAAAAACAGGTATCCATCAAGTTATAGCAGAGGAAATCTAGTATTCTAATTTTGCTTTCAAAATAGTAAAAATGTCACCTTTCACATAATAATATTAAAAATAGTAATTTCAGTAAGATGAACAAAGTTAAAAGTTGTACTTTGATTTTTATTGTACGTTTCAAATGATTTTGAAAAAATTGTGTTAAAGTCTGAAATAACATATAACGGAATCTGTCTGATGAATTTTCAGAGAGGCACCATACGAAAAACTTATTTTAGGTTCCTGAACCTTGATTCATTTCTAACATACAGAGGTGATAGACATATATAGTTGGAGAGTGAGGTGTGAGTGAGCGCATGGTGACCTGAAGAATGACATATTGGGATGAGGAGGGTAAACGGTGAATAGTGTGTCTCCTGTGTTGCAGGAGGTGTGCTTATGCCTGATTGAGTACCCATCACCTACCCAGCAACACAGGGATCACACTGATCTCACGTCTACAAGTCCTCACTCAACATGGCATTCTCAGGTCCCCATGCCGCACACACCCTCACTCTTCCGCCTGTATATATGTCTTTCAACCTCTGTAAGTTAAAAAGTGATCAGGGTCTCAGGACCGAAATATTTTTCAAATCAGTAAGTCTTAGTGTTTGCTTATTGTTTTTCTAAACCAAACTTCTTTGCCTAAAATTTACATGCATAACCTCTTCCACCAGTGAATTTGTCCGATGTGACGCCGTATACGACTGCTTCACCTCACCTGCCCTGCGATAAAAAGGTCCTTTCTCGCGTAATGCTATTCTTATCAAAACTGATGGGCTGATTACATCGAATCCAGGCTCAGGGACTAATCACTTAAAACTTTTTTCTGATTCTTCACCATTATTTGCATCGGACCTGATGAAGCCCACTGTCTGGAAACACGTTTCCACAAAAAATATGTTTAAGTGGGGGTAAAACATTTATCATTCCAGTAGTGAAATATGGTGTTTCGTTTTCTTCTTCCCTCACCTGAAACTTGATATCTACAAATACAGATGACAGAGGCAAATATACAATGGCCATAACATTAATACACTCCATGTTAATTATAAGTTTAATTAACGAGGGAAGCTAACCAGCTCAGGCAGGTATATAAAAGCCGTACGTCCTACAATTGACATACCCTGATCTCCTACACTCTAATTTTGTTATTTTTGTCTGGGCTATTGAACTTCTAGCCCGTGATGGACAAACGATTCCTCAATAAAGTTACCTAACTAGAATACATATTGGTTGCCATACATTAGTCAGTATTATATTAGATTTTTTTTTTCTGAACAAGAAGTGCTGCTGCTCCAAGACAAGGGAGGCTGCGTCCAAGACGGAAGATCTTTGAGTCCAAGACAGAAGATGGAGATGGTATGATCCAAGACAGATGGAGATGTAGATCCAAGACAGAGATGGAGGTGGTAATCCAAGACAAAAGGGGGAAAAGATCGGGACCATTGTAGTGATATTTGGTCCTAGGCAGATATTGGGTCCAATAACAGATGCTACATTCCAAAATAGAGATGCAAGTTTCCAAGACATGAGAAGCTGAATTCTAGATAAGAAGAGGCCGAACCCCAGAATGAAGATGCTGGGATCTAAGACAGAAGTGCTGGTCAAGGCAGGAACGGTAGGTACATGCATGAGTTGATAGGCCCTCATGTCTTGGACAGTAAAAAGTTTTGGACACTAAAAAACGTGTATGACGAAGAATATGACTCATATTAGGGTAAGAGATAAGATGAGGACTCCATTATTTACTTCATAACAGTAGACAATAGGCCGATACATGTGAATGTCCCTGACAGTAAATATTAATATATTTATAAATAAGATTATCAAAGCAATAAGTGCTGGGGTATTTGGAGAGGCGTGAAAGTAAATGAAAATTAATCTAACAGTAGTAGGAGCTGTCACAGATGCTCTTTGAAGACTCCGTTTGAGATATTATGAAGAAAAGTTCAGTGATGTGGAACGAGACCAGGAAGGAGTGTAGCAGAAAGGGATTAAAATGTAAACAAAGAACGAATAAGGCGATGGAGATTATCAGAATAGAATAAGGAACAAGGTGAAAAGTAAAAGAGTTTTAATGGTCAGATGAAGACGTGTCGTGCAAATGACATCTTGAAACCATGTAACACTGAAGAGTGAATGAAGGGAAAAATTTGGAGGAATATTGAGGCTTGAAAAAAGGTAATATGTATGGAGAATACATTTAGAAGATGACGTGCAGTTACAGAAGGTATTAGCCATAGGCAAAGGAACGTTCGCCTACACAGTAGTTTCGACTGAAGAAGCTACTGTGTAGGCGAAACGTTTTCGAATAAAGTTCCTAACTGTTTCCTATGTGTCTTACCTACCAAAAGGAGGGTCTGTTTGACGTGGTTAGGTGATTGTTGAGATGTTGTTTGATTTGGTTTTGAGGGGTTGTGAGGTGGTTGCTGAAGGTTGGTTATTGAGGTGGTTATTGAGGTGTGTTGAGTGTTTGTTGAGGTGGTTGTTGAGGTGGTTGTCGAGGTGGGTATTGAGGTGGTTGTTGAGGTGGTTGTTGAGGTGGTTGTTGATGGTGGTTGTTGAGGTGGTTTGAGCATTAAGGAAGAGAATATGATGACCAAGAGAGTCCATATACTAGAATGGAAGAAAGGTAAAGGTAGGTTATCTTTCAAAGAAAAGTTGGAGAGAGAGATTAGGAGTTCAAAGTGGTATGGGCTTTAATTAAGCATCCCTCTGATATATGATTGAATTAGAACGGGTGAGATTTTGACGTCCTGTTGGAGGTGCATGCAAGCAATCTTATGAAGGGAATCAGGAAAATCCGGCTAACAGGATCGATCCCTGGAGGCAGGACGCACAGTGCATGCATTCTAAAAGAGGGATAGTGATGTTGTAAATTCCGTGCGACATTTGGATTGGTGATGTCTGCACACCCTTTGGCAAGATAACCTGAGTTTTCCCTACCTAGGTGGGAGACGGCCCATGTTTTTTAAAAAAAATAGAAATATGGATATATCTGGTTCTCTGGCACTGTTCAGTCGTTGTTTGAGTAAGTCGCCCGAGACATCACTGCCACGAGTTGCTTGAACATATAGATCTTTGAATGAAAAGTGGCCGCCCTTTTGTTTAATTGGGGAATACTGCTGAAGCCCTTCATTTTATTGTAATTAAAACCGCAGAGCTTTCAATTATGAATTGCCTTGAAGTTGTAAGCCTTTGAAGTTGCCGTGCCGTGATACATATTGTGGGCTCTCTCTCTCTCACTGTCTCCCTCTCCATTTCTCTCTGTCTCTCTCTCTCTCTGTCTCTCTCCTCCGCTCACTCTCTCTCTCATCCACATCTCATCACCTCTCTCTCTCTCTCTCTCTCTCTCCTAGCTCTCTCTCTCACCTCCCTCTCTCTCCACTACCTCTCTCTCTCTCTCTCTTCATATCTCTTGTAATGCAGAAGATAAACATAGCCTAAATTCCAATTTTGTTTAAAGTGAGGCCGTGAAGTAAACTTCCAGAAAAGTTTCATCCATACTGAGTCTGACACAGTGTCACTAATACCCAATAATTCTCCATATTTTTATTTTCTGTCTGTGTGGGATCAACTGTGAGAGCCACTGGCCCAGTGGCTAACGCCACGTCTGGAGTTTTTTGAGACTCACTGATCGCGGGTTCTAACACCCCGCCCGTGGTATGATTTGCATTTTTATAATATGGAAAATATCCTGGTTTGCTTATATTACTGTTGTCAAAAGAATGGAAACAAGCAAATGATAATCCAATGTTCGGAAAAGGGAGATAATGCCATTACGTCCCCAACTATTCGTCCATAACTTACGCCAATTCACTTTAGCCATTGAAGACTAATCGTATGGTCGAGAATATTTTTCTGAGAAATAACAAAATATAACCTGACTAACCTACTCAATTTTTTTAAAACTAATATACACAAACTTTGAGATGAAAATTCCCAATAAATATAGAATCTCTAGATTTGAAAAAAAATAGATAAAGTGAAGGGTATAGAAGACAAATTTCTTGCCTAATTTATTAATGACTGGCAAAACGAATAAGAGAAACTAAACAGATTTAATGCTGAAATAAATATATTATTCACACGTAGGAAAGAGAAAGTAGTAGTAAAGAGAGGTGTGTTAGAGTAGGTAGTTATAAGGAGTGGTAGTTTCCGTATATATTGATTCTTGGTATCAATCAAATTCACAAAGTACATCATGTCTGATCTTGAGATAATGATAACATCCCAAAGCAGAAAATTGCGTAAGACAGAAAAGCTGGGGGAAAAATGCATCCAAATCCTGATGATTATTTCTGTGACCTGAAAAGGTTCGGCGCTGGGTCTGAGACGCAGGCGATGGGGCTGCATAGGGAAGAAAAGATCAAAATAATGTATTTTTGAAATACCTATCCTCCTACGTGAATACAAAATATTTTGAAATAAACTAAATGAAACCAGGAAAGCAGAATCTTGGAATAAATCATAAACAAGGACCTCAAGACCAACCAACAATACCTGTCCAAAACAAGGAAATATTACCTAGTTGGATAATCTTGATAGATCCAACTGGCAGCAGGTAAAGTGGTTAACGCACCGGCCTGAGAGTTCAGGACTCCCCCTTGGTCATGTGTTCTAACGCCCAACGCTTTCCGTAGTTTTGTTTGCACTAAGTGTTAGTTACGATTTTCTTGACTCATAAAGCCTATCTGCGAACAGGAAGAACAACATAATGCTAGGTTTGATACCCAGAAAATTTTAGAGTAAAAATTACCAGAAATCATAAAGTCTCTCTATATACCTTTTAGATTTCATTTTGATGTGCCTCCAGTTTGTCTCCAAACTCATAAAATAACAAGAATGGACGCAGAAAAGGTAACTAATCATAACCAAGATTAAGTGAACCTTGATATTATGCTGGGCAAACTGAAATCAGTTGACAACCAACGTGTTGCCCTGGCCGAACATGTTTGGTTTAAAAACGAGCCAACCAAATTAATAATAATAAGGAGTGGTAGAAGAAAAAACAATGTGATGACAGTCATAACAGCGAGCGCCTTCACTTAAGTTGTGTAACTAACAAGTAGTAGTTGTGAAGCCATGAGCAGCTACGACAGTTGTAGCCCATATACTCCATACACCTTCTGTCTTTCCTGAAATTGACGGTACATCTGGAAATACATGATAATCTGTACTCTAGACAGGAAAAGTAATAGTTGATAGCAAATAAACACGGGATGAACCTGCTAAGTCTTCAACTGTTTATTCTTTCCCTGTACATAGTTGATCGTCGGTCAGTGTCTCTTGGTCTCTATCTCTCTGTTTGTCCTGTCTCTCTGTCTGTTTATTCTATCTGTCTGTCTGTCTCTCTTTTTTTACACAGTTTGACATAAGGTTAGGGTAACACAGGGATCCCTAGCTTAGACAAGGCTAAGAGCCTGTTACATTACATCAACTCGTTGAAAGCAATTTTTATTGTTTATGAGACATACAACAAATAAAAAATGCTTTCAAAGAGCTATGTAGGTAACAGCTCTTAGTTTGTAATGAATTTTAAGGAATCCCCTCTCTCTCTTTCTCTGTGTTCTCTGTCCTCTGTCTCTGTCTCTGTCTCTCTCACTCTCTCTCTCCTGGTTGCGCCCAGTAACGGATGAAAAACCCGTTGGAAAGTACATGTGATAAAACGATATTTGTCTTGATGTCGAGCAATTATCTGCTGTGTAGGCGCCTTTGCAGCCCCATGGCTGTGATCTACTCCCCACTGATCAGGAGTAACACACTCATCAGATACCTGGTCTACGCAAGCCAGGCTCCACACAACTCCACTAGGTGCCTATTAATTTTGGGCTGTTGGTGCTAACGGCCTTTCAAATGTACAGAAAATTAGATTTACTGAATAGGGTTTGCAAAAAGTAGTTTTATTTGCTCTCCCATCTTCAATTTATTGCGTCTTCATCTGCAAAAAATAAAGAGGAAAGAATGTATCACTTTTTTTTACACACAAGTTGCATCTTAAAAGCATCGATTCCTTCTCGGTGTTTCCGCCAGCGTTCCAGTACATTATATATAATCAAAAAAGAAGCGCTAAGCCACAAGGGCATACAGCGCTGCAGGGTAGGGAAGGAAGCAAGGGAATTGGATGGCAGAAAGGGAGGGGGGAATATCAGCAGGTTACAGAAAACAGCGGGGGCAGGGGGATAGTACGGGGGTAGAGGGTAGCTAGAGATGAAGTAGAAAGGGCTGAAGGTATCAGAATTTGTGAAAGTAATCAGTCGTTTGTCAAAAAGTCAATGAGAGAGTACCGGATGAAAGGTGGGTCCATCAGCGAGAGGGAATGTAAAGAGAGAGCAGCGGAGCGAAGACGACGACAGAGGTAAATTCTGCGTGCTCGTTGATAAAGTGGCAGTCCAACAGAATGTGGCTGACTGATAAATGGAGCTTTGGCAATTCTCACAGAGATGAGCAGACGCCTCTCCATGAGATATCCATGAGTAAGAGGGGGCGGGGGGGGGGGGGAAGGGAGAATGGGGGGGCCTATGCGAAGACGGGAGAGAGTAGTTCTCCCAACATCGACACTGGTGATAAGAAGACGGCCCAGTAACCTATACTCGTTTAATAGACTGAAGTTTGTTGCCGAAGCATAGTAAAGACCACCGTTGTTGCCAACGGGTGGTGAAAGGTGGGAAGATCTTCAGTAAAAAAAAAATAAAAAAACAGTCCTGCGTAATGGAATACCTCTAATAAGAAACTGGTAGGTCAGTACTGCTGACCCGCAGCAGTGTCCTGCTGTTCATTGCCCTGTACGTCAACATGACCAGGACCCAAAAACAAAAAACAATATCTTTATGCTTGGTAAAGATAGCGCGTAGCCCAAAGTTGGATACGGAGACTAAGGGGTGAGGTGTAACAAATTTTGTATAGCCTGTAAAGCACTAAGGGAGTCTGAGACAACCACAAATATGACACAGGCATAGATGCAATACGGATAAGTCTGTAAGGATGGCATATAATTCAGGGGCAGTAAAAATACAAGCGAAGATAGTAAATAGCCCTTGTACGAACGCTGTCCGGAAACACTGCTGCGAATCCTACTCCGTCAGAAGACTTAGAGCCATCTGTGTACACTGCAATGGCATAGAATGAGAGTGAAAGTGGTCAAGAAAAGAGAGCGGGAAGCGACCGTAGACAGTATGGGCTTTCGAGCAAGGGAGGGAGAAAGAACAGACTCGGAACAGCTGGAACTTCCAGGGGGGTAGGGAAAAGTGAGTGCTACATGAACATAGAAAGGTGGTAGTTGAAGAGAAGACAAGAGCGAATAAAAGGCGAAGAGAGAAGGGCGAGTAAACAGGGGCGGCGAACAAATAAAAGAATGTCTACTATATCATGACCATGCATAAAAATGGAAAGGATTGCGGAGATCATGAGAGCATACATAGTAGCGCAGGCAATGCATCACGGCGATCATAAGATGAACGTTCGCTTCTGCATAGAGGCTCTCGCAGGGGAAGAGCGGAAAGCCACCAAGGCATAAACTAAGCCTTTGGTTGATGAATGGGGTTAAGGCTAGAGAGAGTGCAGGAGATGCCGCTGAATAGATCTGGTCACCATAATCAAGTTTTCGATAAAATAAGGTGGAATGTAGGCGAAGGGAGGGTTCGACGATCAGCTCCCCCGAAAAAGAGCAAGGGGTTTAAAGAAGATCAGCGCCCGGCAGTGACAAGTATTTGCCTTCAAGAGGTAATGTGAGGTTTCCAGGATAACCTACGATCAAAGAGAGGCCCAGAAACTTGACTGTATCACGTTCAGGATACGGGAAGCCATAAGAGGTACAAGGAAATGATCGAGATGACAGAGCGTCTAGTGAAAAGTGATTTTGTGGTTTTTAGTGCGAAAATTTTAAACCCATCGTGTGGTGGCCCAATTGGAAACACTGTCGACCTGCATGTTGGAGAGAAACTGTAAGAGGTGACAGTCAGCGCCATCACAGGCAATAGCGAAGTCATCAACATAGAGTGATGACCAAATATTTGATTGAAGACTAGAGGCCAAATTCATAATAGTCAAGGAGAAAAGTGTTGTGCTCAGAACACATCCCTGGGGGACACCTTCAGCTTTGATAAAGTCCGGGAGAGCACATTATTAACCCGAACACGAAATGCCTTTCAGTTAAAAGTTCTTAAGGAAGATGGTAGATTGCCTCGAAGGCCCTAAAGAGTGGCTTGGGCCTAAAAATATTATACCCCAAGTTGTGTCATATGCCTTCTCAAGGTCAAAAAATATGGCAATAACTGAGTGGTTATTCGCAAAGCAATTACGAACATACGTATCCAAGCGTAGTAAGGGATCTATGGTAGAACGTCCCTTAACGAAAGACCATATATGGACGAGTGGAGAGAACTGTTGTGTGTCCTCTAAATATACCACACTAAACGTCTATTTATCCTAGGCGTTCCATTACTTTGCAAACTGCACTGGTAAGAGCAATGGGACATAGTAGAGGTTTCATGTCCCGTAAGTGCCTGGTTTGCGGAAGGGAGAACAAATTCGGATTTTCCACAGCTGTGAAGAACTCCTTGTGACCAAATAAGATTGTAAAGGCGTACAAGGACTGCAAGGGCTGACTGATGTTAAATGTGTAGCATACGAAATAGAATGTCGACGGGCCCAAGCTGCCCGATGATCGACAAGCTGAGAGTGTGCCTCCAGTTCCTTGAACTGTAAAGGCACATTAACTGTTCTTCTCTGAGAGAAGAAAAAGTCCCAAGGTGCTAACTCTCCTGGCAGAACTTTGAGAAAGAAAATGAGTGGCATAGAGAAGTCCCTGAGAAAATAACGGACCAGATGATTGCCCAGTTTCATTGGCAACATCTAGTGGGTTTGCTATATCAACACGGCAACCCCAGAACAGGAGCCGGGTCAGGAGAATATTTAACCACTCAGTTTTTCCGTACTTTTTCCAGACTGCGCACTCATAGAGGAAGCAAGGTGATGTGGAGGACATAATCACGCCATCAAGTGCTTTTAGTCCCACGGATGACACGGGCGAGCGATCGCATGCTTCTGTTTAAAACAAGGAGTTTTCGCTCTGTGGTCTATTGTACCGGTACACTGCCCCATCAGCGCGTTTCACACGTACTGCACGAGCACAAGCAGGAGACCAACAAGGCACGCCATTTCTGAGAATGCATGCCCGAATCTGGGGTATAGAATGAGAAGCTGTGGGGGGGGGTGAAAACGGAGACGAAGAAGAGGTGTAAAAGCTCTCAATGGAGGACGAAGAGGAACCTCTTTAAAAACAGTTGGTGTGATAAAGGATCCATTACCCGATTAAATTGCCAGCCTTGGGG
>NC_069472.1:7958308-7981245 GCF_026875155.1 Cherax quadricarinatus
TAAACAAATGTTATGTAGTTGTGCCTCCAGGGGCTTATGCTTCCACTGAGATTACACGACACTTCTCCCATGTTGGTAACTCCAAAAGTCATTAATCATTGTGCAGATTACGTATAATCCTCAAGTAATCACCTTTGATAATATTATCAGATATCTCACTCATATATTATCAGTATCTCTCTCTCTTCATATATTATCAAGTACTCTCCTCTTTCATGTATTATCAGTATCTCTCTCCTTTTATATATTTACCATGTAACTCTCTCTTCACATATTATCAATTAACTCTCTATTTCATATAATATCAAGTATCCATTCTCTTTTATGTATTACCAAGTATCTCTCTCTCTCACACATTATCTAGTATCCCTCTCTTTCATAATTATCAAGTAACTCTCTACTCATATATTATCAAGTATCTCTCATCTTTGATATATAAATCAAGTATTCTCTCATATATATTCCAGTATCTCTCTCTCTTTCAAATATTATCAGTTATCTCTCTCTTTCATAATTATCGAGTATCGCTCTCCTTTCTCAGTTGTGTATGAGAACAATGCAAAAGTTAAAAAGGAGTTTCCAGTACCCTAGAAGTTTTACATGTTTCTGTGCAGGCAGTAAACGATCCCTGTATATTGTTCAAGCTCCGTTATTTCTCCCTGCCTTTAAAAGCACAGTAATCACACAACAATACCTAGACAGAAGAGCAAAAGTGTTTTGAAATGTACCATTCATCGCGATTGTAGTTTGCTAGTTTATGTAGTGTCACATAATCCGCCCGTTAATTTTCGTGGTCTTTGCTACATTTACCCAATCATGTCTCTAAATAACAGATCACCTGATATTATCTTTGTCCTAAACCTTTTGCCTATTCCTTACGTTCTATGCCTTTGTGTTATTCTATTCTGTTTCTCGTTCTGAGTTCATCATCTCTCCATATCCACACTAAGACGTAGAAAAGTTGTTACCAATGAACATCATGTTAGTCTAATTTCCACCACAGACAGGTTTCCATTTCAACACTCATTTTGAACAGGACGGTAGTACCACCCTGGTAGTTTTGCTGTCTACCACCCTACTACCACAGGACGGTAGTACCTCCCGGGTGGTTGCTGTCTACCAACCATACTACACAGGACGGTATTACCTCCCTGGGTGGTTGCTGTCCCACCAAGCTACAACCACAGGACGGTAGTACCTCGGTTGGTTTGTTAACACAAAGGCACACTAAATCAACTTTATTCCAAAACGGTTTCGCCTACACAGCAGGCTTCTTCAGTCGAGTACAGGAAGCAAGGCAGGAGCGTAGAGAATGTGAAGACGGAAGTAATCAGTCCATCACCCTTAAAGTCGTAGATTTGAGTTGTCAAGACCCTCAGCCTGGAGAAAGTTCTGATCCAAAGTCTGGAACTAACTGAAGATCAAGGACAGTGTTGAGACAAAAAAATACTGTCGAAAGAGAGGTTTCAGAGTATAGTAGTATTGAGTTGTAGCCACTGAGAGGTCATGTCTCCTCTCAGAACAGCCTGAGGACTGAGAACCTCAAATCTACGACTTAAGGTGATGGACTGATTACATCGTCTTCACAACTCTTCTGCTCCTGCCCTGCTTCCTGAACTCGACTGAAGACGCCTACTGTGTAGGCAAACGTGTTTTCGGAAAAAAGTTGCTTAAGTTTTGGTCCCCCTCTATGGTGTCTTAACAACCATCCGTCGGTATAGTATACATTTTGATATTCACGTAGTACCATCCTTGGGTGTTTGCTGTCTACCAACCTACTACCATAGGACACATATTTATTGAAAAAAAAGTTGTCGGAAAAGTACAGTATTCATCATTCCTCGAGAAGAAACTTCATTAAATTTTCTCATGAAGCATTTCTATTATTACCAAACTGTGGGTTACCACATATTACACTTACACGAGAACCTCGTTTTCATAATCTAATTTATTTTAAGAAAGGTAACGTTGGATCAACACGAACTGTTTACAAATCCGAACTAGCCATTCAGATTTGGAAGCGATCAAAAAAACAGGTATCCATCAAGTTATAGCAGAGGAAATCTAGTATTCTAATTTTGCTTTCAAAATAGTAAAAATGTCACCTTTCACATAATAATATTAAAAATAGTAATTTCAGTAAGATGAACAAAGTTAAAAGTTGTACTTTGATTTTTATTGTACGTTTCAAATGATTTTGAAAAAATTGTGTTAAAGTCTGAAATAACATATAACGGAATCTGTCTGATGAATTTTCAGAGAGGCACCATACGAAAAACTTATTTTAGGTTCCTGAACCTTGATTCATTTCTAACATACAGAGGTGATAGACATATATAGTTGGAGAGTGAGGTGTGAGTGAGCGCATGGTGACCTGAAGAATGACATATTGGGATGAGGAGGGTAAACGGTGAATAGTGTGTCTCCTGTGTTGCAGGAGGTGTGCTTATGCCTGATTGAGTACCCATCACCTACCCAGCAACACAGGGATCACACTGATCTCACGTCTACAAGTCCTCACTCAACATGGCATTCTCAGGTCCCCATGCCGCACACACCCTCACTCTTCCGCCTGTATATATGTCTTTCAACCTCTGTAAGTTAAAAAGTGATCAGGGTCTCAGGACCGAAATATTTTTCAAATCAGTAAGTCTTAGTGTTTGCTTATTGTTTTTCTAAACCAAACTTCTTTGCCTAAAATTTACATGCATAACCTCTTCCACCAGTGAATTTGTCCGATGTGACGCCGTATACGACTGCTTCACCTCACCTGCCCTGCGATAAAAAGGTCCTTTCTCGCGTAATGCTATTCTTATCAAAACTGATGGGCTGATTACATCGAATCCAGGCTCAGGGACTAATCACTTAAAACTTTTTTCTGATTCTTCACCATTATTTGCATCGGACCTGATGAAGCCCACTGTCTGGAAACACGTTTCCACAAAAAATATGTTTAAGTGGGGGTAAAACATTTATCATTCCAGTAGTGAAATATGGTGTTTCGTTTTCTTCTTCCCTCACCTGAAACTTGATATCTACAAATACAGATGACAGAGGCAAATATACAATGGCCATAACATTAATACACTCCATGTTAATTATAAGTTTAATTAACGAGGGAAGCTAACCAGCTCAGGCAGGTATATAAAAGCCGTACGTCCTACAATTGACATACCCTGATCTCCTACACTCTAATTTTGTTATTTTTGTCTGGGCTATTGAACTTCTAGCCCGTGATGGACAAACGATTCCTCAATAAAGTTACCTAACTAGAATACATATTGGTTGCCATACATTAGTCAGTATTATATTAGATTTTTTTTTTCTGAACAAGAAGTGCTGCTGCTCCAAGACAAGGGAGGCTGCGTCCAAGACGGAAGATCTTTGAGTCCAAGACAGAAGATGGAGATGGTATGATCCAAGACAGATGGAGATGTAGATCCAAGACAGAGATGGAGGTGGTAATCCAAGACAAAAGGGGGAAAAGATCGGGACCATTGTAGTGATATTTGGTCCTAGGCAGATATTGGGTCCAATAACAGATGCTACATTCCAAAATAGAGATGCAAGTTTCCAAGACATGAGAAGCTGAATTCTAGATAAGAAGAGGCCGAACCCCAGAATGAAGATGCTGGGATCTAAGACAGAAGTGCTGGTCAAGGCAGGAACGGTAGGTACATGCATGAGTTGATAGGCCCTCATGTCTTGGACAGTAAAAAGTTTTGGACACTAAAAAACGTGTATGACGAAGAATATGACTCATATTAGGGTAAGAGATAAGATGAGGACTCCATTATTTACTTCATAACAGTAGACAATAGGCCGATACATGTGAATGTCCCTGACAGTAAATATTAATATATTTATAAATAAGATTATCAAAGCAATAAGTGCTGGGGTATTTGGAGAGGCGTGAAAGTAAATGAAAATTAATCTAACAGTAGTAGGAGCTGTCACAGATGCTCTTTGAAGACTCCGTTTGAGATATTATGAAGAAAAGTTCAGTGATGTGGAACGAGACCAGGAAGGAGTGTAGCAGAAAGGGATTAAAATGTAAACAAAGAACGAATAAGGCGATGGAGATTATCAGAATAGAATAAGGAACAAGGTGAAAAGTAAAAGAGTTTTAATGGTCAGATGAAGACGTGTCGTGCAAATGACATCTTGAAACCATGTAACACTGAAGAGTGAATGAAGGGAAAAATTTGGAGGAATATTGAGGCTTGAAAAAAGGTAATATGTATGGAGAATACATTTAGAAGATGACGTGCAGTTACAGAAGGTATTAGCCATAGGCAAAGGAACGTTCGCCTACACAGTAGTTTCGACTGAAGAAGCTACTGTGTAGGCGAAACGTTTTCGAATAAAGTTCCTAACTGTTTCCTATGTGTCTTACCTACCAAAAGGAGGGTCTGTTTGACGTGGTTAGGTGATTGTTGAGATGTTGTTTGATTTGGTTTTGAGGGGTTGTGAGGTGGTTGCTGAAGGTTGGTTATTGAGGTGGTTATTGAGGTGTGTTGAGGAAAAGGGAAATCCTTGAAGAAAATTTTTTAAATAGGGGTTTAGTTTTGGGACGTTTTTAAACAAAACAAAAATTTTGGGTAGTTTAGGTTACAACCAATCCCCAAAAAAGGGAAAAAGTTTCCCCACCCCTTTTTTTGGAAAAAAAATTCAGAAAGGGTTTAAGGGGGGACATTATGGGGGTTTAATACCAAAATTTTTTAAAAATAATTTTCCCGTAAAAAATTTTAGGGGTTTTATTTTAATAAGCTTTAACGGTCATTTTTCAAAAATTTTTTTGGGGAGCCCACCCCCCAAAAAAAAGGGAAACCCCAAACCACAAAAAGGTAAAAAAAATTCAAAGTTTAAGGGCCCCCTTTAGCCTATCCAAAAGAAATCCCAAATTTTTTCCAGCCCCTCGGAGTTTTAGTGGGTCACAGGCCCAGGACTAAAAAAGGGGGGCCCCCCCCCGCCCCCCCAAACCAAAGGGACCCCGGTAAAAGGCCCCTTTAAACCCCAACAAGTAAACGGGCCCTTCACCAAAAAAAAGGTAGGGACGGGGTTTAGTTTTGGGAAACACGGTACCCCATACAATTTGGGCCAAGGGGGCAAAACTGATTTTGGTCGGATGAATTTTTTAAAACGTTGGTTTTTCCAAAAATAATAGGGAAGGTTTTGTCAAACCGGTCCCAAAAATTTGTTGGGGGGGGGGGGGGGGGGGGGGGGGGGGGGGGGGGGAGTCTGCATACCGTGGTTTTAGCTTAGGTTCAAGAGGATATCCCCTTGTGTGGGTTTTTTGCCCTCCCTTTTAGGAATAATTCATAGTTTGTTTGAAAGGGGAAAAAACCTCGGGTTTGGAGGGACCCACCCTCACAAGTTGGGAGGAAAAAGCAGGCTACCTTCCCCATTATTTCCGTTGGGGCAGAAACCCGGAAAAAGTCAAAAATAAGAGGGCAGTCTCTCCTGTGACTCGTTGATCCTGGGGATGATTTGGGTTTGGGAAATCTATTCCTCGAGCCTACCTGCAGTTGGTGGGGGTTGTGATGAACCACCCCAGGCAAACCCCTTTTTGGTGGGGGTCTTGGACGGTATAGGGGGGGGCCCCCCTACCGAAGAGTGTTTGGGGCCCCGGGGGTGTACGCCCCCAAAAAAGATTGGGTTCTTGCTTTTACCGAGGAAGGGGCCTCCAACAAACTAAATGTTCTTTTTGCGAGGGTATTTAATGCGAAACCCCTTTCGGTGCGCATCAAATGATGGAGAAAAGGGGCAGGCACTCTACCAAGTGTGGGGGCCGGAACCATTTAGTTCAGGTTTTGTGTTTGGCCCACGATGTTCCCATGGGAGGGAAAATTTTGGGTTTTAAAAAACAGGGCAAGATTTCTAAACATTTTTACTGGCCCCAGGTTGGGAATCAGTGGGGAAGATGTAGAATATGCCCCGTTTGCCAAAGGGTGGAAAACCTAATCGGGAATTAAACCTGGGCCCCCCTTAAAACCCATTACAGTACCCGGAGAACCTTTTTGCAGCTGGTGGTGGATTGTGTAGGGGGCCCCTACCCCGGACCAAGATGGGAAACCTACTTACTTACATTATTTGTTCCCCTTTCCAGGTTTCCGGGGCCATTCCACTACGTAAGATTTCAAAAGCGTGGGCTTGAGAGCATTGGGGAAATTTTTTACGCAGGTCGGGCATCCCTAAGGAAATTAAACTGATCAGGGGGAGTCAAATTTTACAATCTAAACATTTTCGCACGGTTTTGGGGAGTTTTAATATTAAAATGAACGACCTCCACTGCTATCACCCAGAGAGTCAAGGGGTTGTGGAGCGGTTTCAACCAGTCTCTCAAACTATGCCTGCGGGGCTTATTGTGACCAGTACCAGAAGACAGGGATGATGGTATCCCCCTCCTTTTATTTGCCGGGGGTGCGGGGGGACAGCACTTCAGGATTCATTACGCTATATTCCCTTTGAACTGAATCTAATGGTCCACCAGGTACGGGGACCACTGACGAATTTTGAGGGATTATACTGGCTTGGTGAAGATTGTGAGGCCTGCCCCTCTGAGGATTTTCTCGCTTTCAAGACCGTTTGGATCACAATGAAAGCATCTGGCGGCTGCGAACCTGGCACATCAACCAAACCAAGGAGATGAAAAACAATTTGACCGCAAGGCCGTGCCTCATACCTTTGAAGTGGGAGAGGAGGTGCTAGCATTGGAGCCGGAGCCTGTAAGGCCTAACAAGCATAGTTCAGTGACGTCAAAGGTGATGGAAAAGGTCACAAGATCAAAATTACAAAAATCATGACACCTGGGCGATGGAAATCTGACGGGTGGTACATACAAACAGGCTGATAAGGTACCACCAAAGAGGAGTGCATGTGAAATTTAGTAGTGACCCAGGGGTGAACATTGATGCACAGGGGGCCACAATGTAACACCTTATAACAGGGCATTGTTTAAAAGATCTTCACAATGTAATGTTTGGTTTATACGAGAAAGGTGCTGAGATGGTTCACTTCTCTGGAATTTTGTGATTTGTTGGGGATTCCATCGTGTAAGCAAGCTAAAGCCCTATAATGAATAAGATGTTATGGAAGCTGAACCAAGTCGTCAGGTCCCCCTTACATAAAGAACCCACAAAGAGAAAAATATGGAGAAGGAGGTGAAATTTTACTGACAAATGAATTAAAATAATACCAAGCGAGAGTAAGTGGGCATCCCCCTTATCTGGATGGTTCCCAAAACCAGATGCCCATGAGGATGTGCAACTGGACTACCCGTAAGGTTAATTTAATAAGTAGGCTGATTGTTTTCCTCTTCCTAGAATTGAGATGTCATGATGCAGTGTGGGAGCTAAATATGTAAGTACGTTAGACCTGTTGAAGGGTTATAACCCGATACCTTTAAAACCCCACGTGCCAAGTGACACTCTGCTTTTTTGTAACGGCCAGATGGCTTTTTCCAGTACAAAGTTCTCCACCTTTGGGCTTCGTAATGCACCTCCTGTTTTCCAACGCAGAATGCAGGAGGTTAATACGTGGCCTAAAGGGCGTGAGGTGTTATAATAAATGACCTGGTTATTTTTAGCGACTGTTGTCAGAGCATGTAAGGCACTTAAAGAGCTTTTCCTCTAGCTCGCTGGTGCCCAGCTCACAGATAATTTGGCAAAGAGTGTTTTTCCGGGCAAGCCCAGTAACTTTTCTAGCCAGTTATTGGCCAGGGGAAGGAGGCCCCCCAGCGAATGCCAAGGTGGAGGCTATAGACAATTATCCTGTACCAAAAGACCCGGAAGGAGGCAGTGCGTTTTGTGGGCAGGTAACATTTTTAGAAAGTTCTGTCCAAATTTTGTCAAAGGTGGAACTCGCCACTCCCTGACCCTGACTAGCCCCAATGTACATTTGTGAGGGATATGAAAGTTGTCAAGGCATTTGAACATGTAAAAGCTTTGCTTACATAGTGCTCCCTGTGGCTGGCTAGTCCTAATTTCACATTGCCATTTTTCTCTACAAGTAGTCATGCCATTATACTGGAGTTTGGGGCTGTGTTACTGCATAGAAGTAGAGTACAATTTGTTGCCATCAGCCTACTTTTCGCGCAAAACTGAAGAAACACCAGCAGCACTATGCCACCAAAAAAGGAGGCTCTTGCTTTAGTGTTAGCAGTGCAACATTTTGAGGTGTAATTTAACTCATCAAGTTTACCCTATAAGGGTGTAAGTGACCATAATCCTTTACGTTTCCTTCTCTTAATGTTGCAGTTAAAAACTGTAGTTAAAGCACCCTTCTGGCAAGACAGTGATCGAGTGAATGATTGGGGAAAAGTTTTTCTTTTTCGGCCACCGCTCCTTGGTGGGAATCTGCCATGAGAAAACAATAATAAATATTATATATATATATTATAATATAAAATATATATATATATATAATATATATATATAATATATATATATAAAGGTGTGTGTGTGTGAGTGTGTGTGTGTGTGTAGTGTCGTGCCGAATAAGGCAAGAACTTGCGATTCTTGGCTTAAATAGCAACGCTCCATCTTGCCATATAAGACGTGTGAAAGATTTGTGTATCAATACATTTCGGCCAAAATCATACTGAACCTAACGAAAAAAAATATATTTCGACTGTGTTTTGTTTAGTATTAAATTATTTGTAAACAAATATCTAAAATATATATAGTTGGGTTGCTAAAATAACTTATTTCATGTTATAATAAGGTTAGGTAAGTTTTCTAAGAATTTCCTTTTGGTCAAAATAATAAATTTTACATAACCTTTAATGAAAAAATATATCTTTAAATGTATAATATAAAATTTTAAAAGGACATACTTTAAATGAGTTCTTGCAATTGACAGTTTTACAAATTCGGCAGAGCATATTATATATATATATATATATATATTATATATATATAATATATAAATTAAATATATATATATATAATATATTTATAAATATATATATATATATATAATAATATATATATCTATATATGGGAGGTGGAACAGAATTCCTTCCTCCGTAAGCCATGCTGGCCCCGTAAGAGGCGACTAAAATGCCGGAGCAATGGGCTTAAACCATCTTCTCCTGTATACAATACTAAAGTTAAAAAGAGAAACCATACCACGAGATGGTTAAGACCACGCGATCAGAAAGTCATAAAACTCCAGACATAAGCGTTTCACCACTGACCAGCTACAGTAAGAGTCATTCAACTAGGTATATTTATATACTATAGGAAGGTTCAGCATAGGTACCACTGTGACCACAAATGCAAGTTTTTACAGACGAATCTCCCGTTATGCGTGGCCGTGACGAACTCTAGCTCAAGTCCCCTCAATGACTCAGATCGCTGGTTGTAACCCCAAACCGTGGTATGGTTTTTTTGGCAATCATGTCAATTACGCTTTCGTGAGTAAGTTAAAAAATGAAACTTTGGGTTTTTTCTTTTGAGATACGGCCGGTTTTGTTGTAAGAGATATGTAAATTAAACACACACATACATACATAATTCACCATTTTAGTTTCGAGGAGTGAGTAATATCAAACAATACTTGAAACTTAATAATAGAATAAATTGTCCATTGTAAACTCATTTTTTGACTTTCGGTAACAACTCACTATGATTATCACATCATGACAGTAACCCATATTAGCACAGTTAGAGTGGAAAGCTCAATACTGTTGTCCTTATTACATATTGGTGGGTATATGCTACCATGGTAAATACAGTCATAAAGTTTAATGGGGAAGTCAGTAGCTGCTCCATATAACTGAATAAAAATCAGTTAAAACATTTCTTTGCACAACTCTCAGATTTTACATGATATCTTTATAATGATTTGAGATTTCTTTCAAGAATTGATAATCGCATTGTAATTGTTGTTCGTAGCAAGATATTGCTAGTATAGTGTAGTCATTATTTATATAGTTCAAGTACATATGACTATTCCTCTCCCAAGATAGATAAACCAATAACGTTTTTAAAAACCCTCTCATGGGGTGGCTCTCACGTTAAATTTATAAGATTACTGAAGTGACCCAACAATATGAACTTATGTCCTCCATTACAACTTCTGTCATGTTCTGACTGTCATGTTCCTGACTGTCATGTTCGTGACTGTTCATGTTCCTGACTGTCATGTTCCTGACTGTCATGTTCCTGACTGTCATGTTCCTTACTGTCATGTTCCTGACTGTCATGTTCCTGACTGTCATGTTCCTGACTGTCTGGAAAGTCTGTAGATGACTCAGAATTTAATCGCATCATTATGATGAATTTCAGCACAGAACAGTTATTAATATCCACATCATCCTCGTTAATACCGATTTAATTTTTCTTCTCTATACGCATTTTTGTCAATAACCTATCTTTAATAAGCAAATTGTTTTCAGGAACTACCAGTTCAGTTAGAATGAATAATATAATATATATATATATATATATATAATAAAATTATATATATATATATAAATATATATATATATATAATATATATATATATAGATATATATATATATATAATATATATATACTATAGCTAGGTACTCGGAATGAGCAAACCTTCTAATTTCTCTCTTTGAATTTGTATTACGACAATTAGCATATTAAGCTTTTAAATCAGATGTTAGAGGGTATGAGTGGATCCTTGACTTGATCCATTTAAGTCTCCTAAAAGAGTAGCCCACGGCTTCTTCCCTCACTCTTCCTTTACCTGTATAGTTCATTCCTTCCCTTCATTGACTAGTCATGTATTTGTAATTCCTATATCACTGAGTTGACCAGAATCTTAAAATTTCATCCAGCCTCTGCCACTGCTGAAATTATCACTGAGGACTATAAAATGTACTCCGTAATCCGACTTACATATGTCCTGTAATCTCTCTTCAGTCCAGTTATCTAAATAAATGTATAATTATTATAATAAAAAAAGAAGCGCTAAGCCACAAGGACTATACAGTAAATAAATGTATAATTATTAACATCGTTACATAGTTAACCCTATTTTTCTTCTTATTTATGTTAATTAAGGCAATGTATTTTTCAAAATTCATCCTTTGATCTTCCTCTCATTATTATTTGTTCCTAAACGTGTCCCCACATATCCCCACATCAAATAACATCAATCATTCCAGGATATCATATAGTTCTGTGTTTCTTTAATGGTTAAAGTAAAAATTATTTTTGTTTAGGTTCTTAGTGTCGTCCAGCACAAACGAATTTTCTATTGTCACCATTTCATAAGCAGTTGTCTCAAGCTAGGATGAGCCATTCCTTACTTTCATGGACTGCATTAGTCGTTATATTCGAGGTTTGCCAGCTTACTGTTCATCGAGTATTGTTTTTCTGCGAACGAAAGAGGAATGTTAATGGTCACCCTCTTCTGTGTTTCCCCCGCCCCCCCCTTTTTTCATACAAACCGCCCATCCATAATTTACGCAGAGGAAACGTCGCACTGATTTACATCTGTAATGTGAAAATAGACAAAAAATTTTTCCCACCAGGAAGGAATTGAAAAAAACGTTACTGACAAAATTAACTCCCTGGAGACACCCCGATAACGTAGACGTTTAATAAAAGCTAACTTGATTCATCTTATACGAACCGCTACCTATAGTCTTTTAACCAGAGAGTCCTGCCAGCCACTCTACTTCCAGCAGAATCCAACCAGAAACCTATTGAGTCCGATCCTTGGTACGTGGGGAAGGAAGACCCGCTGCGGACGGAGCATCCCGGATACATGAACCTGGGAAAGGCAAGAAAACAGGTTGGTGAGGCTGATCTTGGGGAAGTGATGAAGGGGAGACATCCGGTGGCGGACGGATGGATTCCTGGATACATGAACCTGGGGAAGGCTGAGGCTGGAAGGCAGAGAGAGAGAGAGAGAGAGAGAGAGAGAGAGAGAGAGAAGGGCAGTCTGACCTTTTAGGGAAGTGAGAGGGGGACATCCGTTGCGGACGGATGATTCCTAGAAACATTGAACCTGGGGAAGGCTGACGCCTGGAAGGCAGAGAGAGAGAGAAAGAGAGAGAGGCGAGGCTGACCTTAGGGAAGTGAGGAAGGGGAGACATCCGGGGGCCCACGGATGGATTCCTGGACACATGAACCTGGGGAAGGCGAGTGGGGGGGGGACCTTAAAGACGAACCACTGGCCTCCACGTGGCAAGGTCTGGTAACTCAGAGATAACTCTGAGGCTGACAGTGGTCGCAAATAATAATGTTACTATAATAATAATTTTATTCTTCTTCTTCTTATTATTATTAGTATTAATTGTTACTTATAATTAATGATTTCCTAATATAGACCCAAAAGCGTTAACCATTTTCCATGACAGTAGCCACGGTGGTGTTATTCCTACTCCAACCTCTCTGACAACCACTGTGGTGTTATTCCCACTCCAGCTCTCCCTGACATTAATCCATAGTTGGTATTTTCCACTCCGCCTCCCTGACATATCATAGTGGTGGATATTCCCACTCCAGCCACCCTGGCAACCACGGTGGTGCTATTCTCACTCCTGCCTCTTTGACAGTACCCACGGTGATGTTATTCCCACTCCAGTCTCCCTGACAGCAGCTAAGGTGGTGTTACTTCTGTGTTTCTGTGTACTACTGTTCTTCTGTATTATTGTACTGGTCTTTGTGTTACTGTACTGGTCGTCTGTATTACTGTACTGGTCGTCTATTTTACTGTACTGGTCGTCTGCGTTACTGTACTGGTCATCTGCGTTACAGTACTGGTCGTCTGTGTTACTGTACTGGACGTTTGTGTTACTGTACTAGTTCTCTATGTGTTACTGTACTGGTCGTCTGTGTTACTGTACTGGTGTTCTGTGTTACTGTACTGGTCGTCTGTGTTACTGTACTGGTCTTCTGGTTACTGTAACTGGTCTGTCTGTGGTTACTGCACTGGTCTCTGTGTTTTACTGTACTGGTCGTCTGGTGTTACTGTGACTGGTCGTCTGTGTTACTGTACTTGATCTTCTGTGTTTACTGTACAGGTCCGCCTGTGTTACTGTACTGGGCTACTGTGTTACTGTACTGGTCGTCTGTAGTTACTGTACTGGTCTTATGTGTTACTGTACTGGTCTTCTGTGTTTACTGTTACTGGCTTCTGTGTACTGTACTGGTCTCTGTGTTACTGTAGCTGGTCATTCTGTGTTACTGTACTGATCGCACTGTGTTACTGTACGTCGTCAGGTTAACTGTGACTGGTCGACAGAGTACTGTCCGGTCCGCCTGTGTTACTGTACTGGTCGCCCTGTTACTGTACTATGTCGCCTGTGTTTACAGTACTGGTCGCCTGTGTTTACTGTACTGGTCTCTGTGTTACTGTACTGGTGTCTGTTGTTACCTGTACTGGTCTTCTGTGTTACTGTACTGGTTCGTCTGTGTTACTTGTACTGTCGGTCTGTTTACTGTACTGGTCGTCTGTGTTACTGAACTGGTCGTCTGTGGTTACTGTACTGGTCTTTCTGTGTTTACTGTACTGGTCTTTATGGTTACTGTACTGGTCTTCCTGTGTTTACGTACTGGTACCTTCTGGTTACTGTACAGGTCTTTCAGGGGTATGTTACTGTACTGGTCTTCTGTGTTACTGTACTGGGTCGTCTGTGTTACTTGACTGGTCTTCTGTGTTACCTGTACAGTCTTCTGTGTTACTGTACTGGTCTTCTGTGTTTACTGTACTGGTCGTCTGTGTTACTGTACTGTCCGTCTGTGTTACTTTTACTGGTCTTCTGTGTACTGACTGGCTTCTGAGTACTGTAACAGGTCTTCTCTGTGTTACTGTACTGGTCTTCTGTGTATACTGTAGCTGGTCGTCTGTGTTTACAGTATGCTGGTCTTTCTGTGTACTGTACTGATCGCCTGTGGTTACGGTACTGGTCCTTCTTGTGTTACTTGTACTGATCGCCTGTATTACTGTACTGGTCGCCTGTGTTACTGTACTGTCGTCTGTGTTACTGTACGGGGGTCGCCTGTGTTACGTACTGGTCGCCTGTGTTACTGACTGGTCGCCCGTTTACTGTACTGTCGCCTGTGTTACTGTACTGGGTCGCCTGTGTATACTGTACTGGTCTTCTGTGTTACTGTACTGGTCGTCTGTGTTACTGTACTGGTCTTCTGGTTGTACGGTACTGGTCGTCTGTGTTTACTGTACAGGTCGTCGAGTTACTGACTGTCGTCTGTGTTACTGTACTGTCCGGTCTGTGTTACTGTACTGGTCTTCTGGTTACTGTAACTGGTCTTTATGTGTTACTGTACTGTCTTCTGTGTTACTGTACGTGGACTCTAGTTTACTGTACTGGTCTTCTTCTCTGTGTTACTGTAATGGTCTTCTGTGTTACTGTACCTTTCGTCTGTGTTACTTTACTGGTCTTCTTGTTACTGTAACTGGTCTTCGTGTTACTGTACTGTTCTCTGTGTTACTGTAACTGGTGCGCTGTGTTACTGTACTGGTCGTCTGTGTTACTTTTGCTGGTCCTTCTGTGTTACTGTACTGGTCTTCTGTGTTACTGTACTGGTCTTCTGTGTTTACTGTACTGGTCTTCTGTGGTACTGTACTGGACGTCCTGTGTACTGTACGTGGTCGTCCTGTGTATCTGTACTGTTCGTCTGTGTTACTTTACTGGTCTTCTGTGTACTGTACCTCCGTCGTCTGTGTTATTGTACTGGTCGCCGTCGCCTGTGTTACTGTACTGGTCTTCTGTGTTACTGTACTGGTCTTCTGTGTTACCTGTACCGGTCGTCTTGTACTGTACTGGTCCGTCTGTGTTACTGTAAACTGGACTTCTGTGTTACTGTACTGAGGTCGCCGTGTTTACTGACTGGTCCTTCTGTGTATACTGTACTGGTCGTCTGTGTTTACTGTACTGGTCGTCTGTTGATACTTTACGGTCTTCTGTGTTACTGTACTCGTCGTCTGTGTAATGTACTGGTCGCCTGTGTTACGTACATGGTTTCTGGTTACTGTCTGGTCGCCTGTGTACGTACTGTCTTTCTGTTACTCTACTGTCGTCTGTGTTTACTGGTACTGGTCCGTCTGAGTTACTTTACTGGTCCTCTGTGTTACTGTACTCGTCGTCCAGTGTTAATGTACTGGTCGCCTGTGTTACTGTACTGGTCGTACTGTTTACTTTACTGGTCTTCTGTGTTTTACTGTACTCGTCGTCTGTGCTATTGTACTGGTCGCCTGTTTACTGACTGGTCTTCTGTGTTAAACTGTCCTGGCCCTTCTTTGTTACAGTACCGGTCGTCCGTGTTACTGTACTGGTCGTCTGTGTTACTGTACTCTGGTCTTCTGTGTTACTGTACTGGTCGCCTGTGTTAACTGTACGGCTTCTGTGTTTTACTACTGTACTGGTCGGTCGGTGTTAATGTACTGGTCGTCTGTGTTACTTTACTGGACTTCTGTGTTACTGTACACGTCGTCGTGTTAATGTACTGGTCGCCTGTGTTACTGTACTGTCGTCTGTGTTTTACTGTACTGGTCTTCTGTGTTTACTGTACTGATCGCCTGTGTTACTGAACTGGACTTCTGTGTACTGTACTGAACGCCCTGTGTTAACTGTACTGTCCCTGTGTTTACTGTACTGGTCGTCGTGATACTGTACTGGTCGACCTGTGTTACGGTACTGTCCGCCCCCCCTGTGTTACTGTACATGGTCGCCCGTGTTACTGTACTGGTCGTCGTGTTACTGTAACTGGTCGTCAGTGTTACTGTACGGTCGATCCTGTGTTAACTGGTACTGGTCGTCTGGTACTGTAACTGGTCTTCTGTGTTACTGTACTGTCCTTAAATGTGTTAACTGGTACTGGTCTTCTGTGTTACAGTACAGGTCTTACTTGTTACTGTACTGGTCCTTCTGTGTTACGTACTGGTCTTCTGTGTTAACTGTACTGGTCCCCCCCGCTGTGTCTTTACTGGTCTTCTGTGTTACTGTACTGGTCTTGTTTCTGTGTTACTGTAACTGGTCTTCAGTTTTACTCGTACTGGTCGTCTGTGTTACTGTACTGTCTGTCTGTGTTACTTTACTGGTCTTCCTGTGTTTACTGTACTGGTCCCCTTTCTGTGTTAACTGTACTGTCTTCTGTTTACTGAACTGTGTCTTCTGTGTTCTGTACTGGCGTCTGTGTTATACTGTACTGGTCTTCTGTGTTACTGTACTGGTCGCCGTGTACTGTACTGTCTTATGTTTACTGTACTGGTCTACTGTGTTACCTGTACTGGTCTCCTGTGTTACTGTACTGGTCTTTCTGTGTTACTGTACTGGTCCCCCTCAGTGTTACAGTACTGGTTCGACTTTTACTGATTACTGTTTCAGTGTTACTGTACTGTCTACTGTGTTGACGGTAACTGGTCTTCTGTGTTACTGTACTTGGGTCGTCTGTGTTACTGTACTGGTCGTCTGTGTTACTTTTACTTGTCCTTCTGTGTTACTGTACTGGTCTTCTGTGTTACTGTACTGGTCTTCTGTGTTACTGTACCGTCGTCTGTGTTACTGTACTGGTCGTCCTGTGTTACTGTACCTGGTCTTCTGTGTTACTGTACTGGTCGCCCTGTGTTACTGTACTGGTCTTCTGTGTTAACTGAAACTGGTCGTCTGTGTATACTGGTATTGGTCGTCTGGTACTTTACTGGTCTTTCTGTGTTTACTGAACTCGTCGTCTGTGTAAAGTACTGGTCCGCCTGTGTTACTGTACTGGTCTTCTGTGTTACCTGTAACTGGTCCCTGTGTTTACTGTAACGGTCTTCCTGTGTTACTGTACTGGTCGTCCCTTGGGTGGGGGTTACGAGTGAGGGTCGTGGTCTCTGTGTTATCTTTACTGGCTTCTGTTTTTACTGTACTCCGTCGTCTGTGTAAAGTTACTGGTCGCCAGTGTTACTGTACTGGTCGCCTGTGTTACTGTTGCTGGTCCTTCTGTGTTACTGTACTCGTCGTCTGTTTAGCTGTACTCGTCGTCTGTGTTACTGTACTCGTCGTCTGTGTTACTGTACTCGTCGTCTGTGTTACTGTACTCGTCGTCTGTGTTACTGTACTCGTCGTCTGTGTTACTGTACTGGTCTTGTATGTTACAACATTGTTATTTTGATTAATTTCTGTTATATTTTTCTGTCGTCTGTGTTCTTGTACTTTGTTATGTTACATATGTGTTTTATGCTGTTTTATGTGACACTCTGATATTGTATGTTCATTTTACTGTTTTGAGTGTTACTATAATGTTTTATTTGTCACTATGATCTTTTATGTGTCATTATACTTTTTTATGTGTCACTATACTCTTTTATGTGTCACTATACTCTTTTATGTGTCAATATACTCTTTTATGTCACTATAGTCTTTTATGTGTCACTATACTCTTTTCTGTGTCACTATTACCTTTTGTATTACCACACTCTTTTATGTGTTATTATACTGTTTCATGTGTTCTATTATATTATATATGTTTAATAAACAAATTTTATAATGTGGTATCTATACTTTCAGTGTTACTATACCGTTTATGTTACAGTGCTGTTCAGACATGTATGAACTGTCTTTTATGCTAGCGTACTTACTGTAATATAAAGTGGTCTGGTGTGCAGACAAACTGTGGTTAGGTCAAATTTTTCCTGATCTATACTTAGTGTTTTCCTTTCCATTAACTGTTTTTTTTTTATTTTTTTTTCCTTTTTTTCTGTGCCGATTTTGTTTTTACTGTTCATTGTATGTTGGAATTTGGCTGAATCCATGATGTAATCTAAGTTTACTATTCTTCTATATACACCAAACACTTTCACCTTTTCCATTGCGTCTTACTCAACAGACACTGACAATCATGTCTCCTCAAGCAATTATCCTGCGTCACTCTACATTCCCAATACATTCACTTAACATCTACCAAATCCCTTTCTGTTTATCTGTACTTTCTTTTCTCAAATTTATAATAATTTATTCAAATATACTATCCTCAATACACACCAAAAATCAGTAACTCTCACTTTATAAATTCGACAATCATGGTAATCTTGATCTACCGATCAAAAAAAATTTGATGGTCATTCCTGCAACCTGGCTAGTTTGTTTCATTGTTACTGTCTCCAGGTTTGCTGTTTTTCTTTCAATGATTTCTTGCTCTAATAATACTTTCAAACCCTAGAACAATACATTTTGTGTCTGCATACAAATAATGGGTCTTCTTACAATTCTGTCTAACACCACTGTGAGGGGCTTTGATCTGTTCACTAGCACAGGCTGTACCTGAAAGTTTAGAACTTGTGTAAGAATTACGAGTCTCTAGTTTTATTTTAGTTTATTCTTGTCTTTAGCAAGCGAGAAAAAATGCACGAAATGATACAACTTATTATGCAAACGTAAACTTTTTAACAAGGTTTTCCTCCAAACAAGACTCCAAGTTACTAATGAATTCAGTAACTATTATTTTATAGGTTTTCCTTCCGAGCTAGCAAACTGAAGTCACAATAGTCACAGTATTACGGTAATCTCGGAGTATTCTTGCGACAGTGAAAGTCATTATACGTAATACCGTGTTCCAATAGATCTTTATTATTAAGAACTGCCTTCCAACTGGGTTAGAGTCAACTATGTTACAAATAATTTGCAACAGATTCAAAAGCACAATTATATACCCTTTTAATAAAAATATGTTACAGCATTTAAAAGACTTCTAATAAGAAGTCTTTAATGACAAAAAAGTCATTTACATTACATAAAACTCTCCACAAAAATTTTCCAGTTCGGGAAACCTGATTTAGTGACAAAAAAATTTTTATCACAGCATCTACAGTCCAGACCGACATTGTCTTCTGGCTGACCCGTTCCTACTTGGCTGACAAGTACTCCTGGCCAACACTTCTCCTGGCCAACACGTCTCCTGGCCGACACGTACGTCTCCGCATACCACTTCTCCTGGCCGACACGTCTCCTGACCGACACGTCTCCTACCGACACGTCTCTTGGGCGACACGTCGCCTTAATGTCTCAGATGAACCTCCATTAAGGAATATCATCTCATGTAATCAATAGTTTAGATTCATAATGCCAGCTTCGAAAACCGTGCCAACCTCAGCTGTAAATTACGAAAAGAATCAATGAAAAAAAAATGAGTGCAGAAAAAATTTCTGTGCAAATAGAGTAATTAAGGAGTTGAGTCAACTCCAGAGGAAAGTTTGTAAAGTGCATAACTACTGACACTTTAACACTAATTATAAGCACAACAATTACGAGATATCTTAATTAAAGTTTATTCCCCGTCAGGGGAATTAAAAGTATTATTATAAATAATTATGAAATAAAAATTAACACAAATATCAAGTATAAATTTTCCTGAATATATATTGTATATTAATATATCAAATATAATCAAGCATTTCCAGATTAATATTGAATATATTGATATCAAACTGTTTTCTCATTTAACATTATTGCTCAAGTTAATACAAAAAATTAAATAAACCATGTTAAAGTTGCTTTGTCTCTGCTTACAAAGTTAGTGCTTGTGTATACAAACACCTGAAAGTTACAGCCATTAAAATTCCACTTTTCGCTAATTTATGGATTTTCTACAATATGTAAGTATTAAGTATTCTGACTAATAACAATATTTAGTACAATATAATTTACAGTTTACATGTGCATTAATACTCACTTATCACTTACAACTTCGCACCAAAAAAAAAAAAAAACTGATAAGAAACAACAACCACCAAAACAGACAACACCAAAAAAATCAACAAGGAAAAAAAGAACAACCAAGGGAATATACACTGAACAAGGCATCAAACACAAAAACATTCACTACAGAAGGCAGCAAACATGGAGAAAATAAACACCTCGGACACGCAAATAAAGAAGGAAACAAATGGAATTAAGTTATGGAAAAAAACATACATCGGAAAATGGTAACAAAGAAAGACCAAAGAAGCACAGGACATACATCCTTGAGGAAGAGCATTAACCAGAAGGACAACGAATGACCAGCAGCCGAAAGGACCAGGAGCTCTAGCAAGAAAATAAGAACCAGCTCACTGTTTAGAGTAACCTTCAAACACATCAATTTGTGTCAATTATTTCAGCAGTAACTCTTAATAAGTTAAGGAAAGAACGGTGTCTAGTTTACTCCTAAGATATTCAGTGATTTGCTGGCCAAGTCGTTTAGAACAAGAAGTTTCCATTATAAACAACAGTCAGAAAAAGCTTGCATCCAGACTACTACATCCTGGAAGGTTTTGTACTAATCAAGCAAAAAACTCTTAATAAAGCAATCTCACCGACCCTGAAAGAAAATATTGGTTTTTATCCGTAATAACATAGAGGAGAGAAGAGAAATATATAGCTATCATAATCTCTCTGTATTAATCCCCTCGAGAAGTTCCTTGATTGTGTGAGGGGCTCATGAATTAGGGAATTGGATCTTTGCCCCAGTTCCCCGAATAAGCCTGAATGCCTTCCACATTCCCCCCCCCAGGCGCTGTATAATCCTCCGGGTTTAAGCGCTTCCTCCCTCCCCCCTTAGAATATAATAAAAATAATAATCCGTATTAATTAAATATAGACAATTGTTTCTCATAAAAAGACATACAGTGAAATCAAATTCTTGGTCAGACAGTGACCTTCTTTACACGTGAAACTCCAGGTAAACTCCAGTCGTCAGATTTCACACTAAGTATTGAGAAATACGGACAGGCGAGCTTCTGCTTTCCTTTCAGTAACACAAAAATCAAGAAAATAAATATAACAAACTAACTGCCAGAGAGAGGCTGTGGGCATCCTGCTCTGTGATTTTGCACATTGTCGTCCAATCAGAACACCTACCACCATCCTCCTCCCTCAAACACTCCTTGCCACTCTCAAAACCGAACACATGACCATAACAACAAGGGCAACAGATCACCTCTTTTGATGTTCCACCGTTGTCCAATCTCACACTATTTAAAAACCAATGCACATAAAAGGCCCTAAAATCTTGGAATCATTACCCTGTAAATATAAAAGGACACTACCTGATTATAAAAGCAAGTCTCTTCCTCAAAGATGGTGGACGTGAACTTTAGCTCTGTGAAGACCTGTTCGTGTGCTCTTGATAGTGTGACCTGTACTTTGAGTGCTGACCTGTACTTAACTCCTGTGAAGAAGTGTCTTTTTTGCTCCCGTGGACTGAACCAAGATGCCCTCCATCGAGCAACTTTACCAGCAACTTAAGGAAGAATTGAAGCAGCGAAGATGGAGATACGGCGATTGACCGAGGAAAACAGGAGATTCGTAGTAGTCCTCCTGTTTCGAGTCCTCAGGTCAAAGGGGATCGTGGTCAGTGGCTGGACAGCAGGGGACGACGAAGTTGACGATCAAGAAGACGAATGGAAAGCCAGAAACGATGAAGAAGAAAGAGACTGCTGTGGAAACTCCCGTGGAAACCTCCAACGCATTCTCGGTGCTACCGACGAATGTGAGTCTACTACTGGGATCGTCACGACGAACGACAAGGAAGGTAAGAATATTGTTGTTTGTGGGGATAGCCAGGTTAGATACATGGATAGGGCATTCTGCTTGAAGGACAGGAGTAGGAGACAAAGGGTATGCTTTCCTGGGGCTGGGATGGAGGACATTGTTAGCCGGCTTGACAACATCATGAACGGTAATGGATCAATCCTATTATTTGCCTCAGTGCTGGAGGCAATGATGTAGGCAAGCGTAGAAGTGAGGATTTAGTTAGAAAGTTCAGGGCAGCTATAGACTTGATTAGGAAGAAGGGGGGGGGGGCGCCCTGTTATATGTGGCATTTTGCCAAGAAGAGGTGTTGGTAATGAATGGTTGTCCAGAGCAATTGGTATTAATTGTTGGCTGGATAAACACTGTAAGGATAATGCAGTACCATTCATTGACAACTGGGACAACTTCTATGGCCGAAATGACATGTATTGCCAGGGATGGGGTTCACTTATCCAGGGCAGGTGTGGGTTTTCTTGCTAACTCAGTTGAGGGGGTTGTTAGGACTTTAAACTAGGATTAGTTAGAGGTATGGTTTTAGAAATGATTAATAATGAGTATGGATATATTGACTTATGCTCTGATATTAAGAATCTTAATAGTAACTGTCATGGAGTAACTCTGGGTAATGATAATTTCAGAAATTGTGTAAAAACAAAGATGAATAGGAAAAATGTGCAGAAGAAAAAACATATGATGGTATTTTATGCTAACAGTAGAAGTGCAAGAAATAAAATTAATGAACTACGTTTGGTAGCATGTGCTGGGAACTTTGATATCATTGCATTAACTGAAACGTGGTATGATTTAAAGAGTCGGATATGACTGCTGAGTGTAATATTCAGGGATTTAAGTTATTCAATGTGGATAGATGTAATGGGAAGGGGGGAGGAGTTGCATTGTATGTTCGAGAAAATATTAATTGTTGCATAAAAAAAGGTATAAAAATAGATGGAGCAGTAACAGAGTCTGTTTGGGTAGAGTTCGTGGAGGGTCAAGAAAAACTAATTCTAGGTGTAATATACCGACCTCCAGGCTTGGATCACGATAGAGGGAGACTTCTTTGGGACGAAATTGTTAGGGCTTCTGGACACAGTAACGTAGTCATAGTAGGGGATTTTAACTTTAGCCAAATTGACTGGAATTCTTTGACAGGTAATCTAGAGTCCAGTGACTTCATGGAAACAGTTCAGGACTGTTTTCTGAAACAGAGTGTAACTGAACCTACCAGGGGTAATAATTTGCTAGACCTAGTCTTGTCAAATAAGGAAACACTAGTGAATAATCTGGAGATCACTGAAGAGCTTGGCGCAAGTGATCACAAATCCATCACCTTTTGCATTAATTGGGAAAGCAAGAATAATGATAATACAGTAAAAAAACCCCGATTTTCGTTTTCTGCCGATTTTAATGGACTTAGGGGAAAATCTGTCTAATCTTG
>NC_069472.1:7981745-7989245 GCF_026875155.1 Cherax quadricarinatus
TCGCAATCTCTCTTGTTTAGTTTGGATAACATTTTTAACTATTTTGACTTTCCTTTTCTGCTGCTATACCTGGCACTGAGTGGGTTTCGATGGTCTTTTTCTGAATTTCTTATTTGATTGTGGGTTTTACATTTTATTATTCTTGAATGTTTAGTGATTATTTTTTCGTTATTTCATTAACGTCACAAGGTGCTGAAGTTTTGGTGAGCCGACGAGCGTCGGCATACCGCTGTCACAAATGGGTGTTCACCTACATGTATTCACTATATGTGGTTTGCTTGGGTAGAGTCAACAGCTCCTAAGTCAGGCCTTTTCGCTGGTTGCTTCAATATTCCCCCTCTCTCCTGGTTTCAAGGCATTTTCGGTATTTTCTTATTAAAGCTATGTAGGATCCCGCTCTCCAGATCGTTTTTCCACTTCCTGGAGAAATCTAAGGCTTAAGAAAATATTCTTAACATCACTTGATTCATTCTGTGTTTTAAACTTTCCAGCTTCACCTGTTTACTATTTCGTGGGTGTCGGACAATGCTGTGTTTATTCAAGGATTTGAGATTCCTGATATGTGTTGTTGAAGAAGGTTGGTCCAAACAGAAAGTGGCAGGTTTGTCTTTGATCGCATTTCTGTCGAAAAAAACTTCCGTCGGGTAAATGTGGTATCGGCGAATCAGGGGCAACCACGGTGCACAACAAACCCTCACTCGGCTGGTTAAACCAGCATTTCGCCTCAGGCAAATAGTTTGGCAATCATTTATTTTATCATTACCCTTCAATGATGGCGCTTTATGCAGTGAGAGGTTCTTTTATCCATGGGAAGTAGGACCGCCCTTCCTTACCCAATATCAAAACCTGATAGCTTCCTTTTTTATATTACTACTTCAACTACTACTGCTTGGCTAACTACTATTACAAATAATAATTGTTTGCCCTAAAAACATGTGTTAATTCAAAGTAAAACGGATTAATATGTAATTGTTGGAAAGTAATATGAATGTTCCATGTGGTCCAGCCAGGACGTCGAAGCTGCTGTACGCAAGATGACGGTTGCATTTATTGGAGGAAAAGATACATTATTTAATTTCTGATTCATAGACACAATCGGATTTCATAACAACCAAAGAAATGCAATCTGTAACGGAACGCGTAAAGAAACAAGAGGCTTAAGAATACGAGTTCTGTTCAGTGCTTGACTCTTTTGTAAATTTGTTGGATTTAAGGCGAAATATTGTTGTTGGGGTGCGTATAATAGTTTATTTTGATTATTAATAATAATAATAATTGACTAACCAAAGCTAAATTCTATAAAATATAAATCTAATTACTTTGACGGAAAAAGGTATGAGAGGCTTTCTATACAGAATTAGGACAGGAGGTTTAATTGATTGTGATGAGGTTAAGGCCAGTATGGCCGGGCCTGGGTCTCTTCCAGTTGGTGACACGGCCTTGGCTCCCATTGGTGCCCGGCCTTGGCTTCCCCATTGGCGACCTGGCTCGTCTCCCATTGCGGGTTGGTGTCACTGACATTCAAAAATGTCTTTCCACGGGAAGACGTATATATTCCTTTTTGTTGTTGTTGTTGTTCTGGGACCCATTCTTTCCTAAATAGCCCCATCCTCCATCTCTACGGGGCTCGTATGGGAGAAGCTAGGGCCTCTGATCTGCCCACCTTCCCGCCACGGGGGCTGTGGGGAGTGGCAGATACTATGGGAGAGCCGCAGATGTTTTGCTCTTGAAATGGTAAGACTGTAAGGGCATCACCCGAGGTTGCTTATCTAACAAAATTCATGGTCAGGACAGATGCCTTGTGTAATTCTGTGAAAACAAGTTATTTGTTCCTCATTTGTTCTCAAGTCACAAACGTCACACGACGTTAGTGTATGAAGACAGTGGTAGGGGCGCGCCATCTTGCCAGGTTCAGCGTGTGTGTAAACGTGGACTAAAAAATTCTCCAAAAAGTCTTTTTTATTCAAGAATAGTTGATATCTATGGAGAAGTTTGTTGGTTCGGGGAGGGGAGGTGGAACTGGACTTGCGGGATGGGGTGGTGGAGGGGGGGAAAACGGGGTGGGGGAGATTTTGGTGTGTACTTTTGTGACCATTTTGTCCTAGGCCCATGTTCGATTTGATATTAGGCTTATTATATGTGTATGTGTGTGTGTGTGTGTGTGTGTGTTGTGTGTGTGGTGTGTGTGTGTGTACAGGTGTGTGCGTATTGTTGTTTGTAGGGGGGTCGAGTACAGCTCCTGGCCCTGCCCTCCTTCACTGCCGTACTAGGTCACTCTTTTCTGACTCCAAAGAGGCTTTATTTACCTCTTCTTAATGCTATGTATGGATCCTTGCCTTAATACAACACTTCAGTTTATTTGCCACTTCCTGACAACTTGTGGACTGATAAAAATACTTCCTAACATCTGTGAGTTCCATCTGAGTTTCAGCTCCCCAATTGTGGCCCCATGTTGCTGTGTCCCCATCTTGGAGCATTCTGTTCTTTGTCCATCTGTCGATTCCTTCTCAGTATTTTATAAGTCGTTATCTTATTCCCCTATCTCTCCTGGCTGCCAGTGTCGTTCAGGTTGATTTCCCTTAAACTTCCTCGTAGGGACATATACTCCTTAGCTTCCGGGGGAATAGTCTTGTTGCAAACCTTGCAAACTTTCTCTAGTTTCTTACATGCTTGGCTAGGTGTGGGTTCCAAAAAACTAGTGCTGGGCAATACTCCAATAGGGCCTAACGTACCACAGTGTACAGGGTCCGGAACCGAGGTTCCTTATTAAGATTGTTGGAATGCTGTTCTTAGGTTTGCCGGCACCCGTGTATGCTGCAGCAGTTTTTTGGTTGATGTGCGCCTCAAAGAGATGTTGCAAGGTGTTATACCCCCCATGATTCTTTTCTGAGTGAAGTTTGTAGGTCTCTGGCTCCCTAGAGTGTACTCCGATCTTGCGCTCTTCTCTAACCCTTGATGAATTTGCATTTGGTTTAGGGCTGAACTCCAGGAGCCAGTTTGCTGGGAACCTGACTGCTGCGCTCCAGATCCCTTTGTTATTCTTGGCATGTTCCTGTCCTGATTAATTCTTTCATGAACTCGCTCTTATATTCCTGACAGGTATTCCCTGATCCATTGTAGTGCCTTCCCTGTTATCCCTGTCTGGTTCTCCAGCTTTTGCACTAATCTCTTGTGTGGAACTGTGTCAAACGACTTACAGTCCAAGAAAATGCAGTCTACTCACCCTGCTCTCTCTTGTCTTGCTGCTGTCACCCTGTCATAGAACTCCAGTAGGTTTGTGACACAGGATTTCGCGTCCCTGAAACAGTGCTGGCTGTCGTTGAGTAGCTCATTCCTTTCTGGTCGAGTCACAGCTCCTGACTACGCCTCTTCAACTGGCAGCTACCCGGTCACTCTTCCCGCTCCGTGAGTTTTATCATACCTCTTCTTAAAGCTATGTATGGATCTTGCCTCCACTACATCACTACCCAGGCTATTCCACTTCCTGACAACTCTGTGACTGAAGAAATACTTCCTAACATCCCTGTGGTTCATCTGAGTTTCAGCTTCCAACTGTGACCCCTTGCTGCTGTGTCCCATCTCTGGAACATCCTGTCTCTGTCCACCTTGTCTATACCTCTCAGTATTTTATATGTCGCTATCATATCGCCCCTAACTCTCCTGTCTTCCAGTGTCGTCAGGTCAATTCCCCTTAACCTCTCCTCGTAGGACATATCTCTTAGCTCCGGAACTAGTGCTCTTGCAAACATTTGCACTTTCTCTAGTTTCCTTGTGTACTTGGCTAGGTAAGGGGTTTCAAACTGGCGCTGCATATTCCAATATGGGCCTAACGTACACATTGTACAGGGTGCTGTGTGTGTGTGTGTGTGTGTGTGTGTGTGTGTGTGTGTGTGTGTGTGTGTGTGTGTGTATGTGTGTGTGTGTGTGTGTGTGTGTGTGTGTGTGTGTGTGTGTGTGTGTGTGTGTGTGTGTGTGTGTGTGTGTGTGTGTGTAAAACACCTCTCACGCCAGGAACCCATAGCCATTGAGAAGAAAATTAAAGGACTTGAGGGAGAAGTCTTGTTATCTCTCTTTGAAGTCGTCTGGGCGTTGTCTTTTTCTTCTACCTTTTAAGGTGAGACACCTTGATATTGGTGAAAAGCTTTTGATCCAAAGAGTTTGAACTATGCTCTCCCACTCCCCACACACAGCATGATCTCAACGGGTTTTGCATTTCCCTATAAATAATAAAAATAAAAATAATACTAACCACCCATCATTAAAAACACTTGCTTGAGGAGTTACATTTCATTATATATTATCCATTATATAAATACTGCACTAACATTATAAATTCTACATAGTGACAGAACTTTATGATCATAAATTAAAACTGAATATCATAGCATGTAAATCAGAAAAAAAGATAAAAAAATATTTCAGGACAGAGTTTATCTGCCATGTAACTAAGAGGAATATGTAAATCTGGAACCATTTCTCGAATAATTTCCCCGGGGACGTAATTTTTTCTTATACTTCAGACGAGAAAAGAAAGTCTTTTAAGACCAGGCAGCATAAATTCTATTCTCGGCTGTCATGAGCTGGACGCGGTGGTTGACGGGTAGGAAGGAGCTTTAAGCTTCGCTTCTGCTAAACGGTGGAAGCTCTCCTCGTACTCCCTGGTCCCAGAGTGACCTTTGTGACCTTTGTGTTACTTTGACTCTAGCATCACATAATGACGATGGGTTTGGTCCTCGTGACTAGTATACATGTATATTATTACATTGCTGCACAGTCTTTACGTCAATGTACAAGTAAACGTCCAGGGGCCTTCGCTAATATACCTGGAACCATGGCATGCCTACATTTTTGACTAAGAGGTGTATACTAAAATATTATGTCGAACCAATCTCCCATTCATTCCTCCCTTTCATTCCTTTCTTTTCTTCTGTGCCCCGTCCTCTATCATTCCATTTTCTCGCCTTTTTCCTTCCCTCTTTCTCTACTCCTCAATCCTTTCCTACCACCATGAATATTTCCTTACTTCTTTGTTTCCTTCCATAGCGCCCTCCCTTCCTACCTTTTTTTCTCTACCCTTTTCCGTGTCCCTCTCTTCCTTTTTTTTCTATTTTTTTCTATATTCCTTTCTGCCTTTGCTTTCTCCGTCCCCAGTCTTTCTTTTCCATTTTTGTCTTGTCTCTCCCTCTCGCATTTTTCCTAATCCAACTCTCCCACCTTCCTTCGACCCAACTTTAATCTCCCTGTTCCTATCGTACCTCTTCGTATCTCTCTCCAGTTCCCTTCCAGTTTCTTGTTCCTTCCCTTTCCCCTACTCTCCTCTTCTCTCTCCATCCCTCATTTATTTACTAATAAGAGTAAAAAGGATAAAGTATGTTCTGTTTTGCAAGATTTCGATCAACGCGGGGGCGTTGACCCCCGAAACCAAGATGTATTAAAGACCATTAATATCAGACGGATTTACATATATAGCCTTGTGAAGAGAAACACGTATACAAAATGAGAGACATTTACTCTAAGCAAGCTCTTCTCTTCCAACAACTTGTCGGTGTTACTATACTAGCTCAACCTAGTTTAATTTTTAATATCTGGACAAAATTAACAGTAGCTTGAATGTACCTGGTGGTCGCCATATAGTCTGCAAGGTGTTGTGTCTCTCCAGTGTTGTTGTTGGTTCATGCGTCATGGAGGCTGCTGACAAGTCTTTTATCACAAGAGTTTAGTGGTGCATGCACTATGGATGGTGTGCGTCACTATGGATGGGGCGCGTCACTATGAACGTGGATATGGTGCGTCACTGTATACGAGACGGGGTAATTTAGTGTGTTAATTTGCTGAAAGGTGAAAGCGGGGTAGCTGATGGTTGTATGGTAGACTATGGCAGCAATGGTTGCCAGCTTACCTCTGCTGAACTCCGTGATCTGAATGTCAGTACTGTGTAATACAGTAGAAGAAAATTAAAAGTGAATATAGAAAACAGTAAGGTGATGAGGATAACAAAACTATAGGTAACGAAAGATTGGATATCAGGTTGGAGGGAGAGAGTATGGAGGAGGTGAATGTATTCAGATATTTAGGAGTGGACGTGTCAGCTGATGGGTCTATGAAAGATGAGGTGAATCATAGAATTGACGAAGGGAAAAGGATGAGTGATGCACTAAGGAGTCTGTGGAAACAAAAAGCTTTGTCCATGGAAGCAAAGAGGGGAATGTATGAGAGTATAGTTATACCAACGCTCTTATATGGGTGTGAAACATGGATGATAAATGTTGTAACAAGGATAGGGCTGGAGGCAGTGGAGATGTCGTGTCTGTGGGTAATGTGTGGTGTGAATATAATGCAGAGAATTTGTAGTCTGAAAATTAGGAAAAGGTGCAGGATTATCAAAACTGTTATCCAGAAGGCTGAAGAGGGTTTGTTCAGGAGGGCCGGACATGTAGAGCGGATGGAACAAATATAATGAATTCGAGAGTGTATGCATCTGTAGTGGATTTAAGGCGGGGTCGGGGTCGGCCTAGGAAAGAATGGAGTAAGGGGGTAAAGGAGATTTTATGTGCAAGGGGCTTGAACTTCCAGGAAGCATGCGTGAGCCTACTAGATAGGAGTGAAGGGAGAAAAATGGTTTTTAGGATTTGACGTGCTGTTGGAGTGTGAGCAAGGTAACATTTATGACGGGATTCAGGGAAACCGGCAAGCTGGACTTGAGTGCTGGAGATGGGAAGCACAGTACCTGCACTCTGAAGCAGGGGGGTAGTGTAAGCGCTCCTCTGGCAAGATAGTGATGGAATGAATGTTTAAAGTTTTTGTATTTTGGGCCACCTTACCTTGATGGGAAACGGCAAATGTATTAATACACACACACACACACACACACACACACACACACACACACACACACACACACACACACACACACACACACACACAGCGATCAGTGAAGAGGCGGGGCCAGGAGCTGAGTCTCGAGCCCTGCAACCACAATTAGGTGAGTACACACACACACACACACACACACACACACACACATATATACATATATACATATATATAAATTATATATTAATATATATATATATATATATATATATATATATATATATATATATATATATATATATATATATATATATGCAAAAAATAGAGAGATTCCAAGCGCTTTCGTGACTACTCACATTATCAAGGAACAATCATTGTTATCATTGTTCCTTGATAATGTGAGTAGTCACGAAAGCGCTTGGAATCTCTCTATTCTTTCACAGTGGTTATTTTGCATATTCTGAAATCACCTGTTTACTGTGATCTTATTGCATATATATATATATATATATATATATATATATATATATATATATATATATATATATATATATTATATATATATATATTATATATATAATATATATATATATAATATATATATATATATATATATTATATATATATATATATATATATAATATATATATTTATATATATATATATAATCATCTTTCAAATAACTGC
>NC_069472.1:7994245-8050464 GCF_026875155.1 Cherax quadricarinatus
TTATCAAGTATCTCTCTCTTTCATACATTATCGTGTATCTCTCTCTTCTCAGTTGTGTAGAGAACATGCAAAAGTTATAAAGGAGTTTCCAGTAAACCTAGAAATTTTTAATAGTTTCTGTCAGGCCAGTAAACGATCCATCCTGTTTATGTTCCAGCTCCGTTATTTCTCCTGCCCTTTAAAAGCACAGTAATCCACACCAACAATACTCGAGACAGAAGAGCACAAGTTGTTTGAAATGTACCATCATCCGGGGGGGGGGGGGGCGGGATTGTGTTTCCTAGTTTTGTAGTGTCACATAATCCACCCTTGTTATTTTCTGTCTTTGCTACATTTACCCAATCATGTTCATCTAATTACAGATCACCTGATATTATCGTCTAAACCTTTTGCCTATTCCTTACGTTCTATGACGTAGCCTACCTATGCTTTGTGTTCTTCTATTCTGTTCTCGTTCTGAGTTCATCATTCTTACACATATCAAAACTAAGGGACGTTGAAAGGCTGTTACCAATGAACATCAAGTTATCTATATGTTCACCACTGAAAGTGAATGGGATATACTCCATTTGACAGGACCGTAGTTACCATCCCTGGGTAGTTGCTGTCTACCACCCTACTACCACAGGACGGTAGTACCTCCCTGGGTGGTTGCTGTCTACCAACCTACTACCACAGGACGGTAGTACCTCCCTGGGTGGTTGCTGTCCACAAGCTACTACCACAGGACGGTAGTACCTCCCTGGGTGGTTTTTGTCTGTCTACCACCTACTACACAGACGGTAGTACCTCCCCTGGGTGGTTGCTGTCCACCAAGCTACTACCACAGGACGGTAGTACCTCGGTGGTTGTTAAGACACAAAGGCAACACTTAATCAACTTTATTCCGAAACGTTTCGCCTACACAGTAGGCTTCTTCAGTCGAGTACAGGAAGCAGGCAGGAGCAGTAGAGATGTGAAGACGATGTAATCAGTCCATCACCCTTAAAGTCGTAGATTTGAGGTTGTCAGTCAATAATAACCTCAAGCCTGGAGAAATTCTGTCCACAAAGTCTGGAACTAAACTGAAGATCAAGCGACAGTGTTTGAGACTTAAATAACAGTCGAAAGAGAGGTGCAGAGTAGTAGTAGTAGTGAGATTGTAGCCACTGAGAGGTCATGTCCCTCTCAGAACAGCTGAGGGACTGAGAACCTCAAATCTACGACTTTAAGGGTGATGGACTGATTACATCGACTTCACAACTCTACTGGCCCTTTATTCCGCCCCTTGGGGGCCTGCTTCTTTAACTCGACTGAAGAAGCCTACTGTGTAGGCGAAACGTTTCGGAATAAAGTTGCTTAAGTGTCCTCTTTGTGTCTTAACAACCATCCTGTCGGTATTGTATACCATTTTGATATTCACGGTAGTACCTCCTGGGTGGTTGCTGTCTACCAACCTACTACATAGGACACATATATTTATTGGAAAAAAAAGTTGTCGGAGAAGTACAGTATTCAATCAGTATCGAGAAGAAACTTCATTAATTTTCTCTGAAGTATTTCTATTATTACCAAACTGTGGGTTAACCACATATACAACTTACACGAGAAACCTCGTTTTCATAATCCTAATTTTATTTAGAGGTTAACGTTTGGATCAACCGGAACTGTTACGAATCCGAACTAGCATTCAGATTTGGAAGGCGATCAAAACAGGTATTCTCAAGTTATTGCAAGGAATCCTAGTATTCTAATTTGCTTCAAAATAGTAAATTGTCGGACCTTCCCATTAATATTAAAAATAGTATTTTCAGTAAGATAGAACAAAGTTAAAAGTTTGTACTTTTGATTTTATTGTACGTTTCAAATGATTTTGAAAAAATTGGTGTAAAAGTCTGAAATAACATATACTGAATCTTTCCTTGATAGAATGTTCAGAGAGCACGAAAAATTATTTAGTCCTGGAACCTTGATCATTTCTAACATATCAGAGGTTGAAAAGACATATATAGGTGGAGATGAGGTGGTGATTGACGCCATGTGACCTGAAGAATGACATATTGGATGAGGGATGGAAACGGTGAATCGTGTGACCCTGTTTCTGGGTAGGTGGTTGGCTTTGCCTGATTGAAGTACCCATCACGCTACCCAGCAACACAGGAGTCACAGATCTCATCGGCTACAAGTCCTCATCTCAACATGGCAATTCTTCAGGACACCAAGCCGCACTCACACCTCACTCCTCCGCCTGTATATAATGTCTTTCAACCTCTGTACGTTTAAAAGTAATTGAAAATGGTCTCAGGACCGAAATATTTTTCTAATCATAAGTCTGAGTGTTTGCTTAAGTGTCTTCTAAACAAACTTCTTTTGGCCTAAATTACATGCATAACCCTTCTTCCACCTGTAATTTGTCCGATGTGACGCCGTATACGACTGCTTCACCTCACCTGTCTGCAGTATATAAGGTCCTTTCTCGCGTATATGCTATTCTTATCAACTGATGGGCTGATTACATCGAATCCAGGCTCAGGAATAATCACTTAAAACTTTTTCCTGATCTCACCATTATTTGCATCGGACTATGACCCCCACTGTCTGGAAACAGCGTTTCACAATAAATATGTTTAAGTGGGGTAAACATTTATCATTCAGTGATGACATATGTGTTCGTTTTCTATTCCCTCACCTGAAACTGAATCTACAAATACAGAGGACAGAGGCAAATATACAATGGCCATAACAGAATACAGCACACCATGTTAATTATAAGTTTAATTAAAACGAGGAAAGCTAACTCAGGCATGGTTGATAAAGCCGTACGTTCCTACATGGAACAACCCTGAACTCCTACACTCCTAATTTTGTTATTTTTGTCTGGCTATTGAACTGTTATAGCTCGTGATGGACAAAACGATTCCCCTCAATAAAGTTGCCTAACATTGAATACATATTGTGCCAATCAATTAGTCAGTATAATATATTTTCTGGGAAACAAGAGAGTGACTGCTGGCTCCAAGACAAAGGGAGGCTGCGTCCAAGCGGAAGATCTTGAGTCCAAGACAGAGATGGAGATGGAGATCCAAGACATATGGAGATGGTAGATCCAAGACAGAGATGGAGATGGTAGAATCCAAGAACAGAGATACTGGACCATTGTAAGTGAATTGGTCCTAGGCAGTATTGGGTCCAATACAGATGCTAAATTCTCAAAATAAGAGATGCAAGTTCAAGACATTGAGAACTTGAGTTCTAGATAAGAGAGGCCGAACCCAAGAAGAAGATGCTGGATCTAAGACAGAAGTGCTGGTTTCCAAGGCAGGAGACGTAGGTACATGCATTAGTGATAGGCCCATGTCTTGGACAGTAAAAAGTTTTGGACACAAAAAAAACGTTTTATGAGCGAAGAATATGACTCATATTAGGGTAAGAAGATAGAATGAGTTACATGTATTTTTCAATAACAGTAGACAATAGGCCGATACATGTATGTCCCCTTTTAAATATTAATATATTTATAAATAAGATTATCAAAGAATAAGTCTGGGGTATTTGGAGAGGCGTGAAAGTAAATGAAAATTAATCTAACAGTAGTCGGAGTCTGTCACGATGCTCTTTGATACTACGTTTGAGAGTATTATGAAAAAAGTTGCAGTGATTGTGGACGAGACTGGAAGGAAGTGTAGCAGAAAGGGATTAAAATGTAAACAAAGAAACGAATAAGGCGATGAGATATCATAATATAAATAAGGAACAAGGTGAAAGAAAAAGAGTTTTTAAGTCAGGAGAAGAAAAAACCCCCCTGTCGGCAAATGGACATCTTGAAACCAATGTACACTGAAGAGTGAATGAAGGAAAAAGTTTGAAGGAATATAGAGGCTTGAAAAAAGTATATGTATGAGAATAAATTTAGAAGATGAACGTGCAGTTACAGAAGGTATTTAGCCATAGGTCAAAGGAACGTTTCGCCTACACAGTAGTTTCGACTGAAGAAGCTTACTGTGTAGGCGAACCGTTTCGGAATAAAGTTGCCTAACTGTTGCCTATGTGTCTTACTACCAAAGGAGGGGCTGTTGACGTGGTTGAGTGATTGTTGAGATGGTTGTTGAGTTGGTTGTTGAGGTGGTTGCTGAGGTGTTGTTGATGGTGGTTATTGAGGTTTTTGGGTTTTATTGAGGTTGTTGAGGTGGTTGTATGAGGTGTTGTTGAGGTGGTTGTCGAGGTGGGTATTGAGGTGGTTTGTTGAGGTGGTGTTTGAGGTGGTCGTTGAGGTGGTTGTTGATGTGGTTGTTAGGTGTTGAGCATTATGGGAAAGAGATAATGATGACCAAGAGAGTCCATATATCTAGAATGGAAGAAAGGAAAGGTAGGTATCTTTCAAAGGAAAGTTGAGAGAGAGGATGTAGGAGGTTTCAAAGTGGTATTGGGCTTAATTAAGCATCCCATCTGGGATACATGAAATGAATTAGATCGGGTGAGATTTGACGATCTTGTTGGAGGTGCATGCAAGGCAATCTTTATGAAGGGGAATCAGGAAAATCGGCCTAACAGGATCTGATCCCTGGAGGACAGGACGCACAGTGCCATGCATTCTAAAAGAAGGGATAGTGAGGTTAAATTCCGTGCGACATTTGGATTGTGATGTCTGCACACCTTTGCAAGATAAAAACTGAGTTTCCCTATCACCTTGGTGGGGACGGGCCCATGTTTTTAAAAAAAATATGAAATATGGGATATATCGTTCTACTGGAACTGTTTCAGTCGTTGTTGGAGTTAGTCGCCCCGAGACATCACTGCCGACAGTGCTTGACTAAGATCTTGAAATGAAAAAGTGCCGACCTTTTGGTTAATTGGGGAATACTGCTGAAGCCCTTCATTTTATTTTAATTAAAAAACCGCAGAGCTTTCATATGAAATTGCCGTTTGAAGTTGTAAGCTTTGAAGTTGCCGCCGTGATACATATTGGCATCTCTCTCTCTCACTGTCCCCCTCTCCATTTCTCTCTGTCTCCTCTCCTCTCTCTTGTCTCTCTCGTCTCTCTGTCTCTCTCTCTGTCTCTCTCTCTCTCTCCCTCTCTCTCGCCTCTCTCTCTCATCTCTTCTCCTCACTCTTCCTCTCTCTCCTCCTCTTCTTCTCTCTCTCTCTCTCTGCTCTGTTCCTCTCTCTCTCTCTCTCTCTCTCTTCATATCTCTTGTAATCAGTAGATATACATAGCCTAAATGTCCAATATTGTTTAAAGTGAGGCCGGTGAAGTTAACTTCCAGGAAAAGTTTCCATTCCATTCTGTAGGCTGTCACAGTGTTTCACTACTACCCATTAATTTCTCCATATTTTATTTCTGTCTGTGTGGGATCAACTGGAGTGAGCCACTGGCCCAGTGGCTAACGCCACGTCTGAGTTTTGAGACTCACTGATCGCGTGGTTTCTAACCCCGCCCGTGGTAATGAATTTGCATTTTTTATAATATGGAATATACCTGGTTTGCTTATATTTCTGTTGTCAAAAGAATGGAAACTAGCAAATGATACTCCAATGTACGGAAAAGGGAGATAAGACTTACGTCTTCCACTATCGTCCATTAACTTATCGCCAATTTTACTTTACCATTGGAGACTATCGTTATGGTCGAGAATATTTTTTCTGAGAAATAACAAAAATATAACCGAACTAACCTACTCTATTTTTTTACTAATATACACAAACTTGAGATGAAAATGGCCCAATATATATAGAATATCTGATTTGAAAAAAAAATTGATAAAGTGAAGGGTATAGAAGACAAATTTCTTGCCTATTTTATTAATGACTGCACACGAATAAGAGAAACTAACAGATTAATGCTGAAAATTAATTATATTATCACAAGTAGGTAAAGAGAAAGTATTAGTAAAGAGAGGTGTGTTTGAGTAGGTAGTTTATATGATGGAGTTCCGTATATATTGAATTCTTGGTTCAATCTAATTCACAACGTACATATGTGATCTTGAGATAGGGGGGGGGAAGGTTACATCACCAAATGCATGAAAATTTTCCGTAAGACAGAAAGCTGGGGGAAAAATGCATCCAAATCTGTTGAGGTATTTTCTGTGACCTGAAAAGGTTCGGCGCTGGGTCTGAGACGCAAGGCGATGGGCTGCATAGGAAGAAAAGATCAAAATAATGTATTTTAAAATACCTATGCTCATACGTGAATACAAAATATTTTGAATCATAACTAAATGGAAACCAGGAGAACAGAACTTGGAGTAATCATTAAACAAGGACCTCAAGACCACCAAACAATACCTGTCCAAAACAAGGAAATATAACCTAGTTGGAATTAAACTGATAGATCCAACTGGCAGTCAGGTAGAGTGGTTTAACCACCGGCCTGAGAGTTCAGGACTTCCCCTTGTCCATGGTTTCTAACCCCAACTGCTCCGTAGTTTGTGTTTGGGCAATAGTGTTATTACATTTCCTTGGACTCATAATGCCTATCTGCGGAACAGGAAAGTACAACATAATGCTAGGGTTTGATACCAGAAATTTAGAGTAAAAAATTTACCAGAAATCATAAAGTCTCTCTATATTACTCCTTTTTAGATTTCATTTTGAATGTGCCATCCATTTGTCTCCAAACTTCATAAAATAACAAGGAATGGACGCAGGGAAAAAGTAACTAATCATAACCAAGATTAAGTGAACCTTGATATTATGCTGGAGCAAACTGAAATCATGTTTGACAACCAACGTGTTGCACCGCTGGCGACATGTTTGTTAAACACGAGCAACCAAATTTAAAATTAATAGGAGTGGTAGAAGATATAAACAATGGTGATGACAGTCATAACACGGAGCGCCTTCACTAAGTTGTGTAACTACAAAGTTGTAGTTGTTGAGTGCCATGAGCAGCTACGACAGTTGTAGCCCATGTACTCCATACACTTCTGTTTCTCTCGACTAAAATGACGGTACATCTGATAATACATGATAAGCTTTACTCTACGACAGAAGTAGATAGTTGAATAGGAAATAAACACGGATGACCTGCTAAGTCCTTCTGTTGTCTTTCCCTGTACATAGTTTGATCGGTCGGTCAGTGTCTCTTGTCTCTATCTCTCTGTTTTTTGTCTGTCTCTCTGTCTAGTTTTTTCTATCTGGTCCTGTCTGTCTCTCTTTTTTTTACACAGGGTTTGACAAGGTTAGGGTAAGGATCCCTAGCTTTATTGACAAGCTAAGAGCTGTTACTTACATCAACTCATTTGAAAGCATTTTTATTGTTATGAGACATACAACAATAAAAATGCTTTCAAATGAGCTGATGTAGGTAACAGCTCTTAGTTTGTAAATGAATTTAGGAATCCCCTCTCTCTCTTCTCTTCTCACCTCTTTCTCTCTCTCTCTCTCTCTCTCTTCTCTCTCTCTCTTCTCTCTCTCTCTCTCTCTCTTATCTCTCTCCTTCTCTCACGTCCACTCCTCTCTCTCTTCTCTCTCTCTCCTCTCTCTCTCTCTCTCTCTCTCTCTCTCTCTCTCTCTCTCTCTCTCTCTGGTTGCTGCCCAGGTAACGAGATGAAAAACCCGTTGGAAGTACATGTGATAAACGATATTTGTCTTGATGCTCGAGGCAATTACTGCTGGTGTAGGCGCCTTTGCAGCCCCAGGGCTGTGATCTACCCACTGATCAGGATATAAACACACTCGTCCAGATCCTGGGCAACGCAGTCCAGGCTCACACAACTCCACTAGGTGCCTGATTAATTTGCTTTGTTTGGTGCTAACGGCCTTTCAAATTTACAGAAAATTGATTTACGAGATAGGGTTGCAAAAAAGTCGGTTTTATTTGCTCTCCCACTCAAATGTATTGCGTTCTTGCATCTGCAAAAAATAAAGAGGAAAAGAATGTATCAGACTTTTTTTATCACACCGTTTTTGCATCTTAAAAGCATCGATTTCCTTCTCTGTGTTTCCGCAGCGTTCCGATACATCAAGATGATCTTACAAGCATCTTCATTCGTCCTCCGTCTGCTACTAGGTGAGGGACACACACACACACAGCACAACACAACACACCCACACACACACAACGACACACACATCACACACACACACACAGAACACACACACACACGCACACACGCACTCACACGACGTTAAAAAATAAAAATGCATCTCTTTATAACTCGGTAATCTTTTTCAGACTTTTAAATTTTTCTACTTTTCCAGTTCGTCTTCAGAGTTCCGGCATTCTGTGTGTTTGTGTGTGTGGGTGTGTGTGTGTGTGTTTGTGTGTGTGTGTGTGTACTCAGTTGTACTTCGCCTAGTTTGTGGGTTGCAGGGTCGAGTCACAGCTTCCTGGCCTCGCCTTTTCACTGGCCGCTACTAGGTCACTCTTCCTGCTCCATGAGCTTTATCATACCTCTTCTTAATGTGTGTGTGTCTCTGCTTCTCTCTCTCCTCTCTCCTCCCACTCTCCCTGTCTCTGTCTCTCTCATTCTCTCCTCTCTTCCTCCACATCTCTCTCTCCCTCTCTCTCTCTCTCTCTCTCTCTCTCTCTCATCTCTCTCCTCTCCTCTCAATCTCCTCTCTCTTCTCTCTCCTCCCTCCGCCCGACTTACTCTCCCTTCCTTCTTCTTCTTGGACCTTTGACAAATTAATTGTGCCTTTGTGCAGGTCTGCGCCACTGCTCCCCTTCCGCCTTTTACACTGCCTACCCGTCACACGCCATTACCCGTTTCCTATCCCCCATACAGCAAATTTCGCTGAAAAATGTCTTACCTTTGACTTGACAAACCGTTAAATTCTTTTAGCAAAAGAAGAGCTTTTTTTATTATTTTTGTGTGTTAGTGGGGCTCGATGGCGAGGTGTATCTTAGTGCTGTCGCTGTTGTCTTTCTGTCTTTGACGTGGTAAAGCCTCTGAGATTGTTATTATTTCACAGTGAAAGTTATTCTGCAACTGCCCCTTTCCCCCTTTTTCTTTCTTTTATTTCCCAAAACCCAAAAATTGTACTTCATACTGTAACCTTTACAAAGAACTAAACCTTTACTTTATATTCATGTGTGTCCTTTGTGGCATAAAGCCTAAAACCAAGGCAAAGATTTTACTTGATTATTAGAGGATTATTAATCCGGGAAAAAACCCGAGAAAGCGTTCTTTTTGTTTTTTGTCCTTTTCCCCCAAGGATGCATGAAAACGCCCACACTAAAAACCAGGACCCAGTTACGCTTCCTGAAAATGAGGGAATTGTGGGTGTAAGTAAACAAAACGAAAGTCTCTCCCCCCGGGGATCAATCAGGCCCTTCTTTTATAAACCCAATGAGTTAACACCGAACTGTCGCCTGCAAAAACCAATGAGGGGCCAGAGGGAAGGTAATGCGATTTTAATTTTTAAACCACTTTTCGCACGTCGCCCTGAAAGGAGTGGGGTTTTTGAAAAAAGAAAACCATTTTAAAACCAACAGCCCATGCATTATCCCTGTGCCATCCCGGCCTAAAAATTTTCCCCAAAATTGTTTTTTCTGAAACCCGCTAGGAAGGTTGCACTGGCCACAGTGGCCCACAACTGCAGGTTTTAACAACAAAATTGGCATGAAAGCTGTGTCGTGCTCTAGATAAAGGCCAGCCAAGCGTAAGACTTGATGGCACCCCCTTTTACCCCCCCTCCAAACCCTTCCTTCTTTTCCTTCTTCTGTCTCTATTCCATCCCCTTCTTTTTCCCCCCACATTCTGTTTCTCCTATTCCCCTATTCACCCGGGTTTCCCTTTTTCCTCTTTTGCCTGTTTCTCATTTTCTTTTTCCCCCCCACCGGTTCCCCCCCCTCCTTCCCCGTGGTCTGTCATTTACCGCTTAGCTCACCCAAAAAAGGAGAAAATGCCCCGGGGGGCTGGTTCTCCCCTTCCCCTCCTCTTCCCTTTCCCTCCTCCCCTCCTCTTTACATCTTTCCCCCATTTTTAAAGGCAATGTCTTTCCCTTTCTTCTTTGCCCTTCTCCTCCTCCATCTCATTCCACCCCCCCCTCTCCCCCCCTCAATCCCTTTCTCCCTACCCCCCCTCCCCCAACTTTTCCCCCTTTTCCCCCTTTTGGCCTTTTCCCTCACTATAAAACCCGCACCCATTCCACCCTTCCTTATCCACCCATAACCAGCACTCACCCCACACCCTTTCCTTACTCATCCTTTTCCCTTTTCAAAACCCATTCCCCAAAAGTCCGTTCCCCCTCCCCCTCTATTTTTCTTTCCCCTTATTACCCCTTTTTCCCCCCTTTTGCCCCATCACATTTCCTCCCTCCCGTCACTGAACTATACAGAAAAATTATTCTATTTTTCTCTTCCTTTTCCCTCTTCTCCATCCCCTTTTCCATCCCCCTGCTCCACAATTCCATCTCCTCTCTCTCTCCTCCCCCAACTAAAACCCCATCTTCCTTCCGTCCTCGGAGAATTTTTACGTTGATTCACGATGTCATCTCGTCCTCTAAGTTACATAAACTTTTTTTTTACCGTCCCGGGTGTTAACCCCCTTTCTCCCCCTGTTAAACATTCATTAGTTTTCTTCCCGATTTGAAAGGTATTGAAACTTTTCTATTTCTTTGGAAGGTATATAGCCTCTTTCCTTCTGGAAGGAACGAAAATGTTTTTTATCGCTCTTGAAGGAACACTACCTTTTTCATCATCTCAGATGACCGTAGGTCTTTTATTCTCTGCCCCAGAGAAATCTTTTCTTTCCCGGTCTTGGGGGTACATAAACCACCCCCCTCTCTCTCTCCCCTCTCTCTTCTTCTCTCTCCTTTATCCCTCTATCTTTCTTGTTCTGCTCTAGGGAAGCATAAATCTTTTTTCTCATATTCTGGAAGGTAAACAGTAATCGTGGCAAGGCCCGGGGTGACCCCGGCCGGAGAAATTTGGGGCTTCCTTCACTTTCTTCTAAGAGAAATCTGATACCTGGGGGTTAGCCACTATTGTGGGCCGCATCTTGGGGGAAAAATTGCCCGAAACCTGCCCCATCCCAAAAACATTTTGATATCATGGGTCATATCGTTGTACATGTAACTGGGAAAAATTTTTTTTATTTTTTAATTTTAATTTTTTTTTTTTAAACTCGGGGGATTCCCCTCAGGGGTGGCCCCAAAAAAAAATTTTCAGATCATTTTACTTGTTTTGTAGGGTTTTGCATGAATGGAATGTACATTTAAATAGAAGTGGCCATAAAAATAGAATATATAGTTTATAGAATAAATTTTATAATTGATAATTGCTTTGGGGGTACTGTAAAGTACTTAATTAATTATAAAGAAATTCTGTTAACGATTTTTTTTCCCCAAAGGGTGTTTGGGGACCAGAGTAAGGTGGGGGGGGATCCAAGGACGTGAGCATGGTTTAGAGGCTGGCGTCGGAGATGCTGTGATTTAAGATAAGTTTGTGCTGTACACTCATTTTTTTCCCAATCAAACCCAAAGGGTTATATGCTTACCTGTAGTTCACCCCGGCTTGAATTCAGGGGGGGGGGGGGGGTATTTTTTGAAAGGGGTAAAATTGGGAAAAAAAAAAAGGGAAAAGGTGGGGGGTAATTTGGGGTTTAAATTGGTTTTTTTTTTTTTTTTTTGGTGTTTTTGTTTTTTTTTGGGTTTTTGTTTGTTTTGGTCTTTTGTTTGGGGTTTTGTTTTTTTTATGGGGGGGGGTTGGGTTTTAGTGGGTAATTTTCTTTGTTTAAAGGTAAAAGCCCCCTTTAATTTTGTAAAGGGGGTTAAAAATTTGGGGAATTATAAATTTTATTTTTAATTTTTCTCAAAAAATCAAGAATATAAATATAAAAAAATATCTGCCAGAGTGAGGCTTGGTGGCATCTGCTCTGTGATTTTGGAACAATGTCGTTCAATCAAGAAACACCTACAGGATTCTCATCAACAGAAAAGTGATGTGGATGTGAATTCAGTGGAAGGGAACAATAACGGTCCCCTATGGGGGTAGGAGAGGTTCGGTGGAGGGGACGCCTCATGGAGGGAGGAGGAGGCGGGAGGGTGGAGGGGGTAAAACTCCCCCTCTTCCCCAAACATGCGCGCATACACCGTGTGCTCGTGTTACAACAATGGAAGGGGTTTTTGGGGGTTTGTTCACCGTGTGATAGTGTATATAATTATAGTGTACAGTGCATAGTATGTGCTGGTATGCACATAGCATGTGTAGTGTTATAGCGGGGTGTCGTGTGTAGAGGGGGCTGTGCACAGAGTATAGTGGCGTTTATAAACATGTGCACAGCAGAACATTGTGGTGTATAGTGACTTGTCCAAGGGAGGTAGTAGTGCCTCTACTCCGCCTCATCACACATCTTCACTTCTCCCGCTTTCTTCCTCGGCCACACAACGACGGGAGACCTCTTCACTCCCCACGCCACCATGGAACCACATGTGGTATGTGCCATGGCGCATTTTCCCTTCAGCCTGGGCTTACACACAGTTTGAGGTATGGCAGATGATGGATGCCAGCCAGCACCAAAGCCAGGTATACAGTGCACCCAACAATGAAAGACGAGGCGATGTCAGGTGTGCCAGCCTGTGTGTGTACCCTCATTTGGGCGTTTAGAATTAAGGTTTTTCTGTTATGTTATGTTATGGTGATTAAATTGATATATTGTCCTAAATTGGGATTTTGCCTAACCCTTGTTAACCAACCCATTGAAGTATCACATACTGTTTTGCGCTTCTGTTTTTTGACTGGGATAGCCCTGGGTGGTCGGTGTGGGCTCTTGAGATGAGTGTAACTTTTACCTTTGTCCTTAGACCAGGCTCAAGCCCCCAGCATATCCCACATTTCTGATACATTGGGGGCCTGATCTGGGAGAATTATCAAATTTTATGTGGTATTCAAGTTGCAACCTGGAAATTCAATAATCATGTTTCTGGGTTGGTCAGAGGAAAGCATCACTATAATCACTCACACTTAAAATAATAATTTACCTTTGTTTGTAAATATTGCTAGTTATTAGGGTGTTATTATAAATTAATTTCCCTGTGAATAATTATACTGTTTCTGTGCAACATTGTAGTTTTTCGGGTGTTATATTAATTATTACCCTGTGTAATTTTATTTTGTGTTGCAAACTTTGGCTAGTTTTTAGGGTGTTATTATTTAATTTTAATACCTGTGAATAATTTACTTTTCTGTGCAACATTGCTTGTTTTTAGGTGTTATTATTAATTATTACCCTGTGAAATATTTCCTTTCTGTTATAATATTGCTGGTTTTAGGGTGTTATTATTAATTATACTCTATAAAATCTTTTACTACCTTTTCTGTTACATATTGTTGATTTTTAAGGGTGTTAGTAATGCTTGATGTTTTGTGCAATAATTTACCCTTGCGGTCCATCTTGCTGTTTTTTAGGGGGTTATTATTACCTTATTTTCTGGGAAATAATTGACCTTTGCAGGTTGCAGTAGCTCTTATTTTTTTTTTCTGCCAGGATTTTCTTTTCTTTGTGCAATCGGTTTAATTTGTGGGAGTCACATGACCAACTCCTTGTGAATATACTGCTTCAGTATATCGTTCCTGGCTGTGTGCTTTCATTATTTTATTCGTTAGTTCTGTGGTGGTAGTACGATTTGGTTGCTATGATTTCCCAAAATGGCCTGACATGGTCTTAGTGAAAAATTCTGAGGATGACATTGCTTTTGGGAAGGTGGACATTGAATAAATCCCGTGATGGGACCTGGGATAAGGAAGTAGTAATTTTACAAATTAATTAACCTAGTTGCAGAAGAAAAGAAACGGTTAAGGATTGAGCGCACAAAGATCAGGAACAGAGAGCCTTCAGAGGAGCTTAGGACTCAAGAAAGAGCTAAAGAGAGGCAGCTTGCTTTTCGCACCCAGATCAGGACCAAGGGGTAGATGTTTTTTCATTTGGAATTAAAGCCTTAAAATTTGTGCCCAATTCCTAGAGAAAGACACAGACCTGTTTTTTCTGTTTTTTGAAAAGTACGGCCAAATCCCAAGTTTGGTCGGGAAAAGAATGGGCGACTTTAAGCAAGAACCCAATTAGTTGGTTTAAAGGGGTCACAGGCTATTAGTTTAGAATGATCTACCTTTTCTGATTATTCATAAGCTAAAAGAGGGGTAGTTTTACTGGCTTATCAAATGTTGCCGGAACGGTACCAGGCAGAAATTTCAGGGACTAAAGTTTTCAGTCATGGCAGTCTTTGGTTGGAATATGGTTTAGGAGAGATGTCACTTCTAAATAGGTGGTTGTCGCTCAAAGGGAGTGTAGGCATTTATGAAGGTTGTAATTACCTTAATTTTGTTAGAGGATCTTTTGGGAATGTTCCTTCTGACCTTTAAGGCATATCTTGAGGAGAGGGATCTTTGATGATTTTATTAATGCTTTAGAGTGGGTGGACAGTTTTTTAGCCTAACCAAAAATTGGTAAGTAGGTTTACACACCCCACCATACTAATAATGGTCAGTTTTCTCCAACCACAAATAGGTATTAGAAATTTCAGAAGTTGAAGCCACCAGTTAATCAGGCCTAATAACCACAAGAGTTTTAATAACCCTAATTTTCCAGTATCACTCGATGGGAGGTTTTAAGTCAGCTGTACAGGTCCAGGACTACAAGGAACAGGTGGGGACGGCCAGTTCCCCGAACCAAGGGATCCAACTAGGTCAAAAGGGCAGGGGCCTTTAAAACCATATTACTGTACTTATTGTATAAACAGGGCCATCTTGCAGCCTTATTGCAAGTAAGATGCGTAGAGATCAGGCGCTTGCTGGAGTTTTCTCAGGTAGATACACCAGGTTCCCACTCGGTAGCTAATATTTGACGCACCACCTCCGGGTATGTCAGGTAACTCAGCAGGTTTGGACCCTCGGATGAAGGTTCTTTACAAGTGAAGTACACCGTGGCCTTACACCAAAATGAGGTAGGGTTGGATAAACAGGTGGTATGTCTTTGAGGGACACTGGTATAGCACATACACTTTGGCTTCGTAGGGGCATACTGCCAGTTGTCGGATGACACATACACTGGGTGTTGGGACGTTTTGCACAAAGGAATTACAGGATGCCTGTCACGACTCCAGGTGCACATGTATTATGGGTGAGTCTGCATACCAGTGTGGTTATTAGTGTAGTAATCACAGAGGATATACCTTGTGTAGGGGTTGACCTACTCTTAGCAATAATTAATGAGTTGTCTTGAAAGGAGGAACCTCTGTTTGGAGGGACCAGCTCACAGAGTTGGGAGGGAAAAAGCTAGGGCTACATTGCCCGAGTTATTTACGTTGTGTGCAGTAGTACCAGGAAAAAAATGTCAAAAAGATAAGTGGGCAGTCTCTCTTGTGGGGGGGGACTCGTTAGATTCTGGGGAATGATTTTGGGGTTTGGAAACTTATTCCTCGAGCCTAGCCTGCAGGTTGGCTCGGGGTTGTGATGAACCATCCCAGCAAAGACCCTGTTTGAGTGGGGGTCTTGCGAGCTGGTTATAGTGGGGGGGCGACTCCTACTCGAGAGCAGCTTTTTTGATTGTGGCCCAGGGGTGTGACGACACCCTAAAGCTATTCGGTCCATCTGCTGTACCGAGAAGAGGCCTCTCAACTAACTAAAGGTTCTTTTTTGCAGACGGTTTTTAATGCGAAAGTCCGATCGGATGCGACATCTAATGATGGAGCACGGCAGGCAGGCACTCTACCAAGTGTGTGTGCGGAACCATTAGGTAGCAGGTTTGTGTTTGGCCCACGATGTTCCATGGCGAGGACATTTAGGTGTTAAAAAGGATATGGGCAAGATTTCTAAAACATTTTATGGCCCAGGTATGGGAATCAGTGGGTATTGTAGAATCATGCCAGTTTGCAAAGGGTAGGAAAACCTAATATGGGAATTAAACCTGCCCCTCTTAACCTATTACAGTAGCGGAGGACCTTTTAGCAGGCTGGATGGTGGATTGTGTTAGGGGCCGCAACCAGTGCCAAGATGGGAAGAACCAATACTTACTTACTATTATTGTTCCTATACAGGTTTCGGAGGCCATTCCATACGTTAGATTACAACACGCGTGGTTTGAGAGCATTGGTGATGAATTTTTTTACGCAGGCTCGGATCCTAAGGGATGTTCAAACAGATCAGGGGTCAATCAAATTTTACATCTAAACATTTCGCACGGTTTTGGGGGTGTTTAATATTAAAATGACGACCTCCATGCCTCACCCAGAGAGTCATGGGTTGTGGAGCGGTTTCACCAGTCTCTCAAACTATGCTGCGGGCTTATTGTGCCCAGTACCAGAAGACTGGGATGAGGGTATCCCCCTCCTTTTATTTGCCGTGTGGGGACAGCACTCCAGGTTTCATTACGCTATAGTCCCTTTGAATGATCTCTGGTTCACCAGGTACGGGGACACTGTCGGATTTTGGGGGAGGATACTGGCTTGGTGAAGATTGTGAGGCTGCCCCCTCGGTGGCATTTCTCGCTTTCAGAGACGTTTGGAATCTCATGAAGATCTGGCGGGCTGCGAACCTGGCTCATCAACCAAACAAGTTGAAGAAAACAATTTGACCGCAAGGCCGTGCCTCATACCTTTGAAGTGGGAGAGGAGGTGCTAGCATGGAGCCGGTTGGGCCTGGTAATGCTTAAAGCCAAAGTTCAGTGGACCGTTACAAGGTAGTGGAAAAGGTCACAGATCAAAATTACAAAATTCATACACAGGGGCGACGGAAGTCTGAAGGGTGGTACCTATAAACAGGTGAAAAGGTACCACCAAAGGGGTGTGGCATGTGTTAATTTAGGTAGGTGACCCAGGGGTGTACATTTGATGCACCGGGGGCCACAGATGTACTCCTTAGTAACAGGGCATTGTTTTAAATGATCCTTCACAATGTATGTTAGTCTTAGTAGGAAAGGTGTTGCTGAGATGGTTCAGCTTCTCTGTGGAATTTTGAGGATTTGTTTGGGGATATCCCCGTGTAAGCAAGCTAATGCAATAACCAATGATTTAGATGTATGGGAAGCTGAAACCAATTCGGCAGCTCCTTACAGAATGTACCCACAAAAGAGAAAAAGTATGGAGAAGGAGTGAAATTTTTACTTGACAATGATTTAATTAATACCAAGCGAGTAGGGAGTGGGCATACCTGTCTGATGGTTCCCAAACCAGATGGCACCATGAGGATGTGCACTGCCTACCGTAAGGTAATTTAATAAGTAAGGCTGAATTGTTTTCCTCTTCCTAGACTGGATGATGTCATGATGCAGTGGGGGAAGCTAGATAATGTATGTTAGGACTGTTGTGAAGGGTTATTACCAGATACTTTAACTCCCAAGTGCCAGTGAATCTCTGCTTTTGTAAGGCCAGATGGGCTTGTTTCTGTACAAAGTTTTCCCCTTTGAGGACTTCGTAATGCACACTCCTGTTTTCAACGCAGAATGCTCAGGAGGTTAATACGGGGGCCTAAAGGGAGTGAGGTTGTTATTATTGATGACCTGTTATTTTTAGTGACTGTTTGGTAGAGCATGTAAGGCCAGCTTAAAAATTAAAGAGCTTTTCTCTAGGCTCGCTGGTGCTCAGCTCACAGTTAATTGGCAAAGGTGTTTTCGGCAAGCCCAGGTAACTTTTCTAGGACATGTTATTGGCAGGGAAGGTGGCCCACTGAATGCCAAGGTGGAGCTTTATAGACAATTATCCTGTACCAAAGACCCGGAAAGGAAGGTTATGGTTTTGTGGCCTTGGGGTTAAACATTTTATAGAAAGTTTGTCCAAATTTCTCAAAGGTGATCTCTCCACTGTCACTGACCTGATAGCACCAAGTGTACATTTGTGTGGGATATTGAAGTGTCAGGGGCATTTGAACATGTTAAGTGGGGCCCCCTTTTTGTCTTACAAGTGCTCCGTGCTGGCAGTCCTAATTTCACATTGCACAATTTTCTCTACAGTAGATGCCCAGTGATATGGATGTTGGGGCCTGGTACTACTGCATGAAGTAGAGGGACAATTTGTTGACCAAGTCAGCTTATTTTCGGGCAAAAACTGAAGAACACCAGCAGCACTATGCCCTATAGAAAAAGGAAGCTCTTGCTTTAGTGTTGGGCAGTGCAACATTTTGAGGTGTATTTAACATCATCGTTTTACCCTTAGAAGCGGTGTTACTAGTGACATAATCCTTGACCGTTTCCTTCACTTAAAGTTGCAGTTTAAAAAACTGTAGTTAAAGGCACCTTCTGGCAAGACAGTGATTGGAGTGAATGATGGTGAAAGTTTTTCTTTTTGGGCCACCCTGGGCCTGGTGGGGAATCGGCCAGCAGTGTGATATTAAAATATATTATATATATATATATATATATTTATATATTATTTATATATATTTTTATTTAAAATTATATATATATGAATTTATAAATATTATGTATATATATATATATGTGTGTGTGTGTGTGTGTGTGTGTGGGTGTGTGTGGTGTGTGTGTGTCGTGTGTGTCGCTGCCGAATAGGCTGGAAACTTGCGTTCTTGGCTTAAATAGCAACGCTCTTGCCATATAAGACGTGTGACAATTTGTGTTTGCAATCATTTCGCCAAAATAATACTGACCTAAAGATAAAAATTATATTTCACTGTGGTGTTTAGTATTATAATTATTGTAAACAATCTAAAAATTATTTAGTTGGGTTAGGGCTAAAATAAATTGTTCTTGTGATAATATGGTTAGGTAAGTTTCTAAGATTCTTTTGGTGCAAAATTATAAATTTTAACATAATTTTAAATGGAAAAAATAATCTTTAATTGTTTTAAGAGGGAAAATATTTGAAAGGACTTAATTTAAAATGGAGTTCTTGCTATTGACCAGTTGTAATATTAGGCACGACATATATATATATATATATATTATATATAGTTTATATATATATTTATATATATTTATTTATATATGATATATATATATATATATATATATTATCTTATTGGGAGGTGGAACAGAATTCTACTCCGTAAGCCATGCGTGCCGGAAGAGGCGACTAAAATAAGCCGGGAGCAATGGGCTAGTAACCTCTTCTCCTGTATACAATACTAAAGTCAAATAGAGTAAACCATACCACGGATGGTTAGACCCCGCGATCAGAAAGTCATATAAAATCTGACATACGCGTTAACCACTTGAACCAGCTGGCTACAGTAAGGGAGTCATTCAACTAGGTTCTTTATATAACCTTAGGAAGGTCTGCATAGGACCACTGTGACCATCAAATGCAAGTTTTTACAGTCGAAATCTCCCGTTAGCGGGGGGTTGGCCGATGACGAACTCTAGCTTAAGTCACTCAATGACATCTGAGCGCTGGTACTAACCCCAACCGTGGTGCGTATCGGGGTTTTTTTTGCAATCATGCATTACGCTTTCGGTGAGTAGAGTTTTTAAAAAAAAGAAATTTGCGTTTTTTCTTTTTGAGTACGGCCGGTTTGTTGTAAGAGATATGTAAATGAAACTATCACACATACATAAATATCACCTTTTGTTTCGTGGAGTGAGTATAATAAAAACATTTACTTGGAAACTTATTAATAGAATAAATTGTCATTGTAACGACATGTGTACGACTTACACTATGATTATCACCTGACAGTAACCTCATATTAGCACAGTAGAGTGGAAAGCTCACATACTGTGTCTATTTACATATTGTGAGTATTTTCTACTGGTATATGTCTTGAAAGTTTATGGAAGTCAAGTATGCTGCCTCCATATACTGAATAAAAATAAGTTTAGAAACATTTCTTTGCACAACTCTCAGATTTCTTGATATCTTTTATAATGTTTGAGATTTCTTTCAAAGAATTGATAATCGCATTGTAATTGTTGTTCGTAGCAAGATATTGCTTAGTATAGTTGGTGGTCATTATTTATATATGTTTCAAGTACATTTGACTATTCCTCTCCCTTGATAATAAACCAATTAACGTTTTAACCCTCTCATGGGTGGCTCCAGTTAAATTTTAGATTACTGAAGTGTCCAACAATATGAACTTTTGTCTCCATTACAAGCCTTCTGTCTGTCCTGTCTGCCTTGTTCCTGATTGAACATGTTCATGGACTGTCATGTTCTGACTGTTCATTGTTTTACCTGACTGTCATGTTCCTGACTGTCATGTTCCTGACTGTCATGTTCCTGACTGTCATGTTCCTGACTGTCATGTTCCTGACTGTCTGGAAAGTCTGTAGATGGACTCAGATTTAATCGCATCATTATGATGAATTTAGCACAGAACAGTTATTATTATCCACTTCATCCTCGTTTATACGATTTAATTGTTCTTCTCTATACGCATTTTGTCAATAACTATCTTTAATAAGAAAATTGTTTTCAGGAAACTACCAGTTCAGTTATAATATATTTAAATATATTTATATATATATTTATATTTATATATATATATATATATATTATAATATATATATATGATATATATATATATATAATATTTATATATATATATATATATATATATATCTAATTATATATATATTATATATATATATATATATATTATTATATATAATAGCAGGTACTCGGAAATGAGCAAACCTTCTAATTTCTCTCTTTGATATTTGTTATTATGACAATTAGCATAATTAAGCTTTTAAAATCAGATGTTAGTGGGTATGAGTGGATCCTTGACTTTGATCATTTTAAGTCTCCTAAAGAGTATGCACTCGCTTCTTCCCTCCTACTTCCGTTACTGTATAGTTCATTCCTTCCGCGTGGTCATTGAACTAGTCATGTATTTGTAATTCCTATATCACTGAGTTGACCAGAATCTTAAAATTTCATCCAGCCTCTGCCACTGCTGAAATTATCACTGAGGACTATAAAATGTACTCCGTAATCCGACTTACATATGTACTGTAATCTCTCTTCAGTCCAGTTATCTAAATAAATGTATAATTATTAACATCGTTACATAGTTAACCCTATTTTTCTTCTTATTTATGTTAATTAAGGCAATGTATTTTTCAAAATTATCCTTTGATCTTCCTCTCATTATTATTTGTTCCTAAACGTGTCCCCACATATCCCCACATCAAATAACATCAATCATTCCAGGATATCATATAGTTCTGCATTTCTTAATGTTAAGTAAAAAATTATTTTTGTTTAGTTCTTAGTTCGTCCAGCACAACGAATTTTCTATGGGTCACCATTTCATTAGCAGTTGGTCTCAAGCTAGGATTGGAGCCATTCCTTACTTCATGGACTGCATTAGTCGTTATATTCGAGGTTTGCCAGCTTACTGTTCATCGAGTATTGTTTTTCTGCGAACGAAAGAGGAATGATAATGGTCACCCTCTTCTGTGTTCGCTCATACAAACCGCCCATCCATAATTTACCAGAGGAAACATCTGCACTGATTACATCTGTGATGTGAAAATAGACAAAATTCTTTTTCCCACCAGGAAAGAATTGAAAAAAACGTTACTGACAAGATTAACTCCCTGGAGACACCACCGATAACGTAGACGTTTAATAAAAGCTAACTTGATTCATCTTATACGAACCGCTACCTATAGTCTTTTACCAACAGAGTCCTGCCAGCACTCTACTTCCAGCAGAAACCTACCAGAAACCTAGTTGAGTCCGACCTTGGGTAAGTGGGGAAGGGAAGACATCCGGCGGCGGACGGATGCATTCCCGGATACATGAACCTGGGAAAGGCAAGAAAACAGGTTGGTGAGGCTGACCTTGGGGAAGTGATGAAGGGGAGACATCCGGTGGCGGACGGATGGATTCCTGGATACATGAACCTGGGGAAGGCTGAGGCTGGAAGGCAGAGAGAGAGAGAGAGAGAGGAGAGCATGTAGAGAGTGAGGAGAGAGGACAGAGATGAAGAGAGAGTGAGAGAGAGAGCGAGAGAGAGAAAGAGAGAGAGGCGAGTGACTTAGGGAAGTGAGGAATGGAAGGGGAGACATCGGGGCCCACGGATGATGAATTCCTGGGACACATGATCTGGGGAAGGCAGGGGGGGGGGGGGAAACCTTAAAGACGAACCACTGGCCTCCACGTGGCAAGGTCTGGTAACTCAGAGATAACTCTGAGGCTGACAGTGGTCGCAAATGATAATGTTACTATAATAATAATTTTATTCTTCTTATTATTATTATTGTTATTATTAGTATTAATTGTTACTTATAATTAATGATTTCCTAATATAGACCCAAAAGCGTTAACCATTTTCCATGACAGTAGCCACGGTGGTGTTATTCCTACTCCAGCCTCTCTGACAACCACTGTGGTGTTATTCCTACTCCAGCCTCCCTGACAGTAGTCATAGTGGTATTCCCACTCCAGCCTCCCTGACAGTAGTCATAGTGGTGTTATTCCCACTCCAGCCACCCTGGCAACCACGGTGGTGCTATTCTCACTCCTGCCTCTTTGACAGTACCCACGGTGATGTTATTCCCACTCCAGTCTCCCTGACAGCAGCTAAGGTGGTGTTACTTCTGTGTTTCTGTGTACTACTGTTCTTCTGTATTATTGTACTGGTCTTTGTGTTACTGTACTGGTCGTCTGTATTACTGTACTGGTCGTCTATTTTACTGTACTGGTCGTCTGCGTTACTGTACTGGTCATCTGCGTTACAGTACTGGTCGTCTGTGTTACTGTACTGGACGTTTGTGTTACTGTACTAGTTCTCTATGTGTTACTGTACTGGTCGTCTGTGTTACTGTACTGGTGTTTGTGTTTACCGTTTGGTCGTCCTGTGTTACTGTAATGGTCTTCTGTGTTACTGTAATGGGTTCGTCTGTGTTACTGTACTGTCTTCTTGTGTTACGGTACTGATAGCCGGTCGTTTACTGTTAATGGGTCTTCAGTGTTACTGTACTGATGGCCTGTGTTACTGTAATGTCGCCTGTGTTTAACTGTACTGTCGCCTGTTGTGAGGACTGGTCGCTGTGTTACTGGTACTGGTCTTTGTCTGTGTTACTGTAATGGTCGCCTGTGTTACTGTACTGGTCGTCTGTGTTACTGTACTAGTCGCCTGTGTTACTGTACTGGTCTTCTGTGTTACTGTACTGGTCTTCTGTGTTACTGTACTGGTCTTCTGTGTTACTGTTACTGGTCGTCTGTGTTACTTTTATGGTCTTTCTGTGGGTTACTGTACTGGTCTTTGTGTTACTGTATGGGTTCTTCTGTGTACTGTACTGGTCGTCTGGTGTTACTGTACTGGTCGTCTGGTGTTACTTTACTGGTTCTTCTGTGTTACTGTACTGGTCTTCTGTGTTACTGTACTGGTTCTTCTGTTTACTGTACTGGTCTTCTGTGGTACTGTTACTGGTCTTTCTGTGGTACTGTACTGGTCGTCTGTGTTACTTTACTGGTCGTCTGTGTTATTTTATGGTCTTCTGTGTTACTTTTACTAGTTCGTCTGTGTTACGTACTGGTCGCCTGTGTTACTGTATGGTCTTCTGTGTTATGTACTGGTCTATCTGTGTTACTGTACTGGTCGTCTGTGTTACTGTATGTTTTCTGTGGTACTGTACTGGTCAGCCTGTGTTACTGTAGGTCATCTGTGTTACTGTACTGGTCTTCTGTGTTACTGTACTGGTCGGCTTTGTTCACCTGTATGGTCGTCTGTGTTACTTTACTGGTCTTCTGTGTAACTGTATCGTCGTCTGTGTTACTTGTACTGGTCGTCTGTCTGTGTTACTGTACTGGTCTTCTGTGTTACTTTATGTCCGTCTGTGTTACTGTACTGTGTCTTCTGTGTAATGTACTGGTCATCTGATGTTTACTGTACTGGTCTTCTGTGTTACTGTACTCGTCGTATGTGTTACTGTATGGTTTTCTGTGTTTCTGTACTGCTCTTCTGTGTTACTTGTACTGGTCTTCTGTGTTACTGTACTGGTCTTCTGTGTTACTGTGTATGGTCTTCTGTGTTTACCTTAACTGGTCTTCTGATGATTACTGTATGGTCTTCTGTGTTACTGTATGGTCGTCTGTGTATGTACTGGTCTTCTGTGTTTATGTACTGGTTAGCCTGTGTGTACTGTACCTGGTTTCTGTGTTACTGTACTGGTCGTCTGTGTTACTGTACTGGTCGTCTGTGTACTTTAATGTCTTCTGTGTTACTTTTACTCGTGTCTGTGTTAATGTCTGGTCGCCTGTGTTACTGTACTGGTCTTCTGTGTTACTGTACTTGTTTCTGTGTTACTGTACGGAGTCGTCTGTGTTACTGTGCTGGTCTTCTGTGTTACTGTATGGTCGTGTGTGTTACTGTACTGTGGTCTTCTGTGTTACTGTACTGGTCTTCTGTGTCCTGTTACTGGTCGTCTGTGGTTACTGTGCGGGTCTTCTGTGTTCTGTACACCGTCGTGTGTGTTACAGTACTGGTCACTTCTGTGGTTACTGTACTGGTCGTTGTGTGGTTACTGTAACTGGTCTTTCTGTGTACTGTTACTCGTCTGTCTGTGTTTACTGTATGGTTCTTCTGTGTGCTACGTACTCGTCGGTCTGTGTTACTGTACTGGGTCTTCTGTGTACTGTACTCGTCTCGTCTGTGTCTACTGTACTGGTCTTCTGTGTTACTTTTAATCGTCGTCTGTGTTACTGTACTGGTCTTCTGTGTTACTGTACTCGTCGTCTGTGTTACTGTACTCGTCGTCTGTGTTACTGTACTCGTCGTCTGTGTTACTGTACTCGTCGTCTGTGTTACTGTACTCGTCGTCTGTGTTACTGTACTGGTCTTGTATGTTACAACATTGTTATTTTGATTTATTTCTGTTATATTTTTCTGTCGTCTGTGTTCTTGTACTGTGTTATGTTACATATGTGTTTTATGCTGTTTTATGTGACACTGTGATATTGTATGTTCATTACTGTTTTGAGGTTACTATAATGTTTTATTTGTTCACTATGTATCCTTTTAGGTGTCTTTTAGACTTTATTTTATGTGTGCACTATACTCTTTTATGTGTCACTATACTCTTTTATGTGTCACTATACTCTTTTATGTGTCACTATACTCTTTTATGTGTCACTATACTCTTTTCTGTGTCACTATTACCTTTTGTATTACCACACTCTTTTATGTGTTATTATACTGTTTCATGTGTTACTATAATATTTTATATGTTAATATACTATTTTATGTGTATCTATACTGTTCAGTGTTACTATACCGTTTTATGTTACTGCGCTGTTCATACATGTTACTGTACTTGTCTTTTATGCTAGCGTACTTACTGTAAGTATAAGTGGTCTGGTGATGCTGACAAACTGTGGTTAAGGTCAATTTTATCCTGATCTAGACTTAGTGTTCCTTTCCATTATACTGTTTTTTCCGTTTTTCTGTGCCGATTTTGTCTTTACTGTTCTTGTATATTGGTATGTTGGCTGTATCCATGATGTAATCTTAAGTTACTATTCTTCTATATACACCAAACACTTTCACCTTTTCCATTGCGTCTTACTCAACAGACACTGACAATCATGTCTCCTCAAGCAATTATCCTGCGTCACTCTACATTCCCAATACATTCACTTAACACCTACCAGAATCCCTTTCTGTTATCTGTACTTTCTCAAATTTATAATATTTATTCAAATAAACCTATCCACAATACACACCAAAAATCAGTAACTCTCACTTTATAAATTCGACAATCATGGTAATCTTGATCTACCGATCAAAAAAAATTTGATGGTCATTCCTGCAACTGGCTAGTTTGTTTATTGTTCTGTCTCCCGGATTGCTGCTTTTTCTTTCCAATGTTTTCTTGCTCTAATATACCTTTCAAACCCTAGTACCATACATTTTGTGTCTGCATAAATTATGTCTTTTACAATTCTGTCTAACACTGTGTGGGGCTTTGATCTGTTCCACTAGCACAGGCTGGTACCAAAGTTAGACTTGTGTAAAGATCGAGTCTCTAGTTTATTTTAGTTATTCGTGTCTGTTTAAAGCGAGAAAATGCAGCGAAATTGATACAACTTATTATGCATTCGTAACTTTTCAATGTTTCCTCCAAAACAAAGACTCAAGTTACTATGTTCAGTAACTACGGTATAGTTTTATAGGTTTCTTCAGCGCACGGAAGTCACTATAGTTCAGTAGTTACGGTAAATATCGGTGGTATTCTGCGACAGTGAAAGTCATTTTACGTTATACGTTCAAATAGATACTTTTGTATTAAGATCTGCTTCCCCTAACTGGGTTAGAGTCACTATGGTACAATATTTGCAACAGATTTCAAACAGCAAATTATATACCCTTTTAATAAAAAATATGTTACAAGCATTTAAAAGGCCCTTCATAATAAGAAGTCTTTAATGACAAAAAGTCATTTACATTTACATAAACCCTCTCCAAAAATTTTCCAGTTCGGGAAATCTGATTTTAGTGACAAAAAAATAATTTATCACAGCATCTTACAGCCTGGACCGACTTGGTTCGGCTGGTAGGGTCTATGGCTGACAAAGTCTCCTGGCCAAAAACTTTCCTGGCCCAACACTTCTCCTGGCCGACACGTCATCCTGGCAGACACTTCTCCTGGCCGACACGTCTCCTGACCGACACGTCTCATGACCGACACGTCTCTTGGGCGACACGTCGCCTTTTTAATGTCTCCAGAATGAACCTCATAAGGAATATCATCTCATGTATCAAGTAGTTAGATTCATAATGCAGACTTCGAAACCGTGCCAACCTCAGCGGGGTTAAATTACAAAAGATCAATGAAAAAAAAATGAGTGCAGAAAAAAATTTTCTGTGCAAATAGAGTAATTAAAGGAGTTGAGTCAACTCCAGGAGAAGTTGTAAGTGCAGTAAATACGTCAGCTTTACACTAATTATGAAGCACAAACATTACGATATCTTAATTTAAAGGTTTATCCCGTCAGGGGATAAAAAGTATTATTAAAATTAATTATGAAATAAAATTAACACAAATATCAAGTATAATATTTACTGGAATATATATTGTATATTTTAAATTTATCAAATATATTCATGCCATTTCAGATTACTATGAATGATTGATATCATCTGTTTTCTAGTTTGAATTATTGCTCAAGTTAATACAAAAAATTTTAAAATGAAAACGCATGTGAAAGTTGCTTGTCTCTCTGCTGACAAAGTTGTGCTTGTTGTATACAAACACCTGAAAACTTACAGACATTAAAAATTCACTTTTCGCTAATTTATGGATTGCTTCAATATGTAGAGTATTTGTATATGAATAATAACGATATTTAGTTCAATATATTTACAGTTTACCATAGGGACTTTAATACTCACTTTTCACTTACAACCGCACCAAAAAAAAAAAAAAAAATATGAATAGAGAAACAACAACACCCAAAGCAGAACATACACCGAAAAAAAGCAACACGGAAAAGAAAGATCAAGCAAGGGAATATACACTGATCAAGGCTTCAAACACAAAACATTCAACTACCAGAAGGCAGCAAACATGGAGAAAATAAACCCTCGGACAGCAAATAATGTAGGAAACAATTGGGAAGCTAAGTTATGGAAAAAACATACATCGGAAAATGGTAACAAAGAAAAGAAAGTCCAAAGAAGCACAGGACATACATCCTTGAGGAAGAGCATCTAACAGAAGGACAACGAATACCAGCCGGAAGACAAGGAACTCTAGCGAGAAAAATAAGAACCAGCTCACAGTTTAGAGTAACTTCAAAACACACATCAACTTGTGTCAATTATTTTCAGCAGTACTCTTAATAAGTGAAGGAAAAGGGAACGGTGTCTAGTTTACTCCTAAGTTATTCAGGATTTGCTGTCAAGTCGTTTAGGAACAGGAAAAGTTTCCATATAAACCTACAGGGTCAGAAATGATGGCATCCTGACTACTAATCCAGGAGGTTTGTACTAAGTCACGCAAAATACTCTTATAAATCACTCACCGACTCCGAAAGAATATTATTGTTTTTCCGTAATATCATGGAAGTGAGAGAAGAGAATATTTAGCTTCATAATCTCTGTATTAATAATTTGACAATTGTTTCTCATTAAAAGACATACAGGAAGGTACAAATTCTTGGTCAAGACAGTGTCTCTTCTTTACACAGTGTAAACTCCAGTTGTAAACTCAGGCGTTTCAGTTTCCGTAAGTATTGGAAAAATACGGAAAGGGCGAGCTGGCTTTCTTTCAGTTTCTCAAAAAATCAAGAATATAAATATAAAAAAATATCTGCCAGAGTGAGGCTTGGTGGCATCTGCTCTGTGATTTTGGAACAATGTCGTTCAATCAAGAAACACCTACAGGATTCTCATCAACAGAAAAGTGATGTGGATGTGAATTCAGTGGAAGGGAACAATAACGGTCCCCTATGGGGGTAGGAGAGGTTCGGTGGAGGGGACGCCTCATGGAGGGAGGAGGAGGCGGGAGGGTGGAGGGGGTAAAACTGTCCCCCCCTCTTCCCCAAACAGGCGCGCATACACCGTGTGCTCGTGTTACAACAATGGAGTGTTTGTTCACCGTGTGTATAGTGTATATAATCTATAGTGTACAGTGCATAGTATGTGCATGGTATGCACATAGCATGTGTAGTGTATAGCGGTGTGTCGTTGATAGTGGGGGCTGTGCACAGAGTATAGTGGCGTTTAGTAACATGTGCACAGAACATTGTGGTGTATAGTGACTTGTCCAGGGAGGTAGTGAGTGCTCTACTCCGCCTCATCACACATCTTCCACTTCTCCCTTTCTTCCACCGGCCACCACAAAGACGGGAGACCTCTCACCTCCCCCCACCGCCACCATGAACCACATGTGGTATGTGCCATGCACCATTTTCCCTTCAGCCTGGGCTTACCACACAGTTTGAGGTATGGCAGATGATGAAGCCAGCCAGCCACAAAGCCAGGTAAACAGTGCACCCAACAATGAAAGAAGAGGCACATGTCAGGTGTGTGGAGAGTTTCGAGCACGCAATAGGGATGGCCGCATTCGTGCACACAATGGGTGTGCGGGATCACATATGCCCACAGCAGAGAGCAGCCCACAGCCTCCACAGGCAGATGTCAATTTCAATGGCAACCTCATCACTTGCGATAACCTTCTGTTGGCATTCAAATCCACTGCTAGCAGTACACTATCCCACATCCCTAAAGCGGCTCGCCCATATGCAGCAGGGAAATTCACAGAAATTAAGCGGGTGAATGGAGGTTCCACCAACTTAGAAGCCCGAGGCACCGTCCAAGCATGACGCAACCTACTCTTGTTCGGCAATGTCCGTCTTGCAGTTCCTGAAAGACGAGGCAAACTGCTAACCACGTCAGTTACCAAGGCAGTGCGCAACTACCCAAGAACGGATAATTGTGTCCCTCTGCCCCATCATCGCAGGAATCAAAGAGGTAGACCCAAGAAAAGTCCCACTGAAAACGAGAAAATTTGCGCACAGGTTAGCAAAAAAATCGAAGAAGGTAACACAGTGGGTGCAATAAGAATAATTACAAGTGACGACACTGTAGCCCCAAGGATGAGACCACAGCCCAAGCACTAAGAGACAAGCATCCAACCATGGACACCATAGCCATCAACGACATCCCTGAGGAAGACCCCATCACTGAACAATTAATTTTGCCAGAATCGGAAGTCTATAAGGCGATCGTGTCATTTCTAGCAGGATCTGCAGGAGGTTACACTGGAATTCGACCTCAGCACCTCAAAGAGATGCTAAATCCAGTACTCGGTGAATCTGCATCAATTCTTCTCACCGAGATAACAACTTTCGTCAACAATTGCCTGGCTGGGCGAATCCCAGAAGAAATTAAACCTTTCTTTTTCGGAGCCTCACTATGTGCTTTGAAGAGAGGGGTGGGAGAATCAGACCCATTGCAGTTGGAAACACTCTTCGCCGTGTCGTTGCCAAAGCAGCAGTGAGAAACATTCGCCTAGAAGCTGCCTCTTTACTCCAGCCACACCAACTGGGCTTTGGGGTCTCTCAAGGCAGTGAAGCCGCAGCTCATGCCATTAGGGCCTACATCAGGGACCTACCAGAAGACAAGGCCATAGTCAAACTTGATTTTAGAAATGCCTTTAATATGGTGAAGAGAGATGCTGTTTTGCCAGCTGTTCAGGATCGGTTCCCCAGTCTTTTTCCCTTCATTTCAGCCGGCTACAGCAAACCCTCCATTCTTTTGTTTGGAGAACATGAAATTCAATCATCAGAGGTGTTCAGCAGGGTGACCCACTCGCTCCACTTTTCTTCTGCTTGGCAGTAAGAGAACTAACTTCCAGCCTACGCAGCGAGCTCAATATCTGGATGACGGCACTCTGGCAGGTACTGAAGAGTCCCTCGTGAAAACACAGGGAGAAGACTTGGGATTCATCCTCAATCCCTCCAAGTGTGAAATCATCACAGCGAACCAGGAAATAATCAATGTTGTACGAAGAATCCTCCCGGAAGTCTCAACTACCACTCGGTCCAACAGTACCCTCTTGGGAGCACCGCAGGGTCACCAGGCCATCGACACTGTCCTCAGGGACAAATTGAATGACCTGATGAGAATGGAGGAGAGAATAAGCGATCTTGATGCCCATGATGCTCTGTATCTCCTCACAAGGTGTCTTACAATGCCAAGACTCACTTACTTCCTGAGGTGTGCACCCTCTTTTGACAACCCAACACTTGATGAATACACCGCACACCTGAGATCAACTTTTAAGAAGGCACTGAACCTGTCACTAGAGGATGACCAATGGGATCAGGCAACCCTCCCAGTGCGACTGGGAGGTATAGGGGTGCGCAAAGCAACGCATGTTGCTTTATCTGCTTTTCTGTCTTTGTGTTTGGCTTCCAGTGCATTAGTCAAAAAGATAGTTCCCCAATGCTTGAGAGATGTGATAGGAGTTCAAGACTCCAGGTTCACTGAAGCAGCAATTCGGTGGGACACCCTTACAGACTCCTCCAGTAGACCAGCTCCTCCCAAAGAGCACAAACAGTCCCACTGGGACAAACCGATCATGGAAAAAATCTCCAACACAATGCTCTCCAATGCTTCAGGAAAGGACAAAGCTCGTCTCCTGGCAGTGAAGGCGCCACACTCAGGAGATTTCCTGTTTGCTGTTCCCAATTCCTCCCTGGGCACCCGTCTCGACCCACAGGCCATTCGGATTGGTGTTGCTCTTCGCATAGCCGCCCCCATCCTCACCGAACATAGGTGTATTTGTGGCAGGGCTACAGCTGATTAATTCGGACTTCATGGTCTCGTGTGTCACACAGCAGAAGGGAAGTATGCCAGGCATGAGGTCAATGACATCATAAAGAGAAGCCTCGTCACAGCCCGTTGCCCAGCTCAACGAGAACCCCAAGTACAGAGGTCTGGTGGAAGTCAAAAGCGTCCTGATGGAGCCACTATGCTACCCTGGAAGGATGGAAAGCAGATTGCCTGGGACTACACCTGTGCCGCCACATTGGCAGACACCTACTTGCCATACTCCTTAGTGGAAGGGGGTGGAGCTGCCAGCCACAGGGAGACCCAGAAGATCCGAAAATATGAAGACCTTCCCCCTTGCTATAACTTCATTCCAATAGGGTCGGAGACCCTTGGAGCATGGGGCAAGTGTTCTCTAAAGTTCCTCAAAGAGCTGGGTGAAAAGCTCATCATAGAAACCAAGAACCGCAGGGAGACCAGCTTCCTCTTTCAGAGACTCAGTGTTGCGATCCAGACAGGAAATGCCTGCAGCATTCTGGGCACGCGGCCCACCGCAGGGAAGCTGGACGAAGTATTCAAGATGTAGCTCTGAGTTACCTATGTTGTTTTACTTTCTGTTGTATTTTTGTAAATGTTTGGCTAATGTATTTTGTCTTTAAATAAAACATACTTGAAATATATGGAGTGGTAGGAGAAAATTCTCAAACAGCTTCAGGGAGAACCTTGAGTTTTCCCTGAAGCAAGTTTATTCTTTTCTCTGAGGATGAGGGTCCCCAGAACAGTTCTAGAGGTAGTACCTCCATATATTTTTAAAACTAGTTATATATAATATATATATATATATATAAAATATATATATAAAAAATATATATATATATATATATATATATATATATATTTATAATATATTTTATATATATAATATAATATATATATATTATATATGTCGTGCCGGGAATATGTAAAACTGGTAAATTTAGTAAGAACTCATTTAAAATTAAGTCTTTTTCAGAAATTTTCTTTTATACGTTTAAAGATATATTTTTTATAATTAATTTTTAGAATTTTTAATTTTGGAAACCAAAAGAATCTTAGAAAATTTACCTAACCTTATTATAACAAGAGCAATTTATTTTAGCCTAACCCAACTAAATTTATTTTAGATTTGTTTACAGTAATTTAATACTAAAAAAAACACAGTGATATACTTTTTTTTTCGTAAGGTTCGGGAATGTTTTTGGCGAAATTATTGCATACACAAATTTTTCACTTGTCCTATATGGCAAGATTAACGTTGCTATTTAAGCCAAGATCGCAAGTTCTGCCTATTCGGCACGACATATTGAATGAAGGGATACACAAGGATGTGCAGTGTGAGAATGAAAGGGTGAGGTCAGTCTTTGTGTATGGGCTCCAGGAATTTTGAAGGGAACATATGAAGCAAGAAAACAAGGGGAAAAAAAGCAATTGAACGCACATAAAAGCAATAGGAGAAGACGACATGACCTAGCTGGAAAATTTTCGGAGAATAGGGGGTTTGTAAAAAAAAGAACCCCGGGCCCGTGAAAGTGACCTTCAAGGCAGAAACGACTCGGAACAGGATCCTGCAGGAGAAAGCATGATTAACTGACATGCCCGGGATACAGGAAGGTGTATCTCGACTGCGACAGAACACAAGAAAAACGCAGAAACTGAGAGAGATGGTACAAAGGCGAAAGGAGGAAAGAGAGGGGATGGAGAAGACAGACAGGAGATTTCCCCGGGCCCAGGAAGAAGATCAAATACAGCCTCCCCACAACTTCCTATAGAAGCCCCCCCCAAACCCGGTCAACCCCAGTGCAACCAAACATCTAAACCAAAACACCATGCCATATCCAATGCCACACCCACTGCATTACAAACTCCATCCCCACAGCAACCACCCATAGTTCCTTATCAGGTTTCCCACTTCCCCAACCCCAATATACCTCCCAGACCACAGTCTTAGAAAAGAAGTTGAAGGTGTGGAATACAAATGCAGATGGAATAACAAATAAGTATGAGGAGTGGCATGAAAGAATCAAGGAGACATCCCCAGACATAATAGCACTCACAGAAACAAAACTCACCAGAATAATAACAGATTCAATCTTTCCATCCGGATCTCAAATCCTCAGGAAAGACAGAGGGAGGAGAAGGGGAGGAGGAGTTGCAATGCTCATTAAAAAACAGTGGGGTTTTGAGAAAATGGAAGAAATAGATGGCACGAGCGAAAGGGACTACTTAGTAGGAACAATCCAGTCGGAGAGACATAAGGTGATAATTGCAGTAATGAACAACCCACCACAGAACTGCAGGAGGCCAAGAGAAGAATGCGATGAGAGTAACAGACCAATGGTCGACACACTAGCCGAGGGGGGCCAGGAGAGCACACATGGGGGGAGCAAAGTTACTAGTTATAGGTGATTTCAATCACAAGTGGATTGACTGGGAAAACCTGGAGCCCCATGGGGGTCCCGAAACATGGAGAGCCAAGATGATGGATGTGGTACTGGAAAACCTCATGCATCAGCATGTTAGACACACTACCAGAGATAGAGGAGAGGATGAACCAGCAAGACTGGACCTTGTATTCACCTTGAGTAGTTCTGACATCGAGGATATCATGTATGAAAGGCCCCTGGGAGCTAGTGATCAAGTGGTTCTGTGCTTCGACTACATAGTTGAGCTCCAAGAATACTTTATTCTTTGAAACTGTTAAATATAACTCGGCATATATACACTGGAGAGGTACATGTGTCAGAGTACATACGCTCAGATTTAAATTTAAACACTAATTCCAAGAATTAAGTATTCTTGACTGGTGGTGTAACTGTTACTTAATAGAATTATTATTTTTGAGAATCTTATGTGTATTTTATTATTGTATGTTTTAGTGTTAATGATTTTTTTTATTACTTTTGATATTCTCATTAAGTCTTCTTCTTCTTCTTCTTATTTTTCTATCATTATTATTATTATTATTATTATTATTATTATTATTATTGTTAATACCACAGTTTACTCCGTAAACTGTGGTATTCAATATTTGTACAGTTGCGTATTAAAAGAATTATTATTTATTGTAGTTAATGCAGTCACAATCTTCTGGAGTTCGTATCACTCCTCAAATGCCTTATTTTCATTGAAATGCTTCTTGAACGTTTTTCCACCATCACCTCTGCAGATTTAGAACGGAGTCTCTAACATTTTCGCAGTACATCACAACATAACGTAGTATCACAGACATTAAGGCGTGTAGAAGGGTGGGTGGTGTCGGGTCAGTGTACCACATCATTCATAGCATCACCTGCACAACACCTTAGTCCAACACTCACTTGTTGTCTCCAACAATTCGTATCCTCCATAAATAAATTACGAACACGTATCACCACTACTGTTGATATCCAAAAGAGAATTACTAAACATGAGTTAATATAGATAAATAATTGGGCCAATAATTAAAGTTGCTCTATGGAAATTTAACTAACAAGTACTTGGGTAACTTTTAACTTCTCAATTATAGTCAAGGACGCGAGAGAGCGTCAGCAATTAATTACATTATAACGCCCACTTATATGATTTATGCTAATGGCATATGGCTGGATACGGAGAGTCCACCTCATTATCCGAGCATTGGATGACATGGTATTGATATAAGTGAGAGGCTTGTGGTCTGAGAATATTGTAATTTTAAACTGAGTAGTGCCCAGATATACGTCAAAATGTTCTAATGCCATCACTAGAGCTAATGCCTAATTTTCAATCGTGGCATAGTTTTTCAGGTGACGTTTGAGTTTTGATGAGAAGTAACACACAGGATGGAGTATGTCAGTGGTTGAAGACTTCTGTAAGAGTACAGCAACCACTGCATATCCGCTCGCATCAATATGGAAGAAAAAGGGTTTACTAAAATCAGGGCTTCTCTAGACGGGAGCAGAAGAAAGCAAGCGCTTCAACCTAGCTAACAAATCAGAGCAATCTTGAGTCCAGTTAACTTTGCTGCTGGTGACATAGGTTAAATGAGCAGCAACTTGAGAAAAATTAGGAGAGAAACTGCGGTAATATCCGACCATGTCCTAGAACCTCTGGACTCCCTTTCCACCTAGAGGTACAGGAAATGCGGAAATAGCACGAACCTTAGCATCAATTGGAGCGACCTCTCCTTGACCTATCCAAAACCCGAGATAGGTAATCTTATCTTGTCGAAAACTATATTTAGATAAGTTAACCGTGAAGTTATAGAGAGCCAATCTTTCGAACAGTGCTCTTAAACGTGTCAAGTGTTGCTCCCACTCGTCACTATACACGACTAAGTCATCTAGGAAAGCCTCCACGCCATCTAAGCTGTGTGTCAGTTCATTCATCTGACGTTGGAAAGTCGAAGCAGCATTACATAAAGTGAATGGAGTGACAAGATAGTTAAAGAAATCATCCTGAACGGTGAAAGCAGATATTTCCTGAGCACGCTTCGTAAAGGGGACTTGATAATATCCCCGCTAGAGATCTAAACGGCTGACATACTGGGCTCCTGAGTCACGATCAATAAGGTCATCAATGCATGGTAGGGGATATCCATCAGGTAAGGTAACAGAGTTAACCTTACAATAATCAGTGCACATCCTAATAGTACCCTCTGGTTTATGTACTAAAATACAAGGAGATGCCCACGGACTTTTCTCTCAATCAGTCCATGAGATAACAAAAAGTCAACTTCTATTCTGAGGGCTTTATGCTTCGTTGGGCTCATTCTATTGGGCGATTGCTTAATTGGTGAGGCACCTTGTACATCAACGTCGTGAACACCCAGAGTACAGTATTTAGGAAAGATCCAGGTTACTAAGGATATAGTCCAACGATTATAATGTTGCAGAATTTTCTAAGAGCACCTCCATGCCCCTGGAGACGTCAGGCAGGGAGGAGTGTTCTTCCTTTGTCTTAGGAAGTACAGATGCAGTTGGTAAGGGACTTGCGTAGCAGGCCTTAAGTTGACTGACATGGTACACATGTTCTGACTTCCTCTTCCCTAGAGTGCATACTAAATAATTTACATCACAATTTTTTCACTATTTACAGGGTGCCATCATACCTGGCTTGTAGAGCATGACCTGGTACTAATCTTTGAGCCATTACCTTGTCTCCTGTCACGACCCACAGTCCATTCGGATTGGTGGTTGCTCTTCGCATAGCCGCCCCCATCTCACCGAACATAGGTGTATTTGTGGCAGGGCTACAGCTGCTTATTCGGACTTCATGGTCTGTTGTCACAACAGCAGAAGGAAGTATGCAGACATGAGGTCAATGCCATCATGAAGAGAAGCTTTCGTCCACAGCCGTTGCCCAGCCAACGAGAACTCCCAAGTACAGAGGTCCCTGGTGGAAGTCAAAAGCGTCCTGATGGAGCCACTATGCTACCCTGAAGGATGAAAGCAGATTGCCTGGGACTATCACCTGTGCCGCCACATTGGCAGACCCCCTACTTGCCATACTCCCTTAGTGGAAGGGGTGAGCTGCCCGCCACAGGGTGACCCAGAAAGATCCGAAAATATGAAGACCTTCCCCTTGCTATAACTTCATTCCAATAGTGACGGAGACCCTTGGAGCATGGGGCAAAGTGTTTCTCTAAAGTTCCTCAAAGAGCTGGGTGAAAAGCTCACAAAAACCAAGAACCGCAGGATTACCAGCTTCCTCTTTCAGAGACTCAGTGTTACGTCCAGACAGGAAATGCCTGCAGCATTCTGGGCACGCGGCCCACCGCAGGGAAGCTGGATCGAAGTATTCAAGATGTAGCTCTGAGTTACCTATGGTTGTTTTTTAACTTTCTGTTGTATTTTTGTAAATGTTTGCTCATGTATTTTGTCTTTAAATAAAACATACTTGAAATATATGGAGAGGTAGGAGAAAATTCTCAAACACCTTCAGGGAGAACCTTGGAGTTTTCCCTGAAGCAAGTTTATTCTTATCTCTGAGAAGAGGGTCCTCCCCAGAACAGTTCTAGAGGTAGTACCTCATATATTTTTTAAAACTAGTTATATATACAAATATATATAATATATATATATATATATATATATATATATATATATATATAATAATATATATATATATATATATATAATAATATATATACATATACTAATATATATATATATATATATATAATATATTATATATATATATATATGTCGTGCCGAATATGTAAAACTGGTCAATTAGTAAGAACTCTTTAAAATTAAGTCTTTTCAGAAATTTCTTTTATACGTTGTTAAAGATATATTTTTTTAAATTAATGTTAATGTAAGAATTTTTAATTTTGCAACCAAAAGAATCTTTAGAAAATTTACCTACCTTATTATAACAAGAGCAATTTATTTTAGCCTAACCCAACTAAATTTATTTTAGATTTGTTACAGTAATATAATTACTAACAAACACAGTGATATACATGTTTTTCGTAAAGGTTCAGAATGATTTTGGCGAAAATTATTGCATACACAAATTTTTCACTTGTCCTAAATGGCAAGATTAACGTTGCTATTTAAGCCAAGATCGCAAGTTCAGCCTTTCGCACACATATTGAATGAAGAACACAAGGATGTGCAGTGTGAGAATGAAAGGGTGAAGGTCAGTCTGTGTATGGGCTACAGGAAGATTGAAAGGGGAAACATATGAAGCAAGAAAACAAGGGAAAAAAAGCAATTGAACGCATCAAAAAAGCAATAGGAGAAGACGACCTGACCTAGCTGGAAAATTTCGGAGAAATAGGGGGGTTTTGTAAAAAAAAGAACCCGGCCTAGTGAAAGGACCTTCAAGGGCAAGAATCGACTCGTAACAGGATCTGCCGGAGAAATCAAGATTAACTGACAGCCGGCATACAGTAAGGTGTAACTCGACCCGCGACAGAACACAAGAAGAAACGCAGAAACTGAGAGAGATGGTAACAAAGGCGAAAGGAGGAAAGAGAGGGATGGAGAAGACAGACAGGAGATCCCATCCCCAGGAAGCAAGATCAAATACAGCCTCCTTTCGCTCACAACTTCCTATAGAAGCCTCCAACCCAGGGACAACCCCAGTGCAACCAAACACTCTAAACCAAACCACCATGCCATAATCCAATGCCCACACCCACTGCATTACAAACTACCACCCCCAACAGCAACCACCAATAGTTCCTTATCAGGTTTCCAACTTCCCCAACCCCAATATACCTCCAACCACAGTCCTTAGAAAATAGGGGGGGTAAGGGTGGGGGGGGATTACAAATGCAGATGGAAATAACAAATAAGTATGGGAGTGAGCATGAAAGAATCAAGGAGACATCCCAGACATAATAACACTCACAGAAACAAAACTCCACCAGAATAATAACAGATTCAATCTTTCCATCCGATCTCAAAATCCTCAGAAAGACCAGAGGAGGAGAAGGGGAGGAGGAAGTTGCAATGCTCATTTAAAAAACAGTGGGGTTTTGAAAATGAAGAAATAGATGGCACGAACGAAAAGGGACTACTTAGTAAGGAACAATCCAGTCGAGAGACATAAGGTGATAATGCAGTATGAACAACCCACCAACAGAAACTGCAGGAGGCCCAAGAGAAGAATGCGATAGAGGTAACAAGCAATGGTCGACCCTCCCTAGCCGAGGGGGGCCAGGAGACACACATGGGGGGAGCAAAGCTACTAGTTAATAGGTGATATCAATCACAAGTGGATTGACGGAAAACCTGGAGCCCCAATGGGGTCCCGTAACATGGAGAGTCCAAGAAGATGGATTGGTACTGGAAAACCTCATGCATCAGCATGTTAGAGACACTACCAGGGGCAGAGATAGAGGAGAGGAGAACCACAGACTGGACCTTGTATTCACCTTGAGTATTCTGACCATCGAGGAAATCATGTATGAAAGGCCCCTGTGAAGCTAGTGATCAAGTGGTTCTGTGCTTCGACAACATAGTTTGAGCTCCAAGTGGAGAGAAAAGCAGGAAAGGTTGGGAAAAACCAAACTACAAAAGTGGGAACTACTCAGGCATGATGAACTCCTTCAAGGCATTCAGTGGAAAGGGAACTGACAGGAAAACCAGTACAAGAAATGAGAATTGACTATGTGCAACAAAATTCCAAGGAGGCAGAGGAGAGGTTTGTTTCCCAAGGGAAACAGAAATAATGGGGAAGAACAGAAACGATTCCTTGGTTCACCCAAAGGTGTAGGAGGCAAAACTAGTGAACTAAGAATGGAAAAAGGTACAGAAGAACAGAGACTGAGGAAAATAGAGATTAGCCGAAGAGCAGAAACGAATAATGCACAGATAAAGAAGGGTCTCAGCGACAATATTAAAAATGACATAGCATCGAAAGTCAAGACTGACCCAAGCTGTTGTAGCAGCCAAACCACATCAGGAGGAAAACAACAGTCAAGGGACCAGGTAATCAACTGAGGAAGGGTGATGGGGAGTTCACAAGAAACGACCGAGAGGTATGTCCGGACCTCAACACGAATTTAAAGAGTATTAACAGTGGAAACCAGTAGGACTCCAGGACATCAGAAACAGGGGTACACCAGCAAGTATGCTGGAGAGTACATATAACAAGGAGGAGGTGAAGAAGCTGCTATGCGAACTTGACCCTCAAAGGCGGTGGGACCAGCAACATCTCGCTGTGGGTCCCTTAAAAGAGGGAGCAGAGACTGTGTGTGCCATTAACAATGATCTTCCAACCATCATTTGAAACTGGGCAACTCCCTGAGGAATGGACGATGGCAATGTAGTCCAATTTTTAAAAAGGGAGACAGACATGAGGCCATTAAACTACAGACCTGATCACTAACATGTATAGTATGCAAGGTCATGGAGAAGATCATCAGGAGGAGGGTGATGGAGTACCTGGAAAGAAACAAGTGTACAATTGACAACCAGCACGGTTTCATGGAAGGAAAATCCTGTGTCACAAACCTACTAGAGTTTTATGACAAGGTGACAGAAGTAAGACAAGAGAGAGAGGGGTGTATCGACTGCATTTTTTTGGACTGCCAGAAGGCCTTTGACACAGTTCCTCACAAGAGGTTACTGCAAAAGCTAGAGGATCAGGCACACATAACAGGAAAGGCACTGCAATGGATCAGAGAATACCTGACAGGGAGGCAACAACGAGTCATGGTACGTGACGAGGTGTCAGAGTGGGCTCCTGTAACAAGCGGGGTTCCACAGGGGTCAGTCCTAGGACCTGTGCTGTTCTTGGTATATGTGTCCTTGTTTGCAGATGATGTGAAATTAGTGAGAAGAATCAAATCGGATGAGGATCAGGCAGGACTACAAAGAGACCTGGACAGGCTACAAGCCTGGTCCAGCAACTGGCTCCTTGAGTTTAACCCTGCCAAATGCAAAGTCATGAAGATTGGGGAAGGGCAAAGAAGACCGCAGACACAGTATAGTTTAGATGGCCAAAGACTGCAAACCTCACTCAAGGAAAAAGATCTGGGGGTAAGTATAACACCGAGCATATCTCCTGAGGCGCACATCAATCAGATAACTGCTGCAGCATACGGGCGCCTGGCAAACCTACGGATAGCGTTCCGATACCATCATGACTAAGGATTCGTTCAAGACTCTGTATACCATTTACGTCAGGCCCATACTGAGTAATGCAGCACCATTGGAATCCACACCTAGTCAAGCACTTCAGAAATTAGAGAAAGTGCAAAGGTTTGCAACAAGACTAGTCCCAGAGCTAAGGGTCTTGGTCCTACGAAGAAAGGTTGAGGGAAATCGCCTGATGAGCGACACTGAGGACAGGGCTCAGGAGACATAGATAACGAACATATAAAATACTGCGCGGAATAGACACGGTTGGACAAAGACGGGATGTTCCAGAGAAGGGACACAAAAACAAGTGTCACAATTGAAGTTAAGACTCAGATGAATCAAGGATTTTAAAAGTATTCTTCAGTCATAGAGATTCAGGGCCGTGGAATAGCCTAGAAAGTGCCGAGTAAGTGGAGGCAGGAACCATACATAGTATTTAAGGCGAGGTATATCAATCTCAGGGGCAGGGAGAGAGAGGACCTAGTTGCAATCAGCGAAGAGGCGGGTCCAAGAGCTATGACTCGACCCCTGCAACCACAAATAGGTGAGTACACACACACACACACTCACACACACACACACACACACACAAGGGGACAAAGTTGGAAGTTTGAAGACAACAGAGAATCACAGGATTTAGGAGTATTTCTTCAGCACAAAGTAGTCAGGAAGTGGAATAGTTTGGGAAGCGATGTAGTGGAGGCAGGATCCATACATAGCCTTAAGCAGAGGTATGACAAAGCTCAAGGTTCAGGGAGAGCGACCAAGTAGCGACCAGTGAACAGGCGGGACCAGGAGCTTGGACTCGACCCCTGCAACCTCAACTAGGTGAGTACACACACACACATACACACACACACACACACACACACACACACACACACACACACACACACACTACACACTCAGTGCTACGATCACTCATATATACATATAAGTGTACACATTCTTATAAACATATCTGCACTATCCCAGACTGTTGTTAACAATATACAATACTGAATAAGCATTTTAAAACAACAGAATTATTGATTATGTAACTTCAGTTTTCTTAAGAAAATGGAATGCTGATTTACAATGTTTCGATGACATCCTCTAGGAAAGATGTGAATATGTGGATTATTATTATTATTATAATAAAAAGAAGCGCTAAACCACAAGGGCTATACAGCGCAATGTGAATATTTGGAGCAACTTGAGACTGAAAGTTAAGGTAAAACTCTCCTATGAATCATCTTATGAAAGATTAACTTTAGAATTTATTATTAAACAAGTGAATAAATCTCTCGGTTTTCACATTCGTACTATTCTTACACCTTGTAAAATAATAATAAAAGTTCGCCACAGACACAAGACAAAAACGTCTCGCTGAATAAAATAAAATTATGAACTCGATCACTTGTCAAAGAATTTTGTTGGTGGCTCCTGCAACCCGGCCAGTACGTCTTTCTATTGATGTCTCCGATACTGTTGTTATATACTGTGATGTATGGATGTTATATACATTACACAACGTTATATATATTATACAATGTTATATACACTACAAAATGGCGCAAAACCGACAAATTTTGAAACAATTGCAGAGAGGAACTACTGAGTGGGAGGTAAAGTCTATCTGTTATACGAGAGTCATTAACGCTCTATATGACAAATTCACCACCAGTCAAGAATACTTTATTCTTTGAAACTGTTAAATATAACTCGGCATATATACACTGGAGAGGTACATGTGTCAGAGTACATACGCTCAGATTTAAATTTAAACACTAATTCCAAGAATTAAGTATTCTTGACTGGTGGTGTAACTGTTACTTAATAGAATTATTATTTTTGAGAATCTTATGTGTATTTTATTATTGTATGTTTTAGTGTTAATGATTTTTTTAATACTTTTGATATTCTCATTAATCTTCATCTTCTTCTTTCTTATTTTTCTATCATTATTATTATTATTATTATTGATTATTATTATTGTATTACCACAGTTTACACCGTAAACTTGGTATTATCAATATTGTACAGTTTGCGTATTAAAAGAATTATTATTTTTATTGTAGTTATGCATCACAATCTTCTGGAGTTCGTAATCCAACTCCTCAAATGCCTTATTTTCATTGAAATTCATCTTGTAAACGTTTTTCACCATCACCTCTGCAGATTTAAAACGGAGTCTCTAACATTTCGCAGTACATCACAACATAACGTAGTATCACAGACATTAAGGCGTGTAGAAGGGTGGGTGGTGTCGGGTCAGTGTACCAACATCATCATGAGCATCACCTGCACAACACCTTAGTCCACACTCACTTTTGTCTCCAACATTTCGTATCCTCCATAAATAAATTACGACACGTATCCCACTACTGTTGATATCCAAAGAGAAATTACTAAACATGAGTTAATATAGATAAATAATTGGGCCCAATAATTAAAGTTGCTCTATGGAAAATTTAACTAACAAGTTCTGGGTAACTTTTTTAACTTCTCAATTAAAGTCAAGGACGCGAGAGAGCGTCATCAATTAATTACATTAATTAACGCCCACTTATATGATTTATGCAATGGCATATGGCTGATACGGAGAGTCCACCTCAATACCCGAGCATTGGGATGACATGTAATGAATACAGTGAGAGGCTTGTGGTCTAGAATATTATAATTTTAAACTGAGTAGTGCCCAGACACACGCAAAAAAATTTCTAATTCCATCACTAGAGCAAATGCCTAATTTTCAATCGTGGCATAGATTTCAGGTGACGTTTGAGTTTTTTGATGAGAAGTAACACACAGGATTGAGTATGTCAGTCATGGGTTGAAAGACTTCTGGTAAGAGCACAGCAACCACTGCATATCCGCTCGCATCAATATGGAAGAAAAAAGGGTTTACTATAAATCAGGCTTCTCTAGACGGAGCAAAGAAAGCAAGCAGCTTCAACCTAGCTAACCACATCAGAGCAATCTTGAGTTCAGTTAACTTTGCTGCTGGTGACATGGTTAAATGGGCAGCAACTTGAGAAAAATTAGGAGAGAAACTGCGGTAATATCCGACCATGTCTAGAACCTCTGGACTCCCTTTCCACTAGAGGTTACAGGAAATGCGAAATAGCACGAACCTTTAGCAATCAAATGGAGCGACCATCTCCTTGACCTATCCAAAACCCAGATAGGTAATCTTATCTTGTCGAAAACTATATTTAGATAAGTAACCGTGAATTATAGAGAGCCAATCTTTCGAACAGTGCTCTTAAACGTGTCCAAGTTGTGCTCCCACTCGTCACTATACACGACTAAGTCAATCTAGGAAAGCCTCCACGCCCATCTAAGTTGTGTGTCAGTTTCATTCATCTTACGTTGGAAAGTCGAAGCAGCATTACATAAAGTGGAATGAGTGACAAGATAGTTAAAGAAAACGGGGCGAATCCTGAACGGTGAAAGCAGATTATTTCCTGAGCAACGCTTCCGTAAAGGGGACTTGATAAATCCCCGCTAGAGATCTAAACGGCTGTCAAACTGGGCTCCTGATGTCACGATCAATAAGGTCATCAATGCATGGATGTATATCATCAGGTAAGTTAACAGAGTTAACCTTACAATAATCATGACATCCTAATAGTATCCCTCCTGGTTTATTACTAAAATAACAAGGAGATGCCCACGACTTTTCCCTCTCAATCAGTCCATGAGATAACAAAAGTCAACTTCTATTCTGAGTGCTTCAACCCAAAAATCACACCCGACAACCATCCCATGCCAGGGTCAAGCCAGGTAGATGGCACCACTGTAAATATTGAAAAAATTGTGATGTAAATTATTAGTATGCTCTCTAGGAAAAGAGAAGTCAGAACATGTGTAACCATGTCAGTCAACTTAAGGCCTGCTACGCAAGTCCCTTACCAACTGCATCTTACTTCCTAAGACAAAGAAGAAACTCCTCCCTGCCTGACGTCTCCAGGGGCCATGGAGGTGCTCTTAAAAATTCTGCAACATTAAAATCGTTGGACTATTCCTTAGTAACCCTGGAATCTTTCCTAAATACCTGACCTGGGTGTTTTCACGACTTGATGTACAAGGTGCCCACCAATTAGCAATCGCCCAATAGAATGAGCCAACGAAGCAATAAAGCCCCTCAGAATAGAGTTGACTTTTTGTTATCTCATGGACTGATTGAGGAGAAAAGTCCGTGGGCATCTCCTTGTATTTAGTACAATAAACCAGAGGGTACTAATTAGTATGTGCACTGATTATTGAAGGTTAACTCTGATTTACCTTACCTGATTGATTATCCCCTACCAGCATGATGACCTTATTGATCGTGACTCAGGACCCAGTAAGTCTGCCGTTGTTAAGATCTTAGCGGGGATATTATCAAGTCCCCTTTACGAAGCGTGCTCAGGGAAATCAGCTTTTCACTGTTCAGGATGAATTTCTTTAACTATCTTGTCAATCCATTCACTTTATGTAATGCTGCTACGACTTTCCAACGTCAGATGAATGAACTGACACACAACTTAGATGGCGTGGAGGCTTTCCTAGATGACTTAGTCCGTGTAATAGTGACGAGTGGGAGCAACACTTGACACGTTAAAGAGCACTGATCGAAAATTGGCTCTCTATAACTTCACTGGTTAACTTATACTAAATATAGTTTTTCGACAAGGATGAGATTACCTATCTCGGGTGTTTGGATAGGCAAGGAGAGGTCGCTCCAATTGAAACTAAGGTTCTGCTATTTCCGCATTTACTGTACCTCTAGGTGGAAAGGGAGTCCAAGGTTCTAGACAGGGTCGGATATTACCGCATTTTCTCTCCTAATTGTTCTCAAGTTTGCTGCTCATTTAACCTATGTCACCAGCGCAAAGTTAACTGGACTCAAGATTGCTCTGATTTGTACAGCTAGGTTAAGCGCTTGCCTTCTTCCTGCTCCCCCTCTAGAGAAGCCTGATTTTAGTAAACCCTTTTTCTTCCATATTGATGCGAGCGGATAGCAGTGGTTGCTGTACACTTACAGAAGTCTTCAACCACTGACATACCCATCCTGTGTGTTACTTCTCATCAAAACTCAAACGTCACCTGAAAAAACTATGCCACGATTGAAAATTGAGGCAGTTAGCTCTTAGTGATGGCATTAGACATTTTGCGGTATCTGGGCACTACTCAGTTTAAATTATAATAATCTTCAGACCACAAGCCTCTCACTATATCAATACCATGTCATCCAATGCTCGATAATGAGGTGGAACATCTCCGTATCCAGCCATATGCCATTACATAAATCTATAAGTGGGCGTTATAATGTAATTAATTGCTGACGCTCTCTCGCGTCCCTTGACTATAATTGAGAAGTTAAAAGTTATCACCAAGTACTTGTTAGTTTAAATTTCCATAGAGCAACTTTAATTGTATTGGCCAATTATTTATCTATATTAACTCATGTTTTAGTAAATCCTCTTTTGGAATATCACTAGTGGAGCTACGTGTTCGTAATTTATTTATGGAGGATACGAATTGTTGGGAGACAACAATGAGTGTTGGACTAAGGAGTTGTGCAAGGTGAGCTATGAATGATGTGTACACTGACCCGACACCACCCACCCTCTACACGCCTTAATGTCTGTGACCTACGTTATGTTGTGTGACTGCAAAAAGTTAGAGACTCCGTTCTAAATCTGCAGAGGTGATGGTGAAAAACGTTCAAGAAGCATTTCCAATGAAAATAAGGCATTTGAGGAGTGATACGAACTCCCAGAAGAAGTGACTGCATAAACTACAATAAATAATAATTCCTTTTAATACGCAATGTACAAATATGAATACCTACAGTTTACGGAGTAAACTGTGGTATTAACAGTAAAATTAAAATAATAATAATTTAAAAATGAAGAAAAATAAGAAGAAGAAGAAGAAGACTTAATGAGAATATCAAAAGTAAAATAAAAAAAAATCATTAACACTAAAACCGTACAATAATAAAAAATACACATAAGATTCTCAAAAATAATAATTCTATTAAGTAACAGTTACACCACCAGTCAAGAATACTTAATTCTTGGAATTAGTGTTTAAATTTAAATCTGAGCGTATGTACTCTGACACATGAACCTCTCCAGTGGTATATATCCGAGTATATTTAACATCAAAGAATAAAGTATCCTTGACTGGTGGTGAATTTGTCATATAGAGCGTTAATGACTCTCGTATAACAGATAGACTTTACCTCCCACTCAGTAGTTCCTCTCTGCAATTGTTTCAAAAATTTGTCGGTTTTGGCGCCAATTTTGTAAGTGAATATAACATTGTATAATATATATAACGTTGTGTAATGTATATAAAATCCATACATCACAGTATATAACAACAGTATCGGAGACATCAATAGAAAGACGTACTGGCCGGGTTGCAGGAGCCACCAACAAAATTTCATTACAAGGGATCGAGTTCATAATTTTATTTTATTCAGCGAGACGTTTTTGTCTTGTGTCTGTGGCGAACTTTTATTATTATTATTTTACAAGGTGTTAGAATAGTACGAATGTGAAAACCGAGAGATTTATTCACTTGTTTAATAATAAATTCTAAAGTTAATCTTTCATAAGATGATTCATAGGAGAGTTTAACCTTAACTTTCAGTCTCAAGTTGCTCCAAATATTCACATTGCGCTGTATAGCCCTTGTGGTTTAGCGCTTCTTTTTTATTATAATAATAATAATAATCCACATATTCACATCTTTCCTAGAGGATGTCATCGAAACATTGTAAATCAGCATTCCATTTTCTTAAGAAAACTGAAGTTACATAATCAATAATTCTGTTGTTTTAAAATGCTTATTCAAGTATTGTATATTGATAACGAACAGACTGGATATTGCAGATATGTTTATAAGAGAGTGTTGTACCCTTATATGTATATATGAGTGATCGTAGCACTGAGTGTGTAGTGTGGTGGTGTGTGTGTGTGTGTGTAGTGTGGTGTGTGTGATTGTGTTGTGTGAGTGTGTACTCACCTATTGAGTGATGCAGGTTCGAGTCCAGCTCCTGGGGGGGGGGGGGGGGGGGGGGGGGGGGGGGGGGGGGGGGGGGCCCGCCTGTTCACTGTGTCGCTACTTGGTCGCTCTCCCTGAACCTTGAGCTTTGGTCATACCTCTGCTTAAGTGCCTAATGTATGGATCCTGCCCCACTACATCGCTTCCCAAACTATTCCACTTCCTGACTACTCTGTGGCTGAAGAAATACTTCCTAAAATCCCTGTGATTCATCTGTGTCTTCAACTTCCAACTTTGTCCCCTGTGTGTGTGTGTGTGTGTGTGTGAGTGTGTGTGTGTGTGTAACCCACCTATTTGTGGTGCAGAGGTTCGAGTCATAGCTCATGGCCCCGCCTCTTCGCTGATTGCTACTAGGTCCTCTCTCTCCCTGCCCCATGAGCTTTATCATACCTCGCCTTAAAACTATGTATGGTTCCTGCCTCCACTACGGCACTTTCTAGGCTATTCCACGGCCTGACATCTCTATGACTGAAGAAATACTTCCTAAAATCGCCTTTGATTCATCTGAGTCTTCAACTTCCAATTGTGACCCTTGTTTTGTGTCCCTTCTCTGAACATCCGTCTTGTCCACCTTGTCTATTCCGCGCAGTATTTTATATGTCTTTATCATGTCTCCCCTGAAGCCCCCCTGTCCCTCCAGTGTCGTCAGGGCCGATTTCCCTCAACCTTTCTTCGTAGGACAATCCCCTTAGCCTGGGACTAGTCTTTGTTGCAAACCTTTTGCACTTTCTCTAATTTCTTGAAGTGCTGACCAGGTGTGGTGGGAGAGAGGGGGGTGGAGAGGTGTTTAGGGGAGGTGTTGGAGTGGGTAGTAGGTTGTTATTTTCCAAACTGGTGCAGTACCATACTCCAGTATGGCCGTGACGTAAATGGTTATACAGTCTTGAACGAATCCTTACTGAGGTATCGGGAACGCTATCCGTAGGTTGCCAGGCCCCGTATCTGCAGCATTTATCTGATTGAGAGCGCCTCAGGAGATATGCTCGGTGTTATACTTACCCCCAGATCTTTTTCCTTGAGTGAGGTTTGCAGTCTTTGGCCATCTAAACTATACTGTGTCTGCGGTCTTCTTTGCCCTTCCCCAATCTTCATGACTTTGCAGTTTGGCAGGGTTAAACTCAAGGATCCGTTGCTTGGACTCGGCTTGTGCCGGTCCAGGTCTCTTTGTAGTCCTGCCTGATCCTCATCCGATTTGATTCTTCTCACAACTTTTCACATCATCTGCAAACAAGGACACATATACCAAGAACAGCACAGGTCCTAGGACTGACCCCTGTGGAACCCCGCTTGTTACAGGAGCCCACTCTGACACCTCGTCACGTAAACAAGACTCGTTGTTGCCTCCCTGTCAGGTATTCTCTGATCCATTGCAGTGCCTTTCCTGTTATGTGTGCCTGATCCTCTAGCTTTTGCAGTAACCTCTTGTGAGGGAACTGTGTCAAAGGCCTTCCTGGCAGTCCCAAAAAAAGGCAGTCGATACACCCCTCTCATTCTCTGTCTTACTTCTGGTCACCTTGTCCATAAAACTCCTAGTAGGTTGTGACACAGATTTTTCCTTCCATTAAACGTCTGGTTGTCAATTGTACACTTGTTTCTTTCCATGTACTCCTTCACCCTCCTCGCTGATTGATCTTCTCCAATGACCTTGCATACTATACATGTTAGTGATACAGGTCTGTAGTTTAATGCCTCATGTCTGTCATTCCCTTTTTAAAATGTTGGAGTTGGGTCAACAATTGGGACTCCAATTGCCAATCTTCCATTCCTCAGGGGATAAGCCCATTACAATGATGTGTTGAAGATCCTTGTTAATGTGCACACACAGCATCATCTGCTCCCTCCTTTAAGGACCCACAGAGAGATGTTGCCTGTCCCACCGCCTTTGAGGTGTCAGTTCGCATAGACTTCTTCACCTCCTCTTGTTTATATGTACCTCATCCACCCTTGCTGGGTACCCCCCTGTTCTGATGTCCTGGAGTCCTAACTGGTTTCCACTGTAAATACTCTTTAAATCTCGGTTGTAGGTCCCGACATACCTCAACGGTCGTTTCGGTTTGAACTCCCCATCACCCTTCCTCAGTCTGATTACTGGTCCTTGACTGTTGTTTTCCTCCGATGTGGCTGTACAACAGCTTCGGGTCAGTCTGACTGTCGATGCTATGTCATTTTCATATTGTCGCTGAGCCTCCTTCTTATCTGTGCATATTCGTTTTCTGGCCTTCGACTTAATCTCTTTATTTTCCTCAGATCTCTGTCTTACGTACCTTTCCATTCATTAGTACACCTAGTTTTTGCCTCCCTACACCTTTGGGTGAACCAAGGACTCGTTTCTGTAATTTCTTCCCATTATTTCTGTTCCCTTGGGAAAAAAACTCCCCTTGCCTCCTTGCATTTTGTTGCCACATAGTCCTATTTCTTGTACGGGTTTTCCGTCACCCCTTTCCCCACTAAATGCCTTAAAGGGAAAGTTCTCATGCCTGGTATTTTCCCTTTGTTTTTGGTTTTTTCCCAAACCCTATTCTGTTTCCTCTCCATTGGGCTAAACTATGTAGTCAAAGCACGAACCATTTGATCACTAGCTCCCAGGGGCCTTCAACATGTACCCTCGATGTCAAAAACTATCAAGGTGAATAAAAGGTCCGTTTTGGTTCATCCTCCTCTATCTCTGGTAGTGTCTCTAACATGCTGAGCAGAGGTTTCCAGTACACATCCTCATCTTGGCTCTCCGTTTCGGGACCCCCTGGGGCTCCAGTTTTCCCAGTAAACCCCTTGTGTTTGAAATCACCTTAATAGTAACTTTCTCCCCCCAGTGTGCTTCCGGGCCCCCCCTGGTATGGGGTGACCATTGCTTGTTCTCTCACGCTTCTTCTTTTGGGCCTTGCAGTTTGTGGTGGGTTTTTAAATACTGCAATTATCACCTTATGTCCTCACTGGATTGTTCCTACTAGTTCCCTTTCGCTTTTGCCATCATTTCTCCTTTTTCTCAAAACCCCCACTTTTTTAATGAGCTTTGCAACTCCTCCCCCCCTTTCCCCCCCTTGTCTTTCCTGAGGATTGAGATCGGAGGGAAAGATTGAATCTGTTATATTCTGGTGAGTTTTGTTTCTGGGGAAGTTTTTCCCCTTGATTCTTTCATGCCATCCTCATATTTATTGTTATTCCTTTGCATTTGTTTTCCCACCCTTAAATTCTTTTTAAGACGTGGTCTGGGGGGGTATATTGGGGTTGGGGAATGGGAAACTGAAAGGAAATATGGTGGTCTGGGGGGGTGGAGTTTGAAATGCGTGGGGGGGGGCAATTGGGGATATGGCATGGGTTTTTTGGGTTTAGAGTGTTTGGTTGCACGGGGGTTACCTGGTTGGGGGCTTCTTGGGAAGTTGTAGGGGGGCGTATTGATTTTTTCCCTGGGTCTGGGATCTCCTTCGTCTTCTCCATCCCTCTCTTTCCCCCTTTCCCCCTTTTTTCCCATCTCTCCGTTTCTGCTTTCTTCTTGTGTTTTGTCGCGGCGAAAAAACCCTTTCCCGTATCCCGGCATGTCAGTTAATCATGTTTTTCCCCTGCAGGATCCTGTTCCGAGTCTTTTCTGCCTTGAAGGTCACTTTCACTGGCCCGGGTTTTTTTTTTTAAAAACCCCCCCTATTCTCCAAAAATTTTCCAGCTGGGTTGTGTTTCTCCTTTGTTTTTATATGCGTTCAATTGCTTTTTTCCCCTTTTTTCTTGCTTCATATGTTTCCCCTTAATTTCCGGGGCCCCATACAAAAAGCTGACCCCCCCCCTTTCTTCCCACCTGCACATCCTTGTGTATCCTTCTTCAATATGTCGTGCCGAATGCAGAACTTGCGATCTTGGCTTAAAAGCAACGTTAATTTCCATATAGGACAAGTAAAAATTTTGTGTATGAATAATTTCGCCAAAATCATTCTGAACCTTACGAAAAAATGTATATCACTGTGTTTTTTAGTATTAAATTACTGTAAACAAATCTAAAAAAAATTTTAGTTGGGTTAGGCAAAAATAAATTGCTCTTGTTATAAAAAGGGTTAGGTAAATTTTCTAAGATTCTTTTGTGAAAAATTAAAAATTCTTACATTACATTAATTAAAAAAAAAATTTTCTTTAAAAAGTATAAAAGAAATTTCTGAAAAGACTTAATTTTTAAAAGGTTTTACTAATTGACCAGTTTACATATTTGGCCCCAATTTTATTATATATTTATATTATATATATATATTTATTATATATTATAATATTATATATTTAATTATATTATATAAATATTTAAAATTTTTATGATATATTAAATTTTTTATATTAAAAATAATAATTTTAAAAATATTTTAAATTTTAATTTTATATATTTATAATATTTATAAAAAAAAATTTTAAAAATAAGGAGTTTTTACCCCAGAACTGTTCTTGGGGCCCTCATCTCGGAAAAAAATCTTGCTCCCGGGGGGAAAAAATAAAGGGCTCCCCGAAGGGAAATTTTCCCTACCATCCATATATTTCTTGTTTTTTAAAAACAAAAACTTGCCCATTTCCCAAAAAAAAAAAAGAAAAGTAAAACAAATGGGAACTCAATCATCTTGGGGTCCTTCGTCCCTTCCCTGGGGTTTGGGGGGGTGCCCAAAAGGCAGGCAATTTTGGCGGATCGTCCATCTTCCAAAAAGGGAAGCGGCTCCCGCGTTTTGGGTTTTTTAAGGCCCTTTTACCCGTTTTTTTGGGAACTTTGGGGAACCTTGCCCCCTCTAAAAAGGGCTGACCCCTTTGGTGGATTAAGCGGGGGGGTCTTTAATTTTGATTTTCCGGGTTCCCCTGTGGCTGCGCCCCCCCCTTCCATAAATTTGGAAGTGGGCGCAAGGGGGGGGAAGGGAGTAAACCCCCCCCCCAAACCGTTTTTTTGGCCCTGGGGGTTCGGGAAGGGGGCGGGTTTCCCGGGGAAGGGAATTTTTGGGTACCCGCCATAACCAAAAGGATAAAAAACCCCTGGGGGGGGGGTTGGGGCCCCCCCCCTTGGGGCACGGGCCCAAAGGGAAAGGGAAAAAAAAAGCCCTTTTTTCCCTTTTTTTCCCGAACATTGGAGAGCATTGTGTTGGAGATTTTTTTTCCCTGATCGGTTTTTTCCCCGGGGACTGTTTGTGCTCTTTGGGAGGAGCGGTCTCTGGAGGAGTCTGTAAGGGTGTCCCACCGAATTGCTGCTTCATGAACCTGGAGTCTTGAACTCCTATCACATCTCTCAAGCGTTGGGGAACTATCTTTTTGACTAATGCACTGAAGCCAAACACAAAGACAGAAAAGCAGATAAAGCAACATGCGTTGCTTTGCGCACCCCTATACCTCCCAGTCGCACTGGGAGGGTTGCCTGATCCCATTGGCCCATCCTCTAGTGACAGGTTCAGTGCCTTCTTAAAAGTTGATCTCAGGTTGTGCGGTGTATTCATCAAGTGTTGGGTTGTAAAAAGAGGGTGCACACCTCAGGAAGTAAGTGAGTCTTGGCATTGTAAGACACCTTGTGAGGAGATACAGAGCATCATGGGCATCAAGATCGCTTATTCTCTCCTCCATTCTCATCAGGTCATTCAATTTGTCCCTGAGGACAGTGTCGATGGCCTGGTGACCCTGCGGTGCTCCCAAGAGGGTACTGTTGGACCGAGTGGTAGTTGAGACTTCCGGGAGGATTCTTCGTACAACATTGATTATTTCCTGGTTCGCTGTGATGATTTCACACTTGGAGGGATTGAGGATGAATCCCAAGTCTTCTCCCTGTGTTTTCACGAGGGACTCTTCAGTACCTGCCAGAGTGCCGTCATCCAGATATTGAGCTCGCTGCGTAGGCTGGAAGTTATTTTCTCTTACTGCCAAGCAGAAGAAAAAGTGGAGCGAGTGTGGGTCACCCTGCTGAACACCTCTGATGATTGAATTTCATGTTCTCCAAACAAAAGAATGGAGGGTTTGCTGTAGCCGGCTGAAATGAAGGGAAAAAGACTGGGGAACCGATCCTGAACAGCTGGCAAAACAGCATCTCTCTTCACCATATTAAAGGCATTTCTAAAATCAAGTTTGACTATGGCCTTGTCTTCTGGTAGGTCCCTGATGTAGGCCCTAATGGCATGAGCTGCGGCTTCACTGCCTTGAGAGACCCCAAAGCCCAGTTGGTGTGGCTGGAGTAAAGTGGCAGCTTCTAGGCGAATGTTTCTCACTGCTGCTTTGGCAACGACACGGCGAAGAGTGTTTCCAACTGCAATGGGTCTGATTCCCCCACCCCTCTCTTCAAAGCACATAGTGAGGCTCCGAAAAAGAAAGGTTTAATTTCTTCTGGGATTCGCCCAGCCAGGCAATTGTTGACGAAAGTTGTTATCTCTGTGAGAAGAATTGATGCAGATTCACCGAGTACTGGATTTAGCATCTCTTTGAGGTGCTGAGGTCGAATTCCAGTGTAACCTCCTGCAGATCCTGCTAGAAATGACACGATCGCCTTATAGACTTCCGATTCTGGCAAAATTAATTGTTCAGTGATGGGGTCTTCCTCAGGGATGTCGTTGATGGCTATGGTGTCCATGGTTGGATGCTTGTCTCTTAGTGCTTGGGCCGTGGTCTCATCCTTGGGGCTACAGTGTCGTCACTTGTAATTATTCTTATTGCACCCACTGTGTTACCTTCTTCGATTTTTTTGCTAACCTGTGCGCAAATTTTCTCGTTTTCAGTGGGACTTTTCTTGGGTCTACCTCTTTGATTCCTGCGATGATGGGGCAGAGGGACACAATTATCCGTTCTTGGGTAGTTGCGCACTGCCTTGGTAACTGACGTGGTTAGCAGTTTGCCTCGTCTTTCAGGAACTGCAAGACGGACATTGCCGAACAAGAGTAGGTTGCGCCATGCTTGGATGGTGCCTCGGGCTTCTAAGTTGGTGGAACCTCCATTCACCCGCTTAATTTCTGTGAATTTCCCTGCTGCATATGGGCGAGCCGCTTTAGGGATGTGGGATAGTGTACTGCTAGCAGTGGATTTGAATGCCAACAGAAGGTTATCGCAAGTGATGAGGTTGCCATTGAAATTGTCATCTGCCTGTGGAGGCTGTGGGCTGCTCTCTGCTGGGGGCATATGTGATCCCACACACCCATTGTGTGCACGATTGCGGCCATCCCTATTGCGTGCTCGAAACTCTCCACACACCTGACATGTGCCTCTTCTTTCATTGTTGGGTGCACTGTTTCCCTGGCTTTGTGGCTGGCTGGCTTCATCATCTGCCATACCTCAAACTGTGTGGTAAGCCCAGGCTGAAGGGAAAATGGCGCATGGCACATACCGCATGTGGTTCATGGTGGCGGTGGGGGGAGGGGAGAGGTCTCCCGTTCTTGTGGTGGGCGGTGGAAGAAAGGGAGAAGTGGAAGATGTGTGATGAGGCGGAGTAGGGCACTCACTACCTCCCAGGACAAGTCACTATACACCACAATGTTCTGTGCACATGTTATTAAACGCCACTATGCTCTGTGCACAGCCCCCACTATCAACGACACACCGCTATACACTACACATGCTATGCGCATACCATGCACATACTATGCACTGTACACTATAGACTATATACACTATACACACGGTGAACAAACACTCCATTGTTGTAACACGAGCACACGGTGTATGCGCGCCTGTTTGGGGAAGAGGGGGGGACAGTTTTACCCCTCAACCTCCGCCTCCTCCTCCTCCATGAGGCCTCCCCTCACCGACCTCTCCTACCCATAGGTGACCGTTATGTTCCCTCACTGAATTCACATACACAGCACTTTTCTGTTGATGATAATCCTGGTAGGTGTTCTTGATTGGACGACATTGTGCCAAAATCACAGAGCAGGATGCCCACAGCCTCTCTCTGGCAGATAGTTTTTTATATTTATTTTCTTGATTTTTGAGATACTGAAAGAAAGCAGAGCTCGCCTGTCCGTATTTCCAATACTTACGTGGAAACTGACGCCAGGTCTTCACTGTGTAAAGAAGGTCACTGTCTTGACCAAGAATTTGTACATTCCTGTATGTCTTTTTATGAGAAACAATTGTCTAATTTATTAATACAGGAGATTATGATAGCTAAATATTCTCTTCTCTCCTCCATGATATTACGGAAAAACAATATTTTCTTTCGGAGTCGGTGAGTTGCTTTATAAGAGTTTTTTGCTTGACTTAGTACAAACCTTCCTGGATGTAGTAGTCAGGATGCACAGCTTTTCTGACCTGTTGGTTTATAATGGAAACTTCTTGTTCTAAATGACTTGGGCAGCAAATCCCTGAATATCTTAGGAGTAAACTAGACACCGTTCTTTCCTTAACTTATTAAGAGTTACTGCTGAAATAATTGACACAAGTTGATGTGTTTGAAGGTTACTCTAAACAGTGAGCTGGTTCTTATTTTCTTGCTAGAGTTCCTTGTCTTTCCGGCTGGTATTCGTTGTCCTTCTGGTTAATGCTCTTCCCCAGGATGT
>NC_069472.1:8050964-8080606 GCF_026875155.1 Cherax quadricarinatus
ATATATATATATATATATATATATATATATATATATATATATATATATATATATATAATATAATAATTATATATATATATGTCGTGCCGAATATGTAAAACTGGTCAATTAGTAAGAACTCATTTAAAATTAAGTCTTTTCAGAAATTTTCTTTTATACGTTTAAAGATATATTTTTTTAATTAATGTTAATGTAAGAATTTTTAATTTTGCACCAAAAGAATCTTAGAAAATTTACCTAACCTTATTATAAAAAGGAGCAAATTTATTTTAGCCTAACCCAACTAAATTTATTTTAGATTTGTTTACAGTAATTTAATACTAAACAAACACAGTGATATACATTTTTTTCGTAAGGTTCAGAATGATTTTGGCGAAATTATTGCATACACAAATTTTCACTTGTCCTATATGGCAAGATTAACGTTGCTATTTAAGCCAAGATCGCAAGTTCTGCCTATTCGGCACGACATATTGAATGAAGGGATACACAAGGATGTGCAGTGGGAGAATGAAAGGGTGAGGTCAGTCTTTGTGTATGGGCTCCAGGAAGTTGAAGGGGAAACATATGAAGCAAGAAAACAAGGGGAAAAAAAGCAATTGAACGCATCATAAAAGCAATAGGAGAAGACGACATGACCTAGCTGGAAAATTTTCGGAGAATAGGGGGGTTTGTAAAAAAAAGAACCCGGCCAGTGAAAGTGACCTTCAAGGCAGAATCGACTCGGAACAGGATCCTGCAGGAGAAAGCATGATTAACTGACATGCCGGCATACAGGAAGGTGTATCTCGACCGCGACAGAACACAAGAAGAAACGCAGAAACTGAGAGAGATGGTACAAAGGCGAAAGGAGGAAAGAGAGGGGATGGAGAAGACAGACAGGAGATCCCAGACCCAGGAAGAAGATCAAATACAGCCTCCCTCACAACTTCCTATAGAAGCCTCCCAACCAGGTCAACCCCAGTGCAACCAAACACTCTAAACCAAAACACCCATGCCATATCCAATGCCCACACCCACTGCATTACAAACTCCACCCCCACAGCAACCACCAATAGTTCCTTATCAGGTTTCCCACTTCCCCAACCCCAATATACCTCCCAGACCACAGTCTTAGAAAAGAAGTTGAAGGTGTGGAATACAAATGCAGATGGAATAACAAATAAGTATGAGGAGTGGCATGAAAGAATCAAGGAGACATCCCCAGACATATTAGCACTCACAGAAACAAAACTCACCAGAATAATAACAGATTCAATCTTTCCATCCGGATCTCAAATCCTCAGGAAAGACAGAGGGAGGAGAAGGGGAGGAGGAGTTGCAATGCTCATTAAAAACCCAGTGGGGTTTTGAGAAAATGGAAGAAATAGATGGCAAGGGCGAAAGGGACTACTTAGTAGGAACAATCCAGTCGGAGAGACATAAGGTGATAATTGCAGTAATGAACAACCCCCCCGAGGGGGGCCAGGAGAGCACACATGGGGGGAGCAAAGTTACTAGTTATAGGTGATTTCAATCACAAGTGGATTGACTGGGAAAACCTGGAGCCCCATGGGGGTCCCGAAACATGGAGAGCCAAGATGATGGATGTGGTACTGGAAAACCTCATGCATCAGCATGTTAGAGACACTACCAGAGATAGAGGAGAGGATGAACCAGCAAGACTGGACCTTGTATTCACCTTGAGTAGTTCTGACATCGAGGATATCATGTATGAAAGGCCCCTGGGAGCTAGTGATCAAGTGGTTCTGTGCTTCGACTACATAGTTGAGCTCCAAGTGGAGAGAGAAGCAGGAATAGGTTGGGAAAAACCAAACTACAAAAGTGGGAACTACTCAGGCATGATGAACTTCCTTCAAGGCATTCAGTGGGAGAGGGAACTGACAGGAAAACCAGTACAAGAAATGATGGACTATGTGGCAACAAAATGCAAGGAGGCAGAGGAGAGGTTTGTTCCCAAGGGAAACAGAAATAATGGAAAGAACAGAACGAGTCCTTGGTTCACCCAAAGGTGTAGGGAGGCAAAAACTAGGTGTACTAAAGAAGGAAAAGGTACAGAAGACAGAGAACTGAGGAAAATAAAGAGATTAGCCGAAGAGCCAGAAACGAATATGCACAGATAAGAAGGGAGGCTCAGCGACAATATGAAAATGACATAGCATCGAAAGACAAGACTGACACGAAGCTGTTGTACAGCCACATCAGGAGGAAAACAACAGTCAAGGACCAGGTAATCAGACTGAGGAAGGGTGATGGGGAGTTCACAAGAAACGACCGAGAGGTATGTCAGGACCTCAACACGAGATTTAAAGAAGTATTTACAGTGGAAACCAGTAGGACTCCAGGACATCAGAACAGGGGGGTACACCAGCAAGTGCTGGATGAGGTACATATAACCAAGGAGGAGGTGAAGAAGCTGCTATGCGAACTTGACACCTCAAAGGCGGTGGGACCAGGCAACATCTCTCTGTGGGTCCTTAAAGAGGGAGCAGAGATGCTGTGTGTGCCATTAACAAGGATCTTCAACACATCATTTGAAACTGGGCAACTCCCTGAGGAATGGAAGATGGCAAATGTAGTCCCAATTTTTAAAAAGGGAGACAGACATGAGGCATTAAACTACAGACCTGTATCACTAACATGTATAGTATGCAAGGTCATGGAGAAGATCATCAGGAGGAGGGTGATGGAGTACCTGGATAGAAACAAGTGTACAATTGACAACCAGCACGGTTTCATGGAAGGAAAATCCTGTGTCACAAACCTACTAGATTTTATACAAGGTGACAGAATAAGACAAAAGAGAGGGGGGTGAAATCGACTGCATTTTTTTTGGACTGCAAAAAGGGCCCCCTCACACAGTTCCTCAAAAGAGGTACTGCAAAAGCTAGTATCAGGCACACATAACAGGAAAGGACGCAAAGGATCAAAATACCTGACAGGGGGGCAAAACGAGTATGGAACGACGAGGTGTCAAGGGGGCTCCTGACAAGCGGGTTTCCCGGGGGTCAGCCTGGGACCTGTGCTGTTCTTGGTATAGGCCCTTGTTTTCAGATGATGTGAATTTAAGTGAAAAATCAAATGGGAGAGGACGGCGGGACTACAAAGAACCTGGACGGGCTACAAGCCTGGTCCAGCAACGCCCCTTATTTTTAACCCTGCCAAATGCAAAGTCATGAAGTTTTTGGGGAAGGCAAAGAAACCGCAGACACAGTATAGTTTAAGGGCCCAAAAAACGAAAACCCACTCAAAAAAAAGATCTGGGGTAATAAACCCGACATATCTCCGAGGCGCAATAACAAAAACTGCTGCAGCAACGGGCGCCGGCAAACCTACGGATAGCGTTCCGATACCTCAGAAAGGTTTTGTTCAAGACCCCTGTATACCATTTACGCAGGCCCAACTGGATATGCAGCACTATTTTGGAATCCCCCTAGTAAAGCACGTCAAAATTAGAGAAAGGAAAAAGGGTTTGCAACAAGACTAGCCCCAGAGCAAAGGGGGATTGCCCTACGAAGAGAGGTTGAGGAAAAGGGGCCTGCGACACGGGAGGAAGGGGTCGGGGGAGACATGATAACGACATATAAAAACGGGCCGGAATAGACAAGGTGGACAAAGAGGGGATGTTCCAGAGAAGGGACACAAAAAAAAGGGGGAAACAATTGGAATTTTGAAGACCAATGAATCAAAGGATTTTAGGGGATTTCTCACATAGAGATGTCAGGGGGGTGGAATACCTAAAAGTACCGATGGAGGGAGAACCATACATAGTTTTAAGGCGAGGTAGTAAGCTCAGGGGCAGGGAGAGAGAGGACCTAGTAGCAATCACGAAGAGGCGGGCCATGAGCTATGACTCGACCCCTGCAACCACAAATAGGTGATACACACAAAACACACACACACACACACACACACACCACACAGGGGCACGTTGGGAAATTTTAAACACAGATAAAACACAGGGGTTTTTTGGAAGTATTTTTTTCACCACAGAGTATCGAAATGGGAATGTTTTTGGGGAAACGATGAGGGGGGCGGGTCCATCCCTAGCTTTTTGCAAGTTGACAAACTAAGGTTTTGGGAGGACCTGTAGCGACCAGTGAAGAGGGGGGGCCAGGGGCTTGGACTCGACCCCGCAACCTCAACAGGTGAGCACACACAACCAACACACACAACACCTCACACACACACACACACACACCCACACACACACACACACAAAAACACACTAACCCCCACACTCCACACAACACACACACACACACTCACACTACACCACACTCACACACACTCACACACTCACACCACACACACTCACACACTCACAACACACACACACACACACACTAAACACACACACACCCCACACACACCCACACCCACCACAACACACACAACAACACACACACTGAAAAACCCAAAACACACAACTGCAGACCACACACACACACAACACACACACAAACCACACACACACACACACAACCACCACATACACACACACTGCACAACAACACACACACCAAAACACACCCCCACACACACACACACACCCCCACACACCCACTGCACACACAAACACACACCCACTGGGAACCCCACACACACACACACACACACACACACACACACACCAAACACCCCCACTGCACACACACACACACAACACACACACTGCCACACACACACACACACAACACACACACACACACCACAAACACACACACCCAAACCCCACACACACACACACACACACACAAACCCCGTTTGGAACCCGCACTTTATAAAGCACTCAGAAACAGAGAAATACAAAGGTTTGCGACAGGGGTTTGTTCCCAAACTAAGGGAAATGTCCTATGAAGATGATTAAAGGGGAAAACGGCCTGACGCACTGGAGGACAGGAGGGTCAGGGGGAAAGAAAACGCATATAAATACTGCGTGGAATAGACAAGTACAAAGACAGATTTCCCGGAGGGGGGCACAGAAACAAAGGGCCCCAAATTGGGAAGTTGAAAACACAAAGAGTCAGAGAGATAGTAGGAAAATATTTCTTCATCATAGAGTTGTAAGGCATGGAAAGCCTAGAAAATACGTATGGGGGCAGGGAACCAAACACAGTTTTAAGACGAGGGGTTTTATAAAGCTCAGGAGCGGGAAAGGGGCCAGTAGCAACCGGTGAAGAGGGGGGGCCAGGGGCTAGGCTCGACCCCTGCAACCTCAATAGGGAGTACACACACACACACACACACACACACCACACACACACAACACACACACACACAAACACACACACACACACACATACACACTCAGTGCTACGATCACTCAATATACATATAAGTGTACACATTCTTATAAACATATCTGCACTATCCAGACTGTGTTAACATTTACAAGTACTGATAAGCATTTTAAAACAAACAGAATTATTGATTATGTAACTTCAGTTTTCTTAAGAAAATGGAATGCTGATTTACAATGTTTCGATGACATCCTCTAGGAAAGATGTGAATATGTGGATTATTATTATTATAATAAAAAAGAAGCGCTAAACCACAAGGGCTATACAGCGCAATGTGAATATTTGGAGCAACTTGAGACTGAAAGTTAAGGTAAAACTCTCCTATTAATCATCTTATGAAAGATTAACTTTAGAATTTATTATTAAACAACTGAATAAATCTCTCGGTTTTTACATTCGTACTATTCTTACACCTTGTAAAATAATAATAAAAGTTCGCCCCCACAGCACACAAGACAAAAACGTCTCGGCTGAATAATAAAATTATGAACTCGATCACTTGTCAAAGGAATTTTGTGGGGTGGCCTCCCTGCAACCCGGCCAGTACGTCTTTCTATTGATGTCTCCGATACTGTTGTTATATACTGTGATGTATGGATGTTATATACATTACACAACGTTATATATGTTATACAATGTTATAATACATCAAAATGGCGCAAAACAACCGACAAATTGTGGAATGACACCAATTTGCAGAGAGGAAACTACTGAGTGTGAGGTAAAGTCTATCTGTTATTTACGAGAGTCATTAACGCTCTATTGACAAATTCACCACCAGTCAAGAGGCATACTTATTCTTTGAACTGTTATATATAACTCGGATATATACAACTGAGATGGTACATGTGTCAGAGTAACCATACGCTCAGATTTAAATTTAAACACTAATTCCAAGATTAATTATTCTTGGACTTGGTGGTGTAACTGTTACTTAATAGAATTATATATTTTTGAGAATCTTATGTGTTTTTATTATTGTATGTTTTAGTGTTAATGATTTTTTTATTACTTTTGATATTCTCATTAAGTCTTCTTCTTTTCTTCTTATTTTTCTATATATATTATTATTATTATTATTATTATTATTCATTATTGTTATACCACAGTTTACTCCGTAAACTGTGGTAATTCTAATATTTGTACAGTTGCGTATTAAAAGAATTATTATTTAGTAGTTAATGCAGTCACAATCTTCTGGAGTTTTCGTATCACTCCTGTAAAATGCCTTATTTTCATTTTGAAATGCTTCATTGAACGTTTTTTCCACCATCACTCTGCAGATTTTAGAAACGGAGATCTCTAACATTTCGCCGCAGTACATACACAACATAACGTAGTATCAGTAGGACATTAAGGCGTGTAGAGGGGTGGGAGTGTCGGGTCAGTGATAACACATCATTCTAGCATAACCTGCAACACACCTTTGTCCAACACTCACTTGTTGTCTTCCAAACATTTCGTTATCCTCCATAAATTAATTTACGAACAACGTATCACCACTACTGTTGATATCCAAAAGAGAATTACTAAACATGAGTTAAATAACAAGTACTTGGGTAACTTTTAACTTCTCAATTATAGTCAAGGAACGCGAGAGAGCGTCAGAATTAATTACATTATAACGCCCATTATATGATTTATGCTAATGGCATATGGCTGGATACGAGAGAGTCCACCTCATTATCCGAGCATTGGATGACATGGTATTGATATAAGTGAGAGGCTTGTGGTCTGAGAATATTATAATTTTAAACTGAGTAGTGCCAGATATACGTCAAAATGTTCTAATGCCATCACTAGAGCTATGCCTATTTTCAATCGTGGCATAGTTTTTCAGGGTGACGTTTTGTGTTTTGATGAGAAGTAACAACAGGATGGAGTGATGTCAGTGGTTGAAGACTTCTGTAAGGAGTACAGCAAACCACTGCATAATCCGCTCGCATTTTATTTTTCAATAAGGGAAGAAAAAGGGTTTTAACGAAACTCAAGGGGCTTCTTTGAGAGACGGGAGCAGAAGAACGCAAGCGCTTCAACCTAGTCTAACAAATCAGAGCAATCTTGAGTCCATGTTACTTTGCTGCTGGTGACATAGGTTAAATATGAGCAGCAACTTGAGAAAAAATTAGGAGGAGAAACTGGGTAATATCCGACCATGTCCTAGAACCTCTGGACTCCCTTTCCTCCTAGAGGTACAGGGAAATGCGGAAATAGCACGAACCTGAGCAATCAATTGGAGCGACCTCTCCTTTGACCTATCCAAATCCCGAGATGTAGGTAATCTTATCTTGTCGAAAACGTATATTTAGATAAAGTTAACCGTGAAGTTATAGAGAGCCAATCTTTGAACCAGTGCTCTTAAACGTGTCAAGTGTTGTCCCACTCGTACTATAACACGACTTAGAAGTCATCCTAGGAAAGCCGCCACGCATCTATGCTCGTGTGTCAGTTCACTTCATCTGACGTTGGAAAGTTCGAAGCAGCATTACATAAGTGAATGGAGTGACATAGATAGTTAAAGAAATGCATCCTGAACGGTGTTGACCCCCACCCAGTGAAAGCAGATATTTCTGGCACGCTTCGTAAAGGGGGACTTGATATATCCCCGCTAGAGTCTAATCGGCTGAACATACATTGGGCTCCTGAGTCACATACGCATCATTTAACGGTCCTTCAATGCATGGTAGGGGTAGATCCATGTCAGGTAAGGTAACAGAGGTTAACCTTCAATAATCAGTGCACATCCTAATTAGTACCCTCTGGTTTATGTACTAAAATACAAGGATGATGCCCACGGACTTTCTTCATTCAGTCATGAGATAACAAAAGGTCAACTTCTATTCTGAGGCTTTATGCTCGTTGGGCTCATCTATTGGCGATTGCTTAATTGGTGAGGCACCTTGTACATCAACGTCGTGAACACCCAGAGTACAGATTTAGGAAGATCCGGTTACTAAGGATATAGTCCAACGATTATTATTGTTGCAGGAATTTCTAAGAGCACGCACTGCCCCTGGAGGACGTCAGGCCAGGGAGGAGTGTTCTTCCTTTGTCTTAGGAAGTACAGATGGCAGTTGTAAGGGACTTGCCGTAGCAGGCCTTAAGTTGACTGACATGAGTACACATGTTCTGACTTCCTCTTCCCTAGAGTGCATACTAAATAATTTACATCACAATTTTTTCACCATTTACAGGGTGCCATCATACCTGGCTTGTAGAGCATGACCTCCGGATACTAATCTTTGAGCCATACCTTGTCTCCTGATTTAAAATGAAGTAGGAGCCAGAAGTTGATCATACCGGTGCTTCATTTTGCAGCCTGGGTTGATAAAGGTTTCTTGAAGCCAGTCTTAGCGTCAGCCCTTGACTTTCCCATCTAGACGTCCCTCAATACAGCGAGAGGACCACGTACCTGGTATCCTAGTATCAACTCAAAAACTGGCTAAACCCGAGGCTTTTCTGTCCACTTTCCCTGACAGCCGACAGAGAAAAAGGTATACGTTCATACATAGTCTTTGGAGAGAACTGTTCACAATATGGCCCTCGTCATCATGGACTTCATAGGTCTGATGGAATCTTTCTAGAGACACCTTGTGAATGTGGATGATAACTGGTGGAGAGTGTGGATTTATTGCTAGATGAAGATGTGCCTTACGAAAGATATTAGAGGTGATGTTGGATCCTTGATCCGACTGGATCTCACGTGGTAATCCAACCTAGGAAAAAAATTCATTAATGCTTTCACAATTGCCCGCGAATTAATTTTCCGCATAGGAATAGCTCGGGTCGCTGCATCATTAGAGTTGTAACAAGTATTGGTTCCCTTAATCTGTTTTTTGGCAAAGGGACCAACCACTATCTATGATGAGTCTAGAGAACGGTTCTCCATCAGCGGTGATGGGAATTAGAGGAGCAGGTGGAGGTGTATGAGCAGTCTTGCCCGTCACTTGACAAACGTGACAACGTTGCACATGATCAGCGACAGTTTCCTTCATCTTAGGCCAAGTGAAATGATTCACCAGCTTAAGTAAAGTCTTCTTGACACCCAAATGTCCTCCTATGGGACTGTTAGCAAAATCCATAGCTTACTCCCTAAAGGTTACTGGTACAACTATGAGATGTTTCACTGTTTTGAGAACACCGTCAGATGACGACGTGCAGTATTCTTTTCCATAAGTGCACCATTATTATAATAACGATTTTCTAATTCCTTAGCTTCACCCTCAGATACTGACATATCCCTCATTCTTTCTAGAGACTGATCAACAAACTGTTCCTTCATCAGATCTTCACGAGTTAGAATTTTAATGTCTGTGGAGTCCTGACTAGGCTCATGGACGGGGGAAGTCAGTGTCGATGATTTTGGGCGCAGGGCATCGCTGAACAACGTATTCAGTCAGACCCAAGTCATTATTATCAATCTAACTCAGCTGTGACCAAGGAGATGGTTGTTGTATCTTTGACATTATTCTAGTTATAACACTGAGCGGAAATGAAATAGGTTTTTTCTTTCAAGACCAAATGGATTGGTACATTTAGTAATGTCACAGAACAATTGTTCTCTTACAATACCAGCTTGCAGAAAACGTCATTCCCTACAACAAATTCAACGGATTTTGTAGGGAATGCATCACTCTAGAAATCTCCGACTGAGAAGTGTAACCAGTATGTAATAGCCAGTTTCTATGTTATACTTTATTAAGAGGTACTTTTATCACAGCAACCTCCTTAAGCTTCTAGTTAGGCATCCATATTGGTGTAAGATATCGTTGGAAACGGAAAAGTACATCATCGTGGACACTGTGCAGCCACATGTTCAAGTGCACCACACAGCGACAAGGATTCTCCTTTGCCCGGCATATGTGACTATACCTGAGTTTTTAAAATCACTCAAGCCACAATGAAGGTATGGATCGTCGCAAGGACATTTTGAGAGTGAAAGATCCCTCACGCAGTCCCGCATACATACCATCTAGGAACTCCAACGTCCAATCGTTGCTTGATGTATCACTCTATTCCTCAAACGACGCTTTGATGTCTTCTTCATCAGCCTCAAAGAGGGACTTCCGTATTTTTACCCAAGTATAGTACTTAGACAGTCCTCGTTCTCACATCCAAACCAAGGTTAACTGTTAATACACACCATCCTGGTACTGATCCTCCATCTTGTCTACGTCACAGTCGTCACAAATTTCAAGAAGTGAGTATTCTGTTGAGCCGTTTAATGCAATGCGTACAGATTTCATTGTTGATTCATATGTATCTCGTAGACAGCAGGCAGTTAGAACAAGATGCATAGTGTTTTACAAAGGGCACCTTTCAGCACTTCTATGCAAAGTGTTGACACGTCTCCTGATAGAGCTGCGCCATCTTGAGAAATCTCGCAGGGCTTCCAAACAGACAGTAGCACTATCAGCCTCAACGTCCGCTCTCCACCAAGGGTGCTGACGAATGGAAGAGCTAAGGTGCCAGCAAACCTCCCGGCCCGAAAGCGTAAGAGGTCAATGTTGCAATATAAGAGTTAAGAGCATTCAGTGATGAACAGAAAAAGTAAATAAATGATACAGCCAAGCTCAGTGTCATAGGTTAGCTTTAGCGCCATTAGATTGCAAACAGTTCAGTTTGCAATGTAAGTCGCCAGTTGTTGTTAATTCTTATGCTAGTTCAACCAAGTTTATTATCGTTCTTAACTAGGAAGTGGCCATTCAAGAGCGGATGCCAGCCCTGCCAGAAAAATCTGTTTTAGATCAATCAGTGTATATTACTTGTAATTTACTTACTACTACCAGCCAGGCGAGAAATTTCTTCTTGAGCAGTTGCTTTAACAAGTAATTTAAGGAAGGGATTACTAGTCAATTGAGCTTCTTGGGGGGACTTGCAGGTATGGTGATATTAAATGAAACACATCTTCCATGGAGGGGTGAAAATGGCTACTGTCTACAATGATACATTCATGCGGTGTATTAAACTTATGAATTGGCAGTTTTTCACAATCCAGTTAGATCTGTGTGTTTAATTTTTTACTTCTAGACACTTTAGTAAGGTTCATTTGTGACAGTGTCTGGTTTCATTTTTAACAATTGTAATACCGTGTATCAGTGGTAATACTCAACCAATCTATCACTATACTAGGAAATTCAAGAGCTCCTTCCTCATATTTAAGAACCCTTGTAGATTTGGACAAACCAAGAATTAATTGACTGAGAGGCTTCATTTTGATTAACTCCAAAGGTCGGAGGGGCCTTTCTCTAGTATATCATCATGGGAAGCTGCATAATCAAATAACGAATAACATCATTTCTCTCGATTCTCACATCAGCACCTTAAATTGGGGTTGTAGCCCTGCAACAGCTTTGAGAGCACTTTGCCTATCTTTGCATTTCTTATTTAGTTGTGGTATAGTGGATTTGTTAAAGGGTACATTACACCAAGATATCTGTTTTTTTTAAAGTTTTTCGCAGCTAATGCTTTCGCCCCTGCAAATATGATGGTGGGGGATGTTGTTTGCTTGTAATATCTTTGTTTTAGAGGAAGATATTATGAGGCCTAGCGATTACAAATTGCTGCAACTTCTTACGAATGACATTATCTTCTTATGGCCTGTTGTGTGGATCATGATGTCATTCGCATAGCTTATAGTGAGTATGTTGGTGAGGTAGGTATGAGCATTTAGGAGAGCATTATCAGAATATTAAATAGCATGGGACTGAGAACTCCTCTCTATGATGTACCTAGGGACATTTTCTTTAGACTCGCTTCCTAAACTTGGTAGAGACAGAGGCATTACTTATTTGACAGTTATCTATTATCCATCAGAGGGTAAGCTACCACCAATATTGTCAAATTTTGCTAGTTCATGTAGCATACGGTTCTAGTTTTGATATCAAATGCAGATTTTAGATCAAGAAATGTGGTTAAACTAGTTAGAGGGGCTGTGATGAAGTGAGAAAGGAATTTGTAATACGTTCTGCCACTTTACCTTTCATGAACCCATGAGGAAGGGGGAAAGTTGGTGTCTGATTCGTAGTACTCAGTCTGTTAAGTATCATTCTTTTCAAAGTTTTTACAAATTGTATAAGGACAACTAGTTAAGGGAGATCGGTCTAAAATATATCAGGCTGTTGGTGCTTGGGGATAGGCACAATGAGACTATTGGTCCAGGAAGTAGGAAGAACGCCCTCAATGTTAACTGAGAATTAGAGCGGGGGTAGGAGAGGGTTATCAGAAGTTACTTGCTTAGAGTCTGAGAATTATCATAGGTATATACATCCTCATCCAGGAGCAGTTGATCGACCTTTAGGTAATGCATTTATCTAATTCATACTCGGTATGAAGAGGCGCTGTCACTCAGCAATATTTTGATATAAAATTAATCCGTTTCTACATTCTTAGAAGCACTCTCTAAAATTTGTTTTAATCATGAGATGGAAGGTTTTCATGCTTTACTCTGTTTTGGACCAGGTCATTTATGAGGTCATTTGTTTTTTCTAGAGGGTAAGGGATGATGAGGCAACATTGCCAGTCTTTTTCCTGGTTATTTTATTTATACCTTGTCCAAGCCAAACTTAAAGGGGTGGTGACCTATTTAATCCACTAACAAATTGTTCCATTCCTGCTGCAGTTTTGCTTTCTATTCCTTGCTTTGTTAGTGCAACTTGGAAACGTTCTGAAGCAGGGTCTGGGTTCTACATTCACGGTATGCTGTACACTCCTCCCAGCTGCTGATGTGTTAGATTGTGTAGCTTTGTGGATCATTATAGTATTTACATTGGTTTTTATTGTCAGTTATAGTGGAAGGTCTTGTTTTCTTTTCCTGCCCACTTGAACTGTGAGAAGCAGCTCAAATATGTCTGGCAATCCTAAATACCATCGTTGAATTGTGTGTCAATGGGCTCGTATTTCTTATTCACATTGATCCAAGTGGTTAATAAAGTTGTCTTGTGTTGGGTTGAGAGAATAAGTTTCCTCTTCTGAATTTAAGCTCCTTGTTTATGGAAGAGATAATCAAGATTACAGTTGTGTTTAGTTCCATTGGTGTTTGTTATAGAACCAACCAATATTCTTATGTTTGGCATTAAGTCTCAAGAATGAGGGTAGGTTCACTATTGATGCGATTTGGTAGGTATCAGGTCAGAAGCTGGTTCGCTGGGGGCGGCATTATAGATTAAAAATGTTTAGGAAAAATCGCCTGCATATACTTTTGACACCATATACTGCATGTTTACTCGACTCTGCAAGGCCAAGGAGTAAAGTGTCGGCAAGTTCTTTCTGACATACATCAACAAACAGTTGGTTGACCTTAGGTTAAAGCTGCATATCCAGGACAAGTTTGGTGGAGGTTGCTCCATCTTTTCCAGTCTACATTCCTGCAAAACAGAAGACATTCAATATGTTGGTTGCCTAATATGATGTAAGTCAGGCAACGCTCCTGATGGAAAGCAATGTTCATTGACAAAGATTTCGTAATCGTATCCATTGTAGTGAGGTTATTACAATCTCTTGCTCCTAAGATGATAAGACTATTATGCTTTGGCTACCAGTTTGCAGACACTTAAGAGCAAATAGCATTTTAAATTTTGACCTTTTTTCTAAGCCCCCCCCCCATGTTTAGAAATGGAAAATTTAAGAAAAAAAAATTTTGGAAAAAACTTTAAAAAAAACACCCCGTTTTGCTAATTTTCGTGGGTGCCCCAAAAAATTTTTAAAAACAAATTTCTGAGAAAAAATTGTTTTCAATGGATTTAAAAAATTTGGGGTTTTAAAAATTTAAAAAAAATTTTATTTTTCTTTATTTTTTGGGGAGGGGGGTAAGGCCAAAAAACTTGATTTTTTGGGCAAAGGATGTTAGTAAAAAAAATTTTTTAAACGGTAAAAACGGTCAGTGTTTAGCCTTAGGTTTTTAGTTGAAATTTGGGTTAAAGGACTGTCAAAAAACGGAAAAAAACCCTTTTAAAACCCCCAAATTTTTAAAATTTTGTATTTAAAATGTAAAGGTTTTAAAAAAATTTTTTTTTAAAAAATATTTAAAAATTAAAAAAAAAGAATAGGTGAACCTAAGTTACAGGGATGGGTTGAAGTCGGGGTGTAATTTTTAAGGGGAAAAAATTCAAAAATGAGTTTTCCTTTAAGAGCGGAAAAGCGGGTTGGGAATTTTTGGGGGGTGGGTTGGGGGTTTTACGTTTTCGGTTTTTGGGGGGGGGGGAAAAAGGGGGGGAAAAAAAAGGGTTTGTAGGTAGGGAGAGGGTGTTTCCCAGTGGAGGGGTTTTCCCATGTATCATGGGGGATATATGGTGCCGCTTTAGTAAGTTGGGTTAAAACTATGCACGTGAGGTAATGCATCGTTTTCTGCACGGTATTTTTCCGTGGGAAGGTACTCCGGATAGAAAGGGGGTTAATTTAGGGTGGGTTGTGTGGTTATCTGTGGGGGTGAGGGACAGTGTATCTGTAGATATTTTTGCGAGGGGTTGGCGGGTGTAAGGGGTTGGGGATTTTGAGTGGTTCAGAGGTTGGGGGGGGGAAAAGGGGGGTGTCGGGACTGCGAGCGTTAGTCTTGTGTGAGAGGGTTGGATGAGGGTTCACTAGGGGTTTTGGGAAATCGGTCGTTAAATTTCTATATTTCGTGGCGAAAGAGGGGGCGGGGGGGTTTTGGGAGGGGTGGGGCGGGTTTTAGGGGTTACGTTTTATCGAAGTTGTGCGTAATAGGGGAAATTTACGGGAGGGGGATGGGTGCAGGTTTTTTCAGAGGGTATAGACCCCTAACGTTAGGGATTTTATTGGATCTGTAAATCGAGAGGGGGGTGGGGGGTGTGTTTGGGTTCCCCTATGTGGGAGGGGAAGTCGGGGTTGCAACGGGGTCGCCCCCTGGGGTGTTGGGAGGTAATGTGTGGTGGGGGGGCGTGTTTAAAAGGCCTTTGTTGGCACGTAATGATTATACTATGTGTCAGAATTTTGAGTGAATAGCCATTATTATAAATAGAATATGTCTGTTATGTTTGTGAATAGCAGGGGGGTGAGAGACGAGGTAACCACCGGGTAGGGGTTGGAGGAGAGGTTACCCACCGGGGAGGGTGGAGGAGAGGTTAACCACCGGGAGGGGGGGAGGAGAGAGTTAAACCACCGGAGGAGGGAGGGAAGGAGAGGTTAACCACCGGGGAAGGGGGGAAGGGGGAATTTTATAGGATTCCTAGATGTAAATACATGATATGTAATTATGTAGTGTGCTAAGTATTTCATGATGTTGTCACGAATTTCTTGTGGTCGGATGTCACACCATCAATGTGGGATGGGAGGAGGCTGTGTCTGCGGTGTCTGCTACACTCTGTCGGATAGAGTACAGTGATACCCGATTTGTTTATTTATGTGTGTGTAATTCTGTTGGGTGGCTCCAGAACAGGTTTTGGTGACACGATGCCTAAGGCCTCACCCGCCGCCCCTGCCGCCGCGCCGTACGTGGCCCTACCCCTACTCCGCCCCGATATCGGGGAAAAATAGGGTATGTGCCCACACGTAGTTGTGTGTGTGGTGTGCCAGTTTGACGACCCTGGCAGGGTTGTAGTATAACTATTATAGGTTATTTCATGTGTTTTCTTAATTATTTCATTTCATGTAATGTTATGTTTTAATTAAAATATAAAAAACAAAGGACAGTGGCAGAAAGCTACAACACTTGCAAAAGTACAAGACTTTTTATGCTATTTTATCGCCATTAAGAACTGAGGGACTATTATAGCTCACAAAAGTGGACTATAGGATCGTGTTTGTAGTTTATGGGTCGATGAATACATTTATACTGGGAAAGCGCGACAGATGTACATGATGAGTGGCGCTGTTGTAAACAGTGAGCAACACCTTGAACTACTAACCAGGTCATACATAAGTCACAAAACACCAGATTATCTACAACGAGAATATATCGTGTAGAGCCACAACCAAAACATTCTACCAGAAGAAAGAAATGAATGAAACAGAAAAGCAATAACAAGAATTACAAAAAAATCTTAATATTTGCACATTTGAAAACTCTTCTAGTTTTGGTTCACTTCCCACACGAGATTCGTATATCAGTAACAAAAATGGGCGAAATTTTGAAATGACCAGAATGTATCTAAAGAAACTTACGTAATACCTAGAAGACAACAGTGAGAGTATAGATGATCCAAATCATATATCTAAAAACGTGTTAACAGTCCTTCAGAATTCAAACAATCATAATAATAATATTTTTAACACAGGCTGCCCTGGGACTTGATTTATTTTTTTTAAGTATATATTACTATCAATCAATTGCATGTTCAGGATCTCTAAGGAGAAAGTTTTAGGGTGAAGTAATTATCAACAGTCCATTAAACTTTGCAGGCACAGTTCTGCATGGTAGAGGCAGTCCAGCAAAATACTGCACACCAGTACGCAGAAACATTATATCACAAATGCTGTTAGGTGTGCCGATACTGCAGTTCGAAACTGCAACATATCTCCATCCGTCTTTCAGAGTGAAAGACGGATGGAGATATGTTGCAGTTTTCAGGACTCAACTCTGGCTTACTGGTTGTCCTGAATTCCATCACAAATGTTGCTTTGCTCACACTCCAACAGCACGTAAAGTCATAAAAACCACTTGCCTCTACTAACTCCTATTTAATACATTAAGACACGCTTCCTGGATATTTAACCACCTTGCACACAACGTTTACTCCTTCCCTCCATCCTTTCCTAGGACGAGACCGATCCTGCCTTCGCTACACTACTGATTTATACACCATGCAAGTCGTCTTATTTTGTTCCATTATTTCTAAATGTCCGAAACACTTCAACAACCACTCTTCAGCCCTCTGGATAATACTTTTAGTAAACCCGCACCTCTTAATATCTATGCTAAGAATTCTCTTCATAATATTCCCACTCTCGTATATATTACCCTTTTTGCGTAGATGGATAACGTTTTGTACCCACAGACTTTTCAGTGCACCACTCACCTTCTTCCCCTCGTCAATCATATGGTTCATTTCGTCTTTCATAGACCCATCTGCTGACTAGTCCACTCCCAAGTATCTGAACATTTACTTTCTCCATACTTCCTCCCTCCTGTCTGATATCCAGTTTTTCATTGTCACCTTCACCTTACGCTTTCCTATGTTTAATTTAGATTCACTTGTTTTGCATGCGCTACCTAACTCGTCCATCCACCTGTACAACTTCTCTTTCGAATCTCATTAAAGTAGAGTGACATCAGCAACTGAGACAACTCCCACGTTGTGTTAGATTGTTTATCTTCCAATCCCAGCACCTCTGCATTCACTTCTCCTATATCCCCATAAATATATATTTTGAAGAACCTTGAATATATCAGGCACCATCCCTGTTTTTTATGGCCTACTTTTGCGGAAATAATCCGTCACTCTCTCCTTCATACAACATATTTGAGCCTCACTATTCTTCGTAAAAATTTTACCTGCTTCCAGTAACCTACCGTCTATTCCCATACACTTGCTACAACATCTGCCACATTACTCTAACACTATCCATCCTATCACCTTAATGGGATTTTTTTTAAATCCAGGATATTTAACAAAAATATTTTACTATTATGTCTAAATGCTTGTTCACTTAAATGCTTCTATGATCACTGATTACAACATCCCATACCCTTCCTGAAGTCAAACTTGTTACTTTTTCGGGATCCTTGCTCTTCCGCCTAAACTCTTAATTATTTTAATAATAACTATGCCACACACTTACCAGATATACATAAACAGGATATTCCCCTATAATTCGGAATTCTCTTTAATACCCTTTGCCCTTATTACAAAGGAATTATGCATGCTTCTCTGCCTTATTCTTAGCGTACCTGTGCCCGTCTTCCATACCTTTAATAAATAAAAGCGAAAAGTTTATTTAACCTGCTTTTCACAGTTCTGTCTTGATCTTTTAAATCCCTTCCTGTCTTGATATTATAAATCCCCTCTAACATCTGCTGAACACCCCAACTTTGCTTTCTTAAATCTACCCTGTTTCTCTTCAATCTCATTATCTATTACTCTTACTATTTCATCTTTCTACCAGAATAGTTTCTTATATCTTACCAGAACTACCTCCTTTAGTTTATAAACTTGTGAAAGTTTATAAATTAGTTATGCCCTTATCCTTGTATTCCATTTTCCCTTTACTCTCACTGTAGCCACAGCTAAAAAAAAAAATGGTCTGAAATATCTGTTGCCTCTCTATAAACAGTCATCCGTTAGTCTACCCATCAACAGTTTATCCATCAATGCACAAACCAACAAACTACTGTCGTTAATCTCTGTCATATCTCGTATATTAATATTTCTTCTTCTTAAAATATGTATTTATTATTACCAAACCAATTCTCTGCAAAGTTCAGTCAAAAATCCTTCCATACCATTCATCCCTGGCACCCCAAATTTACCTACTACTCTCTCTACAACTGTTTCTCTCAATCAAACATTCAGATCCTCTACCACAGTTACTCTCTCACTTCGTTCAAAACTCCTTTAACACTCAATATTTTTTAAATTTCCCTCTCCCTCTCTCCTCTACACTTCTCTATTCTCCAGGTGCATAATATAACCCACTTTCGCATCGGATCCTTATTTTTGTCAGTGGAACGCCTTCCATCTGAACAAAAGAAACTAATGGAAAAATAAATAAAGAAACGACTAGGAAAAATAAGAATAATGATTAAGGATTTTACTTAAAATTTAAATATTATAAAAAAAATGGCCTTCGGTTCTTGTAGTTGGGCAGGAGTAGGTAAGGCCCTGGATAGATCTTCCTGATATTAATTATGGTAGGTTATCCTGGGCGGAATGGTGATAGTCATAGTTATTGGAATTTCCTACCACTTGGATGGAGCACGCACAAGTTAGAAAACAGGTAAGGGCCCAGAAGTAGTCCAATAATGTTAATAAGTCTTCATAACAAATGTCTTGCTCCTTTTCTGGCGTCTATACTGGGAAGACCTCGCCTAAAGAACAGAGTGGTAATAAGAAAAAATTTTTAATAACTGGTTCCCATGGTCATTGAATAATATAACATTTAAGAATGGAAAAGAATGGATAAATTGTCAAAATCATTACTGGTTAACCAGCAAACCAAAAGAAAGGAACACAGAAAATACTCCTGGTAGATACCCTACCTGATTAGGAAGAAGAGTGGAGGGCGTGAAGTGACGTCTCCCAAAACTTCAACCCACACCAGGTAAGGTCAATATTACCAGGAGAAGAAATTTGAACAAATCAGACACCAAGAACTAATTTCGCCCCAGCCCGCCAGAGGGGGGTTCCTGGTTGCCTGAACAACCTTAACCCCACTTACGCCTACTTTTCCTTCACAATTTTAATCCACATAATCTCTGAACATTCGCCGCTTGACCTGAGCAGAGTGCGGACGTGTGACTACTGCCCTCTGCTGGCCATTGGAGGAGACTTATATTTTACCAACATGGCGCATGTCTGTTGAGAAGGCGTTTGCACACGTGTCGTGCTTGAATTGTTTCATGGTTGCGATAACGCCTCGTCTGCACAAGTGCTTTTACCGCAATTATCCGTGGCACTATGGTATTGCGGATCAAGGAAACTGTATGGTGTGGCACTAAATGGTGCATATAGTATTTCCGTCAAGTTGAGATCAGCTGGAAGTGTATGATCGTTCTGGTTGGACACAAGTACCAGGACAGGAGTGTGGAAGATGTTTAATTCAAGCGTTTTACGTGGTTCGACTAATCGACGTGTCTAAGCTTTACACATGGGTGAAAGTCCGAAATGTGCCATTGAGGCGGACGAGATGATCTGCGGTCATGTATTTGAACAGTATGGACCCTTGTACACATGGCTATGGCTGGTAAATGGACGGATGGGGCGTATGCCGGCTTGCCGGCCGGATGGTTACGTTCACGATCAAGATTTGTCGTTTTTAGGTCATGCCATCCCGTCTTAACGTCTTACTGGACGCATTATTTTAGGACACAGGTAATGGTGTACTACGTGGGCAGCAGAAGACGTGTAGGTTATGTGGTGCATATGGACCATATGGCGGCCCAGTGTGGATGATGGCAGAGAGAAAGGACCTAGGTGTATGAGGATGTGAAAGAGCCAGCAGAACCAGAGGTGGGTCATGCTGATGAGGTCACCTGTACATAGCAGTGGCAATTCCCGGGTGTGCAGAAGTGGAGCGTGAGCTGCCATGGTGGGTACATGCCCATCACTGTTCACAGTTAGTGGGAAGTGAGGCATCTGCCTTGGAGAACGGGAAGACTGTGGCAGAGTGGTGACGTGCGGGTTAGAGGAGGCATTACTGGTGAACGTGTGGAAAATCCTTTGAGAAGCAGGTTTTATGAGGATAAACTGATTATGGTGAGGAGTACTGGTTCAGATTAGATGAGCAACTTGGAGATTGGCGAACATGCAGATTGACTCCCAGGAGGGTGAAGTGATTGATGTGATCTGATGATTCACAGGGAAAGCGCATCAGAATGAGTTAGGAAATGGATGCAGAGTTGTGTCAACCGAGTTTAAAAGGCGGCGACTATTCCGACTCGGTGTGATGTTTTGACCCCGCACAGAGACGGGTGGAGAAAGCCGTGGGTTGGATGTGGTGCGTGGGAAGCACTATTAAAGGTACGCCTGGTCCGGTGTTGGATCAGTGGGAAGCCACCAGTGGACAGTGGAGAGACAGGAAAAGTGGACGAAGAGACCACACTGAAAGCGTGTCAGTGAAAGGTGAAAGGGCAGAGGGTGAAATCACATAAGTAGGTTCGGAGCATGACAGTGAATATTAAATGGATTGTGTGCAAGTGAGAAGCGTCTGTGGGTTAAGGGATTTTTTTTAAGACGTTATGATATAGGACCTTGTTTTTGTGCAAGGAACATAATTTCAAGCGGGAAAGGAATTGGAGGTTGTGTGGGTACAGAGTGTTTGTGATGTAGTCGGAGCGAATGAAGGGAGGGGTGGGGAATCCTGATCGAGAGACAGCCGTTTGTTGTTCTTAGGGTGAAGAAGGGGGGGGGTCGTGTGATAAGAATAGATGGACACACACATTCGGTGGTGGAGAGTTGTGAGCGGAGATGGCAGTTCGTTTGTGTGTATGTGCGGTGAGAATGATGTGAAGGGTAAGAATGAATTTGTGAATAAGAGTATTGGTAATTATTTGCGGTCATTCGTCAGTGACAATAGTTGGTGGCGATGGAAACTTGTGGTGCGCAGGAAAGGATGTGGAACGAGAGGGGCAGGGTGTTTTTTGGCAGGTTAGGGGATCTATTGAGAGGTTGTGGGATTGAGGGATTATTAGTTGATGGAGGGGATTGCGAGTATAGAGCACACATTAGACATAGAAAGGGATATTGCTGCACGATTATGATAGGTTGTATGTTGACAAGGGGAGTGTGAGGGTGACGCGGGTGCAGAGGTGAATGGTCGTTTTTCAATTCATAGGGCAGTTTATTGCTGATTTATAATTGGGACGGTTTGCCTAAGAGAATTCGGGGGGTACTGGAAGGCTGAATGTACGACTACTGGGTGAGAGGGATTGGAGGAGAGGGGATTTTGAAAGTTTGTTGGGAGGGACTTATGGGGGGTGGGGGTAAGAGTGCAAGCGATTTATTGGGGTGGTGGGAGGGGTTGCGAGACGAGGGATCAGGCAAATATATGTGCGAGGGGGAAAGAATGAGGCATGGATGACATATGGGCTTAACATTTAGAGGGTACGTTGCAGGTGTTGTTTTCAGAGGAGGTGCTGGACAGGTTGGGTATCCCTAATGGAGGAAATTGAAGGCATTTGAAAGTGGCAGCTAAGGGATATGCACAATGGAGATTTGATGAGGCGAGGCCTGCAGGTGGGTTTCAGAGGAGGCGATTTGGGTGACAGGCCGTCAGCCTGTGTGTTACGGGGTAGCGGAGACGCAGTGTTGGCATGGAAATTTGATTAGCTGGTTGTACACGAGAACTCTAGAGTGGGTATTCTCGAAGGGTCAGGAGTTGGAGAACACTACTGAGGGTATGAGTGGTTTTATGGATAGTTGGTTTGGAATATATTTGTGGAGTGTAGAGGGTGAACGTGAGGGATTAGAGCAGGATTGGGAGGAGAATGTATCTTGTGTGGCTGAGTGTGATTGTTCGTATGGCATTGGGAGGGCGATATTGAAAAGGGGGACGGAATTTATGGGAGTTTGGAGAATAATGGCAAGAGGTAAAGCGCCAGGTTATAGTGTGGTTACCTTTGTGAATTCTATGTGAAAGATTGGAGTGTGTTGGTAAAGGATTTTTTAGTGAACACTGATGAATGTGATGAAAAGTGAGGGTTTTGGGGAGGTTGGCCGTGAGTTGCAGCGTTCCGCTCTCGTAGTAGTTTGTGTGATTCCAAAAGGGGATAGGCCTACTACGTCAGAACTACAGGGCGTTTGTCGTTGTTATGTGCTGATTATAAGATATTCGCAAAAATCTTGGGGAACAGGCTGAAGTTGCGTGATAGAGTTGTTGCGAGAGAAACCATACCCCCGGCCGGATTGACCGCGGTCATAGAGTCTCAAACTCCTGCCGTCGCGTTAGCCACTAGACCAGCTAGCCACAATAAGATTCATCCAACTAGGTATATTTCTACACCATAGGAAAGTTAGCACAGGCACCTCTGTAGAAATATACCTAGTTGGATGAATCTTATTGTGGCTAGCTGGCTCTAGTGGGCTAACGCGACGGGCCTGGAGTTTTGAGACCTCTATGACCGGCGGGTTTCAATCCGGCGGGGGTTGAGGTTTATTTTGAAATGTTGATTCATTACGTGATTTCTAAGTCTTGTTGCGAGGAGAGTAGGGGTGCTGGAGGACATGAAGTATGAGGAACATGGAATAATAAAAGATTTTGTGGAAAAGTATGGAGGTGAGAAGTGAAAGGGGCGGGAGGTGGTATTAGCATTGGATTGGCAGGCTGCGTATGATTGCGTAGAACGAAAGTGCAATGTGGCTATCTTACGGAGGAGGGTTTTGGTGACGAGATGGTACGTTGGAATTGAGGACTTTTGTATATAATAGGGTAGGTGTACGTGTTGCAGGTGAATGGGAAATGGGTGAGTGGGTTTCGCAATGTGGTAGAGGCATAAGGCAGGGTTGTCCTCTGTCTCAACTGTTGTTTGCTTGTAATACAGGACCCTTTTTTATAGGGCAGTGGGGCATGTTTAGGGGTGCGTTCGTGGTGTGGAGAACTGGTTGTGGGTATGGGAATAATAGGGTATGTGGATGATACAACAATTCTAATGAGCAGGGAGTAAAGTTTACACATGAGGTGGAGGGGGTGGGGGGGATTGTAAAAAAAATTTTTTGGGTTGGTTTTGAATGTGTTACAGGTTTAAAAGTGATGTGGAGAAAATCGAAATTATTGGTCTTAGGGAATTGGGTTGGGATGGCGCGATGGAAAACAGCTGGTGCGTTGTGTGTGTGGTGGATAGACTAAAGGAACCTGTGTGGGATAATTTATATGGGGAATGCCGCGGGAGGCATACGGATGCTTAATTCTGGGGAGGGCAGTGGATTGGATGGTGGGTAGTGTTAAAAGTTTGAGATACCCTTGCATTTGCGATACATCAATGTGTAATTAGTGGTGGAATGTTGAGTTATATAGTATGGTCTGGCATGTAGGCGCATGCGCGTATATCCGTTGGCAGGACTGGACATAACTAGAATGTAAAAAGGTTTTTTTCGATTATATATGGGGTTCTGGGGTGATTGGTTGGTGTAGAAGTGTTGTTATGCCTACGGTCGACTCAAAGGTGGATTGGGTTTTAATAGATTATAAGATTAAGGGGGTTAAGTGTATATATTTGAAGAGAGGGGGTTTCTCGAGTGAGAAGGTCGTGTGGGGAAGGGTGTGCAAGCATTATATCTATGAGGAGGCACGATAAGGTGGTGGAGTGGATCAGAGATGAGAGAGTGTGAGGATGTGCTGCGAGTTTTATTGTATGTTAGAGATCCGTCTAGGTCTGATACGGGTAAGGTGTTCTGGAAGCGTGCTGTAGCGGAAAGGGTGAGGGTGATTGCCAAGATGTTGAGGAGCATATACCCAATGTATGCATGTGGGAGACATTTGGGTAAGGTTGCGGTTTGGTGCGCCATCAGACCAAAAGATGTGAGAGAGGTAATGGGGGTTTTTTTTTTCGTTTTCCTTCATGGAATACTGCCGTCTGGTCGTGGTGCTTCGGGGAGAGAGGATTGATTGATGGTGGAGGACGTATGTAGGGGTGTGGGGATAGGGGAGACAGCTTTTCATGTAGTATATTTTTGTAAAAAATTTGGAGTGTATACGGCGAGTGGCATGAGTGGGGATTTTTGAGGAGGGTGGGTGGGGGGGAGGGGATATCGGTATTAAGGGCATTTGAGTTTAGACGTGGGAGGGGTGGAGAGTCTGTGAGCGTGCTTTGGTGTTCATCATACGCATTTTGTTTTCGTATCATGGGCCATGAGGGGTAATGGGATTGGGTGAGTGCCGCGGAAAGAAGGTATTGGATGCAACAATGTACAAAACACTTAGTCGTAGATAGGGGGATATATGGAAGTAGATGCGGAAAGGGTTTTTCCTGAAGGATATCAGAAGTATGAATGTCAGAGGTTTGTTGGCGGAGTGAAGTGAGGAAAAAAAAAAAAAGGGGGGGGATGAGTTTGGATTATACTGGGGTTGCACGGGCTTCGTCTCAGAATTTGGGAATGTATTGAGGAGTTCCATTGATAGTGTGGTGTTGAAATGGCTGCGTAGTGTGAGTGTGTTTTAAGTAGGTTTTGTTGTGGTTGTTAAGGGATAAAAGTGTTAAGATTTTTATGGACATGGGAAATGAGCAATATTTGTGTGCCATGTGAAAAAGTTATACGGTCATACTCAGAATGGTTATATTGATGTATGTTATGGATCAGTTAAATTTGGATATGTTGAAAGTAGTACAGGATTGGTGGTTGTATCAAAGCAAAAAAGGACATGCGGGCGTGATAAATATGTTCTGTGTACCAAATTTATGCTAATAATTGAGATAATGTAATGTGGTGGATTTTGATATCATACATCAAGTGTATATAGCAGTATGTTAAGAGAAGAATTTCACTGTACCTCAGTATTGGTTGTATTATTAGTATTCGGTGAAGTTCAAGGAATATTATTGCGGGGAGATGATGGGTATATAAGGACGGTTCATGTACAATGTGGTAAGTAGGGTTGGATGGTTGTGGCAAGTAATGCTAGAGATCTTGTTAGATAAGAATTTAGTCTTGTTTAAGTTATGTTTAAGAATAAATGACTTAAGTATATTTCATTATATGGTAGAAAGAAGCGTGTTAGACTCAAAAACTGGAAATTATATTTTGTAAAATATTTACTAAATATACGTGATTGTGTAAGTTCGCTAGTAGGATGATGGTAGTGTTTGTTCGCTTGTAGGATGATGTAGTGGTATTGTTCGCTTGTGGGATGAATCAATGCAGGAGTGTTTGTTCGCTTGTAGGATGATGTAGTGATTGTTCGCTTGTAGGATGAATGTATTGTTCGCTTGTAGGATGAATGGAGGTGTTTGTTCGACTTGTGGGATGATGCAGTGTTTGTTCCGCTTGTAGGATGATCGTTGTGGTTTGTTCGCTTGTGGGATGATGTAGTGTTTGTTCGCTTGTAGGATGATGTAGTGTTTGTTCGCCTGTAGGATGATGTAGTGTTTGTTTTCGCTCTGTTGGATGATGTGTAGTGTTTGTTCGTTGTAGGATGATGTAGTGTTTGTCTCGCTTGTAGGATGATGTTGTTAGTGTTTGTTCGCTTGTAGGAATGATTTAAGTGTTTGTTCGCTTGTAGGTGATGTTAGTGTTTGTTCGCTTGTAGGATGATGTAGTGTTTGTTCGCTTGTAGGATGATGTGTGTTTGTTCGCTTGTGGGATGCAATGCAGTGTGTGTTCGCTTGTAAGGATGATGTAGTGTTTGTTCGTTGTGGGATGATGTAGTGTTTGTTCGCTTGTAGGGATGATGATAGCACGTGTTTTGTTCGCCTGTAGGAATGATGTAGTGTATTGTTCGGACTTGTAGCGAGGATGTTAGTCTTTGTTCGCCTTGTAGGATGAATGTAGTGTTTGTTCGCTTGTAGGATGATGTAGTAAGTTTGTTCGCTTGTTAGGATGATGTAGGTTTGTCGCTTGTAGGATGATGTAGTGTTTGTTCGCTTGTAGGATTGATGTAGTGTTTGTTCGCTTGATAGGATGATGTATGTGTTTGCTTCGCTTCTTGTAGGATGATGTAGTGTTTGTTTCGCCTGTAGGATGATGTAGTGTTTGTTCGCTTGTAGGATGATGTAGATGTTTGTATCGCTTGTAGGAGGATGTAGGTTTGTCGCTGTTAGGATGTTGTCAGTGTTTGTTCGTTGTAGGATGATGTAGTGTTTGTTCGCTGGTAGGATGATGTAGTGTTTGTTTCGCTTGAGGATGATGTAGTGTGTTGTTCGCTTGTAGGATGATGTAGTGTTTGTGTTCACTTGTAGGTGATGTAGTGGTTTGTCGCTTGTAGGATTGATGTAGTGTTTGTTCGCTTGTAGGGATGATGTAGTGTTTGTTTCGCTTGTAGGATGATGTAGTGTTTTGTTTCGCTTGTAGGGATGATGTAGTGTTTGTTTCGCTTGTAGGATGATGTTAGTGTTTGTTCGCTGTAGGATGATGTTAGTGTTGTTCGCTTGTGGGATGATGTTGTGTTTGTTTCGCTTTAGGATGATTGTAGTGTTTGTTCACTTGTAGGATAATGTAGTGTTTGTTCGCTTGTGGATGATGTAGTGGTTTGTTCGCTTGTAGGATGAGTAGTGTTTGTTCGCTCTGTAGGATGATGTCAGTGTATTGTTCGCTTGTAGGATGATGTAGTGTTTGTTCGCTTGTAGATGATGTAGTGTTTGTTTCGCTTGTAGGATGTTGTAGTGTTGTGACTTGTAGGATGATGTAGTGTTTGTTCGCTTGTAGGATGATGTAGTGTTTGTTCACTTGTAGGATGATGTAGTGTTTGTTCGCTTGTAGGGAGAATTGTATTTTGTTCACTTGTAGGATGATGTAGTGTTTGTTCGCTTGTAGGATGATGTAGTGTTTGTTCGCTTGTAGGATGATGTAGTGTTTGTTCCTTGTAGGATGATGTAGTGTTTGTTCGCTGTAGGATGATTAGTGTTTGTTCACTTGTAGGATGATGTAGTGTTTGTTCGCTTGTAGGATGATGTAGTGTTTGTTCACTTGTAGGATGATGTAGTGTTTGTTCGCTTGTAGGATGATGTAGTGTTTGCTCACTTGTAGGATGATGTAGTGTATGGAAGTGAGGTGGGACGAATCATTTGTTATTTTATACTGTGTTTAGTTTTTTCTGTGGTGAGGGTGGAGATTGTTATTTTCTAACCTTTATTTGTTTCGTAATTATTGAGGTGTTATGTATTATGTATTTGATATGAAGTTTAATATACAATAATAATAAGTGTGTAAAGAATTTTTGGATAATTGAGAATGTCTTGTACATCAGTTTTATGTAAAATGTCAATACCTGTGACATTCTTGGGTTATATTGAATATTGTGTTTATGGCTGCAATTTTGGATTTAATAAACCCACCTGTATGTGAAGCTGTGGGCTGTCTTTATTTAGTTCTTAAGTATAAGTTTAGTGCACGGTGGGAAGTGGAGTTTTCTTTTTTTATATATAATGGGTACGTTTCATTGCTTACATTGCTACATGTATAACTATTAAAAGCGTTTTTTCAATAAAAATAAAAAAAAAAAAAATTGAATAAATTATTTCAATTCTCCTTTTCCTTCCATAACTCTACCCCCTTTCTTTTTGCTCATCCTCTAGTACACCTGACAGTATCTCATTTATTTTCCCAGTGAAACTCTCCTGGCCTTTCACTTGGTTCGCTTGAGTCAATACATCAAGCCATCTCCACATATTTTGCGATCACTCTTTCTTAATATCTGCACTTCCTCCCCAAATTCAAACATCCCAACTTTTTAAATTTTTATTCATACTGCATTTTAGTTACCTTTTAGAAAACGAAAGACTTAACGGAAGAAAGATTTTTTCTTTTTCTCTTTCAGATGAAAGAAAATAAATAAAACAAGAATATATAGGAAATAGAAAAAACTCAAATGAGTGTGCATACCTATTTGTAAAACACAGACACACACACACAGACACAGAGAGACAGACAGGCAGACAGACAGACGGAAACACACACACACACACACACACACACACACACACACACACACACACACACACACACACGCACAGACAGAGAGACAGACAGGCAGACAGACGTACGGAAACACACACACACACACACACACAAACACACACGCACACACAAACACACACACACACACACACACACAACACACACACACACACACACACACACCAATACACACACATTCTCCAGCCTCCAGAGACAGAACAATTTTCACATTGCCTTAGCCACTCAAACGGCGATCCTACAAAGATCATGCACCCAGTTGAGCTAGGTGTTGTTCATGATCCGAGGCAGTTTGGTAAATGATTCAATTCCTCTTGTTTCGTACTTTCATTACTATATAAAGTGCTTGTGGAAGCTAGTGTTCAAACGGGATGCGGTTGAAAGTAACCTTGAGCTTACCACTACCTCGTGTATCCTTGTGTGTGTTATGTGTGTAAGTGTACTCAGTAATTGTAATACACTAGTTGATGGTTATTTGGCGATTAATCATCCATGCCCCACTCCTTACTGTCGTACTAGGTCATCTCCCTGCTCTATAGCTTTTATACTATTCTTAAGCTAAGTTGGATCTACCTTACACACTCACTTCCCGTGTGTGTGTGTGTGGTGGTTGTGTGAGTGTACTCACTGTTTTGTCCACCTATTGTGGTTGCAGGGGTCAAGTCATAGCTCTGCCCCTAGATCTTCACTGAGCTTTCAAACGTCGTCTAAAAATATGTATAGTCCTGCTTCCACAAGTCACTTTAAGACTATACATCCGACATTTAGGAAGAAATATTCAAATAACCCTTTAAAGACTTGCCTTCCAAGTACCCTTTTCGTCATCGGAACACCGTTTTGTACCTTTTTCAATCCCCATTTTGCTAGTTTAGTTTTCAATCCCCTCGCCTGGAGAATTTTTTCCTTTTCAGGAAATATCCGGGATCAGCACCGGGACTTAATCTGCGAAAATTGCATTTTTAATTCTTGATGTTGAGAGTTGGGTTAAAATGGGGTTTTATAAGGCCACTGAAGCATGTCCCCCCCCAAGTAAAAGGGATTTTAAGGAAGCTATTCTTTTTCAACACCCCTTTCACTACTTTATGCACCTCTTTCCCAGTTT
>NC_069472.1:8081106-8101068 GCF_026875155.1 Cherax quadricarinatus
TTTGTGTTTTTTAAAAATAAACGATTTCTAATTCCTTAGCTTCACCCTCAGATACTGACATATCCCTCATTCTTTCTAGAGACTGATCAACAAACTGTTCCTTCATCAGATCTTCACGAGTTAGAATTTTAATGTCTGTGGAGTCCTGACTAGGCTCATGGACGGGGGAAGTCAGTGTCGATGATTTTGGGCGCAGGGCATCGCTGAACAACGTATTCAGTCAGACCCAAGTCATTATTATCAACTAACTCAGCTGTTGACAAGGATGGTTGTTGTATCTTTGACATTATTCTAGTTATAACACTGAGGGGAAATGAAATAGGTTTTTCCTTTCAAGACTCAATGGCATAGGTATCATTAGTAATGTCACAGACAAGTGGTTCCTTACATATACCAGCTTGCAGAACGTCATTCCCTATCAACAAATCCACGGATTTTGTAGGGAATGCATCACTAGAAATCTCCACTGAAGTGTAACCAGTGTAATAGCCAGTTTCTATGTATACTTTATTAAGAGGTACTTTTATCACAGCACCTCCATAAGCTTCTAGTTAGGCATCCATATTGGTGTAAGTATCGTTGGAAACGGAAAGTACATCATCGTGGACACTGTGCAGCCACATGTTCAAGTGCACCACACAGTCGACAGGTTCTCCTTTGCCCGGCATATGTGACATATACCTGAGTTTTAAAATCACTCAAAGCCACAAATGAAGGTATGGATCGTCGCAAGGACATTTTGAGAGTGAAAGATCCCTCACGCAGTCCCGCATACATACCATCTGACCAACGTCCAATCGTTGCTTGATGTATCACTCCATATTCCTCAAACGACGCTTTGATGTCTTCTTCATCAGCCTCAAAGGGGATATTCCGTATTTTTACCCAAGTATAGTACTTAGACACGTCCCTCGTTCTCACTTCCAAACCAAGGTTAACTGTAATACACACATCCTGGTACTGATCCACCATCTTGTCATACGTCACAGTCGTCACAAATTTCACGAATATTCTCGTTGAGCCGTTTAATGCAATGCCGTACAGATCTTCATTGTTGATTCCATATGTATCTCGTAAGACAGCAGGCAGTAGAACAGATGCATTTGTGTTTTACAAGGCACCTTTCAGCACTTCTATGCACACAGTGTTGACACGTCTCCTGATAGCCTGCGCCATCTTGAGAAAATCTCGCAGTGCTACCAACAGACAGTAGCACTACAGCCAACGTCCGCTCTCCACCAAGGGTGTATGACGAATGGAAGAGCTAAGGTGCAGCACAACCTCCCGGCCCGAAAGCGAAGAGGTCAATGTTGCATTATATGAGTTAAGAGCATTCAGTGATGACAGAAAAAGTAATGATGATACAGCCAAGCTCAGTGTCATAGGTTAGCTTTAGCGCCATTAGGATTGCAAACAGCTCAGTTTGCAATGTAAGCGCCCAGTTGTTAATTCTTATGCCTAGTTCAACAAGTTTATTATCGTTCTTAACTAGGGAAGTGGCAACAAGAGCAGATGCAGCCCTGCCAGAAAACTCCTGTTTAGATCCATCAGTGTATATTACTTGTAATTACTTATTACTACCAGCCAGGCGAGAAATTTCTTCTTGAGCAGTTGCTTTAACAAGTAATTTAAGGAAGGGATTACTAGCAATGAGCTTCTTGGGAGGGACTTGCAGGTATGTGATATTAAATGAACACATCTTCCATGGAGGGGTGAAATGCTCTTGTCTACAATGATACAGTTCATGCAGGTTATAAAACTTAATGAAATTGCACGTTTTCACAATCCATTTAGATCTGTGTGTATTTACTTCTAGACACTTAGTAAGGTTCATTGTGACAGTGTCTGGTTCATTTCTTAACATTGTAATACCGAGTACAGTGTTAATCTCAACAATCCTATCACTGATACTAGAAATACCAAGCTCCTTCCTCATATTAAGAACCTTTGTAGATTTGGGACAACCAAGAATAATTCTGAGAGCTTCATTTTGCATTAACTCCAAAGGTCGGAGGGACCTTTCTCTAGCTAATATCAACATGGGAGCAGCATAATCAAATAAGGACCTAACATAGGCTATGTACATCATTCTCACGATTCTCACATAGCACCATAATTGGGGTTGTAGCCAGCAACAGCTTTGAGAGCACTTAGCCTATCTTTGCATTTCTTATTTAGTTGTGGTATAGTGGATTTGTTAAAGGGTACATCTACACCAAGATATCTGTAAGTTTTAACGCAGCTAATGCTTTCGCCCTGCAAATAGATGGGTGGGGGATGTCGTTTGCTTGTTAATATCTTTGTTTTAGAGGAAGATATTATGAGGCCTAGTCGATTACAAATTGCTTGAACTTCATTACGAATGGCATTCATCTTCTTATGCCCTGTTGTGTGGATCATGATGTCATCAGCATAGCTATAGCTGTATGTTCAGGTGAGGTAGGTAGAGCATTTAGGAGAGCATTAATCAGAATATTAAATAGCATGGGACTGAGAACTCCTCTCTATGATGTACCTAGGGACATTTCTTTAGACTCGCTTCTAAAACCTTGGTAGAGGACAGAGGATACTCTATTTGACAGTTATCCTATTATCCATCAGAGTAAGCTACCACCAATATTCATTTTGGCTAGTTCATGTAGCATAACGGTTCTGTTTGTGATATCAAATGCAGATTTTAGATCAAGAAATGTGGTAAAACTAGTAGAGGTGTGTGAAGTGAGAAAGACAGAAATACAGTTCTGCACACTTTTACCTTTCATGAACCCATAGAGGAAGGGGGAAAGTTGGTGTCTGATTCTGTAGTACAGTCTGTTAAGTATCATTCTTTCAAAAGTTTTACAAATTTATAAAGACAACTAGTTAAGGAGATCGGTCTAAATATATCAGGCTGTTGGTGCTTAGGGATAGGCACAATGAGACTATTGGTCCAGGAAGTAGGAAGAACGCCCTCAATGTAACAGATTATACAGTGCTAACAAAGGGTTATCAGGTACTTGCCTTAGAGTTCTGAGAATATCATAGGTTATACCATCCTCTCCAGGAGCAGTTGATCGATCTTTAGTTAATGCATTATCTAATTCATACTCGGTGAAGAGGCAGTCACTCAGCAATATTTTGACTCATAAAATTAATCCGTTTCAACATTTCTTCAGAAGCACTCTCTAAATTTGTTTTAATATGAGATGGAAGGTTTTCATGCCTTACTGTTTTGGACCAGTCATTTATGAGGTCATTTGTTTTTTCCAGAGGGAAGGGATGAGCAACATTGCCAGTTTTTTTCCTGGTTATTTTATTTATACCTTTCCAAGCCAAACTTAAAGGGGTGGACCTATTTAATCCACTAACAAATTGTTCCCATTCCTGCTGCCTAAGTTCTTGCTTTCTATTCCTTGCATTTGTTAGTGCAACTTGGAACGTTCTGAGCAGGTCTGGGGTTCTACATTCACGGTATGCTGTACCAATCCTCCCAGCTGCTGCATGTGTTAGATTGTGTAGCTGTGGATCATTATAGTATTTACATTGGTTTTTATTGTCAGTTATAGTGGAAGGTCTATGTTTTCTTTTCCTGCCCACTTGAACTGTGAGGCAGTCTCAATAGTGGCAACTAAATCATCGTTGAATTGTTGTGTCAATGGGCTCGTAATTCTTATACCATTGATCCAAGTGGTTAATAAAGTTGTCTCTGTGCTCTGGGTTGAGAATAAGTTTCCTCCTTCTGAATTTAGCTCCTTGATTACTGGAGATGTAATCAAGATTGACAGTTGTGTTTAGTTCCATTGGTGTTTGTTATAGACCCACCAATATTCTTATGTTTGGCATTAAGTCTCCAAGAATGAGGGTAGGTTCACTATTGATGCGATCTGGTAAGGCATCAGGTCGAAGCTGGTTCGCTGGGGCATATAGATTAAAAATGTTTAGGGAAAAATCGCCTGCATATACTTTGACACCATGATACTGCATGTTTACTCGACTCTGCAAGGCAAGGAGTAAATGTGGCAAGTTCTTTCTGACATACATCACACAACAGTTGGTTGACCTTAGGTTATAAGCTGCATATCCAGGCAACTTTGGTGGAGGTGCTCCATCTTTCAGTCTACAATCCTGCAAACAGATGACATCAATATTCTTGGTTGCACTAATATGATGTAAGTCAGGCAACCGCTTCCTGATGGAAGCAATGTTCCATGAAAAGATTTGTAATGTATCCATTGTAGTGAGTTATTACAATCTCTTGCTCCTAAGATGATAAGACTATTATGCTTTGGCTACAGTGTGCAGACACTTAAGAGCAAATAGCATAGTTTGTATGTCTATCTTCAGGACCTTTCCGTTTAAGCATTTTTCGGCATATTGGCAGCCAGTTCCAAGGCAACTCATGAAGCCAAGGCCATTACTAGGAATAAGGTAAAATTACATGCGTGTTAGCTAAAAAATAAAAAAATCAATTCCCTTATCTATAATATGCCAAATATCATTATTTTGGCGTTCTTTATTATGATTTTATCTTATTTGTCTTATGCCTGCTATCATTTCTGAACAAATGGTATAGGAAGATAAAGTTTATTACTAATAATAGCGTAGGTACAAGACAATTTGTGGCCGATGACTAGACCGCTGACTAAGCAAATTCTTTCCCTGTCTCTCATGTTGACTCTTCCTACTATGCTATAGCTCCTCCCACACTGTAATGATGTTCAGTGGTAAATTTAATGTATTAGAAAGAAAAATAGGCAAAAAAATCTTAAAATTCACCTCACGTTCACGCATATATTTACGTGGTGTGTCATCACAAGAAATGTTCAAATAACTATAATTTTCTGTAGAAACATTGTATTACAATGAGATTTTAGCCAAAATGTTGCCAGATTCTTAAACTATATTTCTGTAAACAAAAGTCATTTTCCATATTTTTCGATTTATTTTCTTACTCGGCGCCGCGAAGCTTCAGTGTTCCTTAAGAAACATTGATTGCTTGTGAGCGATGATAAGCGGCAATGTGTAGATCAACACGTAACTGTTACTAAACAGGTCACATAACCACCAGGTCAGGTGCTTCATGCACTCTAGTTGTTACAGTCCTGCACAACTTTGGTTATGATCTTAGTTAAGACTGTCAAAATTACTGGAAAAAGTATACTTTATAAATACCTCTTGATTACATATTTTCCATTATTAATTAAATCGCTATTCAAAATGTACAAGGTTTGTCAAAACAAGTAATTCAACTGTTTATTTAGACAGTAACTATAATTCAATAATTAAAAATAAAGAATCAGGTGTCACACTATAATGTGTATCAGGTGATGGGTTGAGAGTCTGAGTGGATGAATTTTTCAACTTGATAAAATATTCAAACCATCCACCGAGCTTTTCCTTGAAGAGGCAGAATGCATAAGGTACAGAAAGGTTTGAACATTTGTAATGGTGGGAGTGGAGTTGCGGAAGTGTGAGACGTTTAGGCGTCTTTGTGTTGGCTCGGGAACTCAGGGAAATCAGGATAGGTGTTTTGTGTAGGTTACTTCGTTGGAGAGGGTTGTTCGCCAAGTTGAGGGATTTTCCATTGTTCTGGGGGGTATATGGTGCCGCTTTAGTAAGTTGGCAGGGTGTGTGTTGGTTGCCGCATATGTGGGAGGGGAAGTCAGGGGTTGCAACGGGGTCGCCTCCTGGGGTGTGTGGGAGGTAATGTGTGCGTGGGCGTGGGCGTGGGCGTGGGCGTGAAAGTTGTAAACATAAGTACAAGGTAGTCTCGGGCGAGTGTGGCCTGAGAGTTTGAACAGTGTTCAGAGCGATGCTGTGATATAATTTTGTATTTAATGTGTGTGGCATTATTGCTTGAAGAAGTACTGTCACTATATATCTGCATGTCTTATCCTGTTTGTTATATGTAATTGTTTAATATTTGTTCTGTGCTTTGCACTGCATGTTGTGTGTACTGTTTTTATTGATTTATATGTACATAACCTGTGTTGGTGTTAGTGCTTTGTACAAAATTGAAGCCTTATCTGGGATGAGGATAAAAGGCCTTTGTTGGCACGTAAATGATATACTATGTGCTCAGAATTTTGAGTTAATAGCCATTATTATAATAGAATATGTCTGTTAGGTTGTGAATAGCAGGGGGAGGAGAGGTTAACCACCGGGGAGGGGGAGGAGAGGTTAACCACCGGGGAGGGGGGAGGAGAGGTTAACCACCGGGGAGGGGGGAGGAGAGGTTAACCACCGGGGAGGGGGGAAGGGGGAATTTTATAGGATTCCTAGATGTAAATACATGATGTACTTATGTGTGTGCTATGTATTTCATGATGTGTCACGAATTTCTTGTGGTCGGATGTACACCATCAATGTGGGATGGAAGAGGCTGTGTCTGCGGTGTCTGCGTACACTCTGTCGGGATGTACAGGATACCCGATTTGTTTATATATGTGTGTGTAATTCTGTTGGGTGGCTCCAACAGGTTTGGTGACACGCATGTAAGACTTGGGACAGTTCATGGGATATGGGAAAAGTAGGGTATGTGCCCACACGTAGTTGTGAGTGTGGTGTGTCCAGCTTGACGACGGCAGGGTAGTATAACTATTATAGGTTATTTCATGTGTTTTTAATTATTTATTTCATGTAATGTTATGTTTTAAATAAAATATAAAAAACAAAGAAGTGGCAGAAAGCTACAACACTTACAAAAGTCACAAGACTTTCTTATGCTATTTATCGCCATTAAACTGAGGACTACTTATAGCTCACAAAAGTGACTATAGGATTCGTGTTTGTAGTTTATGGGTCGAATGAATACATTTATACTGGGAGCAGCGACAAGATGTACATGATGAGTGGCGCTGTGTAACAGTGACGCAACACCTTGTTACTACTAACCAGGTCATACATAAGTCACAAAACACCGATTATCTACAACGAGATATATCCGATGTAGAGCACAAACCAAACATTCTTACCAGAAGAAAGAAATGCAAATAGAACAGAAAAGCAATACAAGAATTACAAAAAAAATCTTAATATTTGCACATTTGAAAACTCTTCTAATTTTGGTTCACTTCCCACACGAGATTCGTATATCAGTAACAAAAATATGGGCGAAATTTTGAATGACCAGAATGTATCATAACTTAGTAATACCTAACAACAGGAGAGTAGATGATCCAAATCATATATCTAAAACGTGTAAAAGTCCTTCAGAATTCAAACATATAATAATAATATTTTAACACATGCTGCCCCTGGGACTTGATTTATTTTTTTATAAGTATATAATACTATCAATCAATTGCATTCAGATCTCTTAGGAGAAAGTTCTTAGGGTGAAGTAATATCACAGAGTCCATAAAATTTGCAGGCACAGTTCTGCATGGTAGAGGCAGTCCAGCAAAATACTGCACACCAGTACGCAGAAACATTATATCACAAATGCTGTTAGGTGTGCCGATACTGCAGTTCGAAACTGCAACATATCTCCATCCGTCTTTCAGAGTGAAAGATGGATGGAGATATGTTGCAGTTTCCAGGACTAAACTCTGGCTTACTGGTTGTCCTGAATTCTATCACAAATGTCTGCTTTTGCTCACCACTCCAACAGCACCGTGGAAGTCATAAAAGCGCCCTTGCCTCTACTAAACTCCTATTAAATACATTAAGACACAGGCCTTCCTGGATATTTTAACCACCTTGCACACAACGTATATTATCCTTCTCCACATCCTTTCCTAGGATGAGAACCGATCCTGCCTTCGCTACACTACTGATTTATAACACCATGCAAGTCGTCTTATTTTGTTCCATTATTTCTAAAATGTGCGAAACACTTTCAACAACCACTCTTCAGCCCTTCTGGATAATACTTTAGTAAACCGCACCTCTTAATATCTATGCTAAGAATTCTCTTCATAATATTCCCACTCTCGTATATATTACCCTTTTTGCGTCGATGGATAACGTTTTGTACCACAGACTTTCCAGTTCAACCACTTCACCTTCTTCCCCACGTTCAATCATATGGTTCATTTCGTCTTTTCCATAACCCATCTGCTGACATAAGTCCACTCCCAGTACTGAACATTTAACTTTCTCCAACTTCCTCCCTCCTGTCTGATATCCAGTTTTTCATTGTCACCATTCACCGTTAAACGCTTTTCCCTAATGTTTAATTTAGATTTCACTTGTTTTACATGCCGCTACCTAACTCGTCCATCCACCTGTATAACTTTCTCTTTTTTCGAATCTCATTAAAGTAGATGACATCAGCAACTGAGACAACCTCCCACGTGTGTTAGATTGTTTATCTTTTCCAATCCCACACGCTCTGCATTCACTTCTCCTATATCCCCATAAATATTATTTTGGGAAGAACCATGATATAACAGGCATTCCCTGTTTATGGACTACTTTTGCTGGGGAATAATCTCACTCTCTCCTTCAACACGCACATTTGAGCCTCACTATCTTCGTAAAAATTTTACCTGCTTCCAGTAACCTACCGTCTATTCCATACACTTGCAACATCTGCCACATTGCTCCACTATCCATCCTATCACATTAGTTTTTTTTTAAATCACCAGAAATGTAAACAAAAACTTTACTATAATCTAAATGCTGCTCCACTTAAATGCTTGCTATGAATCACTTGATCTACACATGCCTTACCCTTCCTAAGTCAACTTGTTCTTTTTTTCGATCCCCGCTCATCCGCCTAACTCTTAATTATTTTAATAATAACTATGCCACACACCTTACCAGATATACATAACAGGATTATTCCCCTATAATTCGTACATTCTCTTTAATACCCTTTGCCTCATACAAAAGGAATTATGCATGCTCTCTGCCTATTCTTAGTAACCTTCCGTCTTCCATACCTTTATTAAATAAAACCGACAAGCTTTTATTTAAACCTGCTTTTCACAGTCTGTCCTTGATCTTTTAAATGCCCTTCCTGTCTTGATATTAAAATCCCCTCATAAACATCTGCTGAACACCCCAACTTTGGCTTTCCTTAAATCTACCCTGTTTCCTCCTTCAAATCTCATTATCTATTACTCTTAATTATTTTCCATTCTTTCTACAATAGTTCTTATATCTTACCAGAACTACCACCTCTAGTTTATAAACTTGTGAAAGTTTATAAATTAGTTTATGCCCTTAATTCCTTGTATTCCATTTTCCCCCTTTACTCTCACTGTAGCCACAGCTAAAAAAAAGTGGTCTGAAATATCTGTTGCCTCTCTATAAACAGTCATCCGTTAGTCTACCCATCAACAGTTTATCCATCAAATCACAAACCATCAAACTAACTGTCGTTTAATCTTGTCATATCCGTATATTTTTAATATTACTTCTTCTAAAATATGTAATATTATTACCAAACCAATTCTCTGCAAAGTTCAGTCAAAAATCCTTCATTACCATTCATATACCCTGGCCACCCAAAGTTACCTACTACTCTCTCTATAAAACTGTTTCCTCAAACATTCAGATCCTCTACTCTACCACAGTTACTCTCTCACTCGTTTCAAAAACTCCCTTTAACATTCCTTAAACGACTCAATATTTTTTAAATTTCCCTCTCACTCTCTCCTCTACACTTCTCTATTCTCCAAGTGCAAAATATAACCCACTTTCGCATCGGATCCTTATTTTTGTCAGTGGAACGCCTTCCATCTGAACAAAAGAAACTAATGGAAAAATAAATAAAGAAACGACTAGGAAAAATAAGAATAATGATTAAGGATTTTACTTAAATTTAAATATAATAAAAAAAAATGGCCTTCGGTTCTTGTAGCTGGGCAGGAGTAGGTAAGGCCCTGGATAGATCTTCTGATATTATTGATGTAGGTTATCCTGGGCGGATGGTGATAGTCCGATGTTTTGGAATCTCCTACCACTTGGATGGAGCACCACAAGTAGATCAGGTAAGGGCCAGTAGTAGTCCAATAATGTTAATAAGTCTTGCTCCTTTATCTGGCGTCTATCCTGGATGACCACGCCAGGAACAGAGCTGGCAATAAGAAAAAATAACTGGTTACCAATGGTCATGATAATATAACATTTAGGAATGGAAAAGAATGATAAATGTCAAAATCATTACTGGTAACCAGCAAACAAAAGAAAGGAACAAACAGTAATACTCCTGATAGATCACCCTACCTGATTAGGAGAAGAGTGGAGGTGAAGTGACTCTCCAAACTTCAACCCACACCAGGTAAGGTCAATATTACCAGAGTAAGAAATTTGAACAAATCAGACACAAGAACTCGTTTCGTTTTCGCCCCAGCCCGCCAGAGGGGGGGGGGCGACCGTAACTCTCTAATGGTTCCTGGTTGCCTGAACAACCTTAACCCCACTTACGCCTACTTTTCCCTCACAATTTTAATCCACATAATCTCTGAACATTCGCCGCTTGACCTGAGCAGAGTGCGGACGTGTGACTACTGCCCTCTGCTGCCATTGGAGGAGACGTATATTTTTCACAAACATGGCGCAGTCTGTGGAGAAGGCGTTTGCAACACGGTGTTGCATTGAATTGTTGCGTGGTGCGATACGCCTCGTCCTGCACAAGTGCTTTAAAAAACCGCAAATTATCCGTGACACCTATGTGTTGCGGATCAAGACTGTATGGTGGGCACTAAATGGTGCTATCGTTAAATTTCCAGTCAAGTTGAGATCACTAGGAGTGTAATGAAACGCTGGTTTTGAACAAGTACAGGACAGGAGTTTGGGACCTTTAATTCAGCGATAACTGGTGTTCGACTAATCGACCTTGTCTAAGCATTACACATGGGTGAAAGTCCGAAATGTGCCATTTGAGGCGGACGAGACTGATCTGGCGTATGTAATTTGACCAGTATGGACCTATACAACGCTGGCTATGGCTGGTAATGGAACTGATGGGGCGTATGCCGGCTTGCCGATGGTACGTTCACGATTCAAGAATGGCGTTGAGGCATGCCATCGCCGTCTTACGTCATACCTGGACCATTTAGGACACCGAGGTAAGGTGTACTACGTACGCTGGCGCAGAAGACTGTAGGTTTATGTGGGTGCATATGAACCATATGGCGCCCCAGTGTGGGGAGATGGCAGCGGAGAAAGGACCTAGGTTAGTGAAGATGGCGAAAGAAGCCAGACCCAGAGGTGGGTCATGCGATGAAGTCACTGTACATAGAAGTGTACACTTCCTGGAGAGAGGAAGTGGAGCTGAGCTGCCACTGGTGGGTACCAGCCCATCACTGTCACAGTTTTAGTGGGAAGTAGGCATCTGCCTTGGAGAACGGAAGACTGTGCTGATTGGTGACCGTGTGGTAGAGAGGAGGCCTACTGGTGAAACGTGCAGGAAAAATCCTTTGAGAAGCAGGTTTCTGAGGATAACTTGAGTATGGTGAGGAGTAACTGTTCAGATTGAAGATGAGCAACTTGGAAGATTGGCGAACATGGCAGATGACTCGCCAGGAAGTGGGTGGAAGTGAATTGAGGTGCATGCTGAGATTTCAAAAGGACCGCATACCAGTGATTTAGAAAATGATGCAGAGTGTGTCAACCGTAAGAGGCGGCGACATATTCCGACTTGATGATGTTTTGACCCCGGCACAAGAACCGGGAAAAAGCCGTGGGTTGATGGTGCGTGGGAGACACTAAAGGTACGCCTGGTTAGGGTGTTGGATCAGGGAAGCCACAAGTGGGCGTGGAGAGAAAAAGTGGAATCGAAGCAACACACTGAAAGCGTGTCAGAAAGGTTGAAAAGGGGCAGAGGGTGAAATCACATAAGTAATTTTCGCGGTGCATGACATGATATTAATGGATTGTGGTACGAGTGAGAAGTGTCTGTGTGGTAAAGGGATTTTAAGACGTTTGCTATAGACATTGTTTTTTGTGCAGGAACATAATTTCATCAAGCTGGGAAAGGGAATTGGAGGTGGAAATGGGAACAGAGTGTTTGAGTGATGTATTCGAGCGAATGAAGGAGGGGTGGGAATCCTGATCCCGAGAGACGAGCCCGTTGTTGATCTAGGAGTGAGGGGGGGGGGGGGGGGTCGTGTGTTAAGATTAGATGTGTGGTGGAGAGGTTGACGGATGGCAGTCGTTTGTGTGGTATGGGTGCCGGCTGAGATGATGTAAGGGTAAGAATGAATTTGTAAATAACGTATTGGAATATTATTTGCGGTCATTACCGTCAGTGACAATAGTTGGTGGGCGACTGAACTGTGTGGTGCGCAGAAGGATGTGTGAACGAGAGGGCAGGTGTTTTTGGCAGGTTTAGGGATCTATTAGAGGTGTGTGGGATTGAGGGAATGGATTGATGGAGGGGATTGCGAGATAGAGCACAACATTTCAATAGAAAGGGAATGCTGCACGATTAGATAGTGTTGTATGTGACAATGGGATGTGAGGGTGACGCGGGTTGCTGGACGGTGAATGTCGTTATTCAATCATAGGGCGGTTCATGCTCATTTAATTGGGACGAGTTTGCCTAAGAGATATTTGGGGTACTGGAAGCTAATGTACGACTAACTGGGTGAGGGGGTGGAGGGGGGGATTTTGAAAGTTTGTGGATGACTTATGGGGGTGGGGGTAGATTGCAGCGATTTATTGGGGTGTGGGATGGGTTTGCGAAGAGAGGCTCAGGCAAATATTATGTGCGAAGGGGAAAAGATGAGGCAGATGACATATGGGGCTTCAATCAGTATTTCGAGGGGGGGCGTTGCAGGGTTGGTACAGAGGGGTGCTGTGACAGGTGTGTATCCATGGAGGAAATTGAAGCATTAAGTAGCAGATAAGGATATGCACAATGAGAGATTTGATGAAGCGAGGGTGCAAAGGTGGGTTAGAGGAGCGCTTTGGGTGTGACAGGCCACAGCCTGTTGTTAACGGGGTCAGCGGAGACGCAGGTTGGCAATGGAAATTGATAAGCTGGTAGTACACGAGAACATATGTGGGTATACGAAGGGCAGGAGTTGAGAACTACTGAGGGTAATGAGTGGTTTTATGATAGTTGGTTTGGAATAATATTTGCGGATGTAGGAGTGAAACGTGAGGATTTAGAGGAGATTGGGAGAGAATGTATCTTGTGTGCTGAGTGGAAGTGATCGAATGGCATTGGAGGGGATATTGAAGAGGGGGAGGTATGGAGAGCTTTGGTAAATATGCGAGAGGGTAAAGCGCCAGTAAGATGGGTTACCTTTTGAATTCTATGTGAGCATTGGAGTGTGTGAAGATTTTTTAGTGAACCTGATGAATGTGCATGAAAAGTGAGGGGAGGATGGGTGTGTTGCAGCGTCTGCAGTAGTTAGTATTGATATTCCAAAAGGGGAAGGCCCTACTACAGTGCAGAACTACAGGGGCGTTGTCGGTTATGTGCTGATTATAAGATATTCGCAAAAATCTTGGGGAACAGGCTGAAGTGCGTGATAGATAGAGTTTGCGAGAAGGTTCAGTATGGGGTACCTGGAAGGACGATGTAAGAGGAACATGGAATAATAAAAGATTTGTGGAAAGTATGGAGGGGGAAAGAATGAAAAGGGGGAGGTGTCTTAGCATTGATTGGGCAGGCTGCGTATGATTGCGTATAACGAAGGCACTGTGGCATATCTAACGGAGGCAGGGTTTTGGGGGAAGAGAAATGGTACGTTGGTTGAGACTTTGTATAATAGGGTAGGTGTACGTGTGCAGGTGAATGGGAAATTGGGTGAGTGGGTTTCAATGGTAGAGGCATAGGCAGGTTTGTCCTCTGTCTCAACTGTTTTGTTTGCTTGTATACCAGGACTCCTTTTTATAGGCAGTGGGCGATGTTTAGGGGTGGTACGTGGTGTGGAGAATGTGGATGGAATAATTGGGTATGGATGATTACAACAATTCTAAATGAGGCAGGATGAAAGTTTACAGAGGTGGAGGATGTAAATTGTGTTTTTGAAGGTGTTACAGGTTTAAAAGTGAATGTGGAGAAATCGAAATTATTGGTCTTAGGGAATTGGGAGGGAGGGCGCGATGGAAACAGCTGTGCGTTGTGTGGTGTGATAGACTAAAGGTGGTGTGGGATAATTTTATGGGGAATGCCGGGGAGGCACGGATGCTTAATTCTGGGAGGGCATGGATAGGTTGGTGGTAGGTTAAATGTTTTGAGACTCTTGGCATTTGACGATAACATCAACGTAGTAATAGTGTGAATGTGATGTATATAGTATGGTCTGGCATGTGGCAGCAGTATAGTCCGTTGGCAGGACCGGACATAACTAGAATGCTAAAAAAAGGTTTTTTCGTTATATATGGGGTTTGCTGGTGTGATTGGTTGGTATGAAGTGTTGTTATCTACCGGTCGACAAAGGTGGATTGGCTTTAATAGATATAAGATTAAGGGTTAAGTGTAATATATTGAAGAGGGGTTTTCTCCGAGTGGAAGGTCGTGTGGGGAGGGTGTGCAAGCATTATATGAGGAGCACAAGGTGGTGGTAGATCAGAGGCGAAAGATGTGAGGATGTGCAGCGAGCTTATTGTATGAGTTAGAGATCCGTCTAGGATACCTGGTATATGGGTGTTCTGGGGAGCTTGCTGTAGGGTGAGGGTGATTGCAAATGTTGATGGCCATATAACCCAATGTTGCAATGGGGAGACATTTGGGTAAAGGTTGCGGTTGGTGCGCATCAGACCAAGAGTGAGAGAGGTAATGTTTCGTTCCTTCATGGATAGCTCCGTCTGGTGTGGTGCTTCGGAGAGAGTGTTGATAGTGGAGGACGTATGTAGGCGCGTGTGGGGATAGGGAGACAGCTTTTCATGTAGTATATATTTTTGAAAAAACTTTGAGTGTATAACGGGAGTGGATGGGTGGGATTTTTAGGAGGTGGGTGGGGAGGGATATCGGCATAAGGGCATTGGAGTTTAGATGTGGGAGTTGGAAGAGTCTGCGCAGCGTGCTTTGGTGTACATATACGGATTTTGTTGTCGTATCATGGGCCATGAGGGGTTAAAGGGGATTGGGGGCGGAAGAAGTATTGGGCTGCAAACAATGTACAAAACACTTAGTCGTAATAGGGATATATGGAAGTAGAGGGAAAGGGTTTTTCCCTGAAGGATATCGAAGTATGAATGTCAGAGGTTTTTGGCGGAGTGAGAAAAAAAAAAAAAAAAAAAACAAAAAGGGGGGGGATGTGTTTGTATATTTTCAAATGGTTTGCACCGGCCTCGTCTCAGAATTTTGGGAATGTATGAGGAGTTCCATGATATGGTTGTGAAATGCAGCGTAGTTTGTGAGTGTGTTTTTAGGTAATTTGTGGTGATTTGTAAGGGAAAAAGTGTTAAGATTTTTATGGACATGGAAATGGAGCATATTTTTGTGTGCATGTGAAAAGTATACGGTCATACTCAGGAATGGTATACAGCTGTATGTTTAAATGGATAAGTTAAATTTGGAATATGTTTGAATGATTATCAGATTGGTAGTTTGGTATTAAGTAAAGGACATGCGGGCGTGATTAAATGTTCTGTGTACCAAATGTACTGCTCATAATGAGATAATGTAATGTGGTGTGGATTTTTTAAATCATACATCAAGTGTATAAGCATCTGTAAGAAGAATTATCATGTACTCAGTATGGTTGTATATTAGGTATTCCGGTGAAGTTTAATGAATATTATTGACGAGTGGATGGGTATATAAGGACGTGTTCTACTATCACTATCTCTATGTACAATGTGTTAAGTAGGGTTGGAATGGTGAGGCAGAACTCTGCGGTCTGTAGAATAAGAATATAGGTCCTCGTTTAGTTAATGTTTAATGGTAATGACTATGTATATTTTTATTATATGGAAGAAGAAGTTTGTTAATTAAAATGGAATTATATTTGAAAAATATTAACTATAATAATCCGTGATTGTGTAAAGTTCGCTTGTAGGATGATGTAAATGTTTGGTTCGCGTTGTAGGATGATGTAGTGTTTTGTTCGCTTGTAGGATGATGTAGTGTTTGTTCGCTTGGTAGGATGGAAAGTAGTGTTTGTTCACTTGTAGGATGATGTAGTGTTTGTTCGCTTGTGGATGATGTAGGTTTGTTCGACTTGTGGATGAATGTAGTGTTTTTCCTTGTAGGATGATGTAGTGTTTGTTCGCTTGTGGATGATGTAGTGTTTGTTCATTTGGATGAATGTAGTGTTTGTTCACTTGTAGGATGATGTAGTGTTTGTTCGCTTGTAGGATGATGTATGTTTGTTCACTTGTAGGATGATTAGTGTTTGTTCGCTTGTAGGATGATGTAGTGTTTGTTCGCTTGTAGGATGATGTAGTGTTTGTTCACTTGTAGGATGATGTAGTGTTTGTTCGCTTGTAGGATGATGTAGTGTTTGTTCACTTGTAGGGATGATGTAGTGTTTGTTCGCTTGTAGGATGATGTAGTGTTTGTTCGACTGTAGGATGATGTAGTGTTTTGTTCCTTGTAGGATGATGTAGTGTTTGTTCGCTTGTAGGATGATGTAGTGTTTGTTCGCTTGTAGGATGATGTAGTGTTTGTTCGCTTGTAGGATGATGTAGTGTTTGTTCACTTGTAGGATGATGTAGTGTTTGTTCACTTGTAGGATGATGTAGTGTTTGTTCGCTTGTAGGATGATGTAGTGTTTGTTCACTTGTAGGATGATGTAGTGTTTGTTCACTTGTAGGATGATGTAGTGTTTGTTCGCTTGTAGGATGATGTAGTGTTTGTTCACTTGTAGGATGATGTAGTGTTTGTTCACTTGTAGGATGATGTAGTGTTTGTTCGTTGTAGGAATGATGTAGTGTTTGTTCACTTGTAGGATTGATGTAGTGTTTGTTCAACTTGTAGGATGATGTAGTGTTTGTTCACTTGTAGGATGAATGTAGTGTTTGTTCACTTGTAGGATGATGTAGTGTTTGTTCACTTTAGATGATGTAGTGTTTGTTCACTTGTAGGATGATGTGTGTTTGTTCGCTTGTAGGATGAATGTAGTGTTTGTTCACTTGTAGGCTGATGTAGTGTTTGTTCCTTGTAGGATGAAAGTAGTGTTTGTTCACTTGTAGGATGAATGTAGTGTTTGTTCACTTGTAGGATGATGTAGTGTTTGTTCGCTTGTAGGATGATGTTAGTGTTTGTTCACTTGTAGGATGAATGTAGTGTTTGTTCGACTTGTAGGATGATGTAGTGTTTTGTTCGCTTGTAGGATGATGTAGGGGGGATGTGTGTTTGTTCACTTGTAGGGATGATGTAGTGTTTGTTCACTTTGTAGGATGATGTAGTGTTTGTTCGCTTGTGGGATGATGTAGTGTTTGTTCACTTGTAGGATGATGTAGTGTTTGTTTCGCTTGTGGATGAATGTAGTGTTTGTTCGCTGTGGGATGAAAGTAGTGTTGTTCGCTTGTGGATGAATGTAGTGTTTGTTCCTTGTGGATGATGTAGTTTTTTCCTTGTAGGTGATGTAGTGTTTTTTCCTTTTTGGGGTATGTAGTGTTTGTTCGCTTGTGGGGGGATGTAGGTTTGTTCACTTGTGGGGTGATTTTAGTGTTTGTTGTGTGGGTGAAAGTAGTGTTTGTTCGCTTGGGGATGAATGTAGTGTTTGTTGCTTGTGGGGGGATGTAGTGTTTTTCGCTTGGGAGATGATTTTTTGGGGGGAAAAAAAAAAAAAAAAGCATTTTCCCAAAAGGGGGAAAGGGGAAAAAAAAAAACCCAAAAAAATTTTTTTAAAAAAAAGGGGAAAAAAACCCCCAAAAAAAACCTTTTTTAAAAAATTTTTGGGGGAAAAAAAAATTTTTAAAAACCCTTAAAAAAAAAGAAAGGTTTGGGCCCTTAAAAAAATTTTTTTAAAATTTTAAAAAAAACCTTTTCTTAAAAATAATTTTCCCCCCCCGGGGGGGGGGCCAAATTTTGGGGGGGGTTAAAAAAAAAAAAAAGGGGGGGGGGGTTTTTAAAAGGAAAATTTTTAAAAAAAATTAAATGTAATTTTTTTTTTTTAGGTTTGGGGGGGGCCCTTTTTTGGGGGGAAAAAGTGGTTTTGGGGGGGGGAAACCCTTTTTTTTGGGGGGAAATTTAAAAAAATTTTTTTTTAAATTTTTTTTTTTTGGGGGGGGGAAAAAAAAGGGTTTTTTGGGGGGGGGGGGGTTTTTCCTGGGGGGGGAAAATTTTTTTTGGGGTTTTTTGGGGGGGGGGGTTTTTTTTTGGGGTTTTGGGGGGGTTTTTTGGGGGGAAAAGGTTGGGGGACGGGGGTTTTTTTGGGGGGGGTTTTTTGGGGGGGGAAAATTTTTTAAAAAAAGGTTTAAAAAGGGGTTTTCCCCGGGGGAAAAAAGTTTTTTTCCCGGAAGGGGGTTTTTAAAAAGGGAAGGGTTTTTGGGGGTTTAAATTAAAAAAGGGGGTTTTTTAAAAAAAAATTTTTAAAAAGGGGGGGGAAACCTTTTTAAAAAAAAGGGGGTTTTTTATTTAAAAATTTTTTGGGGGTTTTTTTTTTTCCCCCCCTTTTTTTTAAAGTTTTAATTTTTTAAAAAATTTTTGGGGCCCCCCAAACAAAAAAAAAAAAAAATTTTTTTTTTTAAAAAAAAATTTTTTTTGGGGAATTTAAAAAAAAGGGGGGAAAAAAAACCCCCCCTTTTTTTAAAAAAAAACCCCTTTTAAAAAAAAAAGGGGGAAATTTTCCCGGGGGGTTTTTTTTTTCCCCAAAATTTTTTAAAAATTTTTTTTCCTTTTTTAAAAAAATTTTTTTTTTTTTTTCCCTTTTTTTTTTTTTTTAAAAAAAATTTTTTTTTTCCCCCAAAAATTTTTTTAAAACCCCCCAAAAAAAAACCCCCAAAAAAATTTTTTTTTTTAAATTTTAAAAAACCGGGGTTTTTTTAAAAAAATTTTAAATTTTTTTTTTCCCCCAAAAAATTTAAAATTTTTCTTTTCCCAAATTTTTTTTTAAAAAAACCCCCCCCAATTTTTAAAAAATTTTTTTTTAAAAAAAAAACAAATTTTTTCCCCCATTTTCCCAAAAAAAATTTTTTTTTTTTTAATTTTCCCCAACCCTTAAAATTTTTTTTTCCCCCCCCCAAAAAAATTTTTGGGGAAAAACCCCCCCAAAAATTTTTTTAAAAAAAAAAATTTTAAAAAAAAAAATTTTTAAAAAAATTTTTTTTTTTTAAAAAAAAAACCGAGCCCAAAAAATTTTTAAAAAAATTTTAAAAACCCCCCAAAAAAAAAACCCCCCCCCCAAAAAGAAAGAGAAAACAAAATAAAAACAACAAAAAAACCCCAAAAAAAACAAAAAAACAAAACGGGAACCACCCAAACAACAACCCCAATAAAAAATTTTTCCCCCAAAAAACAACAATTTACCCCTAAAGGGGATTCCCCCCTTTTTAAATTTTTCCCACTTCCTGAAAACCCCAAATGACCAAAGAAATCTTCCAATTCCCCTTTTGACTAACTGAGTCTTCACTTCCAATTGTGACCTTTTTTTCCTTCCCATGTCTGGAACATCCGTTTTTGCCCACCTTGTAAACTCCCTAGTATTTTGCCTATCGTTACATGTGTTTTTTTAAACCCCCGTCGTCCATGCCGTGAGGCCCCAATTTTCCTTAACCTTCTTTCGTAGGAAATTCGGTTTCCCCCGGGCTATCTCTGTAAACCTTTGCACTTTCTCTAATTTTTCTTGCCTCTGACCTTGGGTTCCAAACGGTGCTGCATACCCAATAGGGGGTGCGTACACGGTGTACAGTCTTGAACGATTCCATACGAGTGTAGAACCATTCTTAGTTTTTCAAGGCACCAAAATTCTGCAGCAGTTATCGGGTTTATGTGCACCTCAAGGGATGTGCTCATTTTTTTCACTCACCCCAAGAGCTTTTCCTTTATGAGGTTTGCGCTTGGCCACCTAGACTAAAACTCGACCAAATAAACCCCACATAGAAAAATGGACTTACGATGACGTTTCGGTCCGACTTGGACCATTTACAAAGTCAACTAACGAAAGTGGAGCAGGGCGGGTAATA
>NC_069472.1:8101568-8122042 GCF_026875155.1 Cherax quadricarinatus
GGGGTTTTTTATGACTTTGCTTTGCTGTTGGAGTGTGACAAAAAAATTTTTGTGATGGAAATTAGGACAACCAGTAAGCAGAGTTTGAGTCCTGAAAACTGCAACATATCTCCACCGTCTTTCACTTGAAGACGGTGGGATATGTTGCATTTTCGAACTGCAGTATTGGAAACCCTAACGCATTGTGATATAATGTTTTCTGCGATGATGTGCAGTATTTTGCTGGACTGCCTTCCAGCGAACTTTTCCCTGCAAATTTTATGGACTCTGTGATATTACTTCACCCTAAGAACTTTTCCTAAGAGACTGAATGCTTTTGATTGATGGTATTATATACTTATAAAAAAAAAATCAAGCCCAGGGGCAGCATGTTTTTTAAAATTTTTATTATATTTTTTAATTTGAAGGACTTTTACCTTTTTAGATATATGATTTGGACTCTACTTCCTTTTGTTGGGTATTATAAGTTATGTTTACTTTTGGTCATTAAAAAATTTTCCCGCCCTATTTTTGTTACTGATATAAAATCTCGTGGGGGTGAAACCAAAATTTTAAGTTTTCAAATGTAAAAATTTAAGTTTTTTTTTGTAATTCTTGTATTGCTTTTCTGTTCTTTTTGCATTTCTTTTTCTGGTAAGAATTTTTGGTTTGTGCCTACATCGGTATATCTCGTTGTAATAATCGGTTTTTGTGACATATGTTGCCCTGGTTTAGTAACGGGGGTTGTTGCGTCACTGTTACACAGGCCCCATCATGTACACTTGCGCTGCCCCGTATAAATGTATTCTTTCGCCCATAAACTAAAAAAACCAAAATCCTATAGTCACTTTTGGGGAGTTTTAAGTAGTCCTCCTTTTTAATGGCGATAAATGCATAAGAAAGTCTTGTGCTTTTGTAAGTGTTGTACTTCTTCCACTTATTTTTTTTTTATATTTTATTTAAAACAAAAACATTACATGAAAAAAATAATTTAAAACAAATAAAATAATTAATAGTTATACCCCCTGCCGTCGTCAAGCTGGACACACCACACTCACAACACGTGGGGGGCAAACCCTTTTTTCCCCTATCCCATAACTGTCCCAAGTTTACATGCGTGCCCAAAACCCTGTTGGAGCCACCAACAGAATTACACACACATTAAAACAAATCGGGTACCTGTAAATCCCGACAGAGTGTACGCGACACCGCAGAACGCCTTTTCCCCTCCCACATTGATGGGTACATCCGACCACAAGAAATTTGTGACACATCAGAAATACATAGCACACACATAAGTACATGTATTAATCTAGGAACCTTTAAAAATTTCCCCCTTCCCCCCTCCCGGTGGAAAAACCTTTCCCCCCCCCCTCCCCGGTGGTTAACCTTCCTCCCCCCCCCCCGGTGGTTAACCTTCCCTCCCCCCCCCCCGGTGGTTAAACCCCTTCCTCCCCTCCCGGTGGTTCCCTCTCCTCCCCCTCCCCCGGGCCCCTTTCCCCCTCCCCGGGGTTAAAACCTCTTCCCCCCCCCACCTTCCCCGGGTGGTTAACCTCCCTCCCCTCCCGGGGTGGTTAACCTCTCCCCCCCCCTCCCCGGTGGTTAACCTCTCCTCCCCTCCCCGGGGTTTAAACCCTCCTCCCCCCTCCCCGGGTTAACCTCTCCTCCCCCTCCCCGGGGGTTTAAAACCCTCTCCTCCCCCCCCCCCGGTTGGTTAACCTCTCCTCCCCCTCCCCGGGGGTTTTTCCCTCCCCTCCCCTGCTATTCAAAACCTAAAAGACTATTTTTTTAAAATAATGGCTTTTAAACTCAAAATTCTGAACTAGTATATCTTTAGTGCCAAAAAGGCCTTTTAAACCTCCCCCAATAAGGCTTAAATTTTGTACAAAGCATAAAACCAACACAGGTTATGTACTATAAATAAATAAAAAACAGTACACCAACATGCTGCAAAGCCGAACAAATATTAAACAATTACTTTAAAAACAAAAGGTTTGCATGCGTTAAGTGACAGTATTCTTCAAGCAATAATGACACAAAATTAAATACAAAATTTATACAGCATCGCTCTGAACACTGTTAAAAACCTAGGCCACACTCCCCCGAACTACTTGTCTTTTTTTACAACTTTCCGCCCCGCCCACGCACACTTTATTTCCCCACACCCCCGGGGGCGACCCGTTGAAACCCCCTGACTTCCCCCCCCACAATGCGGGAACCCAAAACCACACCCTGCACCCCCCCTCTCGATTTACAGACCCCAAAAAACCCCTAAGTTAGGGGTCTTATCCCTCTGAAAAGCCTGCCCCATTTCCCCCGAAATTTTTTTCCCTATTACGACACAATTTTGCGATAAAACGAAACCCTAAAACCCGCCTCCACACCCCCAAACCCCCCGCCCCCCATTGCCACGAAATATATGTATATAATCGACCAGGATTTTCCCCAAAACCCTGTGCCCCCCTCATCAACCCTCTCACATAAAGCCTAAGCGCCGCGTCCCGACCCCCCTTTTTCCCCCCTACCCTCTGAACCACTCTACTGACCCAAACCCCTTTCACCGCCAACCCCTCGAAAAAATATCACATGACACGTTTCACCCCCACAATACACACAACCCACCCTCAATTAACTCCCCTTTATCCGGAGTAAACCATTCCCACGGCAAAATCCCGTGCAGAAAACGATGCATTACCTCACGTGCTTGGGTTTTAACCCCAAACTTACTAAAGCGGCACCATATTCCCCCCCATGAGTACATGGGGAAAACCCCCTCCACTGGCGCAAAATCCTCTCCACGAGTAACTACACAAAACACCTATCCTGATTTCCCTGGTTCCCCAGCCAACACCAAAACACGCAAAACAGTCTACCTCCGAACTCCACTCCACCTACAAAAGTCTCAACCCTTTTATTACCTTATCCATTCGCCTCTTCAAGGAAAAGCTCGGTGGATGTTTGAAAATTTTTTTCAAGTTGAAAAATTCATCCCCTCAGACTCTCAACCCCTCACCTGATACACATTAAGTGTGACACCCGATTCTTTATTTTTAATCATTGAATTATAGTTACTGTCTAAAAAAACAGTTTAATTTTTTGTTTTGACAAACCTTTTACATTTTGAATGCGTTTTTAAATTAATAAGGAAAAAAATGTAATCAGAGGGTATTTTAAAAGTATACTTTTTCCCGTAATTTTTACAGAGTCTTTAAATAAATATAACCAAAATTTGAGGACTGTAACAAATAGAGTGCATGAAGCCGGGCTGGTGGATATGTGACCGTTTAGTAACGTTGTGTTTTATCTACCTTGCCGCTTACACGCTCACAAGCAATCAATGTTTTTTAAGGACACTGAAGCTTTGCGGCACCGAGTAAGAAAATAAATCAAAAAAATGGAAAATGACTTTTGTTTACAGAAATATAGTTTTTGAATCTGCAACATTTTGGCTAAAACCATTGTAATACAATGTTTTACAGAAAAATTATAGTTTTTTGAAAAATTTTTGTGAGAAACCACCCCACGCAAAAATTGCGTGAATGTGAGGTGAAATTTTAAAATTTTTTTTTCTTTTTTCTTTCTAATACATTTAAAATTTTCCAGAACATTTATTACAGTGTGGGGGGAGTGTGATAGTAGGAAAAGCAACATGAAGGGCAGGGAAAAATTTTCTTAGTCAGCGTCTAGTCACGGCCACAAATTTTTCTTTTACCCACGTTTTTTTTAGTAATAAACTTTTTCTTCCTATCCATTTGTTTAGAAATGATGCAGGATAAGACAAATAAGATAAAAACATAATAAGAACGCCAAAATAATAAAATTTGGCATATTATAGAAAAGGGGGAAATTGATTTTTTTTTTTTTTAGCTAACACGCATGTAATTTTACCCCTTTTTCCTAGTAATGGCCTTGGCTTCATGATTGCCTTGGAAATGGCTGCCAAAATGCCCAAAAAAAGCTTAAACGGAAAGGTCCCGAAATAGACATACAACTACTATTTCTCTTAAGTGCTGCCACTGTAGCCAAAGCATAAATCTTTCATCTTAGGGGGCAAGAGATTGTAAAAACCACTACAATGGTACATTACAAATCTTTTTTATGGAACATTGCTTCCATCAGGAAAGGGGGTTTCCTGACTTACATCATATTAGTGCAACCAAAAATATTTATGTCATCGTTTGCAGATTGAGAGAAGATGGAGCCCTCCACCAAATTGCCCGGATGCAGTTAAAACCTAAGGTTTAACCAAATGTTGTGTTTATGTATGTCAGAAAGAATTTCCACATTTACTCCTTACTTGCAGATCGAGTTTAAAATGCAGTTCATGCGTCAAAGTATATGCAGGCGATTTTTCACTAAAAAATTTTTATCTATATGCCCCAGCGAACCAGCTTTCGCCTGTTTCCTTACCCGACCCCATCAATAGTGAACCCCCCTATTCTTGGAGACTTAATGCCAAAAATAAAATTGGTGGGTCTATAAAAAAACCCCCAAGGAACTAAACACAACTGTCAATCTTGATTACATCTCCAGAATCAAGGAGCTAAAAACAGAAAGGGGGAAACTTATTCTCAAACCCGGACAGGGACAATTTTTTAACCCCTTTGGGTCAATGGTATAAGAATTTTCGGCCCCATTGGACCAAAAAATTCAACGATGTTTAGTTGCCATTTGAGATGCCTCCAGTTTTAAGTGGGAGGAAAAAAAAAACATAGACCTTCCCCCTTAATGACAATAAAAACCCCTGTAAATATATAATGATCCACAGCTAACCCAAAAACCATGCAGCAGTAGGAGGGTTTGGGAAAGCTACCCTGAATTAGAACCCCCGACCTGCTCAGAGGTTCCCGCTGCACTAAAAATGCAAGGAAAAGAAAGCAAGAACTTAGGGAGCGGGAAAGGGAAAAATTTTTTTTTTTTTGGATTAAATAGGCCCACCCCTTTAAGTTTGGCTTGGAAAGTAAAATAAAATAACCAGGAAAAAGATGGCAATGTTGCTCATCCCTTCCTCTGGGAAAAAAAAAATGACCTCATAAATGATGGTCCAAAACGTAAGGCATGAAAACCTTTCCCTTTATTAAACAAATTTAGGAGTGCTTTGAAAAAATTTGAAAGGGGTTAATTTTATGATCAAAATATTTCTGAGTGACTGCCTCTTCCCGAGTATGAATTAGATAATGCTTAACTAAAGGTCGATTCAAACTGCTCCTGGAGAGGATGGTATAAACCCTATGATATTCTCAGAAAACTCTAAGGCAAGTAACCTGATAACCCTTTGTTGCACTGTATAAATCTCAGTTACATTGAGAGGGCGTTCTTCCTAACTTCCTTGGACCACAATAGTACATTGTGCCTATCCCTAAGCACCCAAACAGCCTGATATATCTTAGACCGATCTCCTTAACTAGTTGGCTTGTATATTTGTAAAACTTTTGAAAGACATGATACTTAACTGGACTGTACTACAGAATCAGACACCACTTTCCCCCTTCCTCTATGGGTTCATGAAAGGTGCAAGAAACTGTATTCTATCTTTCTCACGCACCACCTATACTAGTTTTACCACATTTCTGATCTAAAATTGCATTTGATATCACAATCAGAACCGTTATGCTACATGAAACTCGCCAAAATGAATATTGGTGGTAGCTTCTCTGATGGATAAATAGGATAACTGTCAAATAGAGTATCCTCTGTACTCTACCAAGGTTTTAGAAGTGGTCTAAAGAAATGTCCCTAGGTACATCATAGAGAGGAGTTCTCAGTCCCACGCTATTTTAATATTCTGATTAATGCTCTCTAAATGCTTACCTACCTCACCTGACATACAGCTATGAGCTATGCCTGATGACATCATGATCCACACAACAGGGCATAAGAGATGAATGCCATTCTTAATGAAGTTCAAGCGAATTGTAGTAATCGACTAGGCCTTATAATATCTTCCTCTAAAACAAAGATATTAACAAGCAAAAAAACGAATACCCACCCATCTATTGCAGGCGAAAGCATTAGCTGCGTTAGAACTTACAGATATCTTGGTGTAGAGTACCCTTAACAAATCCACTATACCACAACTAAATACGAAATGGCAAAGATAGGCTAAGTGCTCTCAAAAAAAGTTGGTTGCTGGCTACAACCCCAATTATGGTGCTTAATGTGAGAATCGTGAGAATGATGTACATAGCCTATGTTAGGTCCTTATTTGATTATGCTGCTCCCATGTTGATATTAGCTAGAGAAAGGTCCCTCCGACCTTTGGAAGTTAATGCAAAATGAGCTCTCAAATTATTCTTGGTTGTCCCAAATCTACGATGGTTCTTAATATGAGGAAGGAGCTTGGTTATTTCTAATATCAGTGATAGGTTTTTGAGATTAACACTGTACTCGGTATATACAATGTTAAGAAATGAAAAGACACTGTCAACAATGAACCTTACTAAGTGTCTAGAAGTAAATACACACAGATCTAAGTGGATTGTGAAAACGTGCAATTTCATCAAGTTTTATACCTGCATGAACTGTATCATTGTAAGGCAACAAGATCATTTCACCCCTCCATGGAAGATGTGTTCATTTTAATATCATTATACCTGCAAAGTCCTCCCAGAACTCATTGACTAGTATCCCTTCCTTAAATTACTTGTTTTTAAAAGCAACTGTCTCAAGAAGAAATTTCTCGGCCTGGCTGTAGTAAATAAGTTAATTCAAAGTAATTATACACAGATGATTAACAGGAGTTTTTCTGGCCAGGGCCTGCAGTCTGCTTTGTTTGCCTACTTCCCTAGGTAGAAACGAAAATAAAACTTGTTGAACTAGGCATAAGAATTAACAACTGGGCGCTTACATTGCAAACTGAACTGTTTGCAATCCTAATGGCGCTGAGCTTGACTCTATCATCATTACTTTTTCTGTCATCACTGAATGCTCTTAACTCATATAATGCAACATTGACCTTTTCGCTTTCGGGCCGGGAGGTTGTGCTGCACCTTAGCTCTTCCATTCGTCATACACCCTTGGTGGAGAGCGGACGTTGGCTGTAGTGCTACTGTCTGTTGGTAGCACTGCGAGATTTTCTCAAGATGGCGCAGGCTATCAGGAGACGTGTCAACACTGTGTGCATAGAAGTGCTGAAAGGTGCCTTGTAAAACACAAATGCATCTGTTCTACTCGCCTGCTGTCTTACGAAATACATATGGAATCAACAATGAAGATCTGTACGGCATTGCATTTTAAACGGCTCAACGAAGAATATTCGTGATGAGAATTTGTGACGACTGTGGACGATATGACAAGATGGTGGTCAGTACCAGGATGTGTGTATTACAGTTAACCTGGTTGAAAGTGAGAACGAGGGACGTGTCTAAGTACTATACTTGGGTAAAAATACGGAATGGTCCCTTTGAGGCTTGATGAAGAAAAACATCAAAGCGTCGTTGAGGATTATGGACGTGATATATCAAGCAACGATTGACGTTGGTCAGATGGAGTATGTGGGATGCGTTGAGGGATCTTTCACTCTCAAAATGGTCCTGCGACGATCCATACCTTCATTTGATGGCTTTGGAGTGATTTTTAAAACTCAGTATATGTCAATATGCGGGCAAAGGAGAACCTGTCAACGTGTGTGCACTTGAACTGTGGCTGACAGTGTCACGAATGATGTACTTTCGTTTCCAACGATACTTACACAATATGGATGCCTAACTAGAAGCCTAGGGAGGTGCTGTGATAAAGTAACCTCTTAATAAAGTTACATAAGAAACTGGCTATTCACTGTTTTACACTTCAGTGGAGATTTCTAGTGATGCATTCCCTACAAAATCCGTGGATTTTGTTGATAGGGAATGGACGTTCTGAAGGCTGGTATATGTAAGGAACCACTGTCTGTCCAAATACCTTTTCTGACATTACTAATGATGCCTATGCTTGAGTCTTGAAAGGAAAAAACCTATTTATTTCCCCACAGTGTTATAACTTAGAACAATGGTCAAAGATACAACAACCATCCTTGTCAACGCTGAGTTTAGTTGATAATAATTGACTTGGTCTGACTGAATCCGTTGTTCAGCGATGCCTGCGCCCCAAAATCAATCGACACTGACTTCCCCCCGTCCATGAGCTAGTCAGGACTCCAAGACATTAAAATTCTAATGTGAAGATCTGATGAAGGACCAGTTTGTGATCAGTCTCTAGAGAAGAATGAGGGATATGGCAGTATCTGGGGGTGAAGTGTAAGGAATTAGAAATCGTTATTATAATAATGGTTGCCATGCCTTATGGAAAAGAATACTGCACGTCGTATCTGAGGGTTGTTCTTCAAAAACAGTGAAACATGTCATAGTTGTTTATACCAGTAACCTTTAGGGAGGCAAGCTTATGGATTTTGCTAACAACAGTCCCATAGGAGGACATTTGGGTGTCAAGAAGACTTTACTTAAGCTGGTGAATCATTTCCTTGGCAGTGAAGGAAACTGTCGCCTGCTCATGAGCAACGTTTGTCACGTTTGTCAAGTGACGGTGCAAGACTGCTCATACACCTCCACTGTCCTCTAATTCCATCACCGCTGATGGTAGAAGAACTGTTCTTCTAGACTCATCATAGATTGTTCAGATGTTTGTCCTTTGCCAAAAGAAAACAAATTGGGAACCAATACTTGTCTACTATAATGGAGCAGCGAACCCGCTATCCGAGGGCATTCCTATGCGGAAAATTAATTCGGGGTCATTTGTGAAAGCATTAATGAAATTTTTTCCTGTACGTTGGATTACCCGTGGATTCCTGTCGGTCAAGGGATCCAACATCACCTCTAAGATCTTTGTAAGGCACTATCTCATCTAGCAATAAAGTCCACACTCTCCACCAGTTATCATCCACAATCACAAGGTGCTCTAGAAAGATTCCATCAGACTTTGAAGTCCATGATGAGGCATATTGTGAAACAGTTTCCAAAGGGACTGTGATGAAACGTATTACATTTTCTTCTGTTCGCTGTCAGGGAGAAAGTGGACAGAAAAAGACTCGGGTTTTAGCCAGTTTGAGTTGATACTAGGACACCAGGTACTTGGTCTCTCGCTGTATTGAGGACGTCTAGATGGGAAAGTCAAGGCTGCTAAGAGCTGGCTTCAAGAAACCTAGTTACAACCCAGGCTAAAATGAAGCAACGGTATGATCAACATCTGGCTCTACTTCATTTTAAAATTCAGGAGGACAAGGTAATGGCTCAAGTTTAGTACAGGTCATGCTCTACCCCCATCCAGGTATGATGGCACCCTGTAAATAGTGAAAAAATTGTGATGTAAATTATTTAGTATGACTCTAAGGAGAGGAGTCAGAACATGATTGTTACCAGTCAGTCAACTTAAGGCCTGCTACGCAAGTCCCTTACCAACTGCATCTGTACTTCCTAAGACAAAGGAAGAACACTCCTCCCTGCCTGACGTCTCCAGGGGCATGGAGGTGCTCTTAGAAAAATTCTGCAACATTTATAATCGTTTGGACTATATCCTTAGTAACTGGAATCTTTCCTAAACACTGTACTATGGCGTGCTCAGACGTTGATGTACAAGGTGCCTCCCACAATTACAGCAATCGCTCCAATAGAATGAGCCCAACGAAGCATAAAGCCTTCAGAATAGAAGTTGCTTTTTTTTATCTCATGGACTGATTGAAGAGAAAAGTCCGTGGTGGGCATCTCCTTATATTTTAGTACATTAAACCAGAGGGGTACTATTAGGATGTGCACTGATTATTGTAAAGGTTAACTCTGTTACCTTACCTGATTGGATATCCCTACATGCCATTGATGACCGTATTGATCGTGTCTCAGGAGCCCAGTATGTCAGCCGTTTAGTCTCTGGGGGATATATCAAGTCCCCCTTTACGAAGCGGTGCTCAGGAAATATCTGCTTTCAACCGTTCAGGTTGATTTCCTTTATCTTATCTTGTCACTCCATTCACTTTATGTAATGGCTGCTTCGACTTTCAACGTCAGATGAATGAACTGACACACAGCTTAGATGGCGGTGGAGGCTTTCTAGATGATTAGTCGTGTTATTAGTGACGAGTGGGATGCAACATTGACACGTTTAAGAGCACTGTTCGAAAGATTGCTCTCTATAACTTCACGGTTAACTTATTCTAAATATAGTTTTCGACAAGATTTAGATTACCTATCTCGGTTTTGGATAGTTAAGGAGAGGTCGCTTCCAATTGATGCTAAGGATCGTGCTATTTCCGCATTTCCTGTACCTTAGTGGAAAGGGAGCCGAGGTTCTAGGACATGGTCAGATATTACCGCCGTTTCTCTCCTAATTTTTCTCAAGTTGTGCTCATTTAACCTATGTCACCAGCAGCAAAGTTAAACTGGACTCAAGATTGCTCTGATTTGTTAGCTAGGTTTGAAGCGCTTGCTTTCTTTCTGCTCCCGTCTAGAGAAGCCCTGATTTTAGTAAACCTTTTCTTCCATATTGATGCGTGAACGTTTGCAGTGGTTGCCTGTACTCTTACAGAAGTCTTCAAACCACTGAAATATCATACTGTGTGTTACTTCTCATCAAAACTCAACGTCACCTGAAAAAACTATGCCACGATTGAAAATGGGGCATTAGCTCTTGTGATGGCATTAGAACGTTTTGACGTATATCTGGGCATACTCAGTTAAATTACAATATTCTCAGACCACCAAGCCTCTCACTTAATATCTATACATTTATCCAATGCTCGGATTATGAGGTGGGGACTCTCGTTCCGCCATATGCATTAGCGTAAATCATATAAAGTGGTCGTTATAAATGTAATAATTGCTGACGCTCTCTCGGTCCTTGACTATTAATTGAGAAGTTAAAAAGTACCCAAGTACTTGTTAGTTAAATTTCCATAGAGCAACTTCAATTATTGGCCCATTTTTTATCTATATTTAACTCATGTTTAGTAATTCTCTTTTGGGATATAAAACAGTAGTGGTGATACGGGTGCGTAAAGTTATTTATGGAGGATAACCAATTGTTGGAGACAACAAGTGAGTGTTGGACTAAGGTGTTGTGCAGGGTGATGCTATGAATGATGTGTACACTGACACGGACAACCACCACCCCTCTACACGCCTTATGTCTGTGTGTGACTACGTTATGTTGTGATGTACTGCGAAAAATGTTAGAGACTCCGTTCTAAATTGCAGAGGTGAGGTGGAAAAAAAAAGCGTTCAAGACGCATTCAATGAAAATAAGGCATTTGAGGAAGTGATTCGGAACTCAGAAGATTGTAGACTGCATTAACTACAAATAAATAATAACTCTTTTAATACGCAACTGTACAAATATTGAATACCACAGTTTACGGAGTAAACTGTAGGTATTAACAATAATAATAATATAATAATAATAATAATATAGAAAAAATAAGAAGAAGAAGAAGAAGTAGACTTAATGAGGAATAATCAAAAGTAATAAAAAAAAAATCAATTACACTAAAAACATACAGTATAAATCACATAAGATTTCAAAATAATAATTCTATTAGAGTAACAGTTACACCACCAGTCAAGAATACTTAATTCTTGGAATTAGTGTTTAAATTTAAATCTGAGCGTATGTACTCTGACACATGTACCTCTCCAGTGTATATATGCCGAGTTAAATTTAACAGTTTCAAAGAATAAAGTATTCTTGACTGGTGGTGAATTTGTCATATAGAGCGTTAATGACTCTCGTATAACAGATAGACTTTACCTCCCACTCAGTAGTTCCTCTCTGCAATTGTTTCAAAATTTGTCGGTTTTGCGCCATTTTTGAGTGTATATACATTGAATATATTATAACGTTATGTATATATATAACATCCATACATCACAGTATATAACAACAGTATCGGAGACATCAATAGAAAGACGTACTGGCCGGGTTGCAGGAGCCACCAACAAAATTCTTTGTCAGTGATTCGAGTTCATAATTTTTATTTTTATTCAGCCGAGACGTTTTTGTCTTGTGTCTGTGGCGAACTTTTATTATTATTTTACAAGGTGTTAGAATAGTACGAATGTGAAAACCGAGAGATTTATTCACTTGTTTAATAATAAATTCTAAAGTTAATATTCATAAGATGATTTTAATAGGGAGAGTTTTTACCTTAACTTTCAGTCTCAATTTGCTCCAATATTCACCATTGCGCTGTTTAGCCTTGTGGTTTTAGCGTTCTTTTTTATTATAATAATAATAATCCACATATTCACATCTTTCTAGAGGATGTCTCGAAAACATTGTTAATAGCATTCCATTTTCTTTAAGAAAATGTAAGTACATATCAATAATTTTGTTGTTGTTAAAATGCTTGTACAGTATTGGTATATTGTTAACAACTGTATGGGATACTGGCAGATATGTTTAAAGAATGTGTACACTTATATGTATATGTGAGTGTTCGTAGAAATGAGTGTGTAGCTGTGTAGTGTGTGTGTGTGTGTGTGTGTGTGTGTGTGTGTGGGTGTGTGTGTGTGTGTGTGTGTGTGTGTGTGTGTATGTAGTGTGTGTGTGAGAGTGTGTGTGTGTGTGTTGTACTAACCTATTTGTACTCACTAGTTGAGGTTGCGGGGGTTCGAGTCCGGCTCCTGGCCCCGCCTTCTTCACTAATCGCTCATAGGTCACTCTCCTGAGCCGTGAGCTTTATCTACCTCTGCTTTAAAGCTATGTATGGATCCTGCCTCCACTACATCGCTTCCCAAACTATTTCCACTTACTGACTACTCTGTGGCTTGAAGAAATACTTCCTAACTTCCCTGTGATTCATCTGTGTCTCAGCTTCCACACTGTGCCCCTTGTTACTGTTCCAATCTCTGGAACATCCTGTCTTTGTCCCCTTGTCAATTCCTCTCAGTATTTTCGTATGCGGTATCATGCCCCCCCCCTATCTCTCCTGTCCTCCAGTGTCGTCAGGTTGATTTTCCTTAGCTCTCCTCGTAGGAATCCTCTTAGCTCTGGGATAGTCTTGTTGCAACCTTGCACTTTCTCTAGTTTTTTTTCTTCACGTGCTGGATAGGTGTGGGTTCCAACTGGTGCCGCATTACTCCATTATGGCCTAAACGTTACACGGTGTACAGGGTCCTGAATGATTCCTTATTAAGATGTCGGAATGCTGTTCTGAGGTTTGCTAGCGCCCATATGCTGCAGCAGTTATTTGGTTGATGTTTGTTCGCTTCAGGAGATGTGCTTGGTGTTATTACTCACCCAAGTTCTTTTTCCTTGGAGTGACGTATTGTAGTCTCTGACCCCTAGACTGTACTCCGTTCTGCAGCCTTCTTTGGCCCTTCCCCAATCTTCATGACTTTGCACTTGTTGGGATTGGGACTCAGGAGCCAATTGCTGGGACAGGTCTGCAGGCCTATGTCCAGATCCTTTGTAGGTTCTGCCTGGTCTTCGATCGAGTGAATTCTTCTCATCACTTCACGTCATCTGCAAACAGGGACACCTCAGAGGTCTATTCCTTCCGTCATGTCGTTCACATACCAGAAACAGCACTGGTCCTAGGACTGACCCCTGCGGGGACCCCGCTGGGTCAACTGGTGCCCACTCCTGACACCTCGCCTCGTACCATGACTCGCTGCTGTCTTCCTGACTAAAGTATTCCCTGATCCATTGTAGTGCCCTTCCCTGTTATCCCTGCTTGGTCCTCCAGTTTTTGCACAATCTCTTGTGTGACTGTTGTCAAAAGCCTTTCTTGCAGTCCAAGATAATGCAGTCCACCCACCCCCCTCTCTCTTCTTGTCTTACTGCTGTCACCATGTCATAGAACACTCCAGTAGGTTTGTGACACAGGATTTTCCCGAGCCCCCCCATTGCCAACCATGTTGGCTCTGTTGATGAGGATCATTTCCTTTTCTAGGGTTTCCACACTTTCTCCTGTAAATCTTCTCCATGATTTTGCATAACTATACTGTCAGTGGACACTGGTTCTGTAGTTTTAATGCTTCATGTCTGTCTCTTTTTTAAAGATTGGGACTACATTTGCTGTCTCCATGCCTCAGGCAATCTCCCTGTTTCGATAGATGTATTGAATATTGTTGTTAGGGGTACACATAGCGCGTCTGCCTCCCTCTCTCAATACCCATGGGGAGATGTTATCTGGCCATTGCCTTTGAGGTATCTAGCTCACTCAGAAGCCTCTTCACTTCTTCCTCGGTTGTGTGCACTGTGTCCAGCACTGGTGGTGTTGCCCCACCTCTCCGGTCTTTCTGGAGTCCTTTCTGTCTCTCTGTGAACACTTCTTTGAATCTCTCGTTGAGTTCTTCACATACTTCACGGTCATTTCTTGTTGTCTCTCCTCTTCCTTCCTTGCCTGTTTCCCTTTCCCTTTGACGTTATTTTCCCCCTGATTGGCTGTCAATTTTTTTGGGGTAAATTTGGGGTTTTTCCTGCTTGTCATTTTCATATTGTTTTTGGGCCTCCCCTTACTGCAATTCGTTTCTGGCTCAAAAGACTGTTCCCCTTATTCTCCTGGGTCCTTTCCCCTTCTATTTTTTTCCCCATTCCCACACACTTTTTTTTTGCCTCCCTAAACCTTTGGGTAAACCATGGGCCATCCTGGTTTTTTCATTAATCCTTTTACCCTTGGTACAAACCTCTCCCATCCTTGCATTTTGTTGCTACATATTCCATCTCTCATTAACGGCTTCCCTGCCTTCTCTGTCCCACAAACCCCTTCAGGTATTTTCCTCATTCCTTGTAGCCCCTTTTTTGAGTTTGGCTTCATTCGTCCCGGGCCCTTTTCCTGCTTCTCCCTCCACTGTAGCTCTATGTGTTCGAAGTTTTAAAACCCATGGTCACTGCCCCAAAGGGGGTCTTTCTATGTGATGTCCTCGTTCGCACTCTCAAGGTGAATACAAATCCAGCCTTGCGGGTTTCTCCTCCCCTCTCTCTCTTGAGTGTCCCTTACGTGTTGGACATGAAGTTTTCCATCCACCTCCACATCTTAGCCCCCCTGTACTTGGCCCCCATTTGGGGCCAATTCTCCAACGATTCCTTGTGGTTAAAGTCACCCAGGCAGGGCTTTGCCCTGCTCATACTCTTTTGGCCACCTACCAGTGTTACCCTCGCCTATTGCTCCGTCGTTTTGTGTGAGTGTGTGGTGGGTGGTGTGTTGTGGGTGTGTTGTGTTGTGTTTTGTGTGTGTGGGTGTTGTGGTGGTGTGTGTGTAAAGGTGTTATGTATGGGTGTTGTGTGTGTGTGTGTTGGGGTGTTGTGTGTGTGTGTGTGTGTGTGTGTGTGTGTGGTGTGTGTGTGTGTGGTGTGTGTGTGTGTGTGTGTGTGTGTACTCACCCAGTTGAGGTTTCAGGGTCGAGTCCCCAAACTCCGGCCCCCCCTCTTTATGGGCCTACTAGGGCACTCCCCGAACCTTAGCTTTGTCTTACCTCTCTTAAAAACATGTTGGAACCCATTTGACAGGACAACGGCAGGTTTTCCACTTTTTCTCTGTAGTTGTCAGCTTAGGATTTCTGATAACTTTTTTTTTTTTCAACTAACCATAAACAAAAACGCATTTTTTTTTCCCCCACTTTCTAATACAATTAAAATGTCATTTCAAAGAAGCTCAAAATCGTGGACCAAAAAAATCATCCCTATTGATTTTTGCTTTATTGACCCCCCGAGTCTTCAAGGGACGATACTGATCTTTTTTGGGGAGTGATTTTAAGATTTCTCCTTTTGTTATGTGTATGTACAAACATTTTTAATTTTAAAAATACAATCCACAAACTTATAAAATTTACCAGAATTCTTGATGAACATCTTTCATTTTTAATTAATATCTAGACAAAATTGTGGGAAAAACATTTTTTAGGGACGAAGGGGGGCATTTTTTGCGACCTTTTGGGGTCCCAAATTCCTACTTGCAAAAAACGATAAATAATAATTTTCTTTGTTACTTTACTGTTAGTTTCTGATTTACTTTTTTTTCTGGCTTTTTACTTTGGTCTTCTGTGTTACTGGACTTTACTGGTCGTCTGTGTTCTGTCGTCTGCCGTTCTGTGTTATTGTACTGTTTGGTCTTTGGGGTTACTGTTTAATGGGCCTTTTGTGTTTCGAATTTTACCGGTCGTTGTTTTGTACTGTACTGGTCGTCTGGTTTCGTATTGTTCTGGATTCGTGTTCTGTACTGTAACTGGGTCGTCAGTGTACGTCCGTACTGGGCGCTGTATTAAATGACTGCACTGGGCGTCTGTGTTACTTACTAGCTTTTGTGTTTTTACTGTACTCTCTTTTGTGTTACTGTACTGTAGGTCTTACTGTAAAAGTATTGGTCTTCGTTTTTTCTGACAAGTCTTTTTTGTTTAGTACGTCATGGTCGTCGTGCTACTGACTGCAAAGGTCGTCCTCGTTACTTACCTTTGGGCGTCTGTGTTACTGTACTGTACTGGTCTTTTGTTTACGTACGTATAGTCTTCTTTGTTGTTGTATTTTACTATCTCTTTTTACTGTGGTGTATGGATTCTCTGTTATTTTACTGTACGGGCCCTTCTGTGTTATTGTACGAGGCTTCTGTGTTTTTGTACTGTACTGGTATTCTGGTTTTTGTACTGTACTGGGCTTCGTTTATTGTACTGTATGGGATTCTGTTTTTATTTTACGACTGGCTTTTTCTGTTATTTTACTGTTGGTCTTTTGTTATTCTACTGTACTAGTCTTGGTTATTTTCTTAAACCCTGGTCTTGTGTTATTATACTTACTGGTCTTGTTTATTTTTCGTACGGTCCCTTTTGTTTTGTACGTACTGGTCTTGTGTTAATGATGTACTGGCTTGGGTTTTTTTGTACTGTTGGCTTTGATTAAACAGTACTGGTCTTGGTTATTTTACTGTACTGGGCTTGTGTTATTGTCTTTTCTGGTCTTGTGTTAGTACTGTACTGGGCTTGTGTTTGTACGTACTGGTCTTGTATTATTGTACTGTCGGTCTTGTGGTATTGTCTGTACTGGTTTGGTTATTGTACTGTACTGGTCTTGTTTATTATACAGTACTGGTCTTGTTTATTGTATGTACTGGTCTTGTGTTATTGTACTGTACTGGTCTTGTTTATTTACAGTAAGGTCTTGTGGGGTTTTTACTGTACTGGTCTTTGTTATTTTACTGTACGGTCTTGTTTATTGTACGTACTGGTCTTGTGTTTTTTTTACTGTACTGGTCTTTTGTTTTTGTTCTGTACGGTCTTGTGTTATTGTACTGTACTGGTCTTTGTTATTATACGTACTGGTCCCTTTTGTTATTGTACTGTACTGGGCTTGTTTTTATACAGTACTGGGGTTGTGTTATTTGTACTTACTGGTCTTGTGTTATTGTACTGTATGGCTTGTGTTATTATACAGTACCGGTCTTTTGTTATTGTACTGTACTGGTCTTGTGTTTTTATACGTACCGGTCTTGTGTTATTTTACTGACGGCTTGTGTTATTATACAGTACGTCTTGTGTTATTGTAAATGTACGGTTTGTTTATTATACAGTACCCGGGCTTGTGTTATTTTACTTAATGTCTTTTGTTATTATCGTACTGGTCTTTTGTTATTGTACTGTAGGTCTTTGTTTTTTGTTCTGTACGGTCTTGTGTTATTATACAGTACCGGTCTTGTTTATTGTACTGTACTGGTCTTGTGTTTTTTTATACAGTATGGTCTTGTTATTTTACTGTACTGGTCTTGTGTTATTGTCTGTACTGGTCTTTTGTTATTTTAAAAGTACCGGTCTTGTGTTATTGTACTGTACTGGACTTGTGTTAAATTTTACATTTGGTCTTGGTTATTGTACGTACTGGTCTTGTTTATTGTACTGTATGGTCTTGTTTATTGTACTGTACTGGTCTTGGTTTTTTAACAGTACGGTCTTGTGTTATTGTACGTACTGGTCTTGTGTTATTTACTGTACTGGTCTTGTGTTATTGTACGTACGGTCTTTTGTTTATTGTACGTCGGTCTTGTATTATTGTACTGTACTGGTCTTGTGGTATTTTACGTATGGTCTTTTGTTATTGTACTGTACTGGGCTTGTGATTTTACAGTACTGGTCTTGTGTTACGACGTACTGGGCTTGTGTTATGTACGTAATGTCTTGTGTTATTATACAGTACGGTCTTTTGGTTTTTGTACTGTACTGGTTTGTGTTATTGTACTGTACTGGTCTTTGTTATTTTCGTACTGGTCTTGTGTTACGACTGTAGGTCTTGTGTTATTGACGTACTGGTCTTGGTTTTGACTGTACTGGTCTTGTGTTATTGTCTGTCGGTCTTGTGTTATTTTCTGTATGGTCGTGTTATTATAGAGTTTCTGGTCTTGTGTTTTGTCTTACTGGGCTTGTGTTATTTACATATGGTCTTTTTTATTGTACGTACTGGTTCTTGTGTATTTACTGTACTGGCTTGGTTATTATACGTACCGGCTTTTGTTTTTGACTGTACTGGCTTGTGTTATTAACAGTACCGGGCTTTTTGTTATTGTACCGTACTGGACTTGTGTTTTATACGTCCCGGGCTTGTTTATTTTACTGTATGGCTTGTGTTATTATACATCCGGGTTTTGTTATTGTACTGACTGGGCTTTTGTTTTTATACAGTACGGGGCTTGTGTTTTGTACTGTACTGGTCTTGGGGTTTTGTACGCTGGTCTTGTTTATTATACATACCCGGGCTTGGGTTTTGTAAATGTACGGGCTTGTGTTTTATACATACTGGGCTTGGATGACTGTACGGTCTTTTGTTATTTTACTTACGGTCTTGTGTTATTTACTGACTGGTTGGTTTTTTAACAGTACTGGTCTTGGTTATTGTACTGTACTGGGGCTTGTGTTATTGTACGACTGGTCTTGTTTTATTTTCAGTACCGGTCTTGGTTATTGTACTGACTGGACTTGTGTTTTAAAACAGTAGGGCTTGGTTTTTTAACAGTACTGGGCTTGTGTCATTGTACTGTATGTTTCTTGTGTTTTGTCTGTAGGTCTTGTGTTATTATACGTACTGGGCTTGTGTTATTGACTGTACTGGATTGTGTTATTTTTAAAAGTAGGTTTGTGTTATTTTATTTTACTGGTCTTGTGTTATTTTACTGTCTGGTTTGTTTATTTTACTGTTTTTTTGTCTTGTGTTATTGTACTGTACGTCTTCTTTTGTTTTTTGTACTGTCGGTCTTCTTGAATTTTACTGTACTGGCTTCTTTTATTATACGTACTGGTCTTTTTATTGTACTGTACTGGGCTTTTTGTGTTATTGTACTGTACTGGGCTTCTGTGTTATTGTACTGTACTGGTCTTCTTGTTATTGTACGTCGGTCTTCTGTGTTTTTGTACTGTACTGGGCTTTTGTGTTATTTTACGTACTGGTCCCTTTTGTGTTATTTTACTGTACTGGGCTTTTGTGTCATTGTACTGTACTGGCTTCTGGTTTATTTTACTGATTGGTCTTCTGTGTTATTGTACGTACTGGTCTTCGTGTTATTGAAATGTATGGGCTTCTGTGTTATTGTATTTTTCTGGTCTTCTGTTTATTGTACTGTATGGCTTCTGTGTTATGTTTTCTGTACTGGTTTTTGTGTTATTTTACGGGACTGGTTTCTGTGTTATTGTTCTGTACTGGTCTTTTTGTTATTGTACTGTACGGTCTTCTGTGTTATTTTATGAATGGTCTTTTGTTTATTTTACTGTAGGTCTTCTGTGTTTTGTACTGTACGGGCTTCTGTGTTATTGTACTGTATTGGTCTTCTGTGATATTGTATGTACTGGTCTTCTGTGTTTTTGTCTGTTTGGTCTTCTGTGTTATTTACTGTATTTGGGTTTTTTTGTGTTATTGGCTGTATTCGTCGTCTGTTACTGTATTTACTTTTTTTTTTGCTATTTTTACGTTGGCTCTGTGTTACTTGCTCTACCCGGGCGCTGTTCTGTACTGCGCCCTTCTGTTACTGTACTGTACTGGGCTTCGTGTTATTTTTCTGAACTGGGCTCTGTGTTATTGACTGACTGGTTTCTGTTTACTGTACGTACTGGTCTTCTTTTTTCTGAAACTACCGGTCGTCTGGTACTGTCTGTACTGGTGTCTGTGTTTTCTGTGGTGGCGGGGGGGGAGGTGGGGGTGGTGGTGGCGGGGGGTGGGGTGGTGGTGGGGGCGGGGTGGGCATATAAAACCCTAAAAAAGGAACTTTTTTAACCCCGTGACCCACAAACCGACTTTTGTGCCATATATCTCTGCAACATAGTGCACCACAACATTCGTGTGCCATATATTTTTGCAACATAGTGCACCACAACATTATGTGCCATATATCTCTGCAACAAAAGTCACCACAACATTCATGTGCCATATATCTCGCAACATAGTGCACCAAAAACATACATCACAGTAATAACAACAGTATCGGGGACATTAAACAGTCGACGGCCCGGTGTAGCAACACACAGTTGTACGGCCAGGTTGGGCAACACACAGTAAACTGGGCCCGGTTGTGGTAAACACCGTCTTCTGGCCAGGGTTTT
>NC_069472.1:8122542-8163037 GCF_026875155.1 Cherax quadricarinatus
TTTCCCTACTATGCTACGCTCCTCCACAGAAATGATGTTCAGTGGTAAATTTAATGTATTAGAAAGAAAAATAGGCAAAAAAATCTTAAAATTCACCTCACGTTCACGCATATATTTACGTGGTGTGTCATCACAAGAAATGTTCAAATAACTATAATTTTCTGTAGAAACATTGTATTACAATGAGATTTTAACCAAAATGTTGCCAGATTCTTAAACAAAAGTCATTTTCCATATTTTTCGATTTATTTTCTTACTCGGCGCCGCGAAGCTTCAGTGTTCCTTAAAAAACATTGATTGCTTGTGAGCGATGATAAGCGGCAATGTGTAGATCAACACGTAACTGTTACTAAACAGGTCACATAGCCACCAGGTCAGGTGCTTCATGCACTCTAGTTGTTACAGTCCTGCACAACTTTGGTTATGATCTTAGTTAAGACTCTGTCAAAATTACTGGAAAAAGTATACTTTATAAATACCTCTCTGATTACATATTTTCCATTATTAATTAAATCGCTATTCAAAATGTACAAGGTTTGTCAAAACAAGTAATTCAACTGTTTATTTAGACAACTATAACTCAATAATTAAAAATAAAGAATCAGGTGTCACACTATAATGTGTATCAGGTGATGGGTTGAGAGTCTGAGTGGATGAATTTTTCAACTTGATAAAATATTCAAACCATCCACCGAGCTTTTCTTGAAGAGGCAGAATGGATAAGGTACATGAAAGGTTGAGACATTTGTATGGTGGAGTGGAGTTGCGGGAGTGTGAGACTGTATTGCGTGCTTTGGTGTTGGCTCGGGAACCAGGGAAAGTCAGGATAGGTGTTTTGTGTAGGTTACTCGTGGAGAGGGTTGTTGCGCCAGTGGAGGGGATTTTCCCCATGTACTCATGGGGGGATATATGGTGCCGCTTTAGTAAGTTGGGGTTAAAACCTAGTGCACGTGAGGTAATGCATCGTTTTCTGCACGGTATTTTGCCGTCGGGAATGGTACTCCGGAATAGAAGGGTAGTTAATTGAGGGTGGGTTGTGTGGTATCTGTGGAGGTGAGGAGACAGTGTATCATGTAGTATATTTTTGCGAGGGGTTGGCGGGTGTAAGGGGTTGGCTGAGTAGAGTGGTTCAGAGGGGTGGGGGGGGTAAAAGGGGTGTCGGTACTGCGAGCGCTTAGTCTTGATGTGAGAGGGTTGGATGAGGGTGTCACTAGGGTTTCGGGAACATCATGGTCGATTATATACATATATTTCGTGGCGAATGAGGGGGCGGGGGGTTTGGGAGGTGTGGAGGCGGGTTTTAGCGGTTACGTTTTATCGCAAGTTGTGTCGTAATAGGGAAATTTACGGGAGGAGATGGGTGCAGGCTTTTTCAGAGGGATATAGACCGCTAACGTTAGGGATTTTATTGGATCTGTAAATCGAGAGGGAGGGTGCAGGGGTGTGTGTTGGTTGCCGCATATGTGGGAGGGGAAGTCAGGGGTTGCAACGGGGTCGCCTCCTGGGGTGTGTGGGAGGTAATGTGTGCGTGGGCGTGGGCGTGAAAGTTGTAAACATAAGTACAAGGTAGTCTCGGGCGAGTGTGGCCTGAGAGTTTGAACAGTGTTCAGAGCGATGCTGTGATATAATTTTGTATTTAATGTGTGTGGCTTTAAATGCTTGAAGAAGTACTGTCACTATATATCTGCATGTCTTATCCTGTTTGTTATATGTAATTGTTTAATATTTGTTCTGTGCTTTGCACTGCATGTTGTGTGTACTGTTTTTATTGATTTATATGTACATAACCTGTGTTGGTGTTAGTGCTTTGTACAAAATTGAAGCCTTATCTGGGATGAGGTTAAAAGGCCTTTGTTGGCACGTAAATGATATACTATGTGCTCAGAATTTTGAGTTAATAGCCATTATTATAATAGAATATGTCTGTAAAGTAAAAGGACACAAGTGCAACTAATGTGACATTTATTGTGGCAACGTTTCGCTCTCCAGGAGCTTTATCAAGCCATTACAAACAATACATGGACACAGAGGGTATATAAAGGCTCAGAGTGAGGTGAATACTAGTGAGGTACCATTTCGATGTTCACTAGTGGTAGTAGTAGTAGTAGTAGTGGTAGTGACAAAAGCAATTAATTCGTACATGAGTAAAAGGATATAAAAGCTAATACTTGGGGTAACAAAAAAATAGGTTGGACAAATATAAACTGGAATGAGGCGGGGTTGTTCAGTGTTCACTCTCTGTGCTTTGTGTAGTATAACAGGAGGATTTATGTGATGGCAGGGTTTACTGTTTTCAGGAGGATTTTTGCTAAGACTTCGGAGATGGTGAAGCTGCCGTTGTTTTGTTTAATTGTATTCGAAACAGCGATCAGTGCTGATTCAAGGCACTTGCGTGTGCGGAAATTAGTTTCTTTTCACTAATTGGGCGTCTCTGAATTTCATAAGATGATTTGGTGGAATTTCGGGGGTTGTACACAGGCTTTGTTTAATTTGGGTCGTTCCTACATGCGTATATGTGTTCATTGAGGCGGGTGTCGAGGTTTCTTGCTGTTTCACTACGTAGATCTTGTCACAGCCTCCCCCAGGGTATAGTGTAAACTCCTGCATTGACTGGTTCGGTTGCTTGGGTTTTGTCCTGGTTAGATCTTTATTGAAGTGGTAGAAGCGATGGCGACTCTGGTGTTAGCTTGTGAAAGTACTTTTGAGACGTTTAGTGCAACCTGGCTGTTGGGAAGAATTATAACTTTGTTGGGAGCGGTGTTGATGCGTGGAGAATTGATGATCTGAAGAGCTCTTTTCTTGCAGTCTTTGATGAAAAAAGAAGGAAATTGTAAACTCGTGAATGTTTGGTGAATGTAAGTACATTCCTCGTCAAGAAACTCAGGACTACAAATTCGGTATGCTCTTAGGAAAAACCGATGATGATGCCTCTTTTGGTCTTGGTATCTTGACTGGAATAGAAGTGTGTGAGATCTTTCTTATTGGTGGGTTTCCGTTTAAACTTGAAATCTTAGGTTGTTGTCTACTTTGTGAATGAGGACGTCGAGGAAAGGTAGCTTGTCATTGGATCTTTTCTAGTGTAAACTGAATCGCTGGTTCAACTGCGTTGAGCCTTGCCTGAAGTTTCCCTTTACATCAAAACGTTTTGGAGTTATACGAGGACATCGTCCACGTAACGTAAACCAAGTGACGCTTGAAGGGATGATGTTGGCGAAGTGTTCGGACTCTAGGTGTTCCATGTATAAGTTGGCTAGGACGGCACTTATTGGGGACCCCTTTTCCCATGCCGTAGGTTTGTTTGTAGAGCTTGTTATTGAAGGAAAAACAGTTGAAGTTAACACAGAGTTCAATCAAGTCAACAAAATCTCCGGGAGGTAAAGGAAGATTAAGGTCCTGGTTGACTTTACGTCGTAGAACCTCGATGGCTTTTTTGGTAGGTACTTTTGTGAAGAGGAAGTCACATCCAAAAATGCTTAGTTTCTTGTTACGGATGGAGAGGTTACGGATGCGGTTGAGAAGGTCGCCTGAGTGTTTAAGATGAGCGGGGCTGATGAGCACTGATCGCTGTTTCGAATACAATTAAACAAAACAACGGCAGCTTCACCATCTCCGAAGTCTTAGCAAGAATCCTCCTGAAAACAGTAAACCCTGCCATCACATAGTCTCTCCTGTTATACTACACAAAGCACAGAGAGTGAACACTGAAACAACCTGCCTCATTCCAGTTTATATTTGTCCAACCTATTTTTATGTTACCCAAGTATTAGCTTTTATATCCTTTTACTCATGTACGAATTAATTGCTTTTGTCACTACCACTACTACTACTACTACTACTACCACTAGTGAACATCGAAATGGTACCTCACTAGTATTCACCTCACTCTGAGCCTTTATATACCCTCTGTGTCCATGTATTGTTTGTAATGGCTTTATAAAGCTCCTGGAGAGCGAAACGTTGCCTAAAAAAATGTCACATTAGTTGCACTTGTGTCCTTTTACTTTACATATTGTCGGTAATTCTACCAACTTTATTACAATCTGTCGGACACCGCAACATAATGGACATTTCATGCAGACGTTATTTGGACACCCTTCTTCGTGCTCACAGCTATCGCAACAGACACAACTTCCTACAAGATTGCCTGGCAAGAAGGGATCCCCAAGTCTACTCCTGGGACAACTTCCAACTCCAAGCACCCCTTCTCTCCAGCTACCCAAGCTTACTTAACTGAATTTTGCCGAAGAACTTTCTAACATCGTAAGGAAACCTTTGAAACTGCAAGGAATATGAGGGCCAATCTTCAGATTGACCAACACACTGCTGAGCATATTCTCAGCACAGTCCCACAAACTAACCTCCAAAAAGAAGATCAAACTCAAACCGCAAACTTCAGTACCTCTGCACTAACAGTCGGTGGAAGGAAATGGGACGCGAATCCCTGATAAACAACTTATCGTCACGCACCTTTAAACCCACTACGAGAAACAAGCACTGAGTCTGGGACTCAAATTTACCACCAACATACGCAAACCTAACTATCAACTCAATTTGTTACCAGGACCATAGACACAGTGACAGCAACTTCCAGAAGGGTTATATACAGGGCCTTCTCACTGCAGCTTTATGTGAACCTTCTTCTTCTAATCTTCCTAGAAGATACATCACTGCCCTTAAGGAAACCCCGCCAACGACCCCAACATTATCGTCACCACCGCCGACAAAGGAGGTGGAGTCGTCATACTCAACACCCGTGACTACAACACTAAAATGATGGACCTTTCGAATGATCAATCTACATACGAACCTATCAGCACTCAACAGTGGGAGACGCCCCACCAAAGACTTTCTATACAAAAGCAGACAAATACTCAACGCACTAGAGAAGAGAAGAAAAATTCTGTACTTGTTACCAAGCAACCCCAAACCAGCACACATGTTGGTTTACCCAAGACCTAAACAAATATTCCTCTCAGATCAATCACGTCAGGAATAGGCAGTGCTCCACACAAACTAGCCGGAGTTCTTGCCAAACATCTTTCCTGCCTTCTGGGACCATCAGCCCCGCTCATCTTAAAAAACTCAGGCGACCTTCTCAACCCCCATCCGTAACCTCTCCATCCGTAACAAGAAACTAAGGCAGTTTGGATGTGACTTCCCTCTTCACAAAAGTACCTACCAAAAAAGCCATCGAGGTTTACTACGTAAAGTCAACCAGGACCCTTAATCTTCCTTTACCTCCCGGAGATTTTGTTGACTTGATTGAACTCTGTGTTAACTTCAACTGTTTTTCCTTCAATAACAAGCTCTACAAACAAACCCACGGCATGGGAATGGGGTCCCCAATAAGTGCCGTCCTAGCCAACTTATCTGGAACACCTAGAGTCCGAACCTTCGCCAACATCATCCCTTCAAGCGTCACTTGGTTACGTTACGTGGACGATGTCTCGTAATAACTCCAAAACGTTTTGATGTACGGGATCTTCAGGCAAGGCTCAACGCAGTTGAACCAGCGATTCAGTTTACACTAGAAGAAGAGTCCAATGACAAGCTACCTTTCCTCGACGTCCTCATTCCCCAAAGTAGACAACAAACCCAAAATTTCAAGTTTTATCGGAAACCCACCAATAAGAATGATCTCACACACTTCTATTCCAGTCAAGATACCAAGACCAAAAAAGGCATCATCATCGGGTTTTTCCTAAGAGCTTACCGAATTTGTAGTCCTGAGTTTCTTGACGAGGAAAGTATTACATTTACCAAACATTCACTGAGTTACAATTTCCTTCTTTTTTCATCAAAGACTGCAAGAAAGAGCTCTTCAGTTTATCAATTCTCCACGCATCAACACCGCTCCCAACAAAGTTATAATTCTTCCCAACAGCCAGGTTGCAATAAAAGTCTCAAAAGTACTTTCACAAGCTAACACCAGAGTCGCCATCGCTTCTACACTTCAATAAAGGATTAACCAGGACAAAACCCAAGGCACACGAACCAGTCAATGCAGGAGTTTACACTATACCCTGTGGAGGCTGTGACAAGATCTACGTAGGTGAAAAAAGCAAGAAACCTCGACACCCGCCTCAATGAACACTTTTACGCATGTAGGAACGACAACTTAAACAACGCCTGTGTACAACACCGAAATTCCACCAATCATCTTATGAAATTCAGAGACGCCCCAAATTTGTGATAAAAGAAACTAATTTTTCCCCACACGCAAGTGCCTTGAATCAGCACTGATTTGCTGTTTCGAATACAATTAAAAAAAAACAACGGCAGCTTCACCATCTCCGAAGTCTTAGCAAGAATCCTCCCGAAAACAGTAAACCCTGCCATCACATAGTCTCTCCTGTTATACTACACAAAGCACAGAGAGTGAACACTGAAACAACCTGCCTCATTCCAGTTTATATTTGTCCAACCTATTTTTATGTTACCCAGTATTAGCTTTTATATCCTTTTACTCATGTACGAATTAATTGCTTTTGTCACTACCACTACTACTACTACTACCACTAGTGAACATCGAAAAATGGTACCTACTAGTTTCACCTCATCTGACCCTTTTATATACCCTTGTGTCCATGTTTGTTGTAATTTTTGATAAAGCTCCTGGAGGCGAAACGTTGCCACAAAAATGTACATTAGTTGCCTTGTGCCCTTTTACTTTACATATGTGGGTAATTCTACCAACTTTTTTTACAATAAAATATTTGTTAGGTTGTGAATAGCGGGGGAAGGAGACTTTTTAACCACGGGGGGGGGGGGAGGGGGTAACCCCCCGGGGAGGGGGGGGGAGGGGGTTAAACCACCGGGGGGGGGGAAGGGGGGAATTTTATGGGATTCCTAATGTAAATACATGATGTATTTTATGTGTGTGCTATGTATTTCATGAGTGCCCCCCAAAATTTTTTTGGTGGGATTACACCTAAATGTGGGAGGGAAAAGGGGCTGTGTCTGGGTGTCTGATTCGTCACTCTGTCGGGATGTACAGGATCCCCGATTTTTTATATAGTGTGGTAATTCTGTTGGGGGCCCCAACGGTTTTGGGACACGCATTAAGACTTGGGACTTTTCATGGGATATGGGAAAAGTAGGGTTGTGCCACACGTAGTTGTGGGTGGTGTGTCCACTTGAGGGACGGAGGGTTGTTAACTATTATAGGTTATTTAGGGTTTTTTTAATTATTTTTTTCATGTAATGTTTGTTTTAAATAAAAATAAAAAAAAGAAGTGGCGAAAGCTACAACCCTTAAAAAAAAGTCCAAGACTTTTTATGTTTTTATGCCTTTTAAACTGGGGGAACTTATAGCTCACAAAAGTGACTATAGGTTTGTGTTTGTAGTTTAGGGCAAATTTAAATTTTCATTTACTGGGAGCAGCGACAAGAGTCATGATGATGGCGCTGTGTAAAGTGACGCAACCCCCTTGTTAATAACCAGGTCTACATATGTCACAAAACCCCCGATTTCTAAAGGGAATATATCCGATGTAGAGCAAAAACAAACATTTTACCAAAAGAAAGAAATGAAAAATAGAACAAAAAAAGAATACAAAAATTTACAAAAAAAATTTTAAATATTTGCAATTTGAAAACTTTCTATTTGGGTTATTTTCCCACCGAGATGTATATCATAAAAAAAAATTGGGGCAAATTTTTTGAATGCCCAAAATGTATATAACTTAGTAATACCTAACACAGGAAGTGATGATCCAAATCATTATCTAAAACTTTTAAAGTCCTTCAGAATTAAAAACATATAATAAAAATTTTTTCACATGTGCCCCGGGGGACTTGATTTATTTTTTTAAAGTAAATAATACTACAATCATTGCTTCAAATCTCTTGAGAAATTTTCTTGGGGGTGAAGTAAATCACAGAGTCCTAAATTTGCGGGCACAGTTCTGCATGGTGAGGCAGCCAGCAAAATACGCACCCAGTCGCAGAAAATTTTACACAAATGTTTTTTTGGTGTGCCGATACTGCTTCGAACTGCAACATATCTCCATCGTCTTTAAGGGAAAGAGGGTTGGAGGTATTGCGTTTTTCAGGACTCAACTCTGGCTTCGGTTTCCGAATTCCATCACAAAGTGTTTTGCTCACACCCCAACAGCACGAAAAGGTCATAAAAACCATTTCCTTATAACTCCTTTTAATACTTAAGACACGTTTCCCTGGATTTTTAAACCCCCTTTGCCACAAGTTACTCTTCCCTCCATCCTTTCCTGGGGACGAGCCCTCCTCCCTTCGTTTACATACTAAATTTAAAAACCCATGAAAGTCGTTTCTTATTTTGTTCCATTATTTCTAAATGTCCGAACCCTTAAACAACCACTCTTCGCCCTCTGGTAATACTTTTAGAAAACCCGCACCTCTTAATCCCTATGTAAGAATTCTCTTATAAAATTCCCACTCTCGTTATTTTCCCCTTTTTGCGAGTGGTAATTTTGTACCCACAGACTTTTATGAACCACTCCCCTTTTTCCCCTCGTCAATCTATGGTTCATTTTTGTTTTTCATAGACCCATCTGCGGGCTAGTCCATCCCAAGTATCTGAACATTTATTTTCTCCATACTTCCTCCCTCCTGTCGGGTATCCGTTTTTCATTTCACCTTCACCTTACGTTTCCCTTGGGTTTAATTTAGATTCACTTTTTTTGCATCGCTACCTAACTGTCCATCACCTTTTAAAAACCTCTTCGAATTCTTAAAGTAGAGGGGGACATCACAACTGAGACAACCCCACTTTTTGTTTGAGTTTATCTTTCCAATCCCGTCCTCATTCACTTCTCCTATATCCCCATAAATATATATTTTAAAAACCATAAAATAATCAGGCATCCTTTTTTTTGGGACTTTTGCGGGGGAAAAAACTCACTCTCCCCTTTCCCATACACATATTTAGCCTCCTATCTTCGTAAAAATTTTTTCCCCTGCTTCCAAAACCTCCCCTCTATTCCATAACTTGTAAAATCTGCCCATTACCACTACCATCTATCAAGTTTTTTTTAAACCCAGAAAATTTTAAACAAAACTTTTTACTATTATCAAAATGCTTTTCATTAAAAAAGCTTCTTGACACTTGATCTAACTTTCCCCTCCCCTTCCTAAGCAATTTGTTCTTTTTCGATCCTGCTCTCCCCCCTAACTCTTAAAAATTTTTAATAAAAACACCCACACCCCTTACCGATATACATAACGGATTTTTCCCCCTATAATTGTACTTCTTTTTAAAACCCCTTTTGCCTTCATAAAAAGGAATTATGCATGCTCTCTGCTTTTTCTTAGGTCCCTTCCCCGTCTTCCTTCCTTTATTAAAAAAAAGCGACAAGTTTTATTTAAACCTGTTTTTTACAGTTCTGTCTTGATCTTTAAACCCCTTTCCTGTCTTGATATTTTTAAATCCCCTCCAACATCTGTGAACACCCCAATTTTGTTTTTTAAATGTCCCTGTTTCTCTTCAATCCTTTACTATTACTCTTACTATTTCATTTTTCTACCAATAGTTTTTAATCTTCCCAGAATACCTCCTCTAGTTTTAAATTGGAAAGTTTATAAATTAGTTAGCCTTTTATCCTTGTATCCTTTCCCTTTACTCCCCACTTACCACACTAAAAAAAAAATGGTCTAAAATATCTGTTCCCTCTTAAAAACAGTCATCCTTTAGTCTTCCAAAAAATTTTTATCCTCAAGCAAAACCCAACAAACTACTGCTTTTAATCTCTGTCATATCGTATATTAATATTTCTTCTTCTTAAAATATGTTTTTATTATTACCAAACCAAAATTCTCTAAAAAGTTCAGTCAAAAATCCTTCCTTATCATTCATCCCTGGACCCCAAAATTTATCTACTGCCTCCAAAAATTTTTTCTCTCAAACATTCAGCCCCTCTCCCCCAATTTACTCTCTCACTTCGTTCAAAACCCCTTTAACACTTAATTTTTTTAAAATTTTTCCCTCCCCCTCTCTCCCTTTTACACTTCTTATTCCCCAGGTGATAATATAACCCACTTTTCGCATCGGATCCTTTATTTTGTAGTGGAACCCCTTTCCTCTGAACAAAAAAATAAGGAAAAAATAAATAAAGACACGATAGGAAAATAAGAATAATGTTTAAAGGATTTTACAAAAATTTAAATAAAATAAAAAAAATGGCCTTCTTCTTTGGTTGGGCAGGAGTAGGTAAGGCCCGGATAACTTTGATATTATTGATGTAGGTTATCCGGGGGCGGATGGGATTCCATTTTTTGGAATCCCCCTAATTGGGGAGCCCCACAAGTTAAACGGGAAAGGGTCAGTAGTACCCAATAATGTTAAAAAGTCTCTTAACAATGTTTTGCCCCTTTATCGGGCGTCTATCCTGGATGACCACCCCCGGAACAGAGCTGGTAATAAGAAAAAAAATAAACTGGTTATCCATGGTCATGAAATATAACTTTTAAAAAATGGAAAAGAATATAAATGCCAAAATCATTACTGGTAACCAGAAAAACAAAAAAAAGGAACAAACAGAAATATCCGGGTAGATCACCCTCCAAATTAGGAAAAGATGGAGGTGAAGTGACTCCCCAAATTAAACCCCCACACAGGTAAGGTCAATATTACCAGGAGTAAAAATTTTTAAACAAATCGACCCCAAAACTAGTTTCGCCCCACCCCGCAGAGGGGGGGGGGGGTGCGCGACGTAACTCGCTAATGGTTCCTGGTTGCCTGAAAAACCCTTTAAACCCCCATTAGTCTATTTTCCCCCTCACAATTTAATCCCATAATCTCTGAACATTCGCCCGTTGACCTGAAAAGGTGCGGGGTGACACTCCCCTTGTGGCCTTTGGAGGGACTTTTATTTTTCCAAACAGGGCGCAGTCTGTTGGAAAAGGCGTTTGCACAGGGTTTGTGATTGAATTGTTGCTGGTGCGATGCGCCTCGTCGCACAAGTGCTTTTACCGCAAATTATCCGTGACCCCTATGGTGTTGCGGATCAAAAACTTTTATGGGGTGGCACTAAATGGTGCCTATCGTATTTTGTCAATTGAGATCAGCGGGATGAAATGAACGGCTGGTTGACAAGTACCGGACAGGAGCGTGGACGTTAATTCGGATACTGTTCGCAAATGACTGTCAAAAGCATTACACATGGGTTAAAGTCCGAAATGGCCATTTGGGGCGGACGAGACTGATCTGCGGTATGTATTTGAACAGATGGACCGTACACCTGGCTATGGGGTAAATGGACGGTGGGGGGTATCCCGGGTTGCCGGATGGGAGTTCACGATCAAGATGGCGTTGAGGCATGCCATCCCCTCTTACGTCATACTGGAGCATTTAGGACACAGGTAAGGTGTACACGCTGGCAGCGAAACGTTAGGTTATGGGTGCATAGACCATATGGCGGCCCCCCGTGTGGGAGATGGAGCGGAAAAAAAGGACCCAGGTATGGATGGGGAAAGAACAGAACCCGAGGGGGATGCTGTGAGTACCTGTACATATAATGGCACTTCCTGGGGGTGGGAAGTGGAGCGTGAGGCCCCTGGTGGGGTACCAAACCATTTACGTCACAGTTATGGGAAATGAGGCATCTGCCTTTTGGGGAAAGGGAAGATGTCAGATGGTGCTGCGGGTGAGGGAGGCCTCCGGGAAAGGAGGAAAAAACCTTTTAGAAGCAGGTTTTTTGAGGTAACTTGAGCTTGTAGGATTTGTTAGATTGAAGATGACAAAAATTGGGAAAAATTGGGCGAAAAGGGAAAGCCGCCGGAGTGGTGGGAAATGTTGAGGGAATGCTGAATTCACAGGGGGGGCATCCGTGAGTTAGAAAAGGATGCAAGTGGTCAACCCTAAGAGGGGGGCGACATATTCCGACTCGGATGTGTTTTGACCCCCCCAGGACCGGGGGAAAAAGCCGGGGTTGATGTGGTGCGTGGGGGCTCTAAAGGTACGGGTCAGGTGTTTGGGCAGGGGAAGCCACCAGGGCAGTGGAGAGAAAAGTGGACGAAGCAGACACATGAAAGCATGCATTAAAGGTGAAAAGGGAGGGGTGAAATCCATAAATAGTTTCCGGTGCATGCATGAATAATGGATTTTGTCGAGTAGAAGCGTCTGTGGGTAAAGGATTTTTAAGACGTTTTGCTATAGAATTGTTTTTTTTTGCAGGAAAATAATTTTTAAGTGGGAAAAGGAATTTGGGGGTGGATGGGTACAAGTGTTTGTGATGTATTGGAGCGAATGAAGGGAGGGGGGAATCCCGATCCGAGAGCGAGCCCCTTTTTTGTTCTTAGGAGTGAAGAAGGGGGGGGGGGGGGTTTTTGTTTTAAGAAAAGATGGGTGGTGGAGAGGGAGCAGATGGGAGTCGTTTGTGTGTATGTGCCGGCTGAGATGAGTAAGGGTAAAGATTTAAATTTGTAATAACGTATTTTGGGATATTATTTGCGGTCTTACCTTTGTGAAAATAGTTGGTGGCGACGGAACTGGTTTGCGCAGGAAAGGGTGTGGAAAACCGGAGGGGCAGGGTGTTTTTTGGGAGGTTTTGGGGATCTATTGAGAGGTGTGGGATTGAGGGGAAAAGTTTGAGGGGGATTGCGGGTAGAGCCAAAAATTCATGAAAGGGATATGTGCACGATTTGATAGGTTTATGTGACAAAGGGGAGTGGGGGTGACGCGGGTGCAGCGGTGAATGTGTTTTTTCGATCATAGGGGGTTTTATGCTGAAAAAATTGGGGGCGGTTTTTCCTAAAGATATTTGGGGGGTGGAAGCTGAATGTACGACTACTGGGTGAGGGGGTAGGGGGGGGATTTTGAAGTTTGGGGGGACTTATGGGGGGGGGGGGTAAATGCAAGGATTTTTGGGGTGGTGGGATGGGGTTTTCGGGGAAAAAGGGGTCAGGCAAAATTATGTGCGGGAGGGGAAAGAAAAGGCAGGATGACATAGGGTTAACTTAAGGGGGGGGTTTCAGGGTTGTTTTCAGAGGGGTGCGTGACAGGTGTGTTCCAATAGGGAAAATTTAAGCATTAAAGGGCAGATAAGGGGGTATGACAAAGAGAATTTGATGAGGGGGAGGGTGCAAGGTGGGTTTGAGGGGCGATTTTTGGGGGACAGGCCCTCAGCCCCGTGTGTTACGGGGTCAGCGGAGACGCGGTTTTGGGAAGGAAATTGATAAGCGGTAGTACACGAGAACTTAGGGGGATACGAAGGGCAGGAGTTGCGAACTACTGAGGGGAGAGTGGTTTTTTTGGATAGTTGGGTTTGGGAATATATTTGGGAGTGTAGGAGTGAACGGTGAGATTTAGAGAGATTGGGGGGAAAGTATCTTGTGTGCTGGAAAGGGAAAAGGTTTGTATGGCAGGGAGGGGGGTATTTAAGGGGGGGGGTATGGAGGCTTTTTTTTGGGAATATGGGGAGAGGGTTTTAAAAACGCCCGGATAATGGGTTACCTTGAAAAATTTTAGTAAACATGGAATGTTTGAAGGATTTTTTTTGTGAACCTGAGAAAGTGTGAAAAGTGAGGGGAGGATGGGTGAGGGAGCGTACCCCAGTTAGTATTGACCAAAGGGGAAGGGGCCCCCCTCAGGCAGAAAACTACAGGGCGTTGTTTATTGATTGTTTTATAAGATATTGCAAAAATCTTTTGGGGGAAAAGGCGAAGTGCTGATAGAGTTGTTGCGAGAGGTCAGTATGGGGTGCCGGAAGGACGTTTTATGAGAACAGGAATAATAAAAAAATTTTGTGGAAAAATATGGAGGGGGAGAAAGAAAGGGGGGGGGGGTTAGCATTGGATTGGCAGGCTGCTATGATTTTTAGAACGAAAGGCACTGTGGCATACTTACGGAGGCGGGGGTTTTGGGGGAAGAGTGGTACGTTGGATTGAGACTTTTATAATAGGGGAGGGGTAGTGTTTCAGGTGAATGGGAAATTGGGGGAGTGGGTTTCAAAGGGGAGAGCAAAGGGAGGGTTGTCCCCTGTCTCAAAAATGTTGTTTGCTTGTATAAGGACCCTTTTTTGGGCAGGGGGGCGATGTTTAGGGGGGTACGTGGTGTGGAGAATGGTGGGATGGGAATTTTAGGGTATGTGGTGAATACAACAATTCTAATTTAGGGGGAGGAAAGTTTTTAAATGAGGTGGAGGATGTAATTTGGGGGTTTTGAAGGTGTTTTCAGGGTTTAAAAGTGAAGTGGAGAAATCAAATTTTGGTCTTGGGGATTGGGGAGGAGGGGGGCGATGGGGAAAAAGCTGTGGTTGGTGGTGGTGGATAGATAAAGGTTGTGGGGTAATTTTTTGGGGAAGCCGGGGGGGGCACGGGTTTAATTCTGGGAGGGGAGTGGATAGGTTGGTGGGGTTGGTTTAAAAAGTTTTGAGACCCTTTCATTTGACGAACATCAACGTGTAAAAGGGGAATGTGTTTTTTATAGTATGGTCTGGTGTGGCCTATATCCGTTGGGAGGACCCCGGGTTAAATAGAATGCAAAAAAGGTTTTCCGTATATATGGGGTTCTGGGTTTTGATTGGTTTGGGTAGAAGTGTTTTTATGCTACCGGTCGACAAGGTGGATGGGTTTTAAAAAATAAAATTAAGGGGTTTAAATGTTTTATATTTTTAAAAGGGGGTTTCTCCGAGTGGAAGGTCGGGGGGAAGGGTGTGCAAAACATTATAGAGGAGGCCGGGGGGTGGGTAGGGTCAGAGGTTAAAGATGTAGGATGTGCTGAGAGCTTTTTGTATGTTTGAGATCCCATAGGAACGGGTAGGTGTTCTGGAGCGTGCTGTAGGGGTGAGGGTATTTCAAATGTTTAGGGCATAACCCAAGTATGCATGGGGGGGACATTTGGGTAAGGTTGCGGTTGGTGGCTCAACCAAGAGTGAGAGAGGTAATGTTTCGTTTAAATTCATGGAATACTGCCCTCTGGGGCGGTGCTTCGGGAGGGGGTTTTGGGGGGAGGGCGTTGTAGGGTGGTGGGGATAGGGAGACAGCTTTTATGTAGTTTAAAATTTTTTAAAAAATTGGAGTTTATACGGGGTGGATGGGGGGATTTTGAGGGGGTGGGGGGGGGAGGGATATCGGTATTAAGGGGATTGAGTTTAAATGTGGGGGGTGTGGGAAAAGTCTGTGCAGCGGCTTTTGGTGTACATCATAACGGGTTTTTTTTTTCTTTTCATGGGGATGAGGGTAAGGGATTGGATGGGCGAAAAAAGGTATTGGGGAGCAACATATACAAAAACTTAGTTAAAAGGGGGGTTATGGAAATAGAAAAAAACATAAGAATTAAAAACAAGGGAAAACTGCGAAGGCCACGGCCCCGGGGGCAGGTCCAAATCCCACCGGGTTAACCAATGCACCCAACCCTTTGGTCAGGTCACATTGACCAAGGGGGGAAAAAACGGGGCCCGACCCGTTAAAAGCTATCAGGCTAACCACACCCACCCCCATCTACTAGTATTTTTTTCCCAACCATTTTTAAAGCTACACAAAGTTTGGCCCCTATAACGGTACTTTGGGTTTTTTTCCACTCTCCACAACTCTATTACCAAACATACTTTCCTAAATTTTCCCCCTGAAACTGAATTTTTCCAATTAAAAAACCTTTCTGCGGTCCGTCGGCTAGATTTATCAGACACTATTTTAAACCCCTTTATTTATTCCTGTCTTCCACTTAAAACCTCAATATTTCCCCCTAATTCACGTTTTTCTGAGAGGCGTTTCAGGCCCTAGTTACCCAAGGAAGGTTCTGAAAAGGGATCATCTTTGTCATCCCCTTTTTACTTTTTTAGAGAATTTTTTCCATCTGTAATACGGTGACCAAAAAGTGCAGCATAATCTAAATGAGGCCTAACCAAGGATGTATAGAGTTGAAGAACAACCTGAGGACTCCTATTTTTATGCTTCTTGATATGAAGCCAAGGATTCTATTAGCTTTATGCGAACACTTATGCACTGTTGTCTTGGTTTCAGATTACTGCTAACCAGAACTCCTAAATCTTTTTCGCAATCCGTAATATTAAGATCTACATTATTTAGTTTATATGTGGCATGGTTATTGTCCTGTCCAACATTTAGAACTTTGCATTTGTCTATATTAAAACTGCATCTGCCACTTCTCCGACCACTGCATCAGTCTATTCAAATCTTCCTGGAGTGCTCGAATGTCCTCGTCAGAATGAATTCGACGGCCTATTTTGGTGTCATCGGCAAACTTGCCGATGTCGCTCTTTATGCCTCATCTATGTCGTTTATGTAGATTGTGAACAGCAGGGGGCCCAACACTGACCCCTGTGGAACACCGCTCGTGACGCTTCCCCACTCTGATTTCTCCCCATTTATGCAAACTCTCTGCTGCCTATTTGTCAACCATGCCTCTATCCAGGAAAAAATTTCTCCTCCTCCTGAAGGATATCGAAGTATGAATGTCAGAGGTTTGTTGGCGGAGTGAGGAAAAAAAAAAAAAGGGGGGGGGATGTGTTTGGATTTTCAGGGGTTGCACCGGGCTCGTCTCAGAATTTGGGAATGTATGAGGAGTTCCATGATATGGTGTGAAATGGCAGCGTAGTTGTGGAGTGTGTTTTAAGTAAGTTTGTGGTGGTTCGTAAGGGAAAAGTTGTTAAGATTTTTATGGACATGGAAATGAGCAATATTTGTGTGAATGTGAAAAGTATACGGTCATACTCAGGCTGGTATACTGATGTATGTTACGGATAAGTTAAATTTGGAATATGTTGTAATGTATTATCAGGATTGGTGGTTGTATTAAAGCAAAGGACATGAGGGCGTGATAAATATGTCTGTGTACCAAATGTACTGCTCATAATGAGATAATACAATGTGTGTGATTTTTATCATACATCAAGTGTATATAGCAGTATGTAAGAGAGAATTTCATGTACACAGTATGGGTTGTATATTAGTATTCGGTGAAGTTCAATGAATATTATTGACGAGTGATGGGTATATAAGGACGTGTTCATGTACAATGTGTTAAGTAGGGTTTGGATGGTGAGGCAAGAAATGCTGCGGTCTGTAGCATAAGAATATAGTACTTGTTTAAGTTAATGTTTAATAGTAATGACTATGTATATTTCATTATATGGTAGAAGAAGTTTGTTACTCAAAACTGGAAATTATATTTGAAAAATATTACTAAATATACGTGATTGTGTAAGTTCGCTTGTAGGATGATGTAGTGTTTGTTCGCTTGTGGGATGAATGCAGTGTTTGTTCGCTTGTAGGATGATGTAGTGTTTGTTCGCTTGTAGGATGATGTAGTGTTTGTTCGCTTGTAGGATGATGTAGTGTTTGTTCGCTTGTAGGATGATGTAGTGTTTGTTCGCTTGTAGGATGATGTAGTGTTTGTTCGCTTGTAGGATGATGTAGTGTTTGTTCGCTTGTAGGATGATGTAGTGTATGGAAGTGAGGTGGGAGGAATCATTTGTTATATTGTACTGTGTTTAGTTTTTCTGTGGTGAGGTGCGGAGATTGTTATTTTCTAACCTTTATTTGTTTCGTAATTATTGAGGTGTTATGTATTATGCATTTGATATGAAGTTTAATATACAACAATAGTAAGTGTGTAAAGAATTTTTGGATAATTGAGAATGTCTTCGTACATACAGTTTTATGTAAAATGTCAATACCTGTGACATTCTTTGGGTTATATTGCATATTGTGTTTATGGCTGCAGTTTTGGATGTAATAAACCCACCTGTATATGAAGCTGTGGACTGTCTTTAGTTTAGTTCTTATGTATAAGTTTAGTGCTACGGTGGGGAATGTGGAGTTTTCTTTTGTTATATATAATGGATACGTTTCATTGCTTACATTGTCTACATGTATAACTATGTATTGCGTTTTTCAATAAAATATAAAAAAAAAAAATCTCTGAATAAATATATTTCAATTCTCTCTTTTCCTTCCATAACTGCTACCCCTTCTTTAGCTCTATATCTCTCAGATACACCTGACAGTATCTCATTTATTTTCCCCAGTGAAACTCTCCTGGCCTCTTCAGCTTGGTATCGCTTAGAGTCAATACATCAAGCTTCATCTCCATCATATTTGCGATCATCTCTTTCTTAATATCTGCACTTCCTCCACACATATTCAAACATCCCAACTTTATAAATTTTTAATTATTCATACTGCATTTTAGTTACCTTTTATGACACGCATGACTTACGGAGGAAAGATTTTTCTACTTTTCTCTTTCAGAGAAAGGAAAATAAATAAGAACCAAGATATATAAGGAGAAATAGAAGAAACTCAAATGAGTGTGCATACCTATATTGGTATAACACAGACACACACCCACACACAGACACAGAGAGACAGACAGCAGAACAGACAGACGGAAACACACACAAAGGACACACACACACACACACAACACGAACACACACACACACACACACAACACCAAACACCACATTCTCCCAGCCTCCAGCGACAGAACAATTTTCACATTGCCTTAGCCACTCATAACGGCGAATCCCTACAAGATTCATGCACCAGTTTGAGACAAGGTGTTGTTCATGATCCGAGCCAGTTGGTAATGATTACACTTCCTCTTGTCTCGTACTTTCATACTAAATAAAGTGCTTGTGGAAGCTCGTGTTTTCAAACGGATGCGGTAAAGTAACCTTGAGCTTACCACTACCTCAGTATCCTTGTGTGTGTATTTTGTAAGTGTAACTCAGTTAATTGTAATCACCTATTGTGGTTTTATTGGTTCGATTTAATATCTCCTGGCCTCCACCTCCTTACTGATCGCTCTAGGTTCACTCTCTCCCTTGCTATCTATAAGCTTTAATACCTATTCTTAAAGCTATGTATGGATCCTCACCTTACACTCCGTCACTTCCCGTGTGTAGCGTGTGTGTGTGGTGTGTGTGTGTGTGGTGTGCGTGGTGTACTCACCTGTTTGAATACCCACCTAATTGCTGGTTGCTAGGGTCAAGTCATAGCTTCTGCCCCTGCATCTTCACTGAGCTTTATCAAACGTCGTCCCTCAAAACTAATGTATAATACCTGCACTCCACTAAGTCTCTTTAAGACTATTCCACTTTCCTGACAACCTCTAAGACCGAAGAAATACTCCCTAATATCCCTTTGACTAATCTGAGTCTTCAGCTCCAATTTGTGACCTCTTTTCCTGTCCCATGTCTGGAACAGTCTGTCTTTGTCCACCTTGTCAACTCCTCTCAGTATTTTGTCTATCGTTTATCATGTGTTTTCTAACCCCCTTGTCGCCAGTGCCGTGAGGCCACCAATTTCCCTTAAACCTTTCTTCGTAGAAATTCCGGTTAGCTTCCGGAACTAGTCTTGCTGTACACCTTTGCACTTTCTCTATTTCTGACCTGCTTGACCAGGTGTGGGTTCCAAACTGGGGCTGCATACTCCAATATGGGCCTGACGTACAACGTGTACAGTCTTGAACGATTCCATACTGAGGTATGGAAACGCTATTCTTAGGTTTGCAAGGCACCCATATGCTGCAGCAGTTATCTGGTTGATGTGCACCTCAAGGGATGTGCTTCAGTTTACACTCACCCCAAGATGCTTTTCCTTGAGTGAGGTTTGCAGTCCTTTTGCCACCTAGACTGATACTCGGAACACAACAATTACCCGACATAGAAGCGTGGACTTTCGATGACGTTTCGGTCCGACTTGACATTTACAAAGTCACCCTAACGAGAAGTGGAGTAGACGGTATATATAGGCAGGAAAGGTATTGTGGTAGTAGTAGTAAGTTAAGTAAGTAGTAGTAGTAGATAGTAGAAGTAGAAGTAGTAGAAGTAGGAGTGGTGGTGGTGGTAGTGGTAGTGGTAGTAGTGGGAATTTAAGGAGAGGAAGCCAGTCCAACTACAAAGAAAAGGGACACTGCAAGGAGCTAGTGCCCACAGAAGAGAGCAAGTGCACAGAGGTGGGGGGAGGGAAGTGAAGAAATAAATAATGAAGGAAAAAGAAACACGAGACAGAAGAAAGAAAGACAACCCAGAGAGAAAAGAGGAAAGAGGACAGGGGAAGAGGGAGAAGAAGAAAATAGGAGGAAATCAGGTTAAGTCACAAGTGTTCTGAAGTTTGGAGCATGTTACAATGTAGTGGAGAGGAAGGCATCTACAGAACGAATGCCAGGACAAGATTCATACAATGAAAGTTTTGTATTAGAGAGGCTTCAACAAGACGGCGACTGTTAAAGATGGAATAGGGAAGACGTTTTTCGCGGAAGACCAGTCAATAAGGATGCTGTGATCTCTGACGTGACAGAACAGAGCATTATTATGTCGGTCAAGCCTAAAACTATTTTTGTGCTCCCCCTAAGTCTCTCAAAAGAGATAGACCAGATTTTCTCCAAAGTATTAAAGAGACAGGAGGAAAAGAAATAGAGTAGACACCAGAACATCTGAAGAGGGATTGAGAGGTAAGAACGAGAATAGTGCGAATAGTGTTAGATTGTCGAAAGTACGTTTGATTGTCTAAGGCGGACGAGAGAACTGTTGAATTAGGAAGACTGGAAAATGTAACCCTGTGCGGGTTATTTGTGAATCGTTCCAGTCCACGGTATTGGTGCCTTTTTTTATTAGACTATACTCTGTCAGCGGTCTTCATGGCCCCTCCCCTGTCTTCATGACTCTGCAATTGGCGGAGTTCAAAATCGAGGAGTACCGTTGCTGACCAGCTGCAGCCTGTCCAGGTTCCTTTGTAGTCCCTGCTGAGCCTCATCCGATTAATTCTCATCATTAACTTTTCACATCATCTGCAAAGAGGGACACTTATGAGTCTATTCCATTCCGTCATGTCATTCATTTCATATATAACCCAGAAACAGCACTGTCCTAGGACTGACCCCTGTGTAACACCGCTCGTCACAGGCGCCCACACTGACACCTCGTCACGTACCATACTCGTTTTGCTCCTTGGCAGGTATCCTCAGATCCATTGCAAGCTTTGTTGTTATGCCTGCCTCATCCTCCTACTTATGTACTAGTCATTTGAGAAGATCTGTGTCGAAGGCCAAACTTGTAGTCCAAGAAAATGTAATCCCTTTCACGACTTACACTTTCCGTTACATTGTCAAAAAGCTCCAGCAGGTTTAGTGACACAAGGGATTCACCTTCCTTGAAACTGAGCTGGTTGTTTATAAATCTTGAGTTCCTTTTTTAAACGTCCGTGTGAGTGTACTCATCAAAGTGTATGACATCTGTACTCACCTAGTCGTGGTTGCAGGGGCCGATTCATAGCTCCTGGCCCCGCCTGTGTGTATGGTAGTTGTGTGCGTGTGTATGTCTAGTATGCGTGCGTATTGTGTGAGTGAGGGACACGGAGCTCGAGACGCGTATGTATCGCGTGTGCGTGTACATGTGGTGTACTGAGTCACGTAGGTTTACCGTGTGTGCACACAATGCGTGTGATGTATGTGGTTGTGTGTGTGGTACATTTGTAGCATGCGTAAACGTGGGGGTGGGTTGTACGTGTGCGTGAAACGAGATGGGTGTACACATACCAAATGCTCGAAGACGATATTACGTGGGGGTGAACGTGGGGGTAAGATGTGCGCGTTCATGAACGTGTGGTGGGGTGTGTGTCAACGCGTTCGTGGACGTGTATTACGTGTTCCGTGGGATGTGCTGTACATGCGTGAACGTGGGTGGGTGTAACGTTAATGCGTGAACTGGGCGAGTGACATTGTTCTGAAAGTGTGAGTTTCAGTGAATGAGCGTGTTTGTGTGTGTGTTCTTGAATATGGGTGTGAATACGTGTGTAAGTACGGAAGTGAATAATGCAATGGGTATTTAATACTGACAAAGTTGATAAGTACGACACATAAACAGCAGTTAGGTATCTTATTCGATAGGTTTAGCCTACCCAGTAGCCTTCTCATCGAATGTATAAGAGATTTAGGCAGAAGTAGCAGAGACTGTGAAGACGATTGTACTCACTCTATCACCATTGTAAGAATATTGGGTATATTATGCGATCTTTAGTCTTCTTGTTGAATCCCGCAACTTTAGTCAAACAAAAGTCGCAGTCATCATGTGTCATCTGCTCCCATCATATCTTGGTACTCCAAAGGGCATACATTTAAGTTTTCCAACTGACCACATTTGGAGCTTACTGATGCGACTCTTGCAAGCTTTGTGTGGTGCAAATGGTTTGTCCTGGTCTCCAAGTTTGCTGCCAAAATAAGCAAAGTAGCAGCACTTCAATAAAGGACTAATGTTGCTCCGGGAATCTGAAGGTGTGAATTGCCTCGAGACATAGCAAAATATGTCTGGCAAATTTATGCAGCCTCTAGACATATTAATAATCTGAAAATAAAGAAAAATATATTAGATTTAACATTTAAGTTAATATAAGGTAAGCATTTTGATTGGTAATATACCACTTTCTCATTTACCATAGAGTCAATAAAAAAATCATTCAGACCAGTGTTATGTACATATTAATTCAGAAAAATATCTGAAAAAAATATACCTTCAAACGTATAAGAGAAAATTATAGAAAGGACTTAGTTTTTAACGAGCTCTTGCTAATTGACCAGTTTTACCTATTCGGCACAACGTATATATAGCAAACAATACCCACAACCCAGCAAACCGCCCCGACGGGATCACCAAATCTATCCTGAAGAATGGCAAGCTCCTTAGCATGGGACTATACCTGTGTGTGTCCACAACTGGGCTGATCACCTATATCCAGCACAGTGGGGGGCGACAGGGAGCCGGCCTGACCACAGGGATAGTACAAGATTCAGCAATACAAGGGACATTAGCAACAGTATCAATTTGTCCCCAGTGGGATCGGAGACCCCTTGGGATCCATGGGGAAAAAATGCCACACACGTTTCCTTTTTTTAAAAGAAAATTGGGTCCAGACTCATCGACACCACCAGGGACCAAGGGCGGCCACTTTCATGTTTCCAGCGCCTCAGCGTCGCCATCCAGAGTGGAAGATGCTTGCCTGCTACTTGGCTTCACGTCCAGCCACGGAGGAGCTGGAGGACGATTCATCATCTTTGTATAAAGTTTGCGCGGATTGGTTAGTGTCAAGAGTGGTGATAGGGAGATGTTTTCTTATAACGAGTGTGTATTGATGTAGAGAAGTAAGTAGAAGGGTGTTGCACGATAGAAAAGTGGTAGAAGGCGATCTGCAGGGGGTGGGTGGGGTGTGGTGATGTAGAGAGAAGAAGGAGTTGGTGAGCAGAGTACACAGGTGGTGGGGACATAGCGGGCGGGAGAACCCTTTGAGCGGAGTGTTATCGCGGATGTGGTTTAATGCGGAGGGGTTATTTTGTCTTGGCTTCTTGAGGGATGTAGTGGTCCCGGGCGATGTGCCATCGTAAAGAGGGTGGTACTAGCGCGAGTAAAGATGATGAGAGAGAACCGCGAGGCGAGAGAAACAGAATGCTACACGTACTGTAGAGGTACAGGGGGTGGTATATAGATAGTATACTTAGTACGTATAAAGTAGAATAGATATATATAAAGCTATTGTACATATGTTCTTAGAATTAAGATTTATAAATAATTATAATATATATATATATATATATATATATATATAGATAATATATATAGATATAAAATATATATATAATATAATATATAGATGTTGATGGAATAATATTATATATTCAATTAGCAAGAATTCATTTAAAATTAGTTCCTTTTTAAAAATTTTCCCTTATACATTTAAAGATATATATTTTTTTCATTTACGATAATATAAAAATTAAAGATTTTGTACCAAAAGAACCTCAAGAAACTTACCTACCTTTATTATAACAAGCGCAATTTAATTTAGTCTAATTCAACTAAATATATTTTATACAAGTTTGAAACAATTTAATAATAAACAAAAATAATGAAATACATTTTTTTCGTTAGGTTCAGAATGATTTTTGCGAAAGTATTGCATAGACAAATGAGTGTAAAAAGGAAGCGTGTATTTGTGTTACATGATGGTAGGATTGTTGGTGTCTTTCTTCTGTCTCATAAACATGCAAGACTTCTGGTACGTCTTGCTACTTCTACTTACCTTAGTCAACTACACGTGTATCAACACCTGTATGTATACACACTCATCTGAATTTTTTTTATTTTGTCTTATTCTTGTTCTTATTACTTTTTATTTTATATCCATGGGGAAGTGAAATAAGAATTTTTTCTCCATAAGTCATGTGTTGTGAAAGTCAAGTAAAATGCCGGGAACAATGGGCTAGTAACCCCTTTTCACGCATATCTTACTAAAAAGGAAAAGAAGAAAACCGTCAAAGTGGGATGTTTGAATGTGCGTGGATGTTGTGCGGATGATAAGACATGATTGTAGATGTTATAAATGAAAAGAAGCTGGATGTCCTGGCTCTATGTGAAACAAAGCTGAAGGGGATAGGAGAGTTTTAGTGGGGAGACATAACTGGGATAAAATCAGGGGTTTCTAATAGCGTTAGTGCTAAGGAAAGAGTAGCAATAATGTTGAAGGATAAGTTATGGCAGTAAAAGAATATAAATGTGTAAGTTCAAGGATTATGTGGAGTAAAATAAGGATTGGATGTGAAAAGTGGGTTTTTGTAAATATTTATGCACATGGAGAAGAGAGAAGTGTAGAGAGGAGAGATTTTGCGAGTGTTGAGCGAGTGCTTAAGAAGTTTTGAACCAAGGAGAGAGTACTTATGGTTGGAGATCTCAAAGCTAAAGTGAGTAAATATGTTGTAGAGAGAGCAGTAGGTAAATTTGGGGTGCCAGGGGTAAATGAAAATGGAGAGCCTTTAATTGAACTATGTGTAGAAAGAGATTTGGTAATAAGTAATACATATTTTATGAAAAAGAGGATAAGTAAGTACACAAGATATGATATAGCCCGGAATGAAAGTTTGTTAGATTAAGTCTTGGTGGATAAGAAGTTGATGCGTAGGCTTCAGGATGTACATGTTTATAGAGGGGCAACTGATGTATCGGATCATTATTTAGTTGTAGCTACAGTTAGAGTAAGAAGTAGATTTGACAAATGGAAAATGGCAACAGCAAGTAAGAGAGAGGTGAAAGTTTATATTCTAAGGGAGGAGGAAGTTAAGGTGAGATATAAGCAATTATTCGCAGAAAGATGGGCTAGTGCAATTATGAGTAGTGGGAGGTGGGGGGGTTGAAGTGGGTTGGAATAGTTTTAAAAATGAAATATTAGAATGTGGGTCAAATGTTTGTAGCTATAGTAGAGTTGGTGCAGGAGGAAAGAGGAGTGATTGGTGGAATAATGAGGTAAAGGGTGTGATAGAAGAGAAAATGGTAGCATATAAGAGGGTTTTACACAACAGAAGTGATGCAAGAACAGCAGAGTATATGGAGAGTAAAAGAAATGTGAAGAGAGTGGTGTGAGAGTGCAATAAAAGAGCAAATGATAGAGTGGGAGAGGCACTGTCAAGAAATTTTGCTGAGAATACGAAAAAAATTTGCAGCGAGATAAACAAGTTAAGAAAGCCTAAGGAATGAATGGATTTGTAAGTTAAAAACAGAGTAGACGATTTAGTAGATTGGAGATGGAAGTATTGGGTAGTTAACAGGAAGATTTCGAGGATTTTTGAAATGTCGATGAAGCAAGGTAGGCAGTAACTTAATGCACTGGTCAGGGAGGTAGAATATCCTTTAGGAGAGCAGGATGTGAGTGTGGGGGAGGTGCGTGAGGCATTACGTAGAATGAAAGCGCGTAAAGCAGCTGGAACTGGCGGGATCATGACAGAAATGTTAAAAGCAGGGGGAGATGTAGTGTTGGAGTGGTTGGTATTTTTCTTTAATTAATATATGAAAGAGGGGAAGGTACCTAGGGACTGTCAGAGACCGTGTATAGTTACTTTATATAAAGGGAAGTGGGAACAAAACAGAGTGTGAAATTATAGGGGAATAAGTTTACTAGTATACCTAGTAAAGTATACGTAGAGTTATTATTTAAAAGAATTAGAGGAAAGACAGAGAGCAGGATTCCAGATGAATAAGGAGGCTTTAGAATGGGTAGGGGATGTGTAGTTCAATTTTTTACATTGTAGCATATATGTTAACTGAATTTAGATAAAGGTAGGGAAGTTTTCATTGCATATATAGATTTAGACAAGGCATATGATAGGTTGGATAGGGAAGCAATGTGGCAGATGTTGCAAGTATATGGAATAGGTAGTAAGTTACTAAATTGTGTAAAGAGATTTTATGAGGATATTGAGGCTCAAGTTAGGGTGTGTAGAAGAGAGAGGATTACTTCCCAGTAAATGTAGGTCTTAGACAGGGATGCGTTATGTCATCATGGTTGTTTAACATATTTATAGATGGGGTTTTAAAAGAAAACAGATGGGATTAAATTATGGGATAGCAGATACAAAATAGAAGTTGAGACAGTTTCTGTTTGCTGATGATCTGCGCTTTTGGGAGATTCTAAAGAAAAATTGTAAAGGTGTGCGGACGAGTTTGCGAGGGTGTGTAAAGATAGAAAATTGAAAGTGATCATAGATAAGAGTAATGTGAAGAGGGTATCAACGATTCAGATAAAGAAAAAATGGATTTCACATTGGAGGGAGGGAGTACGGAAGAAGAGAATGTATACAGATATTTGGGAGTTGACTTGTCAGCAGAAAGGTTTTTGAAGGATTAGGTTAACCATAGAATTGACGAAGGAAAAAAAGTTGGTGCTTTAGGTGTCGGTGAAGACAAAAACGTTATCCTTGGAAGAAAAGAAGAGAGAGTATAGTGGTACCAACACTCTTATATGGGTGTGAAGCATGGTTTGAAATTGCTGAAGCAAAGAGGAGGCTGGAGGCAGTGGAGATGTCCTGTTTAAGGTCAATGTGTGGTGTAAATATTATGCAGAGAATTCGTAGTGTAGAAAATTTGTAAGAGGTGTGGAGTTACTAAAAGTATTAGAGGGCTGAAGAGGGGTTGTTGAGGTGGTTTGCTCATTTAGGAAGGATGGACCAAAGCAGAATGACTTGGTGAATGTATAAATCTGTTGGGAAGGAAGGCGGGGTAGGGGTCCTCCTAGAAAAGGTTGGAGGGAGGGGGGGTAAACGAGGTTTTGTTGGCGATGGACGTTTTAGGAGTGAACTGAGACAAATGTGTTTTGGGACCTGGCGAGCTGTGTATTGTTTTGTGAATGGATTCAGGGAAGCTGGTTAGCCGGACTTGAGTCCTGGAGTTAAAAGAGTTCAATGCCTGCTCTTTAAAGGAGGGGTTTAGGATATTGGCTGTTTGGAGGGACATCTACACTGCCGTATCTGAGCGCCTTTGCATAGACAGTGATTATGTATGAATAATGGTGAAAGTGTTGAACGATGATGAAAGTTTTTTTTTCTTTTTGGGTTTTTCTTTTTGGGTCACCCTGATTCGGTGGGAAACGGCCTACGTGTTAATAAATATATATGTCGTGCCGAATAGGTAAAACTTGCGATATTGGCTTAAATAGCAATGCTCTTTTTGCCGAATAAGGCAAACGAAAATCTGTGTATGCAATAATTTCTCAAAAATCATTCTGAACCTAACGAGAATTATATATTTCATTGCGTTTGTTTTTTAAATTATTGCAAGCTTATCTAAAATATATTTAGTTGGATTAGGCTAAATTAAACTGCGCTTGTTATGATAAGGTTAGGTAAATTTTCTAAGGTTGTTTTGGTGCAAAATTATTAAATTTTACATTACCGTAAATGAAAAAAATATATGTATTTAAACGTAGAAGAGAAATTTTTAGAAAGAACTTAATTTTAAATGAGTTCTTACTAATTGACAAGTTTTACCTATTCGGCACGACATAAATTTATATATATATAATATATATATATATATATTATATATAATATATATATAATATATATATATATATATATATTATAATAATATAATTACATATAACACACAATGCTTTGTTATATGTGTATTGTCATGAATATCATAACACTGTAATATATATATAAATCATATGTGATATTTGGACGATATCATGTTATAACGCGATGTATAATATGTCTTTTTGTGATATGCGGATATGTGGACATGTTGGTGTCAGTGCGATGTATGGACAAAATCATGTCATAATGTGATGCAGTAAGAATATCATATTTTAATGTAATATATGAACAGTATCATGTCATGACGTTATATATGAACATTCACATGTCATGACTTCATGTACTGACATGATGGCAGGATTTACCATCACTAGGCCTACATGTAGGCTTAAGAACGGTGAAGATTTTGTTCATAAAGAAATTAAGATATTTTTATATTAAAAGCAATTATCATGCGTGTGATATGAGCAATAGAAATACAACTCAGATAAAATATAACAGTTACTACTGTATTGTCACAGCCTTATGGTAGTCAAAATACTTTGCTAACTTACTTTATATGACGTAAGAAGACATTTTTTGGTATTAAATATTTATCTTAGATATGGCTACATAGGAGAAAAAAATATAAACTAAATCCTTCATTCAAAAATCATATCAGTCATAAGATGAACAATAATCATATATAAATAAATTAGTGTTGTAACACATCAAGTTTTGTTTTTTCAAGGAAATTCGCTGCTCGAGTTAGTCGATATCAAGATAATTCAAAATATCGTATTTCAGAGTCATTTGTGATAGGAAGGTGAACATTCTTACGTCATGTTCGTGCGAACACAAATTATCACTCACCACTGTATTAACAAATGATATACTATCATTTCTACTTTTAGAAATATTCCTTTGATATTCTTGTTAATTATTTGATGACAGAGCAAATGTTCCCAATTAATATCATACTTTTCTTCATCGTTAAACATTCGTGCAAAGTTTGCCAAGTTCCACTAATTTTACACCAAAAATGGATCAAGATAATCACTGCAGTTATCTACATGCATTATAGTTGTTAGAATACACAAATAACCCGCACATGGGAGATTGAAACGTTTCGGTCCGACTTGGACTATTAATTAGTAACACAGAAGCGAGAAAGCGATGGTCCAAGTCAGACCGAAACGTAAACATAAATTTCACTTTCCTGTGTAAGGGATATTTGTACATTGTTCCAGTCACGGTATTGTGTCCTTTTTGTTCATTGTGGATGTTCTCTGAATCACTATAGGCACTAGGGTTTATAATTGATGCAAAAAATATAAATAAAAAATCAGCACATTAACTCATTAGGAAGCAGTCGGTGTTCCAGAGAGATAATAAACTGTTCACTGACTTATAAATAATTAGTAACACAGAACCGCGTTAAATGGAGTGAATTCTGCTTGACACATTTGATGGTAATCTAGTAGATGTATCTCAATACTAGTTTTCTTGTCGACATTTGTGAATCTGTGCCAGACTATTTAATTCTTCTCTGTTCTTAGTCATCAAAACAAAGTGATTTCACAGTAACTATTACACAATATTGATGGACTGAACACATCGACTCAAGACTGAGGGACCGACTACCTCATACTCCTCTCATCTTTCGTTATTCTCTGTATTGGACTGAAGAAGCCACTGACTGGCGAAGCATTTCATCACTGAAGATTCCCAAGTGTTGTATATGTGTCTCATTTTTCAACTTGTCGGTTTTCAAAATCATTTTCATCACACTGCATTCCTTAAGGTCCTTGAAGTCTAGTTTCCAGTTACTCTCGTTCTACTCATCAGAAGTATTATACCATAAAACTGAGTATAGTTCTGTTTCAGCTATACATATTTGATCATAAAAGTTGTTTGGTTAAAAGCGTATTTTGGGCCTGGAAGTTTCTCAGAATTTTCACTGCCTTTTATTTTAAGCGACAACAGGAATTGTGACTCATGATTCTGATGCTCTGTATACCCTTTATTTTCCAGTTGTATAAGGAGTGGGGAACACTAATCTCAATAATATTATTGGGGATATTTTTAATTGAACAGAATCAACATTAACTCTGTATATTTTGTAAAACTTTATGCTCATCGTATAATTGTTAACAACTGTAGAGTAAGCGTTTATTTAGTGGAGCCGTGACCAAATGCCCACTCTGCTTACATGAACAATATTCTGTGTCATGCATCAAAGATATTTAAGAGATGATAATAGTGACAGTTTCATAACACTCAAGCAGTGAGAGCTGCCCACGTGCGCAGTGTTGCTACTCAAGTCACTTTATCATTAATGGATAATGTAGAAGGTTGTAGCAAGGGGGAGGCGGTTACGGCTCATTGTTTACAACGCCTTCATGTCAGTGTGAGTGGTACTAGCTTAATGCTGATGACAGTCACTCTGTGGAGTACTGACTTAATGCTGACAATACCTTAATATCAGTGTGACGGATACTGGCTCCATGCTGACGATACCCTCAAGAAGGTGTGAGGGTACTGACTCCATGCTGACGATACCTCAGTGGTGGAAAAGTATTGACCCCGGCTGACGCAAACAATGATGTAAGTAATTATCCTCAAGTGGCCTGGTGACGAAGATCCTCTTGACAACCTATCTTTTTGAGAACGTGTCTTTATGAACGTCTGAGATACGAAGACGCTTGATGAGAGTGTTCAGTGTGGTGGGAATGGTGGCATGAGTTACCCTCACCTGTCTTTTGAAAGGTGGGTGTAGAGGCATGAATCTTATCATCTTACGACTCCTGACAATCGTGCTGGGGAATGAGTCTCCTCTTGAGTACCCAACACCAGCTTCCTGTCGAGGTTGGTGTGGGAGCGTGAGTCCCCCACACCCACCTCCTGACAAGGCGGATATGACTGAGTCCTTCACACCCTCCTTCTGAAAAGTCAGCCAGGGGAGTGAGAGACCCCTCCCCCTCTCCCGCCTGCTGACAAGACAGGTGTGGTCAGCCAGGGGAGTGAGAGACCCCCTCCCCCTCCCCCTCCTGCTGACAAGACAGGTGTGGTCAGCCAGGGGAGTGAGAGACCCCCTCCCCCTCCCCCTCCTGCTGACAAGACAGGTGGGGTGGTCAGCCAGGGAGTGAGAAACCCCCTCCCCCTCACCCTCTGCTGGACAAGACGGTGTGGTCGCCAGGGGAGTGAGAACCCCTCCCCCTCTCCCGCCTGCTGTACAAGACAGGTGTGGTCACAGAACCACGGGAGATTGTAAAGAAGTATTCACAACCCTCCCCTATCCCTGCCTGCTGACAAGACAGTGTGGTCACCAGGGTTGAGTGAAGACTCCTTCCCCCTCTCAACATCTGACAGACTAGTGTCGTCACTCATATGAAAGACCCTTCCCTGCTCCTGCCTGCTTGACAAGACAGGTGTGGGTAACAAACATTTGAAACCACGCGAACCTGCCAGTGACGAATTAACAAAGGAAGGAAGTACACAAAACTCCTCATCCTAAGACTCAGTGTATACATCATCTTACTTTCGCCTGTAGACTAATTACACAACCCATCTGTCACTTGCAATACAGGCCTGTCTTTACTGGTTTGATATGAGAGAATATACATAGGTGATTTTCAAAACTCACTACTTAACATCGTGTTCATAGGTCACTGTTGTTCATGTGTGTCTGATGCTCTCACATATATCTACCTGTCTCGGCACTCTTGGCGGAATAATAGCGTCGTGCAACAGCATACTGTATTATATTTCTTAGGTGTGTATTCTCAGGATTGTCTCCTGTGTGCATCAGGCCTAATTGCAAGAGCTTATTGCGTTACTGTAATTGAACTGCTCGCTTACTATGGTGTTCAGTAAAGATTAATCATGGAATGTTATTTAGCGAAGTTCATGTTCCTCTCCCTAATCAACTAACCGCATAGTAATGTTTACTCACTCCCGACCTATACTCGTTATTGCCTAACTTATCTCCCATCATCTTACGTTTATCATCCAAGTGAATATTTCTAATCCATGTCTCATCTTTCTAGCTTTTCTTAGACTTTTCGCATCTGTCGACTTTCAATGTCAGTTTGTCACTATATTTTATTCTTTTTGCTTCTAAGTGTTTTCGTTTGATCATCTCCATGCTGTTTTCTATCTTTATGTTTTACATTAGTCCTCGATGCATAGTCTACCTTACATTCAGATTACAAGGGAATAGCTTCTCTTCCACCGGGTTTCTAGGTGTGGTAGCCTGTTTGATGCTCCCATCTAAGTCTCTTTAGTCATTTTACTGATTTTGAAGATTTTTACTTGTCAATCCATACACTGCTGTTTTGAGTTCTGTAGCTCATCCCATGCAGCACTATTAGTAAACATGTCTTCTTCCAAGCACTGCAGTCTCCCTTTTACTTGATTCTCTTGTTTATATACATTTTGTCTTCTCTACTCAGTTTATGATTCCAGCGTTGTGGTTATCCAGTTCCAATTCATAATATTCTGAGCCACTACAATATTCTGTTATATCGTCTCATCTCCTTGATGATTATTCCTCATGTTTTACATAAAGCGATGCTTACATATGCTGTAAGAGAAATAATTATTCAACAAGTCATAACCTAATTTGACTCTCCAACGTTGTTCTTGTGTATCCTGTTTTTGTGATTGTTTTCTTGCAAATCTGACAGTTAGTATCGAGATGTCCTAGTGAGCACTGTGTGTATCATCTAGTCCAAGATATGCATAACTTCTTGATTCTTGGTCATATTTTCCTGATACGATTTTGTTCTGTGGTCATCATTCCCATTCCACAGGTTTAGCACAGAATTTTGTTTCATATTGTCAGTAGTTATCCGTGAATATTCCTAAGTTACAAAGTAGGTGCCTCAAAGATGCTAAATATAGCACTACGTTGTAGTTTGTGTTCGTGTGTAGTGAGTTATCCCGGTTGATAGTTTTGTTCTTGTGTCAGTAGTTATCCCGGTTGATATTTTGTTCTTGTGGTCAGTGAGTTATCCCGGTTGATAGTTTTGTTCTTGGTTAGTGAGTTATCCCGGTGATAGTTTTGTTCTTGTGTCAGTGAGTTATCCCGGTTGAATAGTTTTGTTCTTGTGTCAGTGAGTTATCCCGGTTGATAGTTTTGTTCTTGTGTCAGTGAGTTATCCCGGTTGATAGTTTTGTTCTTGTGTCAGTGAGTACCGGTTGAAGTTTGTCTTGTAGTGAGTATCGTTGATAGTTTGTTCTTGTTCAGTGATTTATCCCGGTTCGATAGTTTTGTTCTGTAGTCAGTGATTTCCCGTTATTATTTTTTCTTCCACCCAGTGAGTTATCCCCAGTTAGTTTGTTCGTGTACCTATGAGTTTTCGCGCTGTCAGCCCCTGACGTGCGCGCTCGAGTCACCCCAGAAGTTGGCGTGTTAGGACGTCCGCCTCGTCACTCCGACGTGCGCTCCTCGTCACCCCAGATCGTGTCTGCGCCTCGTTATCCCGTTGTAGCTGTAGTCCGGTGAGTTGTCGGTAGGTTCGGGTGTGCGGCTGTACCGGGTTGTTCTGGTCGGTTACCCGGTGATTGTCGAGTGGTTCCCAAGTCACCTACTAATTAAAATTCAGTGATGCAGTTAGCAGCAGTATATGCATTGTTTACCACTCATGTGATCCCCAGACGTGCGCGCCTCGTACCCAGATCGCTTCCCCAGACGTGGCGCTGCACCCGCTGGCCCGTCACCAGACGGCGGCCCGCAGCCCCGACTGCGCGCTCCACCCACTCCCTCTACAGACGTGCGCCCGCATCAGTGCGCCTCCCCAGGACGTGCGCGCCTCTACCCGTGCACTCTCACCCCAGACGTGCGTCGTACCAACTCGTTCACTAATATCTGAGACAGATATTAGTGACGAGTGAGTGTAATTAAGGCTACCGAGTGATGATGCCACCGGCCTCTGCTTGATACCTCACTCATCAGCTGCACTTATCTTTTACTTCAAACAAGCCCATCTAGGAGAAACAGCCCATCCAGGTTTACCTCAGGATTCATAGACTGTGGCACCATTACAGACCAATGGCCTTAGACAACCACGCCTTGTAAGCTGCAGCTTACACTTACTTACACCAGCGACCTACACACTGTCTCTACCTACTGGCTCATTTCCACCACCATCATCCCTCTTTCCCTTTAACTATGGCTTACATAAACCCTGTCAATTCACGGTGGCTTTAGTAGTTTAACACGTGACTAACCTGGGGCTCCTGCTATTCTGTCATGCCTGATTAAAAATACATATTTTATAAATTTTATTATTACTTATTATTTATGATATTATTATTATATTATATCATTATTATTATTTATTATTATTATTATTATTATTATTATTATTATTCGTATTAATAAAGTTCTGTGCATTTATTCGATATCTGTATTTTGATTATATCATGGGATTTTTTATTATATCATGGTTTTCTTTTCCTGGGCAGGGGCGGTGACCCCCTTCCCTTCCCTGAGTAACTAGCAAGCTTGCCAGGATGCATAGGAATATAAGAACGTTGAGTTACAATGTCAAATGCGTGAGAAGTCAGTACTGTCTGCCTTTAATAATTCTGTGGTTCAGCGTAACTTAGACTTTCTGGTTATTGTCAGGCTTCCAGCCTTTGATCAGGGGAATATCAGTGATCGACTTTTATGTTAGTGTGTGTATTACCAGTGTTGTGGAGATTATGATGTTATATTACCAGTGTTGTGGAGATTATGTGATTGTTGTATTACAGTGTTGTGGAGATTATGTGATTGTTTTTGAACAATTATTGGGTTGATAGATGAGACATTGGAAGTGTTTCGCCAGGCTGTGGCGTCTTCAGTCCAATGCAGAGAAAGCCGGAAGATGAGGAGTTTAAGGAGGTTGAGGGACTGATTACCTCAAACTCCTCCTCATCTTCTACCTTTCTCTGTATCGGACTGAAGAAGCCACAGTCTGGCCAAACATTTCCAGAATAAAGATTCCCAAATGTTGCACAAGTGTTTCACTGATGTACTCGTTGGGTTTGTCTCTCAGCTTTAATTCTATTAAGACAGAAGTACACATGAAAACATTTAAATAAGTTAGCTTAAATTTTCCCTCTGTGAAAGTGTTGTGACCTTCAACTTAAGTTTTGTTTCCAACTACTTTTCTCTCTTCACCATTTATTCCATTTTCTTTACTTATTTCTATGTTGTGTGGAGTAGTCTGGAGTCATACTGAGCGTGAGTACTTTGCCAGGTTTTCAAACATGGAAGTTGCAGCAATTTGTAACAATCAGTAAAGAACTGGATCACTAAGGTAGTTATCTAAGTAATTTCAATGCTGTTAAGTTAGAGTAAAAACAACAGAAAGAAAGAGGTAGGAGAGAGCATGAAGACAGGAGATATAGCGACTGGAGAGCTAAGAAAGAGCTGTAGAGGGGGATCACCAGGTGAGACTAAAATGATTAGAAGGTTTAGCTAAACCGAGGAAACAAGAATAATAATGATTAGAGATGAAGCATTGGAAATTAGAATTGGTAAGAAACTTGAAGAAGGTATTCTGGAGAGTCAAGTTGTGGGTGCGGGCTTCTAAGTGCCTAAATATCCCTCATAACAAGACGATGACTTAACTGCTTACGAAATCAGTTTCAAAACGCAAGCTACACTTGCGAATTGACATGCTGTTTCCTGGCTGCAAGACTATTTTATTGTTCACAGATACTTACTTCCCTTGATATATATTTGCTGACCTGGTTTTAAGTCATTTTAACGTTACAGCTTTAAAAAGCTTAAATTAACGCTCTAATCAAAATTATGCGCAATTTTTACCCTCCCTGACAGGTTATTTGATTATTGGATCCAGAGTGCAGACATTGATCTAGACTTTGATTCACTCATTGGTGGATGATCAGTTCCTCTTCACTCACTAATGAAATCAGAGATTTTATCGGAGAGAAAAAGTTATTTTCTGAGGTTGAGATGGCTGAAGCCGAGGATTATACGCTCAGTTCATAATTTTTATCTTAAAGAAAATATAAAGTCTAGTGTAAAAGCCAGAAACTCTCTAAACCTGCTAAACAACATGGAAGTAAAACTCTGAGTTCATAATAAAATGTTTTACTTGTGGTGAAACAGGACAAAATAAACTTATTGTCCTAAAAGGAAAACCTAAACTGTCGACAGTTTTGCTGATATTGAAAGTAATATATGTTACGACTAATCTGGAATTTATTTACTTGTATATACAAATAGAAGAATGGAGAGATTCGTAGCCGAGGGGTAGAGCGCTGGACCAGCAACCGTTCACCACCACAGTTCCGAATCCCCGTACTTCTTCTGTTTATTTACTGACAGTCGTCTTTTACGAATTATCTCAGATTCATAGACTATATGACCTTGAGGAGTATAAGGCTACTGGAGCTGTGGGAAAGGATATTTAGGACACAGTTGGAGGCCTCTGGCGCAGACGTGACACACCAGAAACTGCGTAACTTTTCTATTAGAAGCCTCGTAGCTCAGTGGTAGAACATTGGATCTAATACTAATCAGGACAATAGTTTGTATCTCCGTCCATTCTTCTGCTTATTTACACCACAACACACACCACACCACACACACACCACACACCCCCCCACACCACCACACACACACACACTGAAAGGGTGAGGTCAGTCTTTGTGTATGGGCTCCAGGAAGCTGAAGGGGAAACATATGAAGCAAGAAAACAAGGGGAAAAAAGCAATTGAAAGCATCATGAAAGCAATAGGAGAAGACGACATGACCCAGCTGGAAAATTTTCGGAGAATAGGGGGGTTTGTAAAAAAAAGAACCCGGCCAGTGAAGTGACCTTCAAGGCAGAAGCGACTCGGACCAGGATCCCGCAGGAGAAAGCACGATTAAGGGACATGCCGGCATACAGGAAGGTGTATCTCGACCGCGACAGATCACAAGAAGAAAGGCAGAAACTGAGAGAGATGTTACAAAGGAGAAAAGAGAGGGGATGGAGAAGACAGACAGGAGATCCCAGACCCAGGAAGAAGATCAAATACAGCCTCCCTCACAACTTCCTATAGAAGCCTCCCAACCAGGTCAACCCCAGTGCAACCAAACACTCTAAATCAAAACACCCATGCCACATCCAATGCCCCCACCCACTACATTATAAACTCCACCCCTACAGCAACAACCCATAGTTCCTTACCAGGTCTCCCACTTCCCCAACCCCAATATACCTCCCAGACCACAGTCTTAGAAAAGAAGTTGAAGGTGTGGTATACAAATGCAGATGGAATAACAAACAAGTATGAGGAGTGGCAAGAAAGAATCAAAGAAACATCCCCAGACATAATAGCACTCACAGAAACAAAACTCACCAGAATAATAACAGATTCAATCTTTCCATCCGGATACCAAATCCTCAGGAAAGACAGAGGGAGGAGAGGGGGAGGAGGAGTTGCACTGCTCATTAAAAACCAGTGGGATTTTGAGAAAATGGAAGGAATGGATGGCATGGGCGAAAGGGACTACTTAGTAGGAACAATCCAGTCTGAGGGACATAGGTGATAATTGCAGTAATGTACAACCCACCACAGAACTGCAGGAGGCCAAGAGAAGAATATGATGAGAGCAACAGAGCAATGATCGACACACTAGCCGAGGTGGCCAGGAGAGCACACATGGGAGGAGCAAAGTTACTAGTTATGGGTGATTTCAATCACAAGGAGATTGACTGGGAAAACCTGGAGCCCCATGAGGGTCCCGAAACATGGAGAGCCAAGATGATGGATGTGGTACTGGAAAACCTCATGCATCAACATGTTAGAGACACTACCAGAGAGAGAGGAGAGGATGAACCAGCAAGACTGGACCTTGTATTCACCATGAGTAGTTCGGACATCGAGGGTATCATGTATGAAAGGCCTCTGGGAGCTAGTGATCATGTGGTTCTGTGCTTCGACTACATAGTTGAGCTCCAAGTGGAGAGAGTAGCAGGAATAGGCTGGGGAATTACTCAGGCATGACTAACTTCCATCAAGACATTCAGTGGGAGAGGGAACTGACAGGAAAACCAGTACAAGAAATGATGGACTATGTAGCAACAAAATGCAAGGAGGCAGAGGAGAGGTTTGTTCCCAAGGGAAACAGAAATAATGGGAAGAACAGAACGAGTCCTTGGTTCACCCAAAGGTGTAGGGAGGCAAAAACTAGGTGTACTAGAGAATGGAAAAGGTACAGAAGACAGAGAACTCAGGAAAATAAAGAAATCAGCCGAAGAGCCAGAAACGAATATGCACAGATAAGAAGGGAGGCTCAGAGACAATATGAAAATGACATAGCATCAAAAGTAAAGACTGACCCGAAGCTGTTGTACAGCCACATCAGGAGGAAAAAAACAGTCAAGGACCAGGTAATCAGACTGAGGAAGGGTGATGGGGAATTCACAAGAAACGACCAAGAGGTATGTCAGGAGCTCAACACAAGATTTTAAAGAGGTATTTACAGTGGAACCCAGTAGGACTCCAGGAAATCAGAACAGGGGGCACACCGCAAGTGCTGGATGAGGTACATATAACCAAGGAGGAGGTGAAGAAGCTGCTATGCGAACTTGACACCTCAAAGGCGGTGGGACCAGACAACATCTCTCCATGGGTCCTTAAAGAGGGAGCAGAGATTTTGTGTGAGCCATTAACAAAGATCTTCAATACATCACTTGAAACTGGGCAACTCCCTGAGGTATGGAAAATGGCAAATGTAGTCCCAATTTTTAAAAAGGGAGACAGACATGAGGCACTAAACTACAGACCTGTATCACTAACGTGTATAGTATGCAAGGTCATGGAGAAGATCATCAGGAGGAGAGTGGTAGGGCACCTGGAAAGAAACAAGTGTATAATTGACAACCAGCACGGTTTCAGGGAAGGAAAATCCTGTGTCACAAACCTACTAGAGTTTTATGACAAGGTGACAGAAGTAAGACAAGAGAGAGAGGGATGGATTGACTGCATATTTTTGGACTGCAAGAAGGCCTTCGACACAGTTCCTCACAAGAGGTTACTGCAAAAGCTAGAGGATCAGGCACACATAACAGGAAAGGCACTGCAATGGATCAGAGAATACCTGTCAGGGAGGCAACAACGAGTCATGGTACGCGACGAGGTGTCAGAGTGGGCGCCTGTGACAAGCGGGGTTCCACAGGGGTCAGTCCTAGGACCTGTGCTGTTCTTGGTATATGTGAACGACATAACGGAAGGGATAGACTCAGAGGTGTCCTTGTTTGCAGATGATGCGAAGTTAATGAGAAGAATCAAATCGGATGAGGATCAGGCTACAAGCCTGGTCCAGCAACTGGCTCCTTGAATTTAACCCTGCCAAATGCAAAGTCATGAAGATTGGGGAAGGGCAAAGAAGACCGCAGACACAATATAGTTTAGATGGCCAAAGACTGCAAACCTCACTCAAGGAAAAAGACCTGGGGGTGAGTATAACACCGAGCATATCTCCTGAGGCGCACATCAATCAGATAACTGCTGCAGCATACGGGCGCCTGGCAAACCTACGGATAGCGTTCCGATACCTCAGTAAGGATTCGTTTAAGACTCTGTATACCATTTATGTCAGGCCCATACTGGAGTATGCAGCACCAGTTTGGAATCCACACCTAGTCAAGCACGTCAAGAAATTAGAGAAAGTGCAAAGGTTTGCAACAAGACTAGTCCCAGAGCTACGGGGATTGTCCTACGAAGAAAGGTTGAGGGAAATCGGCCTGACGACACTGGAGGACAGGAGGGTCAGGGGAGACATGATAACGACATATAAAATACTGCACGGAATAGACAAGGTGGACAAAGACGGGATGTTCCAGAGATGGGACACAGACACAAGAGGTCACAATTGGAAGTTGAAGACTCAGATGAATCAAAGGGATGTTAGGAAGCATTTCTTAAGTCATAGAGTAGTCAGGCCGTGGAATAGCCTAGAAAGTGACGTAGTGGATGCGGGAACCATACATAGTTTTAAGGCTAGGTATGATAGAGCTCATGGGGCAGGTAGAGAGAGGACCTAGTAGCAATCAGCGAAGAGGCGGGGCCAGGAGCTGTGAATCGACCCCTGCAACCACAAATAGGTGAGTACAAATAGGTGAGTACACACTGGCTCCTTGAGTGTAACCCTGCCAAATGCAAAGTCATGAAAATTGGGGAAGGGCAAAGAAAACCGCAGACACAGTATAGTTTAGATGGCCAAAGACTGCAAACCTCACTCAAGGAAAAAGATCTGGGGGTGAGTATAACACCGAGCATATCTCCTGAGGCGCACATCAATCAGATAACTGCTGCAGCATACGGGCGCCTGGCAAACCTACGGATAGCGTTCCGATACCTCAGTAAGAATTCGTTCAAGACTCTGTATACCATTTACGTCAGGCCCATACTGGAGTATGCAGCACCAGTTTGGAATCCACACCTAGTCAAGCACGTCCAGAAATTAGAGAAAGTGCAAAGGTTTGCAACAAGCTACGAGGATTGTCCTACGAAGAAAGGTTGAGGGAAATCGGCCTGACGACACTGGAGGCCAGGAGGGTCAGGGGAGACATGATAACGACATATAAAATACTGCGCGGAATAGACGAGGTGGACAAAGACGGGATGTTCCAGAGATGGGACACAGACACAAGAGGTCACAATTGGAAGTTGAAGACTCAGATGAATCAAAGGGATGTTAGGAAG
>NC_069472.1:8163537-8182075 GCF_026875155.1 Cherax quadricarinatus
AGCTGCACTCATCTTTTACTTCAAAACAAGCCCATCTAGGAAGAAACAAAGCCATCCAGGCTTACCTCAGGATTCATTGACTGTGCACCATACGACAATGCCTTAGACAACCACGCCTTGTAAGCCTTCAGCTTACACTTACTTACACCAACGACTAAACTGTCTCCACTGTGGTCATTTCTCACCACCATCTTTCCTTCTTCCTTTAACTAAGAGCTTAAATAAAACCCATGTCTTAATTCATCGGTGGGCTTTTGATTAGGAAGGCGATCAAAACAGGTATTCTCAAGTTATTGCAAGGAATCTAGTATTCTAATTTGCTTTCAAAATAGTGAATTGTCACCTTCACATATAATATTAAAAATAGTATTTTCAGTAAGATAGAACAAAGTTAAAAGTTTGTACTTTGATTTTATTGTAATGGTGAAAGTGTTGAACGATGATGAAATTTTTTTTTGGGGGGGTTTTTCTTTTTGGGTCACCCTGATTCGGTGGGAAACGGCCTACGTGTTAATAAACATATATGTCGTGCCAAATAGGTAAAGGTGTGCGGACGAGTTTGCGAGGGTGATACTCACTCCCAATGAAAAGTGATCATAGATAAGAGTAATGTGATGAGGGTATCAACGATTCAGATAAAGAAAAAATGGATTTCACATTGGAGGGAGGGAGTACGGAAGAAGAGAATGTATACAGATATTTGGGAGTTGACTTGTCAGCAGAAAGGTTTTTGAAGGATTAGGTTAACCATAGAATTGACGAAGGAAAAAAAGTTGGTGCTTGGAGGAGTCGGTGAAGACATAAATACGTTATCCTTGGAAGAAGTAGGAGAGTATTAGTTGTACCAACACTTTATATGGGTGTGAAGTTGTAGGAAGGATTGGGGGGTGGGTGGAGGCATGGTTTGAAAAGTGCTGAAGCAAAGAGGAGGCTAGGAGGTGGCAGTGGGAGATGTCCTGTTTATGGTCAATGTGTGGGTGTAAATATTTATGCACGAGAATTCGTAGTGTAGAAATTTTGAAAAGGTGTGGAGTTACTAAAAGTATTAGGAGGGCTGAAGAGGGGTTGTTGAGGGTGGTTTCTCATTTAGAAAGGATGGAACTAAGCAGAATGACTTGGTGAATGTTAATAATCTGTTGGGAAGGAAGGCGGGGTAGGGGTCCTCCTAGAAAGGTGGGAGGGGGGGGGGGTGGGTGGTGTTAAACGAGGTTTTGTTGGCGATGGACGTTCTTAGGAGTGAATTGAGACGAATGTGTTTTGGGACCTGTGCGCAGCTGTGTATTGGTTTGTGAAAGGATTCAGGGAAGATGGTTAGCGACTTGAGTCCTGGAGTTAAAAGAGTTCAATGCCTGCTCTTTAAAGGAGGGGTTTAGGTAATTGGCTGTTTGGTGGGACATCTACACTGCCGTATCTGAGCGCTTTGATAGTCAGTGATTAAGTATGTATAATGGTGAAATTGTTTTGAAACGATGAAGAAATTTTGTTTTTTTTTGGGGTGTTTTCTTTTGGGTCACCCTGATTCGTGGGAAACGCCTACGTGTTAATAAAACATATATGTCGTGCCTATGTGGTGTTTTAATGCCAACCACCCCCCCCAGTCACCCCAATAGGTAAAAATTGCGATATTGGCTTAAGTAGCCAATGTCTTTTTGCGAATAAGGCAAACGAAAATCTGTGTATGCAATAATTTCTCAAAAATCATTCTGAACCTAACGAGAATTATATATTTCATTGCGTTTGTTTTTAAATTATTGCAATGCTTATCTAAATTAGTTTTTAGAATGGATTAGGCAAAATTAAACTGCGATTGTTATGATAGGTTAGGTAATTTATATTAGGTTGTTTTGGTGCAAAATTATTAAATTGTACTTTCCGTAATGTAAAAAATATTTGTATTTTAAGATAGAAGATATATTTTAGTTAGTTACTTATTTTAAATGAGTTCTACTATTGTCAAGTTTTACTTTTTCGGAACGTCTTTATTTTTTTAGATATATAATATATATTTATATATATTTTGGTTTTATATATATAGATAGTTTTATTTATTTTTTGTAGTGTGATGATAGTGTGTTTGATTTTTATATTATTTATATATATATATATATATTTATATATATTTATATATATATATATATGTCGTGCCGAAAGGCTGAAACTTGCGATCTTGGCTTAAATATGCAACGCTCATCTTGGCATAGAGGACAAGTATAATTTGTGTATGCAATAAATTTCGCCAAAAATCATTTGAAACTATAGATAAAAATTTGATTTCACTGTGTTTGTTTAGCATTAAATTTTGAAACAAATTAAGTATATTTTTAGTTGGTTAGGCTAAAATAAATTGTCATTGTTATAATAAGGTTAGGTAAGTTTCTAAGATTTTTTATGATTTGTGGCCAAGTGCAAAATTAAAAAAATTTACAATTAAACATTAATAAAAATATATATCTTTAACGCATAAGAGAAAATTTCAGAAAGGACTTAATTTTAAATTGACCAGTTTTACATATTCGGGCACATGATTTACATATATTATTTATATATTTAATATATATATATATTATATTATATTTATATATATATATTATATTATATAATATATATATATATTATATTATATATATATATATATATTTCATTAAAAATATGTAGGAAGTACACCTCTATAGGTGGAATATTATGGGGACCTCATCCTCAGAGAAGACATAAGACCTCAGGAAAACTCAAGGTTCTCCCCGGGAGCTGTTTGAATATTTCTTATCTTACCACCCCCTATATATCTTTTATTATATGTTGAACATTTATTAATCACAAAAACTTTTACAGAAAATAACATAAACATGAATACAATGTACAATGTATCAAAGATCATGAATTCTCCAGCTCCTCCGAGGCTGGAGTTGAGCCAAGATGCAGCAAGCATTTCATCTGGTTGGCGACGCTGAGGGCTGGAACATTAAAGTGGTTGCTTGTGGTCCCTGGATGGGGTCGATGAGTCTGGAACCAATTCTTTAAGGAAAAACGTGTGCATTGTTTCCCCATGATCCCAAGGTCTCTATCCCACTGGGACAAATGATACTGTTGGCTAATGTCCCTGTACTTGCATGATCTTGTACTCCTCCCTGTGGTCAGAGCTCCCCTGTCGCCCACATGTGATGGATATAGGTGTCAGCAGTGTGGACACAGGTATTGTCCATTGTACTAAGAGCTCTTGCCATTCTTCAAGGATAGATGGTGATCCCGTCGGGGCGTTTGCGGGTTGTGAGGTTATTGTTGGCTGCTAGTGATCGGGGGCTCCTCTCGGCAGGGATCTAGGCTGGGCAAGGGTTATCTTAATGTGTCGTTGACCTCATTTGTGTAGATATTATAATATATATATTATTATAAATTATATATACACACAATGCTTTGTAATGTGTTATTGTCATTGAACTATCATCAACACTGTAATTATATATATAGTCATATGTGTATTGGACGATATCATGTTATAAACGCGAGTATAATTTGTCTTTTGTGATATGCGGATATGTGGTCATGTTGGTTGTCAAGTGAGATGTAGGACAAAATCATTGTATAATGTGTACACTAAGAATATCATATTTTAATGTAATATATGATCAGTATCTTGTCATGACGTTATATATGAACATTCCATGTCATGACTTCATGTATGACATGGATGGGGATTTACCATTCACTAGGCATACATGTAGGCTTAAGAACGGTGAAGATTTTGTTCATAAAAAATTAAGATATTTTTATATTTAAAAGAAACTTATCAATCGCGTGTATATGAGCAATAGAAATTACCAACTGAGATAAAATCAAATTTACTACTGTATTGTCACAGCCTCATGGTAGTCAAAATATGTTTGCTAACGAACTTTTATGACCGTAAGAAGACATTTTTTGGTATTAAATATTTTATCTTAGGATATGGCTACATAGGGAAAAAAACTATAAAACTAAATCTTTCATTCAAAAATTAATATCAGTCATAAGATGAACAATAAATCATATAATAATACGTAAATTAGTGTTGTAAACACAACAAGTTGTTTATCAAGGAACTTCGTGCTCGAGTTAGTCGATATCAAGATAATTCAAAATATGTATTTCAGTGATTCATAAGAGATAGGAATGTTTAACTTTACTTACTCATGTTCTATCGAACACAAAAATTATCACTCACCACTGTTTAACCAATATTACCCCCCTACAAACCACCCCACCCCCCCCCCCCAAAAAAACCCCCCCAACACCAAACCCACAAACATATATCATACTACTTTTAGAAATATTCCTTTGATATCTTGTTAATTATTTGATGACAGAGCAAATGTTCCCAATTATATCAGATTTTCTTCATCGTTAAACATTCGTTTCAAGTTTGCCAAGTTCCAGTACTTTTACACCATAATGATCAAGATAATCACTGCAGTTATCTTCATGCATTATAGTTGTTAGAATACCCAAATAACCCGGCAATGGGAGATTGAAACGTTTCGGTCGACTTGGATATTAATTAGTAACACAGAAGCGAGTTTGCGAATGGTCCAAGCTCAGAAACCCGAAACGTAAACATAATTTCTCTTTCCTGAGTAAGGGATTTTGTGCAATTGTTCAGGGGGGGGGGGATATTTGTGCATTTTCTGGGAAGGATATTTGTGCATTGTTCCAGGGGATATTTGTGATTGTTTCCAGGGATATTTGTGATTGTTCCAGGGATATTTGTGCATTGTCCAGTCACGGTATTGTGTTTTTTGTTTATTGTGGGAGTGTTCTCTGAATCACTATTGGCACTCGTTTATAAATTGATGCAAAAAAATATAAATAAACAAATCTGCACATTAAATCATTAGGAAGCAGTCGGTGTTCCAGAGAGATAATAAATCTTCATCAGACTTATAATATTAGTACACAGACGCCGTTAAATGGAATGTTGAAATTTGCGTGACACATTTGATGGTATCTAGTAGATGTTCTCAATACTAGTTTTTTCTTGTCGCCATTGTGAATATGAGCCAGACTAATTTATTTTCTCTGTTTTAGTCATCCAAAAAAAGTGAGTTCACCGTAACTATTACACAATATTGATGGAATGAACACATCGACTCAAGACTGAGGGAACGACTACCTCATTCCTCTCATCTTTGGTATTTCTGTATTGGACTGAAGAAGCCACTGACTGGCAAAGCATATCATCCCTGAAGATTCCATGTGTTGTAATGTGGTCTCATTTTTCAACTTGTCGTGTTTTCAAAATCTTTTCATCCACACGGCATTCCTAAGGACCTAGAAGTCTTAGTTTCCAGTTACTTCGTTCTACTCATCAGAAGTATTATACACATAAAATGTGTTTAGTTCTGTTTCAGCTATAATATTTGATATAAAGTTGTTTGGTTAAAGAGTATTTTGGGGCCTGGAAGTTTCTCAGAATTTTCACTGCCTTTTATTTAAGCGACAAACGCAGAATTGTGACTCAGATCTGAATGCTATGTTACCTTTATTTTCCAGTTGTCTAAGGGATGGGGAACACTAATCTCAATAATATTATTGGATGGGATATTTTTCATTGACAGAATCAGCATAACTTGTATATTTTGTAAAACTTTCGTATCGTATTAATTGTTAACAACTGTAGAGTAAGCGTTTTATTTAGTAGGAGGCCGTTGACCAAATGCCCACTTGCTTAAATGAACAATATTCTGTGTCATGCATCAAAGATAATTAAGAGATGATAATAGTGACAGTTTTATAAAACACCTCAAGCCGTTGAGAGTGCCACGTGCCCCAGTGTTGAACTACTCAAGTCATTTTATCATTAAATGAGGATATGTCAGTATGGAGGTAGCAGGGGAGGCGGTGTACTGGCTCATTTGTTTACAACACATGTTCAGTGTGAGTGGTACTAGCTTAATGCTGATGACAGTCATCTGTGAGTACTGACTTTATGCTGACAATACCTTAATTCAGTGTGACGGTACTGCTCCAATACTGACGATACCTCAGAAGGTGTGAAGGGTACTGACTCCATGTGTCGATACTTCAAGTTAGGTGTGAAAAGATTGACCCCTGGTTGACAGCAACTATGATGTAAGTAATTATCCTCAAGTGCCTGGTGTCGATGATCCTCTTGACAACCTATCTTTTTGAGAACGTTTCTTTATGAGGTCTGAGATAGAGCGCTTGATGAGAGTGTTCAGTGTGGTGGGAATGGTGCAAGAAGTTACCCTCACCTGTCTTTGAAAGGTGGGTGTATAGAGGCATGAATTCTTTACACCTTACTCTGACAAATCGGTGCTGGGGATATGAGTCTCTCTTGAGTACCCAACACCAGCTTCCTGTCGAGGTTGGTGTGGGAGCGTGAGTTCCCCCACACCCACCTGCCTGACAAGGCGGATATGAGTGTCTGAGTCTCACACCTCTGCTGGAAACGTCAGCCAGCGGGTGTGACGAGTCCCCTTACCCTCCTCCCGCTGATTGACAAGACAGGTGTGGTCAGCAGGGAGTGAGGACCCCTCCCTCCCCTACCTGCTGTCAAAGACAGGTGTGGGCAGCCAGGGGAGTGAGAGACCCCCTCCCCTCTCCCGCCTGCTTGACAAGACAGGTGTGGGGGAACAACAGTTCGAAACCATCGGACGAAGAAATAAGTAAGAAAGTATTCACAAATTCTCATCCTATTCCTTGTGCCGTATGTTTCATCAACAGACTCTGATGTGGGCTCTATGAAGGTCTGACTGAAGTCCATTTACTCTATATCAAATCTCAATAACTGTAGACTATGATGTAGGTAACTTAAATAAATTGTTCCTGGCTCCTAAAGCGCTGCTACACTGCTGTCTAGGAGTTATAAAATTATCTTAAGCACAGCGAAAACTTGGGTCCAGCGTTTTGTACTCGTATATTAACAATTAGGAAGGAAGGACAAAGCTACCAGGGAGACTCCATGATATACACCACCCCATCGTCACTTTTGCCTGGTAGTTAATTACCAGCATGGCAAAACACCATACAGTACTCTCGCATAAACAGGCTCTGCATAATAGGGTCTTAGAGGTAATATGAGAGCAATAAATAACATATGGAAATAAATTACCAAAAAACATCAGCCCTACTAAAAACATTCCGTGGTATATTAGGACATCTTGTTACAAGTGCTGTGCTACACTGGACTGACATCACCACTCCTCATCTACTCCTGCTCGTCCCATGACTACTCTACTGGCCGGAATAATACGCGTTCGGATTTCAGTACAAGCATACAGTGATATATTTCTATTTTAAAGTGCATTTATGTATTCTCTGGAATATTTCTGTGCACTAAAACCAATTTCCAACGAAGCGGTATTGCAGCTCTGCGTGTAAGAATTCTCGCTGTCCACTAGTAGAATTAGTCAAAAAGTTTTTAATCAGTGGAATGTTATATTGGTGGTCTATGTTCCTCTTTTTTTATCCTAAATCATTACCCGGCTTTGATGGTTACTGACTTCTGTGTTATTATCTTCGTCTGAATTTTGCCTCCATTACTCTCATCAAGCTCATTTCACATGTTACCATCCAAGAGTTTGAAGAAATATTGCCTAACATTCAGTGGTTATCTGTGTTTAGATTTCTCTGTGAGGCACTTTCTCCAATCTGTCACATTTTCAATCAGTTCAGTCTCTGTCTCTTTTTTTTGAAATTTCTAAGTGATTTGATACGTTTTGTTCTGTCTTCCATAGTCTGTTTTTCCTAGGCTATTAGATATAATTCTTTGGGTACCTCTTCTCTAGTTCTAAACTTCCTACATTCAGGAAATAGACAAGTTGCAAAGCTCTGTTCTTTCTCTGACCGTGTTTGTTTTATCAGATGTGGTATCCATGTGGGTGATGAGGGGCCTAAGAAGGTCTTATTGTCATTTTACATTGTATTGAATGTCTCTATCTGAGGTGTCATAAGGATTAACATACATGCTGTTGTTAGGAAGTTCATGTATTGATCGACTAAAGCAACACTAAATACGTGATGTTTTACTCCCAACTCCTACTCTGTAACTCGCTCTTTTATAAACTTATTTCCCTTCTTGTTTTATATACTTTAGTTGGTCTTCCATTCTCATCTCAGATTTTTTTGACTTTAGACGTGTCTGGCTTAAATTTCCAGTTGCCACTATCATGATCTATTCTTGTAAGCCTCTCCACGTTCTGTAATCTGTTCTCCATCTTGTGTTTTTATTCTTTCATTGTTTTACATCAGCCAACAGCGATGCATAGTACAGCTAATTCCTGTATACGAGGATACAATAATTACCTTTCCACCAGTCATGGGATGGACCAAGGACCTAATTTGATTCTCTCCAATCTATGTCTCCTGTAAGGTATTCACTGATTCATTTGAATACTTTCCTTGCAACTCCTGGACACGCTTCTATCCTGTGCATCAAATCTCTAGTGCCAGCACTGTGAGTATAACATTCCTGCTGTCCATGAAATGCAGTCAACCCATCATTGAATTTCTTGGTTATATTTATCTTCAACTACGATTTCCTGCTGGCGGTCTCCATTCCAAAATTCACTAAGTTTTAGCAGCACTGAAATTATTGCTATTCTATTAGTCATGTCATCTACCGGTGATTATTCCTACACATTACAATGTAACCCGGTGCCTTTACAAGATGCTGGAAAAATAATAGAAGCAAAACATTATACGTGTGTGTACTCACCTATTTGTATCTTCCTATGTGCGTTGCAGGGGTCGAGTCCTAGCTCCTGGCCCGCCTCTTCACCGGTTGCACTAGGAACTCTTCTCCCAGCTCATGAGCTTTATTCAAACCTCGTCTTAAATCTGTGTATGTTCTTGCCAGCACGTCTTTATTGTTTCCACTGCCTTTAAACTCTATGACTGAAGAAATAACTTCCTACTATCTCTTGATCTTTTGTGTCTTCAACTTCCAATTGTGGCCTCTTGTTTCGTGTCCTCCCGGGTACATTCTGTCTTTGTCCACCTTGTCTATTCCACGCAGTAATTTATATGGTCGTTATATCATGTCTCACCTGACCCTCCTGTCCTCCAGGTGTCTGTCGGCGATTTCCTTAATCTTTCTTCAATGGGAATTCCCTTAGCTATGGAACTAACCTTGTCGCAAAACCTTTGTACTTTCTCTAGGGTGTCTTGACGTGCTTTATCAAGTGCGGGTTCCAAAACAGGTGCTGCATACTCCAGTATGGGCCCCTGACATACACGGTGTAAGTGTCTTGATGATTCTTCTAAGGTAGCGGAATGCTGTTCTCAAGTTTTCCAGGGCCCATATGCTGCAGCAGTTATCTGAATTGATGGGTGCTTCGGGAGACATGCTCGCAGTATGTTATCTCACCCAAGATCTTCTCCTTGAGTGAGGTTTGCAGTCTTTGGCCACTAGCTAAACTCTGTCTGTTGGCTTCTGTCCTTTCATATCTTATGACTTTGCATTGGCAGGATAAAATTCGAGAAGCCATTAGCCTGGTCCAGGGTACAGTTGTCAGGTTCTCTTTGAAGTCTGCATGGTCCTCATCAGATTAATTCTCCTCATTAACTTCACATTCATATGCAACAGGACACTTCTGGTCTAACATTCCGTTCATGTCGTTCAATATACCAAAAATAGCACTGGTCCTAGGACCGAACCCCTGTGGGACCCCGCTCGTCTCAGGTCCCATCTGTGATACATCCATTTACGTATCCATGACACGTTGTTGCTAATCTCAGATATTCTCTGATCATTGCAGTGCCCTTCCGTTACATGCGCCTGATGTCTAGCTTCTGCCACTAATCTCTTGTGAGGAACTGTGTCAAAGCCTTTCTTGCAGTCCAACCCTCTATCTCGTGTTTACTTCTGTTTTTTTATCATAAAACTCCAAGAAGGCTTTGTGACACAGGATTTGCCTTCCGTGAATCCGTGATGGTTGGCATTTATACTCATGTTCCGTTCCAGGTGCCTCCACACTCTCCTCCTGATAATTTCTCCATAATTTTGCATACTATACACTGTCAATGACGCAGGTATGCCTCTTTTCTGTCTCCTTTTTTAAAAATGGGGAAAGACTACATTGCTGTCTTCCATACTCAGGTAGGTTGCCAGTTTCCTGGGATTGTGTTGAAGATTGTGGTTAGTGGCTCGCACAACATATTGACTCCCTCTCTAAAGGACCTCGGGGAGATGTTGTCCGGTCCATTGCCTTTGAGGTATCGATGTACTTAGCAGTTTCTTCACCTCCTCCTCATCTGTATGTATGTTCGTCTCCAAAACTTGTTGGTGTATTCCTTGCTGTGTGTCCCCTATTGTTCTGTCCCCAGAGTCCTTCTGTCTTACTGTTAAATTCTTCTTAAATCTCGTGTTGAGTCTCACATACCTATTGATCCGTTTCTTGTGAGTTCTCCACCTTCTTTCCTCAGCCTTTCACCTGGTCTTGACTGTGGTCTTTCTCCTAATGTGGCTATACAGCGTTTCGGGTCAGATTTGACTTTCGATGCTATGTCGTTTTCATACTGTGCTGGGCCTCCCTCCTTATTCTTGTGCATACTCGTTTCTGCTCTTTTACTATAATCTCTTGTTTTCCTGGGTCCTATGCCTCCTGTACCTTTTCCATTCTCTGTTGCACTTAGTTTTTGCCTCCTACACCTTCGGGTTAAACCAAGGACTCGTTTTGGTCTCTATTATTTTGTTTCCCTTGGGAACAAAACTTCCCTTGCCTCATTGCACTGTGTGCCAATATCCATCATATCGTTTATGATTTTCCTACCATTTCTCTGTTCCACTGAACCTCCTTGCAGGAAGTTTTCTCATACTGTGTAGTCCCCTTCAGTTCCTGTTATTCTCCACTTTGTAACTCTACTATATAGTCAAAACTCAGAACCCACATGATCGCTAGCTGCAAGGGGCCTTCTCGAAAGTGATGTCTCAATGTTGCTGAACTGTCAGGGTGAACACAAGATCCAGTCTTGCTGGCTCATCCTCCCTCTCTCTCTGGTTGTGTCCTGACTGTTGATGCATGAGGTTTTCAAGTACACATCCATCATTTGGCTCTCCATGTTTCGGGACACCCATGTGGCTCCAGGTTTTCCCAGTCGATCTCCTGTGTGTTGAAATGCCGCTAACAGTAACTTATGCTCTGCTCGAGTGAGTCTTCTTGCACCTCAGCCAGTGTGTCCACATCACCCTTGTTGTTTTTTCGTTCTTCCTCTCTTGGCCTCCAGCAGTCTGTGGTGGGTTATACATTCACTTAGAATGATACTATATGTTCTCGGACTGAATTGTACCTACAATGTAGTCTCTTTCTCCAGTCATTGTCCATGCTTCCATTCCCAAATCCCATCGGTGTTTTTATGAGCTGTGCAACCCTCCTCCCTTAATCTGTATCTTTCCTAGGATCTGATATCCTGTGGGAAGATTGTGTCTGTTAAGAAAGCGCGTTTTGTTTCTGTGAATGCATGATGTCTGGGATTTTTCACTGATTTCTTTCGTTCCACTCCTCTTGTTTATTCGTTATTGCCATCCGCGTTTGTGTACCAAAACTTTAGTTTCTTTTTCTAGCTTTGGGGTCATGCAAGATTATTTGGGGTTGGGGAGCGAGCCTTGGTGGGGGCCTATATTGGGCTGTGGTGTAGGTGGGTTTTGTGTGATGGGGGTGGGGTCAGAATGCCCATAAGGGACAGTGTTGGGGTGAGGTTTGTGATATGGGGGTTGGTGGCTCGACGGGACAGTGAGTGGGTTGTAGTATAGGTTGCCTCGTTGCGTTGGGAATGTGCGGGTGGTGTCTTTTGGTGGGAGTTTCGTGGGGTGTGTTTGCCCTTCATCTGGTGTCTGGGTCCTGTCATTTTCATTGTTCTAGTTATCCTTTGCGTCTCTGTACCTCTCTTTCAGTGTAGTCCTTTTTCTTGTGTTCTGTCGGGTCGAGGTATACTCTCTGGTACCCCTCTTTGTCCCCACAGTTGCTTTCTCTTCCAGAATCTGGTTCGAACTGGATTCTTCCTTGAAGTTACTCTGGACAGGCGTATCCTTCACTTCGCATCCACCCCCCCAATCTCTGAAAATGTGTGTGTGTGTGTGTGTGTGTGTGTGAGTGTGTGTGTGTATGTGTGTGTTGTGTGGTGTGTTGTGTGTTGTGTGTGTGGTGTGGTGTGTGTATGTGTGTGTGTGTGTGTGTGTTGTGTGTGTGAGTGTTATCGGTTGTAGGTTTGTTCTTGTGTCACGTGAGTTATCCGGTTGATTGTTTTGTTATTGTTGTGAGTGCGTTATCCCGTTGATGGTTTTGTTCTTGTGTCAGGAGTTATCCAGTTGATAGTTTGTTCTTGTGTCAGTGAGTTATCCCAGTTTGATAAGTTTTGTTCTTGTGTTCAGTGAGTTTCCCGGTTGATAGTTTTTTCTTGTGTCAGTGAGTTATCCAGTTGATAGTTTGGTTGTGTCAGTGAGTTATCCCAAAGTTGATAGTTTTGTTGTGTCAGTGAGTTATCACGGTTGATAGGTTTTGTTCTTGTGTCAGTGAGTTATCCCAGGTTGATAGTTTTGTTCTTGTGTCACTGAGTTATCCCAGTTGATAGTTTTGTTTTCGTGTCAGTGAGTTATCCAGTTGATAGTTTTGTTCTTGTGTCAGTGAGTTACCCAGTTGATAGTTTGTTCTTGTGTCAGTGAGTTATCCCGGTTGTTAGTTTTGTTTAGTATACTTTTTATCCCGGTGATAGTTTTTGTTTCTTGTGTCAGTGAGTTATCCCGGTTGATAGTTTTGTTCGTGTGTGTCAGTGAGTTATCCCAGTGATAGTTTTTCGTTCTTTGGTCAGTGAGTTATCCAGTGATGTTTTGTTCTTGTGTCAGTGAGTGATCCGGTTGATAGTTTTGTTCTTGTGTCAGTGAGGTTATCCGGTTGGATAGTTTTGTTCTTGTGTCAGTGAGATATCCAGTTGATAGTTTTGTTCTGTGTCAGTGAGTTATCCCAGTTGATAAGTTTTGTTCTTGTGTCAGTGAGTTATCCGCGTTGTGTTGGATAGTTTGGTTCTTGTTTCGTGAGTTATCACGGTTGATAGTTTGTTCTTGTGTCCGTGTGTTATCCAGTTGATTAGTTTTGTTCTTGTGTTCAGTGCGTTTCCCGTTGTAGTTTGTTCTTGTGTCAGTGAGTTATCCCGGTTGATAGTTTGTTCTTGTGTCAGTGAGTTATCCCGGTGATAGTTTGTTTTGTGTCAGTGGAGTTATCCCAGTTGATAGTTTTGTTCTTGTGTCAGTGAGTTATCCCGGTTGATAGTTTTGTTTCTTGTGTCAGTGAGTTATCCCGGTGATAGTTTTTGTTTCTTGTGTGAGTGAGTTATCCAGTTGGATAGTTTGTTCTTGTGTGAGTGAGTTATCCCAGTTGATAGTTTGTTATTGTGTGAGTGGTTTATCCCAGTTGATAGTTTGTTCTTGTGTGAGAGAGTGTTCCCAGTTGATAGTTTTTGTTCTTGTCGTGAGTGGAGTTATCCAGTTGATAGTTTTGTTCTTGTGTGAGTGAGTTATCCCAGTTGATAGTTTTGTTGTGTCAGTGAGTTATCCCAGTTGATAGTGTAGTCTTGTGTCAGTGAGTTATCCTGGTGATTAGTTGTTCTGGGTGTCAGTGAGTTTATCCGGTGATAGTTTTGTTCTTGTGTCCAGTGAGTTATACCGGTTGATGTTTTTGTTCTTGTGTCTGCTGAGTTAACCAGTTGATAGTTTTGTTCTTGTGTCAGTGAAGTAATCCCAGTTGATAGTTTTGTTCTTGTGTCAGTGAGTTATCCCAGTTGAAAGTTTTGTTCTTGTAGTGAGTGAGTTATCACTGTTTATAGTTTTGTTGTGTCAGTGCTGTTATCACAAGTTGATAGGTTCTTGTTCTTTGTGTCAGTGAGTTTTCCGGTTGATAGTTTTGTTCTTGGTTTGTCAGTGAGTTTAGTTATCCCGGTTGATAGTTTGTTTTTTTTTTTTTTTTTTTTTTTTTTTTTTTTTGTGTCTGGTGAGTTATCCAGTTGATGGTTTGTTCTTGTGGTCAGTGAGTTTTCCCGGTTGATCGTTTTGTTCTCGTGTCAGTGAGTTATCCCAGTTGATAGTTTTGTTCTTGTGTCAGTGAGTTAATCACAGTTGAATAGTTTTGTTCTTGTGTCAGTGAGTTATCCCGGTGATAGTTTTGGTCTTGTGTCAGTTGTGTTATCCCAGTTTATAGGTTTTGTTCTTGTGTCAGTGATTTATCCCAGTTGATAGTTTTGTTTTGAGTCAGTGAGTTATCCCAGTATGATAGTTTTGTTCTGGTGTCAGTGTGTTATCCGGTGATAGTTTTGTTCTTGTGTCAGTGAGTTATCCCGGTTGATTGTTTTGTCTTGTGTCAGTGAGTTACCCGGTTGATAGTTTTGTTCTTGTGTCCAGTGTAGTTATCCCGGTTGATAGTTTGTTCTTGTGTCAGTCGAGTTATCGGTTGATAGTTTTGTTCTTGTGTCAGTGAGTTATCCAGTTGTAGAAATTTTGTTCTTGTGTCAGTGAGTTATCCCGGTTGATAGTTTGTTCTATTGTCAGTGTGTTATACCAGTTGATAGTTTTGTTCTTGTGTCAGTGAGTTATCCCGGTTGATAGTTTTGTTCTTGTGTTCAGTGAGTTATCCCGGTTGATTAGTTTGTTCTTGTGGTCAGTGAGTTATCCCGGTTGATAGTTTGTTCTTGTGTCCGTGAGTTATCCAGTTGATTGTTTTGTTTTGTGTCAGTGAGTTATCCGGTTGATAGTTTTGTTCTTGTGTCAGTGGTTATCCAGTTGATAGTTTTGTTGTGTCAGTGAGTGATCCAGGTTGATAGTTTTGTTCTTGTGTCACGTGACGTTATCCCGGTTGATAGTTTTGTTCTTGTGTCAGTGAAGTTATCCCGGTTGATAGTTTTGTTCTTGAGTCAGTGAGTTTATCCGGTTGATTGTTTTTGTTCTTGGTGTCAGTGAGTTATTTTCCAGTGATAGTTTTGTTTTGTGTCTGTGTGTATCCCGTTGATAGTTTTGTTCTTGTGTCAGTGAGTTATCCAGTTGATAGTTTTGTTCTGTGTCAGTGAGTTATCCCCAGTTGTTAAGTTTTGTTTGTGGCAGTGAGTTATCCGGTTGATAGTTTTGTTCTTGTTGTCAGTGAGTTTTCACGTTGATTAGTTTTGTTCTTTGTCAGGAGTTATCCAGTGATAGTTTTGTTTTGTGTCAGTGAGTTATCCGGTTGATAGTTTTGTTCTTGTGTCAGTGAGTTATAGCGGTTGATAGTTTTGTTCTTGTGTCGTGAGTTCTTCCCAGTTGATAGTTTTGTTCTTGTGTCAGTGAGTTATCCGTTTGATATTTTGTTCTTGTGTCAGTGAGTTATCCAGTTGTAGTTTTGTTCTGGTGTAAGTGAGGTTATCCCGGTTGATAGTTTTGTTCTCTGTGATCAGTGAGTTATCCGGTTGATAGTTTTGTTGTGTCAGTGAGAGTTATCCCTGTTGTCATAGTTTTGTTATTATGTCTAGTGAGTTATCCGGTTGATAAGTTTTGTTCTTGTGTCAAGTGAGTTATCCCGGTTTGATAGTTTTGTTCTAGTGTCAGTGAGTTATCCGGGTGATAGTTTTGTTTGGTGTGAGTGAGTTATCCTGTTGATGTGTCGTTCTTGTGTCAGTGAGTTATCCGGTTGATAGTTTGGTTTTGTGCCAGTGAGTTATCCTGGTTGATAGTTTTTTTCTTGTTGTCAGTGAGTGTCCAGGTTTGATAGTTTTGTTCTTGTGTCAGTGAGTATCCAGGTTGTTAGTTTTGTTCTTGTGTCAGTGAGTTATCAGGTTGTAGTTTTGTTCAGTAGTCAGTGAGTGATCCAGGTTGATTGTTTTGTTCTTGTGTCAGTGAGTTTATCCCGGTTGATAGTTTTGGTCTTGTGTCGTGAGTTATCCGGTTGATCAGTTTTCTAACCTTACATTTAATTTTAATGACTTTCCACCTTTTGATACAGTTTCTATGCAGCCTTATTGTTAAGTATGTTGCATATTCTCATATATTTTTTTACTACCCATAAGTAAAGTTGATCCCCAAGACGTGCGCGCCTCGTCACCCCGAAGTGGGGCCCTCGTAACCCCCCAGATTTTGCCGCCTCGTTCCCCCAGTTGCGCGCCCGTCACCCCAGACTGCGTCCCTCGCACCCCCAGCTTTCGCGCCTCGTCCCCCCATTTTTTCGCGCCTGTCACCCCCAGCTGCCGCCCGTCACCCCCGCCGTTCGCGCCCGTCCCCCAGATGTGCGCGCCTCGTCACCCCCCAGAGTGTGCCCCGCACTAATATTTGAGACAGATATTAGGCGAGGAGTGTAAAAAAGGCCCCGGTGATGAGTCACCCCTCGCTTGATTTCACTCATAGCGCACTCACTTTTACTTAAAAACAAGCCATCTAGGAGAAACAGCCCATCCAGGCTTACCTCAGGATTCATAGACTGTGGCACCATTACAGACCAATGGCCTTAGACAACCACGCCTTGTAAGCCTCAGCTTACACTTACTTACACCAACGACCTACACACTGTCTCCACCTGCTGGCTCATTTCCACCACCATCTTTCCTCTTTCCCTTTAACTAGAGCTTACATAAACCCATGTCTTAATTCATCCGGTGGCTTTAGTAGTTAACCTGGGGTTCCTGCTATTCCTGTCATGCCTGATTAAAATACATATTTGAGACAGATATTAGTGACGAGTGAGTGTAATTAAGGCTTCCGAGTGATGATGTCTCCGGCCTCTGCTTCATACTTCACTCATCGGCTGCACTCATCTTTAACTTCAAACAAGCCCATCTAGGAGGAACAGCCCATCCAGGCTTGCTTCAGGATTCATAGACTGTGGCACCACTACAGACCAATTGTCTTAGACAACCACGCCGTGTAAGCTGCAGCTTACACTTACACCACCAGCTACACACTGTCTCCACCTGCTGGCTCATTTCCACCACCATCTTTCCTCTTTCCCTTTAACTAGAGCTTACATAAACCCATGTCTTAATTCATCCGGTGGCTTTAGTAGTTAACCTGGGGTTCCTGCTATTCCTGTCATGCCTGATTAAAATACATATTTTATTAATTATTATTATTATTATTATTATTATTATTATTATTATTATTATTATTATTATTATTCGTATTAATAAAGTTCTGTGCATTTATTCGATATCTGTATTTTGATTATATCATGGGATTTTTTATTATGTCATGGTTTTCTTTTCCTGGGCAGGGGCGGTGACCCCCTTCCCTTCCCTGAGATAACTAGCAAGCTTGCCAGGATGCATAGGAATGTAAGAAGTTGAGTTTACAATGTAAAATGCGGAGAAGTCAGTACTGTCTGCCTTTAATAATTCTGTGGTTCAGCGTAACTTAGACTTTTGGTTATTTTCAGGTTTCCAGCCTTTGATCAGGGGAATTATCAATGATCGACTTTTATGTTAGTGTGTTGTATTACCAGTGTTGTGGAGATTATGATTGTTATGTTACCAGTGTTGGGGGAGATTATGTGATTGTTGTATTACCAGTGTTTTGGAGATTATGTGATTGTTGTATTGCCAGTGTTGTGGAGATTATGTGTTGTTATATTACCAGTGTTTGGAGATTATGTGATTGTTTTATTCAGTGTTTTTGGGGATTATGTGTTGTTTTATTACAATTAATGGGTTTATAAATGAGACTTGAAGTGTTTTGCCAGGCTGTGGCGTCTTCAGTCCAATGCAGAGAAGCGGAGATGAGAGTTTAGGAGGCTGGGGACTGATTACCTCAAATCCTCTCTTTTACCTTTCTCTGTATCGGACTGAGAAGCACAGCCTGGCCAAACATTTCCCGATAAAGATTCCCCAAATGTTTTCACAAGTGTTTCACTGATGTACTCGTTGGGTTTGTCTCTCAGCTTTAACTCTATTAAGACAGAAGTAGACATGAAAACATTTATCATTGACTTTAAATAAGTTAGCTTAAATTTTCCCTCTGTGAAAGTGTTGTGACCTTCAACTTAAGTTTTGTTTCCCAAATACTTTCTCTCTTCACCATTTATTGCATTTTCTTTACTTATTTCTATGTTGTGTGAAGTAGTCTGGAGTCACACTGAGCGTGAGTACTTTGCCAGGTTTTCAAGCATGGAAGTTGCAGCATTTTGTAACAATAAGTAAAGAACTGGGTCGCTAAGGTAGTTATCTAAGTAATTTCAATGCTGTTTTAAATTTGAGTAAAAAACAACAGAAAGAAAGAGGTAGGAAAAGAGCATGAAGACAGGAGATTATAGCGACTTTGGGGAGCTAAGAAAGAGCTGTGAGGGGGATCCCAAATGAGACTAAAATGATTAGAAGTTTAGCTAAACCCAGGAAACAAGAATAATAATGATTAGAGATGAAACATAGGAAATTAGAATTGGTTTAAAAACTTGATGAAGGTATTTTGGAGAGTCAAGTTGTGGGTGCGGGCTTCAAAGTGCCTAAAATAACCCTCGTACACAAGACGATGACTTAACCCACTTACGAATCAGTTTTCAAAAACGCAGCTACACTTTGGGGAATGACATGATGTTTCCGGGGGGAT
>NC_069472.1:8182575-8203400 GCF_026875155.1 Cherax quadricarinatus
CAAAAAAATTTTAGTTCTTTTTAAAATAAAAAAGGGGAAAATGTTTGCCCTGTAGAAAGCATCCCCCCCATGGGGAGTCTATTTTGAATGCTTATACCCAAGGGGGGATTCCAAAAACTTGCCGGGGAAATTGGGAGAATTTCAAAAAACCCCATAGGGGGGGAAACCCAAAAACTTGACCCGAGGGATGGGAATTTCGAAACCCCCATGGGGGGGGAAACCCAAAATTTGATTTCAAAAAATTTTGGGGGTTGGGGGGGGGGGGGGGAGGGGGGAACCTTAAAAAATTTGATCAAGGGAGAGGAGAATTTCGAAAACCCCATAGGGGGAATAAAAAAAACTTGACCGAGGGATGGAGTCATGGAATATCGAAAAATTTTTTGGGGTTTGGGGGGTTGAAATGGGAGGGGGGACCCGAGGAAAGTGGAGACTTTAAAACCCCCCCAAAGGGGGGGGAATCCAAAAATTGGTAATTCGAGAAATTTTTGGGGATGGGGGGTGAAAGTGGGTGGGGGGACCCGGAGGAGATCATAAGAATTTCGAAAAAAAACCCGAGGGGGGAATCCCAAAAACTTGGTAATATTGGAAATTTTTTGGGGATGGGGGGGAAAGAGGGGCAACCCAAAAAAAAACCTTGACCCAAGGAGATGGAAAATTTTTCAAAAAACCCCATAGGGGGGAAATCCAAAAACTTGGTATTATCGGAAAAATTTGGGGTTGGGGGGTGGGTGAAAAAGGGGGGAGGGTAATCCAAAAATTTGATCCAAGGGAATAAGAAATAAAACCCCCATGGGGGGGGGGGAAATCCAAAAACTTGTTTATCGAGAAAATTGGGGGGGGGGGGGTGAAAGGAGGGGTACCCCAAAAATTGACCCGAGGAATTGGAGAATTTCGAAAACCCTGGGGGGGGGAACCCCAAAAAACTTGGAAATTTTGAAAAATTTTGGGAGGGGGTGAAAGTGAGGGGGGAAACCCTCAAAAAATTTGACCGAGGAGTGGGAAACCCCATGGGGGGGAAATGCAAAAACTTGGAAATATGAGAAATTTTTTGGGGAGGGGGGGTGGAAGGGGGGCAACCCAAAAAACTTGACCCAAAGGAGATGGAGAGCACAAAAAATGAAATTAAAAAAAAAAATTCGAAAAAAATCAAAAAAAATTCGGGCGCGGGGGCGACCGGAGACGCGCAAAAGGGCGCAGCAGAAGGCGGAAGGGGCCGGGCGGGGGCGGGGGGGGGCGGGGCGGGGAAGGGCGCGCGGGCGGGCGGGCGGGGGGCGGGCGCCGGGGCGGGGCGGGCGGCGGGCGGGCGCGCGGGCGCGGGGCGCGATGGTGGGGTCCGAGGGGGGGGGGTCGGGGTGGGGGGGGGATTGGTTGGGGGGTCAAGGGTGGGGTAGTCTCGGGGGCGAGGTCATGGTCAAAACCGGAAGTAACCCTAGGTGTGAAAAGGTGACCCCCCAGTGCGGGTTTCCCTGACCGGTAAACCGCTCGGCCGCCCCAAAAAAACCCGGGATACACCGTCACCCGCATCCCAAAAACCGGATACCCCGCTCACCCGCTTTCTTCACTCTTATATATAATAATATATATATATATATAAAAATTTAATATATATTAGGGGTCAATTAGCAAAAATTTCATTTAAAATTAATTTCCTTTTTAAAAATTTTCCCTATACATTTAAAGATATATTTTTTTTCTTTACGAAAATTTTAAAAAATTAAAGTTTTGTCCCAAAAGAACCCAAAAAATTTACCTACCTTTATTATAACAGCGCATTTAATTTAGTCTAATTCAACAAAATATATTTTTACAGTTTGAAAAAATTTAAAAATAAACAAAAAAAAGAAATACATTTTTTTCGTTAGGTTCAAAATGATTTTTGCGAAGTATTGCTAAACAAATGAGTGTAAAAAGGAAGCGTTTTATGTCTTACATGATGGTAGGATTTTTGGGTGTCTTTTCTGCTCTAAACATGCAAGACTTCGGGTACGTCTTGCTATTTCTACTTACCTTAGTCAACTAACTGTATAAACACCTGTATTATAACATTCTGAATTTTTTTATTTTGTCTTTTTCTTGTTTTATTACTTTTTATTTTATATCCAGGGAAGTGAAAAAAGAATTTTTTCTCAATAAGCATTTTTTGTAAAAGTCAACAAAATCCGGGAACAATGGGCTAGAAAACCCCTTTTCAGCATATCTTACAAAAAAAAAAAGAAGAAACCGTCAAAGGGGGTGTTTGAAGTGCGGGGATTTGTGGGATATAAGACATGTTTGTAGTGTTATAAATGAAAAAAGAAGTGGATGCCCGGGCTCATGTGAAACAAGCTAAAGGGGATAGGAGGTTTTGGTGGGGAAAAAATAACTGGATAAAACGGGGTTTTTTAATAGAGTTTAGTGCAAAGGAAAGGGGAGTAGAAATAATGTTGAAGGGAAAAGTTATGGAGAAAAGAAAAATATAAATGTGTAAGTTAAAGGGATTTGTGGAGTAAAATAAGGTTTGGAGGGGAAAAGTGGGTTTTTTGAAATATTTATGCCTGGAGAAGAGAAAAGTGTAGGGGAGGAGAGAGTTTTTGCGAGTTTTTGAGCGAGTGCTTAAGAGTTTTAAACCAAGGGAAAGGAGTATTATGTTGGAGATCTCAAAGCAAAAGGAGAAAAATATTTTGTAGAGAGAGCAGTGGTAAATTTTGGGGGGTGCCAGGGGAAAATGGAAAGGAACCCTTTAATTGAACTTTGTTAGAAAGGTTTTGGTAATAATAAATACTATTTTATGAAAAAGGGGGATAAGTAAGTACACAAGATATGAATACCCCGGGAATAAAAGTTTGTTAGATTAAGTTTTGGGTGGAAAAGAGTTGATGCGTAGGTTTCGGGATGTACTGTTTTAGAGGGGCAAATGATGTAGGGTCATTATTTAGTTGTAGTTAAAGTTAGAGAAAGAAGTAGATTTGACAAAGGGGAAAATGGCAACGCAAGAAAGAGAGGTGAAAGTTTACATTCTAAGGGAGGAGGAATTTTAAAGGGGGAGATATAAGCAATTTTCGCAGAAAGATGGGGTAGTGCAATTTTTGAGTATGGGAGGTGGGGGGGTTGAGTGGGTTGGGAAAGTTTTAAAAAAAATATTAGAATGTGGGCAAATGTTTTTTAGCTATAGTAGAGTTGGCGGAGGAAAGAGGAGTGATTGGGGGAATAAAGAGTAAGGGGGTGATAGAAAAGAAAAGGTAGCATTAAGGGGTTTTTCACAAAAGAAGGATGCAAAAACAGCAGAGTATATGGAGAGTAAAAAAAATGTGAAGAGAGTGGTGTGAGAGTGCAAAAAAAAGGGAAATGATAAGTGGGAGAGGCATGTCAAAAAAATTTTGCTGGAAAACGAAAAAAAATTGCAGCGAGAAAACAAATTTAAAAAACTAAGGATTTAATGGATTTTATTAAAAACAGAGTTTTTAAAGATTTAGAATTTTGGGGGTGGAAGTATTGGGTAGTTTAAAAGAAGATTTCGAGGATTTTGAAAAAAATCGATTAAAACAAAGGGAGGCAGTAACTTTTGCATTGGTCAGGGAGGGGATATCCTTTAGGAGCGGATGTAGTGTGGGGGAGGGGCGTGAGGCATTTTGTGAATGAAAACGCCAAAGCAGTTGGAACTGGGGGGATCTGACGAAATGTTAAAAAACAGGGGGGATGTAGTGTTGGAGTGGGTTGGGATTTTTTTTTAAAATTAAAAATTTTGAAAGAGGGGAAAAGGGCCTAGGGGCTGTCAGAGACCGTGTATAGTTCCTTTTATAAGGGAAATGGGAAAAAAACGAGTGTGAAATTTAGGGGAATAAGTTTACTAGTTACCTAGTAAAGTATACGGTAGAGTTTTTTATTTAAAAGAATTAGAGGGAAAACGAGAGCAGGATTCCCGAGAATAAGGAGGCTTTGAAGGGTGAGGATGTTATTTAATTTTTTTCTTGTGCATATTGTTTAAATGAATTTAGATAAAGGTAGGGGAAATTTTCATTGATATTAATTTAGACAAGGTTTGATAGGTTGGAGGGAAGCAATGGGCAGATGTGCAAAGTATATGGAAAGGTAGTAAGTTCAAAAATTTTGGGGAAAAGGGCTTAGAGGATTTGAGGCTCAAGTTGGATGTGTTTGAAGGAGAGGATTACTTCCCAGTAAAAATTAGGCTTAGAAAAGGGGGGTTTTGTCATCATGGTTTTTTAACTATTTTAAAAAAAAACAATGGGATTTAAAAATGGGTAGCGATACAAAAAAGAATTGAGAAAGTTCCGTTTTCTGAGATTGCGCTTTGGGAGATCTAAAAAAAAAATTGTAAAGGTGTGCGGACGGGTTTGCGGGGTGTGAAAAGAAAAAAAAATTTGAAAGTGATATAGAAAAATTTAATGTGATGGGGGGTACCCAACGATTCAGAAAAAGAAAAAAGGTTTTTCACATTGGAGGGAGGGAGTACGGAAAGAGAAGTATACAGTTTTGGGAGTTGATTGTCGCAGAAGGTTTTTGAAGGTTAGGTTCCCCTGGGTTGACAAAGGGAAAAAAAGTTGGTTTTGGGAGGTGTGGGTGAAGAAAAAACTTTATCCTTGGAAGAAAAAGGAGAGAGTATGGTACCAATACTCTTATATGGGTGTGAAGCATGGTTTTGAAATTGCTGAAGAAAAGAGGGGGCTGGAGGAGTGGAGATGTCCTTTAAGGTCAATGTGGGGGTGTAAATATTATCAAGAATTGTAGTGTAAAAATTTGTAAGAGGTGGGATTTATTTTAAAGTATTGGGGGCGAAGGGGGGTTGCTGGGTGGTTTGCCTTTAGAAAGGGGGGAAAAAAAGCAAAAATGACTTGGTGAAGTATAAATCTTTTGGGAAGGAAGGCGGGGAGGGGTCCTCCTAGAAAAGGGTTTGGGGGGGGGGAGGGTTTTAAAGAGTTTTTTTGGCGTGGACGTTTTTTTGGAGTGAATTTAGACAAATGTGTTTTGGGGCCTGGCGAGCTGTGTATTTTTTTGTGAATGGATTCAGGGGAAACTGGTTGCCGGGCTTGAGTCCCGGAGTTAAAGAGTTCAATGCCTTTCTCTTTAAAGGAGGGGTTTAGGATATGGGCTGTTTTTGGGGGAATTACACTGCCGTATCGAGGCCTTTGCTAGACAGTGATTATGTATGAATAATGGGAAAATGTTGAACGATGATGAATTTTTTTTTTTTTGGGGGGGGGTTTTTTTTTTGGGTCACCCGATTCGGTGGGAAACGGCCTACGTGTTTAATAAACTAATGTGTGCCCAAAAAGGTAAAACTTGCGATATTGGCTTTAAAAAGCAATGCTCTTTTTTTCCGATAAGGCAAACGAAAATTGTGTATGCAATAATTTTCAAAAATCATTCTGAACCTAACAGAATTATTTATTTTATGGTTTGTTTTTAAAATTTTTGCAAGCTTTTTTAAAATATATTTAGTGGATTAGGCTAAATTAAACTGCGCTTGTTTTGACAAGGTTAGGGAAATTTTTTTAGGTTGTTTTGGGGGCAAAAATTTTTAAATTTTTAATTACCCTATTGAAAAAAATTAGTATTTAAACGTAGAAGGAAATTTTTAGAAAGAACTTAATTTTAAAAGAGTTCTTATAATTGACAAGTTTTTACCTATTCGGCACGACATATATATATTTTTTTAATTATATATATATTTTAAAATATTTTATAATTATATATGATCCGAATGGCAGAACTTGCGAACTTGGGTTAAATAGCAACGCCATTTGCCATATAGGACAAGTAAAAATTTGTGTATGCAATAATTTCGCCCAAAAACATTTGAACCTAAAAAAAAATTTTATTTCACTTTTTTTTTTACAAAAAATTATTTTAAACAAAACTAAAATATATTTGTTGGGGTTTGCTAAAAAAATTGCTCTTTTTATATAAGGTTAGGGAAAATTTTTTTAAAATTCTTTTGGTGCAAAATTAAAAAAATTTTCATTAACATTATAAAAAAAAAATATCTTTAAAAGCATAAGAGAAAATTTTAGAAAGGACTAATTTTTTAAAAAGGTTTTTGCTAATTGACCCGTTTTACATATTCGGCACTGTTATATATATATATTATATAAAAAATATATATTATTTATATATATATATTATTTTTATATAATATATAAATTTATTTATATAATATTTTTTATATTTTTATAAACAAACGTAGGGAGTAGGGTTTGGGAGAAACAACCCGGGGAAGTTACCGTCCTGCCGATGACGTAACAAAACTGTAACTGTTTGCATAAAGGTAGGATTGCTGGTTTTTTTCGTCTCATAAACAGCAGATAACAGGGATTCTTGCTACTCCAATTACATTTTGGGTCACATTCACAGACACGCACATGCTATAATGTATACAAAATCTGGTTTTTTCTCCTTTTTCAAAATAGCTTTGTTTTTTTTTATTTCTTCTATTGCCATGGGGAAGTGGAAAAGAATTTTTCCCGTAACCCCATCGTGTCTTTTGAGGGACAAAAATGCCGGGAGAATGGCTAGTAACCCTTCTCCGTATACATTTACAAAAAAAGAGAAGAAGAAAAACTTTATAAAAATGGGGTGCTTAAATGTGCTTGGATTAGTGGGATGACAAGAAAAGATGTTTGCTGATGTTATGAATGAAAAGAAGTTGGAGCCCTGGCTCAAAGCGAAACAAACTGAAGGGGGTAGGAGAGTTTCAGGGGGGGGAAATTTAAATGGGATTAAATCTGGAGTATCTGAGAGAGTTTTGACAAAGGGAAGGGGTACGTAAAGTTAAATGATCAGTTTGGAAAGGAAAAAGAGAATATGAATGTGTAAAATTTAAGAATTTGTGGATTAAAATAAAAGGGTTTGGGTGCGAGAAGGGGGTCTAATAAGGTGTCACCCGGAAGAGAGGAATGCAGGGAGGAGAGAGATTTTTGGGGGATGTTAAATGAATGTATAGGGCCTTTGAACCAAATGAGAGAGTAATTGTGGTAGGGGGGTTGAATGCTAAGTAGGAAAACTTTTTGAGAGGGTGGGTAGGTAAGTTTGGGGTGCCAGGGGTAAATGTTAATGGGGCCCTTTGATTGAACTTTTTTTTAGAAAGGGGTTTTTTTATAGGTAATACATATTTAAGAAAAAGAGGTAAATAAGTATACCATATGATGTAGGGGGAAATGACAGTGTTTGTTTGGGTTATGTTTGGTAGATAAAAACGTTGGGTGACTTCGGATGTCATGTTTATAGAGGGGGCACAGATATATCAGATCACTTTTTGTTTTGCTACCTGAGAGAAAAGGTAGATGGGATACAAGGAGAATAGAAGCATCAGGGAAGAGAGAGGTGAGGTTTATAAACTAAAAGAGGAGGCAGTTAGGGTAAGATATAAACAGCTATTGGAGGATAGATGGGCTAATTGAGGCATAGGCAAGGGGGGTCGAAGAGGTATGGGTAGGTTTTAAAAATGTGTGTTAGAGTGTTCAGCGAAGTTTGTGGTTACAGGAAAGTGGGTGCAGGAGGGAAGAGGGCGATTTGGTGGAATGATGATGTAAAGAGAGTAGTAAGGGAGAAAAAAGTTAGCATATGAGAAGTTTTAACAAAGTAAAATGATGAAAGGGAGGGAAGAGTATATGGAGAAAAAGAGAGAGGTTAAGAGAGTGGTTTTGAGAGCAATGTAAAAAGAGAGCAAATGAGAGAGTGGGTGAGATGTTATCAACAAATTTTGTTGAAAATAAAGAAAAAGTTTGGGAGTGAGATTAACAGTTAAGAAAGCCTAGAGAAAAATGGATTTGTCAGTTAAAAATAGGAGAGGAGAGTTATTAAATGGAGGTTAGAGGTATTGGGGAAAATGGAGGGAATATTTGGGAATTGTTAAATGGTTTATGAAGATAGGGAAGCTGTTTATTTCGTGTATAGGGCAAGGAGGAATAACATCTTGTAGGAGTGAGGAAGAGCCCGTTGTGAGTGTGGGGGAAGTTCGTGAGGCAGTAGGTAAAATTTAAAGGGGGTAAGGGAGCCCGGGGTTGATGGGATAAAGATAGAAATGTTTAAAAACGGTGGGGATATAGTTTTGGAGTGGTTGGTGCAATTATTAATAAATGTATGGAAGAGGGTTTAAAGGTACCTAGGGATTGGCCGAGAGCATGCATAGTTCCTTTGTATAAAGGCAAAGGGGATTTAAAAGAGAGTGCAAAATTATAGGGGGATAAGGGCTGTTGAGTGGTACCTGGTAAAGTGTATGGTAGGGGTTTTAATTGAAGAATTAGAGAAGACGGAGAATAGGATAGCAGATTTAACAAGGAGGCTTTAGGAAAGGTTAGGGGGTGTGTGGACCAGGTGTTTACAGTGAAACATATAAAATGAACATTTTTTAGAATAAGGCTAAAGAGGTCTTTGTGGCATTTATGGATTTGGAAAAAGGCCCTATGACAGGGTGGATAGGGGGTGCAATGTGGCAGATGTTGCAAGTGTATGGTGTAGGAGGTAGGTTACTGAAAGCAGTGAAGAGTTTTTACGAGGACAGTGAGGGTCAAGTTAGAGTATGTAGGAAAGAGGGGAAAAATTTTTTCCCGTAAAAGTAGGGCCTTAGACAAGGATGTGTGATGTCACCGTGGTTGTTTAATATATTTTGATGGGGTTGTAAGAGAAGTAAATGCGAGGGTCTTGGCAAGAGGCGTGGAGTTAAAAGATTTAAAAGAATCACACAAAGTGGGAGTTGTCACAGCTGCTCTTTGCTGATGACACTGTGCTCTTGGGTGATTCTGAAGAGAAGCTGCAGAGATTGGTGGATGAATTTGGTAGGGTGTGCAAAAGAAGAAAATTAAAGGTGAATACAGGAAAGAGTAAGGTTATGAGGATAACAAAAAGATTAGGTGATGAAAGATTGAATATCAGATTGGAGGGAGAGAGTATGGAGGAGGTGAACGTATTCAGATATTTGGGAGTGGACGTGTCAGCGGATGGGTCTATGAAAGATGAGGTGAATCATAGAATTGATGAGGGAAAGAGAGTGAGTGGTGCACTTGGAGTCTGTGGAGACAAAGAACTTTGTCCTTGGAGGCAAAGAGGGGAATGTATGAGAGTATAGTTTTACCAACGCTCTTATATGGGTGTGAAGCGTGGGTGATGAATGTTGCAGCGAGGAGAAGGCTGGAGGCAGTGGAGATGTCATGTCTGAGGGCAATGTGTGGTGTGAATATAATGCAGAGAATTCGTAGTTTGGAAGTTAGGAGGAGGTGCGGGATTACCAAAAACTGTTGTCCAGAGGGCTGAGGAAGGGTTGTTGAGGTGGTTCGGACATGTAGAGAGAAAGGAGCGAAACAGAATGACTTCAAGAGTGTTCAGTCTGTAGTGGAAGGAAGGCGGGGTAGGGGTCGGCCTAGGAAGGGTTGGAGGGAGGGGGTGTGGCATGCAAAGAGTACGTAACCTTTATTCGGCGCATGGACACACCCTCATTTACAGGCTATCTCCCCCAACCAGCGAACCAGGTTGCTAAGAGTTGATGATGGGGCCCCATCGTTCAACTAGTGACAGGTTCTAGCCATAAGAAAGGTGGGATTGACAATCGCAGAGGTTATGTGGATACGCTCTCCTGTCTGCCCTTGTCATTCCCACTCTAGAGCTGGTTGAAGCACGGTTGCTATCTTGTGGCTTCTATTTCTGCCTTGCTTACCGTGGAGTGCACTATATTTTCACTGTACATAGTGTACATATTGCGTTATAATTGGTGAAGGTTTAATATAAGTCTAAATTTTTCTACTGTGTTTATTTGCTCCCATTACACCTGGGATAACAGGCCATTTGAAATCCTAGGTTGTAATATGGGTAGCCTGTCCGAGAGCTGGATTAGAGAAAGGTTGAGCTTGGGTGAAGCTTGTAGCGGGAAAACATTGTGTAGCTTGCTGTTTCGCTTCGCTTTAAAAATTTTGCGTTGTCAGTCGCTTATTGATCAGCCTTGCTATTGTGTGATCGTTCAACAGCTCGCTACTAGCTTGTTCAGTGTGCTCGCTTCGCTACGGTCAATCTTGTGTGCAGTCGGTTTTGCTTGTATGCGTATTCTGAAATTTGTACTGTGCATAGCTAAGCGTTTTTCTGCAAATTAAGTGTTACGTTGGGTATTCGTACTGTGCATTAGCGAATAATTATGCCACCTAGACGAGTCAGACGCCTGGTGTCGGCTATACTTTGCATAACCTCCCTAAATTGTCCCTACAGCGTTGTTGGCAAATTGCTCGTTCCATTGGCATTCCCTATAAACGCATTCACAGCTGCGAAAACTGCGTTCACTTATTGCTGACATACTTATTGAAGAAGAGATGGCCATCAAACTCCTCCCTTTACGGGAGCTAGGGAAAAGACTACTATGTTCTCGCAGGAGGAAGATGATACACTACGGAGAAAATGGTCAGTATAGTGCAGCTGGGTTGTCTCAGGGTGAATCAGCGTCGTTGGCACTTGAGCTGGCAAAAATCAATTTTGGGAGCAAATAGGGAACAGAGAGCATTCGCAAGGGAAGAATTTGATGGGGAAGAGAAAGGAGGCCAGTTTTCGCATTCTGTAAACGATTTCAGTTTACAAAAAGCAGTACAGCTTGTTCCCCGCTTCAATGAGGCCGAACCAGAGCAATTTTCCGAAAGCTTCGAAAATCAGGTCGAGCCTTGAGGTGGCCGGAACAGCATGGGCAGCGTTGGTTCTTTACAGCATTATTGGGGGTAAGGCACAGGAATTTACGTCGGTTTTAAATGACGCTGAATTCTCTGATTATCAAGTAGTGAAACCACAGTGTTGGGAGCATATACATGTATCCAGCTAAATATCGTAAGACCTTCAAATTGAACAGGCGGCAGCTTGGTCAATCCCTGGTGGACTTTGTGAGACGGGCAAACCAAAGCTTTTACCAGCTGGTATAAAGCGGTGGTGTCTCTAACTTTGAGGAGCTGGTGCGCTTATTTCTGATTGATAACCTGCTGGAGTTGTGGGACCAGAGGTTCGTGTCTTTCTGCAGGATCGGACTTAACCATTTGCATTGGAGGCGGCCGGGTTTGGGCTGATACCTTCGAACGAACCGCCCCTTGTCCGAGCGGTCCTTTTCTCTTTTTAAACAGTCTGGCGTGAGCAGAGATCGACAACATTGGAGAAGGGAAGTGCCAGCAGGAGGAGAGAGCGTCTCTTTCATCCAAATAAGTCACTGGTGAGCCACGCTTCTCAACATATGGTCCCTGCGGAGAGGCAAAACTACTTATGGAGCATCTCGACAACAATATCCAGAGAGGCACCAGCCAGAAACGACACACTTGAACGTCATCAGGGAGTAAAGGGCAAGCCTGTGTCTGCTTCAGATGCAATAAAGTAGGTCACATCAGTTCCAACTCCCCTCAAAAAACCTCAACCCTCGGGAAAATCTCTAATATCCCTAGTAACTGTCCCTAGGAAAGTAGAAAAAGGTATGGCCCCTTATTATGCGAAAGTCTTATTTCCCTTAGGAAAACTCAGAACCAACTAAAGTAAATCCCTTTAGAGATACTGGAGCATATTGCTCACTTGTCAGAGAAGGAATATTACCCCTTTCAGAGAATACTTCCTTGAATTCCTCGTTTTATTGGAAGTTTTCGGAGGAGCTATATTTCAGTTCTTTGCAAAAAATTTATGTACAGTGCAAATATTACACTGGGTACTTGACTGTAGTATCTCAAAAGGATTTCCCATGAAAAATGCCATGTTATTACTGGGTAAAAAACATTACTACTGTTACTTCGTGTCCTCAACCTATAATGATTAATGCTTCTCCAGTTTTTGGCCATAACTCGGGCAACATCCCAAGGGGTTTGTCGGGGGGAGAATGTTGACCTATCCTTGGACGACTCCGATCTCGGAATAGCCACGTTGTTTTATGAGACACCCCGGCCGGAGTCTTTTAAATCAAGGGGAACAGACCCGTTTCAAGCCTTCCTATTCCCAGGTTGCAGGATTCCCGATGTCTCTGTTTCATGCCCGAGGGACTGTCCTTCCGGGAGGACAACGAAAGGACCCTTCTTTAAAATTCGCTTTGAGGCAGCCATGGGTAAATCCTCTTTGGGTATCCAGTCAAGTATGAAGTTAAAAATGATTATTTGGTATGCACTGAGACTGGTAAGGAGATAGAGGGCCGGCAATTATACGACAGGTTAGTGGTTCCAACCAAGTATAGACCTCAGATATTAAATATAGCTCATAATACGTCATTTAGGAGGTTTCACTTAGGAATTACAAAAACCTTGTATAGAATCAAAAAAGGGATTTTATGGCCAAAATTAAAGAAAGATGTGAAGAATCATATTAGGTGTTCCCGAGAATGTCAGCAAGGGAAACCTGGACATTCCATTAAACCTGCACCTCTCCAACCCATTTCCTGTGATGGGAACCTTTTGCAGATTTAATTATAGATTGTGTAGGTCCACTACCTAAGTCAAAGTCTGGAAATCAGTATTTATTTACAAATTTTGGATAAAGTAACCAGATATCCTGAAGCGATCCCAATGCGTGTATCAATACTAAAGCTATTCTCAAAGCTTTAACAAAATTCATTTCTTGTTTTGGCATTCCTAAAACTATACAAAGTGATCAAGGTACTAACTTCACTGCCCAAAACATTTAGGGAAGTATTAACTAGGTTAGGGATAATTCACAACTTATCCCCTGCCTATCACCCTCAGTCCCCAAAGGGGCCTTGGAAAGATTCCACCAAACATTAAAAACAATGATGAGAAGTTTTGCATGCACTTTCCCACAGATTGGGATGAATCTCTTCCTTTGTTGCTGTTCTCAGTACGGGGAGACGGTGCAAGAGTTTTACAGGGTATAGTCCGTTGAGCTGATCTTTGGGCACAATGTACGAGGTCCTCTTCGGGTGCTCAAAGAAGGATGGATGGGAGAAGACGTAAGCTCAGCACTCTACACCCGTCTTCAAGGTTGCAGGTGGCACGTGAGTTGGCCACGGCTAACCTAAAGACAGCTCAAAGTAAGATGAAACGAGGTATGACAAAAGTGCCCCAATTCCCCTCCTTCCATCCAGGAGACAAGGGTTGGTGCAGGAACCTATACCTGGCCACACCTTGAAGCTAGATTTACGGGACCTAGCAGTAGTAAGTAGATTATCTGATTTAAATTATGTGGTAGCTCCCCTTGATAAGACCCCAAAAACAAAAATTACACATTAATCAAATCAAAGGCTTTCATACACCAGATAAAGTCCCCGTAATGACTCTGTCTCTACCTGAGGAAAGACTCTGACTCTTTGCACTCTATCTCTGAATTAATACTAAACTTTCAAATTCTGTCCTCCTCAAGGATCCAAACCCTTTAATGGCTGGATTATCTGAAATACAAGCAACCAAATTTAACTGAGCTTCTACAGTCATATCCTAATATTTTTTCGGATGTGCCGAAAAAATGTACGTTAGGTTACCATGATGTGATGTGGGAAAATCTAACCAATTAAACTCTCCCCCCCCAGAGTAATCCTGAAAAGCAAAGGCTACTTCAGCAGGAAGTAGACTTCTTGTTAGAACATGGTTTTGTGGAGGAGTCATCTAGTCCATGGGCTTCACCGTGCATCCTAGTAAAAAAGGCTTTTATGGAGGGTTTCGTATGTGCACAGACTACCGTAAAGTGAACGAGGTCACAATTACAGATGCTTACCCTCTTCCTCGTCTGGATGACGTAATTGACTTTGTGGGTAAGGCTACTTTTGTGTCCAAATTAGATCTCCTTAAAAGGGTTTCTATCAGGGACCTTTGACAGATAAGGCGAAGGAAATCTCTGCCTTCGTGATTCCAGGAGGTCATTATCAGTTTTACAGTTACCCCTTCGGAATGAAAAATTCCCCTCTTCATTCCCGAAACTGTCATCAGGTATTAAAGGGCTTGAAGGCACGGCAGCATACCCAGATTTATATTGTTGTGGTGTCTGATTTCTTGGATCAACACCTACTTAGACTTAAAGCTCTGTTTGAGACCTTTAAGAATTCCCAATTAACAGTTAATTTGTCTAAATCTTCCTTTGGCCAGGCCACTGTCACTTTTCTAGCCATGAAGTAGGTAGTGGTAAAGTTGCACCTAAACTTGCTAAAGTTCTTTCGATTAAAGAATATCCGTTCCTCATGATAGGAAAATCTCTTCAACGTTCCCAGGCTGATAGGATTTTAAGAAGATTCTGTAAGAATTTCTCAGATATTGTAGCCCTCTACCTTTTTACAGTCATAAGTTCCTTTAATTGGACGTCAGATTGTAACACTGCTTTTAATAAAGCAAAAGATTATTGTGCTCTGCACCCCTTCTCTTTTTCCCAGACTTCTCTCAAAACCCTTTTTTATTACGGTTGACTTGTGAGTCTGGGTTGGGGCGGTACTATTACAAATCGGAAAAAAAGGAGCTGCAGCCCAAAGCATATTTTCAGCCCAAGTTCAGCCATCAGAGAGCTTACTCTACCAATTTAAAAGAAGCCTCGCGTTGTTAAGGCTTTTGGAGATTTTCGAGTTTATGTGGGCCAAACATCGCAGGTGGCACAGTTCAGTGATCCAACCGTTAGTCTATCTCCAACCATGAAGAATCACAACACAAGCTAAGCGTTGGACTCTCAGGCTGCAGCCCTACAATATTTTTATTAAATATATGCCGGCAAAGAAAATTGTTGGCAGACTCTTTGTCAAGATCTAGTTTAATATTTTAATTTAGGTTAGGATGTATTTGTGGAAACCCCTTTTCAAGCTTTTTTTTTTTTTTTATCCCCTGATGTGGGGGTTTTTTTAGTGAGGGGATCGGGTTCCGTCCGCTTTATCTTGGACTATGTTGGCTTATCTGACTTTCTGTCTCACTCTGGGGTTTAGGGTTTGGCTTTCAGGCACTAGAAAGCTGAGCTCTATCTAAGAGTTGGATGGTGGAGAGGATAGGCGTCCCATTTATTTTGTGCCTGGCGGCACGGTTACCATGGAGGTGGCAGCCTAATCCCTGAGCCTTCTCGGGGTGTGGGGGTGTGGCATGCCCAAAAAGTACGTAACCTTTATTCGGCGCATGGACACACCCTCATTTACAGGGTATTTTCCCCCAACCAGCGAAACCCGGTTGCTAAGAGTTGATGATTGGGCCCCAGGGCAACTAGTGACCAGGTTCTAGCCATAAAAAGGTTTGGATTTACAATCGCAGAGGTTATGTGGATACCGCCCCTCCTGTCTGCCCTTGTCATTCCCACTTAGAAACTGGTTGAAGCACGGTTGCTATCTTGTGGCTTTATTCTGCCTTGCCTTTTCCGTGGAGTGCACTTATTTATCATGTACAAGTGTACATATTGCTGTTATAATTGGTGAAGGAAATAATATAAGTTCTAAACTTTTTCTACTTGTTTATTTGCTCCCATTAAACGGATACAGGCATTTTTAAATCTAGGTTTGTAATAGGGGGAAAGGAGGTTTGTGTGCGAGGGCTTGGACTTCCGCAGGCATGCGTGAGCGTGTTTGATTTGGAGTGAATGGAGACAAATGGGTTTTAAACTTACGTGGTTGGGGGTGGAGCAAAGTAACATTTATGAAGGGTTCGGGAAACGCAGGCCGGCTTGGTCCTGGAGATGGGAAATCAGTGCCTGCACTCTGAAGGAGGGTGATAATGTTGCAGTTTAAAAACTGTAGTGTAAAAACACCCTTCTGGCCCAAGGGCAGTGATGGAGTGGAAGGATTGGTGAAAGTTTTTCTTTTTCGGGCCACCCTTCCTTGTTGGGAATCGGCCAGTGTGATAATAATAATAAAATAAATAAATATTTTATATATATATATTATATATATATATATATATATTATTATATATATATTATATATTATATATATATATATATATATATTTTTATATATATATATATTTTTATTAAAAATATATAGGGAAGTACCACCTCTATAGCTGGAATGGGGACCCTCATCCTCAGAGAAGACAAATAAACGTACCCCAGGGAAAACTCAAGGTTCTCCGGAGCTTTTTTGAATATTTTCTTCTCTTACCACCCCCTATATATCTTTTTTTTCTATGTGAACATTATTAATAAACAAAATACATTTACAGAAAAAAACATAAACATGAATACAATGGCACAATGTATCAAAGATCATGAATTTTTCCCCCAGCTCCTCCGAGGCTGGACGTGAGCCAAGTATGCAGCAAGCATTTCCCTCTGGATGGGGACGCTGAGGCACTGGAACATTAAAGTGGTTGCCTTGGGTCCTGGTGGTGTCGAGAGTCTGGAACCCAATTCTTTAAGGAAACGTGTGGGATTGTTTTCCCCATGATCCCAAGGTCTCTGATCCCACTGGGACAAATTGATACTGTTGGCTAATGTCCCTGTACTTGCTGATCTTGTACTCCTCCCTGTGGTCAGCAGCTCCTCCCTGTCGCCCCACACTGTGATGGATATAGGTGTCAGCCAGTGTGGACACACAGGTATAGTCCCATGCTAAGAGCTTGCCATTCTTCCAAGGATAGATGGTGATCCCGTCGGGGCGGTTTGCTGGGTTGTGGGTATTGTTGGCTGCTAGTGATCGGGGCTCCCTCTCGGCAGGGCATCTAGCTGTAGCAAGGGTTCTCTTAATGATGTCGTTGACCTCATTGAGCTATATATATATATATATACATATATATATATTATATATATATATTATATTATATATATATATATATATATATATATATATATATATATATACACACAATGCTTTGTTATATGTGTATTGTCATGAATATCATAACACTGTAATATATATATAAATCATATGTGATATTTGGACGATATCATGTTATAACGCGATGTATAATATGTCTTTTTGTGATATGCGGATATGTGGACATGTTGGTGTCAGTGAGATGTATGGACAAAATCATGTCATAATGTGATGCACTAAGAATATCATATTTTAATGTAATATATGAACAGTATCATGTCATGACGTTATATATGAACATTCACATGTCATGACTTCATGTACTGACATGATGGCAGGATTTACCATCACTAGGCCTACATGTAGGCTTAAGAACGGTGAAGATTTTGTTCATAAAAAAATTAAGATATTTTTATATTAAAAGCAATTATCATGCGTGTGATATGAGCAATAGAAATACAACTCAGATAAAATACAACAGTTACTACTGTATTGTCACAGCCTCATGGTAGTCAAAATATTTTGCTAACGTACTTTATATGACGTAAGAAGACATTTTTTGGTATTAAATATTTATCTTAGATATGGCTACATAGGAGAAAAAACTATAAACTAAATCCTTCATTCAAAAATCATATCAGTCATAAGATGAACAATAATCATATATAAATAAATTAGTGTTGTAACACATCAAGTTGTTTTATCAAGGAAATTCGCTGCTCGAGTTAGTCGATATCAAGATAATTCAAAATATCGTATTTCAGAGTCATTTGTGATAGGAAGGTGAACATTCTTACGTCATGTTCGTGCGAACACAAATTATCACTCACCACTGTATTAACAAATGATATACTATCATTTCTACTTTTAGAAATATTCCTTTGATATTCTTGTTAATTATTTGATGACAGAGCAAATGTTCCCAATTAATATCATACTTTTCTTCATCGTTAAACATTCGTGCAAAGTTTGCCAAGTTCCACTAATTTTACACCAAAAATGGATCAAGATAATCACTGCAGTTATCTACATGCATTATAGTTGTTAGAATACACAAATAACCCGCACATGGGAGATTGAAACGTTTCGGTCCGACTTGGACTATTAATTAGTAACACAGAAGCGAGTTTGCGATGGTCCAAGTCAGACCGAAACGTAAACATAAATTTCACTTTCCTGTGTAAGGGATATTTGTGCATTGTTCCAGGGATATTTGTGCATTGTTCCAGGGATATTTGTGCATTGTTCCAGGGATATTTGTGCATTGTTCCAGGGATATTTGTGCTTTGTTCCAGTCACGGTATTGTGTCCTTTTTGTTCATTGTGGATGTTGTCTGAATCACTATAGGCACTACGGTTTATAATTGATGCAAAAAATATAAATAAAAAAATCTGCACATTAACTCATTAGGAAGCAGTCGGTGTTCCAGAGAGATAATAAACTGTTCACTGACTTATAAATAATTAGTAACACAGAACCGCGTTAAATGGAGTGAATTTTGCTTGACACATTTGATGGTAATCTAGTAGATGTATCTCAGTACTAGTTTTCTTGTCGACATTTGTGAATCTGAGCCAGACTATTTAATTCTTCTCTGTTCTTAGTCATCAAAACAAAGTGATTTCACAGTAACTATTACACAATATTGATGGACTGAACACATCGACTCAAGAATGAGGGACCGACTACCTCATACTCCTCCTCATCTTCTGTTATTCTCTGTATTGGACTGAAGAAGCCACTGACTGGCGAAGCATTTCATCACTGAAGATTCCCAAGTGTTGTATATGTGTCTCATTTTTCAACTTGTCGGTCTTCAAAATCATTTTCATCACACTGCATTCCTTAAGGACCTTGAAGTCTAGTTTCCAGTTACTCTCGTTCTACTCATCAGAAGTATTATACCATAAAACTGAGTATAGTTCTGTTTCAGCTATACATATTTGATCATAAAAGTTGTTTGGTTAAAAGAGTATTTTGGGCCTGGAAGTTTCTCAGAATTTTCACTGCCTTTTATTTTAAGCGACAACAGAGAATTGTGACTCATGATTCTGAATGCTCTGTATACCTTTATTTTCCAGTTGTATAAGGATGGGGAACACTAATCTCAATAATATTATTGGGGATATTTTTAGTTGAACAGAATCAGCATTAACTCTGTATATTTTGTAAACTTTACGCTCATCGTATAATTGTTAACAACTGTAGAGTAAGCGTTTATTTAGTGGAGCCGTGACCAAATGCCCACTCTGCTTACATGAACAATATTCTGTGTCATGCATCAAAGATATTTAAGAGATGATAATAGTGACAGTTTCATATAACACTCAAGCAGTGAGAGCTGCCCACGTGCGCAGTGTTGCTACTCAAGTCACTTTATCATTAATGGATAATGTAGAAGGTGTAGCAAGGGGGAGGCGGTTACTGGCTCATTGTTTACAACACCTTCATGTCAGTGTGAGTGGTACTAGCTTAATGCTGATGACAGTCACTCTGTGGAGTACTGACTTAATGCTGACAATACCTTAATATCAGTGTGCGGATATGACTCCATGTTGACGATACCCTCAAGAAGGTGTGAAGGGTACTGACTCCATGCTGACGATATTTAAAGTGGGTGTGAAAAGTATTGACCCCAGGCTGACGCAACAAGGGATGAAAGTAATTACCCTAAAGTGGCCTGGTGACGAAGATCCTCTTGACAACCTATCTTTTTGAGAAGTGTCTTTATGAACGTCTGAGATACGAAGACGCTTGATGAGAGTGTTCAGTGTGGTGGGAAGGGTTTGGATGATTTTCCCTCACCTGTCTTTTGAAAGGGGGGTGTGCGGCATGAGTCTTTACACTCTTACCTCCTGACAATCTGTGCTGGGGAATGAGTCTCCTCTTGAGTACCCCCAAACACCAGCTTCCTGTGGGAGGTTGGTGGGGGGAGCGTGAGTCCCCCACCCCACCTCCTGACAAGGCGGATATGAGTGTCTGAGTCCTTCACAACCTCCTTCTGAAAAGTCAGCCAGGGGTGAGAGACCCCTCCCCCTCCCCAGCCTGCTGACAAGACAGGTGTGGTCAGCCAGGGAGTGAGAGGACCCCCTCCCTCCCCCTCCTGCTGACAAGACAGGTGTTGTCAGCCAGGGGAGTGAGAGCCCCCCTCCCCCTCTCCCGCCTGTGACAAGACGGGTGTGGGGAACAAAAATTTGAAACCATCGGAAGAAGAAATAAAGTAAGAAAGTATTCACAATATAGTCTTAAACAGGTTTTCTTAAGGAGAAAAAAAATTTAGTGCTTATTCTGACGATGACAAAAGTAATTTCTTGTCAGCAATGATGTCGTCATCACGTCAGCACATGATGTCGTCATCACGTCAGCACATGATGTCGTATCACGTCAGCACATGATGTCGTCATCACGTCAGCACATGATGTCGTCATCACGTCAGCACATGACTATCCACTCGTCGCATCATCTGAGAATGTCGTCCCGTTATCACGTTACCAAACGATGTTCTTTATTCATCAGATCAACACATGATGTTGTCTAGTCGTCTCATGAATCCTGAAAAAATCTTCTAATCAAGAAAATGTGTCCAGTTTTTTAAACACCTGGTGGGACTGCGGAAAGGAAGTGATCACACGTTCGTTTTCCCGACACAGGTGTTTATTACCTTCTCCCGCCCTCCTCATGCAACACATGTTGTTTGACCTTGATAAGTTGGGTTTTAAAATGGAGTAACGTCAACTCATCTTATTACAATAAATAAATAAATCTTGATCCACCCTGAACTTGAATTATCATCATAAATTTACATGCTTCCTGCCTTACTCTTGTAAGTGCAACACAGACCCAAGAACATCATCATGTTGTAACACTGTCAAACATTATAATATCTTTAATTTTTTAAAGATATTATAATGGGTTAAGCCTTTCTACTATTCCATCTACTCACCACCTACCCTTTTCCCATCCCTACTTTCCCACTCACCCCACAAGGGTCTTACGTTATCTCTTGATCTTGAGCTTGAACGGGTGGTCTCGTAAGCCAGTGGAAGGCCCCGGTTTATATGTCCAAAAAATCTCCAGTGACGGGTCAACTGGTTGATCTTGGAAGAAAGCATTGGTTCGGGTCCCGGAGAAAATTATAAGCAAAAACCTGCTATTACGAACGTCAAAAATCCTTTT
>NC_069472.1:8203900-8240730 GCF_026875155.1 Cherax quadricarinatus
ATTTAAAATTTTTTTTAAAAATTTTTTTTTTTTTAAAAATTTTTTTTAAAATTAAATTTTTAATTTTTTTTCCCTTTAATGAGGGGTTTTTTGGTTTAAAAGGGGTTTTTTTTAAATTTTGGTTTTTTCGTTTGGAAATTATTTTTTTTTTTTTAAAATTTTTTTTTGAAATAAAAAAAAAAAAAAAAAAAAAAAAAAAAAAAAAAAAAAAAAAAAAAAAAAAAAAAAAAAAAAAAAAAAAAAAAAAAAAAAAAAAAAAAAAAAAAAAAAAAAAAAAAAAAAAAAAAAAAAAAAAAAAAAAAAAAAAAAAAAAAAAAAAAAAAAAAAAAAAAAAAAAAAAAAAAAAAAAAAAAAAAAAAAAAAAAAAAAAAAAAAAAAAAAAAAAAAAAAAAAAAAAAAAAAAAAAAAAAAAAAAAAAAAGTTATCTGACATATATTTAGTTAAAGTTTAATTTAACCCTTTTCAAAGGTTTAAAAAGGGTGAATGTGAGTATATGAGGTCTAAATTGCACAATCTGCAGAGATAATAAAAAATTTTTTTATATTGGGCTGGGTTTATTTTAAATTTTTCTACTCACAAAGTTTTTAAATATAATTAATTAAATATTTAATTCTGATGGAATCTTAAATTCAAGATATTAAAACCATGGGGGAAACATGAAAATTTTCTACTTATGTATTTAAATCCTCTAGAATTAGGTTTCCTCTTTGGGGTTCTTTATTACCATTAATGGGAACATTTTGTACGATGCTGCGGTTGTAGAAAAAGAATATAGTTGTTTTAAGTTAATGTTTTTTGTAAGGACTAATGTATATTTTATTATATGGAGAGAGTTTGTTAATTAAAATGGAAAATTATATTTGAAAATATTATAAAAACGTGATTTGTTTAGTTCGCTTGTAGGATGATGTAATGTTTGTTTTGCTTGTAGGATGATGTAGTGTTTGTTCGCTTGTAGGATGATGTAGTGTTTGTTCGCTTGTAGGGGTGATGTAGTGTTTGTTCGCTTGTAGGATGATGTAGTGTTTGTTCGCTTGTTTGGATGATGTAGTGTTTGTTCGCTTGTAGGATGATGTTAGTGTTTGTTCGCTTGTAGGATGATGTAGTGTTTGTTCGCTTGTAGGATGATGTAGTGTTTGTTCCTTGTAGGTATGATGTAGTGTTTGTTCGCTTGTAGGATGATGTAGTGTTTGTTCACTTGTAGGATGATGTAGTGTTTGTTCGCTTGTAGGATGATGTAGTGTTTGTTCGCTTGTAGGATGATGAGTGTTTGTTCCTGTAGGTAGAATGTAGTGTTTGTTCCTTGTAGGATGATGTAGTGTTTGTTCGCTTGTAGGATGATGTAGTGTTTGTTACGTTGTAGGATGATGTAGTGTTTGTTCCTTGTAGGATGATGTAGTGTTTGTTCGCTTGTTAGGATGATGTAGTGTTTGTTGCTTGTAGGATGATGTAGTGTTTGTTCGCTTGTAGGATGATGTAGTGTTTGTTCGCTTGTAGGATGATGTAGTGTTTGTTCGCTTGTAGGATGATTAGTGTTTGTTCGTTGTGGATTGATGTAGTGTTTGTTCGCTTGTAGGATGATGTAGTGTTTGTTTCGCTTGTAGGATGATGTAGTGTTTGTTCGCTTGTAGGATGATGTAGTGTTTGTTCGCTTGTAGGATGATGTAGTGTTTGTTCGCTTTGGAGATGTTGTTTTTTCCCGTTGTAGGATGATGTAGGTTTGTTCGCTTGTGGTGATGTGTGTTTGTTCGTTTTAAGGATGAGTAGTTTTGTTTTGGGGTGTTATTTTTTTGGTAGGTGTGTGTGTTTGTTCGTTGTGGATGATGATGTTTGTTCGCTTGTAGGTGATGTGTGTTTTCGTTGTAGGAGATTTTAGTGTTTGTTCGCTTGTGGTGATGTAGTTTTTGGGTTCGTTGTAGGATGATGTGGTTTGTTGCTTGTGGTGTGTAGTGTATGGAAGTGGGGGGGGCGAATCATTTGTTTATTATCGTGTTTAGTTTTTCTGTGGGAGGTGGGAGATTGTTATTTTTTAACCTTTATTTGTTTCGTAATTTTGGGGGTTTAGTATTATGTTTTGATTGGTTTTTAATATAAACAAAAATAATGTGAAAAAAAAATTTTTGGATAATTAGAATGTTTCGTACAACAGTTTTATGTAAATGTCAATACCTGTGACATTCTTTGGGTTATATTGCATATTGTGTTTATGGCTGCAATTTTGGATGTAATAAACCCACCTGTATATGAAGCTGTGGGCTGTCTTTAGTTTAGTTCTTATGTATAAGTTTAGTGCTACGGTAGGGAATGTGGAGTTTTCTTTTGTTATATATAATGGATACGTTTCATTGCTTACATTGTCTACATGTATAACTATGTATTGCGTTTTTCAATAAAATATAAAAAAAAAAATCTCTGAATAAATATATTTCAATTCTCTCTTTTCCTTCCATAACTGCTACCCCTTCTTTAGCTCTGTCTCTCTCAGATACACCTGACAGTATCTCATTTATTTTCCTCAGTGAAACTCTCCTGGCCTCTTCAGCTTGGTATCGCTTAGAGTCAATACATCAAGCTTCATCTCCATCATATTTGCGATCATCTCTTTCTTAATATCTGCACTTCCTCCACACATATTCAAACATCCCAACTTTATAAATTTTTAATTATTCATACTGCATTTTAGTTACCTTTTATGACACGCATGACTTACGGAGGAAAGATTTTTTCTACTTTCTCTTTCAGATGAAAGGAAAATAAATAAGAACAAGATATATTAAGGAAATAGAAGAAAACTCAAATGAGTGTGCATACCTATTTGTAAAACACAGACACACACACAGACAGAGAGACAGACAGGCAGACAGACAGACGGAAACACACCACACACACACACACACACACACACACACACACACACACACACACCAATACACACACATTCTCCAGCCTCCAGAGACAGAACAATTTTCACATTGCCTTAGCCACTCAAACGGCGATCCTACAAAGATCATGCACCCAGTTGAGCTAGGTGTTGTTCATGATCCGAGGCAGTTTGGTAAATGATTCAATTCCTCTTGTTTCGTACTTTCATTACTATATAAAGTGCTTGTGGAAGCTAGTGTTCAAACGGGATGCGGTTGAAAGTAACCTTGAGCTTACCACTACCTCGAGTATCCTTGTGTGTGTATGTGTGTAAGTGTACTCAGTTAATTGTAATCACCTAGTTGTGGTTTTATTGGTCGATTCACATCTCCTGGCCCCACCTCCTTACTGGTCGCTACTAGGTCACTCTCCCTGCTCTATAAGCTTTATACCTATTCTTAAAGCTATGTATGGATCCTACCTACACTACGTCACTTCCCGTGTGTGTGTGTGTGTGTGTGTGTGTGTACTCACCTGTTTGTACCCACCTAATTGTGGTTGCAGGGGTCAAGTCATAGCTCCTGCCCCTGCATCTTCACTGAGCTTTAATCAAACGTCGTCTCAAAACTATGTATAGTTTCCTGCTTCCACTAAGTCACTTTAAGACTATTCCACTTCCTGACAACTCTATGACCGAAGAAATACTTCCTAATATCCCTTTGACTAATCTGAGTCTTCAGCTTCCATTGTGACCTCTTTTTCCGGTCCCATGTCTGGAACATCCTGTCTTTGTCCACCTTGTCAACTCCTCTCAGTATTTTGTCTATCGTTATCATGTGTTTTCTAACCCCCTGTCGTCCAGTGCCGTGAGGCCAATTTCCCTTAACCTTTCTTCGTAGGAAATTCCGGTTAGCTCCGGGACTAGTCTTGCTGTAAACCTTTGCACTTTCTCTAATTTCTTGACCTGCTTGACCAGGTGTGGGTTCCAAACTGGTGCTGCATACTCCAATATGGGCCTGACGTACACGGTGTACAGTCTTGAACGATTCCATACTGAGGTGTAGGAACGCTATTCTTAGGTTTGCAAGGCACCCATATGCTGCAGCAGTTATCTGGTTGATGCACCTCAAGGGATGTGCTCAGTTTTACACTCACCCCAAGATGCTTTTCCTTGAGTGAGGTTTGCAGTCTTTGGCCACCTAGACTATACTCGACACAAATAACCCGCACATAGAAGAGTGGAGCTTACGATGACGTTTCGGTCCGACTTGGACCATTTACAAAGTCACACTAACGAGAAGTGGAGCAGGACGGGTATATATAGGCAGGAAGAGGTATTGGTGGTAGTAGTAGTAGTAGTAGTAGTAGTAGTAGTAGTAGTAGTAGAAGTAGAAGTAGTAGTAGTAGGAGTGGTGGTGGGTGTGGTGGTAGTGGTAGTAGTGGGGAATTAAGGAGGAGGAGCCAGTCAAATACAAAGAAAAGGGAGCACTGCAAGGGAGCTAGGTGCCCACAGAAGGAGAGCAAGTGCACAGAGGTGGGGGGAGGGGAAGTGATGAAATAAATAATGAAGGAACAGAAACACGAGACAGAAGAAAGAAAGACAATCCAGAGGAGAAAAAAGGAAAGAGGAAAGGGGAAGAGGGAGAAGAAGAAAATAGGAGGAATCAGGTTAAGTCACAAGTGTTCTGAAGTTTGGAGCATTTTACAATGTAGTGGGAGAGGAAGGCATCTACAGAGACGAAGCCAGGACTAAGATTCATACAAGGAAAGTTGTGTATTAGAGAGGATTCAACAAGACGGCGACTGTTAAAGTTGGAAGTAGGGAAGACAGTTTTAGCAGAAGACCAGTCAATAGGATGGCTGTGATCTCTGACGTGACAGAACAGAGCATTATTAGTGTCGGCAAGCCTAACACTATTTTTGTGCTCCCTAAGTCTGTCAGAAAGAGATAGACCAGTTTCTCCAAAGTATTAAAGAGGACAGGAGGAGCAAGAAATAGAGTAGACACCAGGAACATCTGTAGAGGGATGAGAGGTAAGAACGAGATTAGTGCGAAGAGTGTTAGTCTGGCGGAAAGTAAGTTTGATGTCTAAGGGACGGAGAGAACTGTTGAGATTAGGAAGACTGGAAATGTAACCCTGTGCGGGTTATTTGTGTATCGTTCCAGTCACGGTATTGTGCCTTTTTTTATTAGACTATACTCTGTCTGCGGTCTTCATGGCCCCTCCCCTGTCTTCATGACTCTGCATTTGGCGGAGTTAAAAATTCGAGGAGACAGTTGCTGGACCAGGCTTGCAGCCTGTCCAGGTTCCTTTGTAGTCCTGCCTGATCCTCATCCGATTTAATTCTCATCATTAACTTCACATCATCTGCAAAGAGGGACACTTATGAGTCTATTCCTTCCGTCATGTCATTCATATATACCAGAAACAGCACTGGTCCTAGGACTGACCCCTGTGTAACACCGCTCGTCACAGGCGCCCACTCTGACACCTCGTCACGTACCATGACTCGTTGTTGCCTCCCTGTCAGGTATTCTCTGATCCATTGCAGTGCCTTTGTTGTTATGCGTGCCTCATCCTCTAGCTTATGTACTAGTCATTTGTGAAGATCTGTGTCGAAGGCCAACTTGTAGTCCAAGAAAATGTAATCCCTTCACGTCTTACTTCCGTTACCTTGTCAAAAAGCTCCAGTAGGTTTGTGACACAGGATTTCCCTTCCTTGAAACTGTGCTGGTTGTTGTTTATAAGCTTGTTCCTTTTTAACGTCAGTGTGAGTGTACTCATCAAAGTGTATGTACATCTGTACTCACCTAGTCGTGGTTGCAGGGGCCGATTCATAGCTCCTGGCCCCGCCTGTGTGTATGTAGTTGTGTGCGTGTGTATGTCTATGTATGCGTGCGTGATCGTGTGAGTGTGTACACGTGCTCGTGAACGCGTATGTACGCGTGTGCGTGTACATGTGTGTGTACTTGAGTCAACGTAGGTTACCGTGTGTGCACACATGCGTGTGTGTATGTGGTTGTGTGTGTGTACATGTGTGCATGCATGCGTAAACGTGGGGGTGGGTGTACGTGTGCGTGAACGTGGATGGGTGTACACATGCTCGTAGACGTGTATGTACGTGGGTGAACGTGGGGGGTAGATGTGCGCGTGCGTGAACGTGGGTGTGTGTACACGCGTTCGTGGACGTGTATATACGTGTTCGTGGATGTGTATGTACATGCGTGAACGTGGGGGTGGGTGTACGTATGCGTGAACTTGGGCGAGTGAACATGTGTTCTTGAAAGTGTGTGTTCGTGAATGTGCGTGTTTGTGTGTGTGTGTGTGCTTGAATATGGGTGTGTATACGTGTGTAAGTACGGAAGTGAATATGACAATGGTATTTAATACTGACAAGTTGATAAGTACGACACATATACAGCAGTTAGGTATCTTTATTCCGATAGGTTTCGCCTACACAGTAACCTTCCTCAGTCGAATGTATAAGAGTTTAGCAGAAGTAGCAGAGATGTGAAGACGATGTACTCACTCTATCACCATTGAAGGAATATTTGGGTATATTATGCGATCTTTAGTCTTCTTGTTGAATCCAGCAACTTTAGTCAAACAAAAGTAGCAGTCATCATTGTGGTTCATCTGCTCCCGTCATATCATTGGTACTCTAAAGGGCATACATTTAAGTTTTCCAACTGACCACATTTGGAGCTTACTGATGCGACTCTTGCAAGCTTGTGTGGTGCAAATGGTTTGTCCTGGTCTCCAAGTTTGCTGCCAAAATAAGCAAAGTAGCAGCGCTTCAATAAAGGACTAATGTTGCTCCGGGAATCTGAAGGTGTGAATTGCCTCGAGACATAGCAAAATATGTCTGGCAAATTTATGCAGCCTCTAGACATATTAATAATCTGAAAATAAAGAAAAAGATATTAATTGAAATTAAGTTAAATATAAGGAACATTTTTGATTTGGTAATATACCACTTTCTCATTTACCATAGAGTCAATAAAAAAATAATTCAGACCAGTGTTATGTACATATTAATTCAGAAAAATATCTGAAAAAAATATACCTTCAAACGTATAAGAGAAAATTATAGAAAGGACTTAGTTTTTAACGAGCTCTTGCTAATTAACCAGTTTTAACCTATTCGGCACAACGTGTATCATATATATATATATATATATATATATTATAATTTATATATTATATATATATATAGATATATATATAGATATATATATTACAAATATATATATATATATATATAATATAATATATTTATATAAATATATATATATATATAGATATATATATATATAATAATATATATATATATATATATATTATAGATAATAAATATATAGATATTTATATACGGTCAATTAGCAAGAATTCATTTAAAATTAAGTCCTTTTTAAAAATTTTCCCTTATACATTTAAAGATATATATTTTTTTCATTTACGATAATTTAAAAATTAAAGATTTTGTACCAAAAGAACCTCTAGAACTTAACCTACCTTTGTATAACAAGCGCAATTTAATTTAGTCTAATTCAACTAAATATATTTTATACAAGTTTGAAACAATTTAATAATAAACAAAAATAATGAAATACATTTTTTCGTTAGTTCCGAATTAGTTGCGAAGTATTGCTAAACAAATGAGTGTAAAAAGGAAGCGTGTATTTGTCTTACAGGATGGTCAGGCATTGTTGGTTTCCTTCCTTCTGTCTCAGAAACATGCAAGACTTCTGTACGTCTTGCTACGCTACTTACCATAGTCAACTACACGTTATCAACACCTTAGTATACACACTCTTCCTGAATTTTTTTATTTTGTCCTTATTCTTGTTCTTTTATTACTTTATTTTATATCCATGGGGGAAGTGAAAGAAGAATTTTTTCTCAATAAGCCATTGTTGTGAAGTCAACAAATGCCGGAACAATGGGCTAGTAACCCCTTGTCACCGCCATATCTTACTATAAAGAAATAGACGAAAAACCGGCAAAGTGGGAGGGTTTGGAATGTGCGGGATGTTTGTGCGATGATAAGACATGATTGTAGAGGTGATAAATAAAAGAAGCTGGAGTCCTGGCTCTATGTGAAACAAGCTGAAGGGGATTAGAGATTTTGGTGGGAACATAACTGGGATAAAAATCGGGTTTCTCATAGAGTTAGTGCTAAGAAAGAGTAGCAATAATGTTGAAGGATAAAGTTTATGGCAGTAAAAGCAGAATATAAATGTGTAAGTGCAAGGATTATTGGAGTAAATAAGATTGATTGAAAATGGTGGTTGTAAAAAGTTATGCCAAGGGAGAGAGAGAAAGTGAGAGGAGGGGGGGGGAGGGGGGGAAGGGGGAGATTTTGCGAGTGTTGAGCGAGTGGCTTAAGAAAGTGTTTGACCAAGGAGAGAGTACTTATGGTTGGAGATCTCAAAGCTAAAGTGAGTAAATATGTTGTAGAGAGAGCAGTAGGTAAATTTGGGGTGCCAGGGGTAAATGAAAATGGAGAGCCTTTAATTGAACTATGTGTAGAAAGAGATTTGGTAATAAGTAATACATATTTTATGAAAAAGAGGATAAGTAAGTACACAAGATATGATATAGCCCGGAATGAAAGTTTGTTAGATTAAGTCTTGGTGGATAAGAAGTTGATGCGTAGGCTTCAGGATGTACATGTTTATAGAGGGGCAACTGATGTATCGGATCATTTATTTTAGTTGTAGTTACAGTTAGAGGAAGAAAGAGATTTTGACTAATGAAAATTGGCAACAGCAAGTAAAAGAGAGTGAAAGTTTACATCTAAGGGAGAGAATTCAGGTGAGATATAGCAAGGATTCGCAGAAAATGGGGCTAAGTGGCATTTTTGAGTAGTGGGAGTGGGGGGGGGAAGTGGTGGAAGTGTGTAATAATTATATAGTAGATTGTGGGGTCAAATGTTTGTAGCTATAGTAGAGGGGTGGCAGGAGGTAAGAGGAGTGATAGTGGAATAATGAGGTAAAAGGGGTGATAAGAGAAAATGGTAGCAGATAGAGTTGTACACAACAGAAGGGATGCAAGAACAGCAGAGTATAGGAGGTAAAAAGATATTGTGAAGAGGAGGTGGTGTGAGATGCAAAAAATAGACAAAGATAATTGGAGAGGCACTGTCAGAGTTTGCGGAAAATACGATATAAAAAGTGCAGCGAGATAAACAAGTTAAGAAAGCCTAAGAATGAATGAGTTGGAAAGTTAAAAACAGAGGAACGATTTAGTAGATTGAGGTGGAAGTAGGGGGTATTAACAGATGAGTTCGAGATTTTTGAATGTCGATGAGCAAGGTAGGCTGTAACTTAATCATTGGTCAGGGAGTAGAATATCCGTTAGAGAGCAGGATGGAGGGTGGGGGAGGTGCGTGAGGCATTACGTAGAATGAAAGCGCCTAAAGCTTTGGAACTGGCGGGATCATGACAGAAACTGTTTAAAAGCGGGGAGATGTAGGTTTGGAGTGTTGGTATTGTCTGTAATTAATATATGAAAGAGGGGAAGGACCTAGGGACTGTCAGAGACCGTGATAGTTCCTTTATATAAAGGGAAAGTGGGAACTCAAAACAGAGGGAAATAGAGGGGATAATTTACTAGTATAAACTATAAAGTATACGGTAGAGTTATTATTTAAAAGAATTAGAGGAAAGACAGAGAAGCAGGATTCAAGAAAATAGAGCTTAGTAATGGGTAAGGATGTGTATGGCAATTTTTGTACATTGTAGCATGTTAATGTGTAACTAATATAGATAAAGGTAGGAAGTGTCCATTGCATATTAGATTTTAGGACAAGTATATGTTAGGTTGGATAGAAGCTAGGTGGCAGATGTGGCAAGTATATGGAATAGTAGTAAGTTACTAAATTGTGAAAGAGATCTTTATAGAATTGAGGCACATGTTTAATGTGTAAAGCGAGAGGATTACGTCCCAGTAAATGGTAGGTCTTAGACAGGATGCGTTATGTCATCATGGTTTGTTTAACCATATTTAAAAGAAAACAGATGGATTAATTATGGATAGCAATTCAAAAGAGAAGTTTTGAGACGTTCCGTTTTGCTGATGATCTGCGCTTTTGGAGATTCTAAAGAAAAAGGGTAAGGTGTGCGGACGAGTGTTCGAGTGTGTAAAGATAGAAAATTGAAAGTGATCAGAATAAAAGTAATGTGAGGAGGGTATCCAACATTACAATAAAAAAAAAGGATTCACAGGTGGAGGGAGGTGTACGGAAAAAATAAATGTATACAGAGATTTGGGAGTTGAATTGGCAGCAGAAGGTGTTTGAAGGATTAGGTTAACCATAGATATTGACGAAGGAAAAAAAGTTGGTGCTTGAGTGTCGGTGAATGACAAAAACGTTATCCTGGAGATAAGAAGAGAGAGTAATAAGGGTACCAATACTCTTATATGGGTGGAAGCAGGGTTTGAAAGTGCGTGAAGCAAAGAGGAGGCTGAGGCAGGGGAGATGGCCGGTTTAAGGGTCAATGTGTGGGGTAAATAGTATGCAGAGAAGTCGTAGTGTAGATAATTTTGTAAAGGTGTGGGGAGTTACTAAAGTATTATAGGGCTGAAAGGGGTTGCTGAGGTGGTTGCCAGTTAGCAAGGATGGAACAAAGCAGAATGACTTGGTGAATGTTAGAAATCTGTTGGGAAGGAAGGCGGGTAGGTCCATCCTAGAAAAGTTGGGAGGGGGGGGAGGGTAAAGAGTTTTGTTGCGATGGACGTTTTAGGGAGTGAATGAGACAAATGGGTTTGGGACCGGCGAGCTGTGTATTGTTTGGTGAATGGATTCAGAAGCTGGATAGCCGACGTGAGTCCTGGTTAAAAGAGTTCAATGCCTGCTCATTAAAGGAGGGGTTAGGATATTGGCTGTTGGAGGGACATCTACACGTGCCGGATTGAGCCCTTTGCATAAGACAGGGGATTAGGTTATGAATAATTGGTGAAAGTGTTGAACGATGATAATTTTTTTTTTTTGGGGGGTTTTTTTCCTTTTTGGGTCACCCGGATGCGGGAAAACGGCCTACGTGTTAATAAACATATATTCCCGTGCCAAATAGGTAAAACTTGCGATTTTGGCTTAAATAGCATGGCTCTTTTTGTGCCGAATAAGGGCAAACGAAATTCGTGTAATCAATAATTTCTCAAAATCATTCTGAACTAACGAGAATTATAGATTTCATTGCGTTTGTTTTTTAAATTATTGCAAGCTTATATAAAATATATTTAGATGGATTAGCCTAAATTAAACTGCGCTGGTGATGACAAGGTAGTAAAATTTTCTTAGGTATTTTTGGTGCAAAATTATTAAATTTTACAATTCCCGTAATTGAAAAAAATATAGTATTTTAACGTAAAAGAAATTTTTAGAAAGAACTAATTTTAAATGAGTTCTTACTAATGACAGTTTTACCATTCGGCACGACATATATATATATATAAGAATATATATGATATATATATATATATATAATAAATATATAATATATATATATATATGTATGCCCGAATAGGCAGAACTTGCGAAACTTGGCGTAAATAGCAACGCTCATCTGCATATAGGACAAGTAAAAATTTGTGTATGCATAATTGCGCCAAAATCTTTCTGACCTAAAGAATTAATTGATTTTACACTGTGTCGGGTGAGGGCATTAAATGATGTAAACAAAGCAAAAATATGAGTAGTTGGGTTAGGCTAAAATAAATTTGCTCGTGTGATAATAAGGTGAGGTATGTTTTCTAAGATGCTTCGGGGGCTAAAATTAAAAAATTTTACATAACATTAAATACATAAAAATATCTTTAAACGCATAAGAGAAAATTTCAGAAAGGACTTATTTTAAATGAGTTCTGCTAATGACCAGTTTACATAGTCGCACAGTATATATATATATATAATATATATAATAGATATATATATATATATATATATAATATATATAATAATTTATATTTATATATATATAAATTATAACAAACGTAGGTAGTAGGTTGGGTAGACAGCAACCCACCCAGGGAATACTACCGTCCTCCAGATGACTGTGAAACAAAACCGTAAACTGTTTTGCATGATGGTAGGATTGCGGTTTCTTTTTCTGTCTCATAAACACGCTAGATAACAGGATATCTTGCTACTCCTACGTACACTTTGTCACACGTCACAGACACCACATGCATAGATAATGTATACATACATCTAGGGATTTCTCCTTTTTCTAAATACTCTTGTCTGTTATTTCTTCTATTGTCCAGGGGGAAGTGGAAAAAATCTTCACTCCGTACGCCTATGCGTGTCGGATGAGGCGACTTAATATGCCTGAGCTATGGGGCTAGTAACCCCTTCTCCTGTGACATGTACTAAAAAAGAGAAGAAGAAAAACTTCTAAAACTGGGGTGGCTTAATGTCGTGATGTATGAGGAGACAAGAACTGATGATTGCTGATGTTTGAATGAAAAAGAGTTGGGGATGTCCTGGCTCGAAGCGAACATAGCTTTAAGGGGTAGGAGAGTTTCAGTGGGGGAAAATAACTGGATTAAAATCTGGAGTATCTGAGAGAGTTAGAGCAAAGGAAGGGTAGTCAGTAATGTTAAATGATCAGTTAATGGAAGGTAAAAGAGAAGATAATGTGTAAATTCAAGAATTATGTGGAATAAAGTAAAGGTTGGAGCGAAGTGGGCATAAAGAAGCGTGTATGCACCTGGAGAGGAAGAATCAGAGGAGAGAGGAGGAGAATGGTTGGGGGAGATGTTAAGGAATGTATAGGAGCCTTTGAAACAAGTGAGAGAGTAATTGTGGTAGGGGACTGAAGGCTAAAGTAGAAAACGTTTAGAGGAGGTGTGTAGGTAAAGTTTGGGTGCCAGTGTAAAGGATAATGGAGCCCTTTGATTGAACCTTTTTGTATAGAAAGGGGTTTTAGTTATAGGTAATACATAATTTAAGAAAAAGAGGATACATAATATACACGATATGGATGTATGGCGAAAAGACAGTAGTTTGTTGGATATGTATTGGTAATAAAAGACTGTGAGTAGACTTCAGGGGTACATGTTTATAGAGGGGCCACAGATATATCAGAACACTTCTAGTTGTAGCTACACTGAGATAAAAGGTAGATGGATACAAGGAGACTAGAAGCATCAGGGAAGAGAAGAGGTGAAGGTTTACAACTAAAAGAGGAGGCAGATAAGTTTAGATCTAAACAGCTATTGGAGGATAGATGGCTAATGAGAGCATAGGCAATGGGGTCGAAGAGTATGGGTAGTTTAAAAATGTATGTTCGAGTGTATCAGCAAAGTTAGAGGTTACACGGAAAATGGGTGCAGAGGGAGAGGACGATTGGTGGAATGATGATGAAAAGAGAGTATAAGTAGAAAAAGAAGCATATGAGAAGTTTTTACAAAGTAGAAGGATGCAAGGAGGAAGCGTATATGGAGAAAAAGAGAGAGGTTAAGAGAGTGGGGTGAAGCAATGTAAAAAGAGAGCAAATGAGAGAGTGGTGAGATGTTCTCACAAATTTTGTTTGAAAATACGAAAAAGTTTGGGAGTGAGATTAACAAGTTAAGAAGCCTAGAGAACAATAGGATTTGTCAGTTAAAAATAGGAGAGAGAGTATTAAATGGAGAGTTAGAGTATAGGGAAGATGAGGGAATAGTTGGAGGAAGTTTTAAATGTGGATGAAGATAGGGGAAGCTGTGATTTCGTTTATAGGGCAAGGAGGAATAACATCTTGTAGGAGTGCGGAAGAGCCAGTTGTGAGTGTGGGGGAAGTTCGTGAGGCAGTAGTAAAATTAAAGGGGTAAGGCAGCCGGGATTGATGATAAGATAGAAATGTTAAAGCAGGTGGGGATAATAGTTTTTGGAGTGGGGTTGGTGCAATATTTAATAAAATGTATGAAGAGGGTAAGGTAACTAGGATTGCAGAGAGCATGCATAGTTCTTTGTATAAAGGCAAAGGGATATAAGAGAGTGCAAAAATTATAGGGGGATACAGTCTGTTTGAGTGTACCTGTAAAGGTGTAAGGTAGAGTTATAATTGGAAAGAATTAAGATAAGAGCGGAGATTAGATAGCAATGAACAAGGAGGCTTAGAAGGTAGGGGGTGTGTGGGACCAGGTGTTTTACAGTGAAACATATAAGTGAACAGTATTTAGATAAGGCTAAAGAGGTTCTTGGTGGCATTTATGGATTTGAAAAGGCGTAATACAGGTGGATAGGGGGCAAGTGGAGATTTTTGCAAGTGTATGGGTCGAGTAGGTCTACAGAAAGCAGTGAAGTTTTTTACGAGACAGTGAGCTCCAGTGTTAAAAGAGTTTGTATGTAGTAAGAGGGAAATTTTTCCAGTAAAAGGAGGCCTTAGACAAGGATGTCTAGTGAGATGACTATCCGCCGGGGGTGGTGGTGTTTAATATATTTATAGATGGGGTTGTAAGAGAAGTAAATGCGAGGGTCTTGGCAAGAGGCGTGGAGTTAAAAGAAAAAAATAAAGAATCCACACAAAGTGGGAGTTGTCACAGCTGCCTTGCGATGACACTTGCTCTTGGTGATTCTAAAGAGAAGCTGCAAGATTGGTGGATGAATATGGTAGGGTGTGCAAACGAAGAAAATTAAAGGAATACAGGAAAGAGTGGTTATGAGGATAACTAAAAAGATTAGGTGGCTGAAAAGATTGAATATCAATTGGAGGGAGAGAGTAGGGAGGAGGTGACGTATTCAGATATTTGGAGGTGGACGTTCAGCGGATGTCTATGAAAGATGAGGTAAATCATAGAATGATGAGGAAAGAGAGTGAGTGGTGCACTAGAGTCTGTGGAGACAAAGAAATTGTCCTGAGGCAAAGAGGGAATGTATGAGAGTAATAGTTTTACCAACCGCTCTTATATGGGTGTGATGCGGGGTGGATGAAAGGTGCGCGAGGAGAAGGCTGGAGGCAGTGAGATGTCATGTCGAGCAAAGGGTGTGGTGGTGAATATAATGCAGAGAATTCGTATTTTGGAAGTTTAGGAGGAGGTGCGGGATTACCAAAACTGTTGTCCAGAGGGCTGAGAAGGTTGTTGAGGTGGTTCGGACAGGTAGAGAGAATGGAGCGAAACAGAATGACTCAAGAGTGTATCAGTCTGTAGTGGAAGGAAGGCGGGTAGGGTCGGCCTAGAAGGGTTGAGGAGGGGTACAGGAGTTTTTTGTGTCGAGGGGCTGGACTTCTGCAGGCATGCGGGAGCGTGTTGATAGGAGGGAATGGAGACAAATGGTTTTTAAAACTTGAACGTGCGTTGGAGTGTGAGCAAAGTAACATTTATGAAGGGATTCAGGGTAACCGGCAGGCCGACTTGAGTCCTGGAGATGGGAAGTACAGTGCCTGCACTCTGAAGGAGGGTGATAATGTTTGCAGTTTTAAAAAACTGTAGTGTAAAAGCACCCATCTGCAAACAGTGATGGAGTGAATGATGGTGAAAGTTTTTCTTTTTCGGGCCTCCCTTCCTTGTGGGAATCGGCCAGTGGATAATAATAATAAAAATAAAGATATATATAATATAATATAATATATATAAATATGATATATAATATATATATATATATATATATATATATATATATAGATATATTATATAATATATATATTTATATATAGATAAATATTTTTTTATTATAAATATATAGGGAAGTAACCACCTCTATAGCTTGAATGGGACCCTCATCCTCAGAGAAGACAATAAACGTACCTCAGGAAAACCAGGTGCTGCCCCGGAGCTTGTTTTGAATATTTTCTTCTCTTACCACCCCTTTATAATCTTTTATTCTGATGTGAAACATTTATTAATATACAAAATCTTACCGAAAAAAACAGAAACATGAATACAATTGGCAACAAAGTATCAAAGATCATGATTTTCCTCCAGCTTCCTCCGACTGGTCGGGAGCCAAGTATGCAGCAAGCATTTCCCCTCGGGATGGCGACGCTGAGGCACTGGAACATTAAAGGGTGGCCCTTGGGTCCCTGGTGGTGGCGAAGTCTGGAACCCAATTCTTTAAGGAACGGGTGGCATTGTTTCCCCATGATTCCCAAGGTCTGCTGATCCCACTGGACAAATAGATATTTTGTTTTTTGTTTGTGTTTTCTGTTGGCTAATTCCCTGTACTTGCTGATCTTGTACTCGCCCCTGGGGTCAGGCAGCTCCTCCCTGTCCGCCCCACACTGTTTGATATAGTGTCAGCCCAGTGCTGGACCACAGTATAGTCCCCATGCTAAGAAGCTTGCACATTCTTCCAAGGATAGATGGTGATGCCCGTCCGGCGGTTTCGGGTTGTGGTTTGTTTTTGCTGCAAGGGGAGCGTGGCTCCCTCTCGGCAGGGCATCTAGCTGTAGCAAGGGTTCCTTAATGATGTCGTTGACCTCATTGAGCTATATATATATAGATATATTAAATATTATATATATAATATATATATATTATATATAATATATATATATAATATATATATATATATATATATATATATATATATATATATATAGATATATAAATATATATATATATATATATACACAATGCTTTGTTATATGTTTATTGTCATGAATATCAAACACTGTAATATATATATAAATCATATGTGATATTTGGACGATATCATGTTATAACGCGATGTATAATGTCTTTTTGTGATATGCGGATATGTGGACATGTTGGTGTCAGTGAGATGTATGGACAAAATCATGTCATAATGTGATGCACTAAGAATATCATATTTTAATGTAATATATGAACAGTATCATGTCATGACGTTATATATGAACATTCACATGTCATGACTTCATGTACTGACATGATGGCAGGATTTACCATCACTAGGCCTACATGTAGGCTTAAGAACGGTGAAGATTTTGTTCATAAAAAAATTAAGATATTTTTATATTAAAAGCAATTATCATGCGTGTGATATGAGCAATAGAAATACAACTCAGATAAAATACAACAGTTACTACTGTATTGTCACAGCCTCATGGTAGTCAAAATATTTTGCTAACGTACTTTATATGACGTAAGAAGACATTTTTTGGTATTAAATATTTATCTTAGATATGGCTACATAGGAGAAAAAACTATAAACTAAATCCTTCATTCTAAAATCATATCAGTCATAAGATGAACAATAATCATATATAAATACGTAAATTAGTGTTGTAACACATCAAGTTGTTTTATCAAGGAAATTCGCTGCTCGAGTTAGTCGATATCAAGATAATTCAAATTATCGTATTTCAGAGTCATTTGTGATAGGAAGGTGAACATTCTTACGTCATGTTCGTGCGAACACAAATTATCACTCACCACTGTATTAACAAATGATATACTATCATTTCTACTTTTAGAAATATTCCTTTGATATTCTTGTTAATTATTTGATGACAGAGCAAATGTTCCCAATTAATATCATACTTTTCTTCATCGTTAAACATTCGTGCAAAGTTTGCCAAGTTTCAATAATTTTACACCAAAAATGGATCAAGATAATCACTGCAGTTATCTACATGCATTATAGTTGTTAGAATACACAAATAACCCGCACATGGGAGATTGAAACGTTTCGGTCCGACTTGGACTATTAATTAGTAACACAGAAGCGAGTTTGCGATGGTCCAAGTCAGACCGAAACGTAAACATAAATTTCACTTTCCTGTGTAAGGGATATTTGTGCATTGTTCCAGGGATATTTGTGCATTGTTCCAGGGATATTTGTGCATTGTTCCAGGGATATTTGTGCATTGTTCCAGGGATATTTGTGCTTTGTTCCAGTCACGGTATTGTGTCCTTTTTGTTCATTGTGGATGTTCTCTGAATCACTATAGGCACTACGGTTTATAATTGATGCAAAAAATATAAATAAAAAAATCTGCACATTAACTCATTAGGAAGCAGTCGGTGTTCCAGAGAGATAATAAACTGTTCACTGACTTATAAATAATTAGTAACACAGAACCGCGTTAAATGGAGTGAATTTTGCTTGACACATTTGATGGTAATCTAGTAGATGTATCTCAATACTAGTTTTCTTGTCGACATTTGTGAATCTGAGCCAGACTATTTAATTCTTCTCTGTTCTTAGTCATCAAAACAAAGTGATTTCACAGTAACTATTACACAATATTGATGGACTGAACACATCGACTCAAGAATGAGGGACCGACTACCTCATACTCCTCCTCATCTTCTGTTATTCTCTGTATTGGACTGAAGAAAACCACTGACTGGCGAAGCATTTCATCACTGAAGATTCCCCAAATGTTGTATATGTGTCTCATTTTCAACTTGTCGGTCTTCAAAATCATTTTCATCACACTGCATTCCTTAAGGACCTTGAAGTCTAGTTTCCAGTTACTCTCGTTCTACTCATCAGAAGTATTATACCATAAAACTGAGTATAGTTCTGTTTCAGCTATACATATTTGATCATAAAAGTTGTTTGGTTAAAAGAGTATTTTGGGCCTGGAAGTTTCTCAGAATTTTCACTGCCTTTTATTTTAAGCGACAACAGAGAATTGTGACTCATGATTCTGAATGCTCTGTATACCTTTATTTTCCAGTTGTATAAGGATGGGGAACACTAATCTCAATAATATTATTGGGGATATTTTTAGTTGAACAGAATCAGCATTAACTCTGTATATTTTGTAAAACTTTACGCTCATCGTATAATTGTTAACAACTGTAGAGTAAGCGTTTATTTAGTGGAGCCGTGACCAAATGCCCACTCTGCTTACATGAACAATATTCTGTGTCATGCATCAAAGATATTTAAGAGATGATAATAGTGACAGTTTCATAACACTCAAGCAGTGAGAGCTGCCCACGTGCGCAGTGTTGCTACTCAAGTCACTTTATCATTAATGGATAATGTAGAAGGTGTAGCAAGGGGGAGGCGGTTACTGGCTCATTGTTTACAACACCTTCATGTCAGTGTGAGTGGTACTAGCTTAATGCTGATGACAGTCACTCTGTGGAGTACTGACTTAATGCTGACAATACCTTAATATCAGTGTGACGGATACTGACTCCATGTTGACGATACCCTCAAGAAGGTGTGAAGGGTACTGACTCCATGCTGACGATACCTTCAAGTAGGTGTGAAAAGTATTGACCCCAGGCTGACGCAACAATGATGTAAGTAATTATCCTCAAGTGGCCTGGTGACGAAGATCCTCTTGACAACCTATCTTTTTGAGAACGTGTCTTTATGAACGTCTGAGATACGAAGACGCTTGATGAGAGTGTTCAGTGTGGTGGGAATGGTGGCATGAGTTACCCTCACCTGTCTTTTGAAAGGTGGGTGTAGCGGCATGAGTCTTTACACTCTTACCTCCTGACAATCTGTGCTGGGGAATGAGTCTCCTCTTGAGTACCCAACACCAGCTTCCTGTCGAGGTTGGTGTGGGAGCGTGAGTCCCCCACACCCACCTCCTGACAAGGCGGATATGAGTGTCTGAGTCCTTCACACCCTCCTTCTGAAAAGTCAGCCAGGGGAGTGAGAGACCCCTCCCCCTCTCCAGCCTGCTGACAAGACAGGTGTGGTCAGCCAGGGGAGTGAGAGACCCCCTCCACCTCCCCCTCCTGCTGACAAGACAGGTGTTGTCAGCCAGGGGAGTGAGAGACCCCCTCCCCCTCTCCCGCCTGCTGACAAGACAGGTGTGGGGAACAAAAATTTGAAACCATCGGAAGAAGAAATAAAGTAAGAAAGTATTCACAATATAGTCTTAAACAGGTTTTCTTAAGGAGAATAAATTTAGTGCTTATTCTGACGATGACAACAGTAATTTCTTGTCAGCACATGATGTCGTCATCACGTCAGCACATGATGTCGTCATCACGTCAGCACATGATGTCGTCATCACGTCAGCACATGATGTCGTCATCACGTCAGCACATGATGTCGTCATCACGTCAGCACATGACTATCCACTCGTCGCATCATCTGAGAATGTCGTCCAGTTATCACGTTACCAAACGATGTTCTTTATTCATCAGATCAACACATGATGTTGTCTAGTCGTCTCATGAATCCTGAAAACTCTTCTAATCAAGAAAATGTGTCCAGTTTTAATCACCTGGTGAGACGTGCGGAAAGGAAGTGATCACACTGTTCGTTTTCCCGACACAGGTGTTTATTAACCTCTCTCCCGCCCTCCCTCATGCAACACATGTTGTTTGACCTTGATAAGTTGTTTAACATGGAGATAACGTCAACTCATCTTATTACAATAAATAAATAAATCTTGATCCACCCTGAACTTGAATTATCATCATAAATTTACATGCTTCCTGCCTCTACTCTTGTAAGTGCAACACAGACCCAAGAACCATCATCATGTTGTAACACTGTCAAACATTATAATATCTTTAATTTTTAAAGATATTATAATGGGTTAAGCCTTTCTACTATTCCATCTACTCACCAACCTACTCTTTCCTATCCCTACTTTCCCACTCACCCCACAAGGGTCTTACGTATACTCTCTTGATCTTGAGCTTGAACGGGTGGTCTCGTAAGCCAGTGGAAGGCCTCGGTCATATGTCCAAAGATCTCCAGTGACGGGTCAACTTGAATCTGATACTTGCGACAGAAAGCATTGGTTCTGGCTCCTGGAGAATCTTACCTTAAGCAAAAACCTGTTCTATTACAGAACGTCAAACTCACTTTGGTTATGGACGACAAAAATAATTGTGGAGGTGCACACTGTGTCCAGAGACTGAGCAGTAACATTGTGGAGGTGCACGCTGTGTCCAGAGACTGAGCTGTAACATTTTGGAGGTGCACGCTGTGTCCAGAGACTGAGCTGTAACATTGTCGAATTGCACACTGTGTCCAGAGACTGAGCTGTAACATTGTCGAGGTGCACACTGTGTCCAGAGACTGAGCTGTAAAATTATCGAGGTGCACACTGTGTCCAGAGACTGAGCTGTAACATTGTGGAGGTGCACGCTGTGTCCAGAGACTGAGCTGTAACATTTTGGAGGTGCACGCTGTGTCCAGAGACTGAGCTGTAACATTGACGAATTGCACACTGTGTCCAGAGACTGAGCTGTAACATTGTCGAGGTGCACACTGTGTCCAGAGACTGAGCTGTAACATTGTAGAGGTGCACACTGTGTCCAGAGACTGAGCTGTAACATTGTAGAGGTGCACACTGTGTCCAGAGACTGAGCTGTAACATTGTCGAGGTGCACACTGTGTCCAGCGACTGAGCTGTAACATTGTCGAGGTGCACACTGGGTCCAGAGACTGAGCTGTAACATTGTGGAGGTGCACACTGTGTCCAGAGACTGAGCTGTAAAATTGTCGAGGTGCACACTGGGTCCAGAGATTGAGCTGAAACATTGTCGAGGTGCACACTGTGTCCAGAGACTGAGCTGTAAAATTGTCGAGGTGCACACTGTATCCAGAGACTGAGCTGTAACATTGTGGAGGTGCACACTGTGTCCAGAGACTGAGCTGTAACATTGTCGAGGTGCACACTGTGTCCAGAGACTGAGCTGTAACATTGTGGAGGCGCACACTGTGTCCAGAGACTGAGCAGTAACATTGTGGAGGTGCACACTGTGTCCAGAGACTGAGCTGTAACATTGTCGAGGTGCACACTGTGTCCAGAGACTGAGCTGTAACATTGTGGAGGTGCACACTGTATCCAGAGACTGAGCTGTAACATTGTCGCGGTGCACACTGTGTCCAGAGACTGAGCTGTAACATTGTCGAGGTGCACACTGTGTCCAGAGATTGAGCTGTAACATTGTGGAGGTGCACACTGTGTCCAGCGACTGAGCTGTAACATTGTCGAGGTGCACACTGGGTCCAGAGACTGAGCTGTAACATTGTGGAGGTGCACACTGTGTCCAGAGACTGAGCTGTAAAATTGTCGAGGTGCACACTGGGTCCAGAGATTGAGCTGAAACATTGTCGAGGTGCACACTGTGTCCAGAGACTGAGCTGTAACATTGTGGAGGTGCACACTGTGTCCAGAGACTGAGCTGTAACATTGTCGAGGTGCACACTGTGTCCAGAGACTGAGCTGTAACATTGTGGAGGTGCACACTGTATCCAGAGACTGAGCTGTAACATTGTCGCGGTGCACACTGTATCCAGAGACTGAGCTGTAACATTGTCGCGGTGCACACTGTGTCCAGAGACTGAGCTGTAACATTGTCGAGGTGCACACTGTGTCCAGAGACTGAGCTGTAACATTGTGGAGGTGCACACTGTGTCCAGAGACTGAGCTGTAACATTGTGGAGGCGCACACTGTGTCCAGAGACTGAGCTGTAACATTGTGGAGGTGCACACTGTGTCCAGAGACTGAGCTGTAACATTGTCGTGGTGCACGCTGTGTCCAGAGACTGAGCTGTAACATTGTGGAGGCGCACACTGTGTCCAGAGACTGAGCTGTAACATTGTGAAGGCTCACACTGTGTCCAGAGACTGAGCTGTAACATTGTGGACGCTCACACTGTGTCCAGAGACTGAGCTATAACATTGCCGCGGTGAACACTGTGTCCAGAGACTGAGCTGTAACATTGTGGACGCTCACACTGTGTCCAGAGACTGAGCTGTAACATTGTGGACGCTCACACTGTGTCCAGAGACTGAGCTGTAACATTGTCGAGGTGCACACTGTGTCCAGAGACTGAGCTGTAACATTGTGGACGCTCACACTGTGTCCAGAGACTGAGCTGTAACATTGTCGAGGTGCACACTGTGTCCAGAGACTGAGCTGTAACATTGTGGAGGCGCACACTGTGTCCAGAGACTGAGCTGTAACATTGTGGAGGTGCACACTGGGTCCAGAGACTGAACTGTAACATTGTGGAGGTACACACTGTGTCAGAGACTGAGCTGTAACATTGTGGAGGTGCACACTGTGTCCAGAGACTGAGCTGTAACATTGTGGAGGTACACACTGTGTCCAGAGACTGAGTTGTAACATTGTCGAGGTGCACACTGGGTCCAGAGACTGAGCTGTAACATTGTCGAGGTGCACACTGTGTCCAGAGACTGAGCTGTAACATTGTGGAGGTGCACACTCTGTCCAGAGACTGAGCTGTAACATTGTGGAGGTGCACACTGAGTCCAGAGACTGAGCTGTAACATTGTCGAGGTGCACACTGTGTCCAGAGACTGAGCTGTAACATTATGGATGTGCACACTGTGTCCAGAGACTGAGCTGTAACATTGTGGAGGTTCACACTGTGTCCAGAGACTGAGCTGTAACATTGTGGAGGTGCACACTGTGTCCATAGACTGAGCTGTAACATTGTATAGGTGCACACTGTGTCCAGAGACTGAGCTGTAACATTGTGGAGGTGCACACTGTGTCCAGAGACTGAGCAGTAACATTGTCGATGTGCACACTGTGTCCAGAGACTGAGTTATAACATTGCGGAGGTTCACACTGGGTCCAGAGACTGAGCTGTAACATTGTGGAGGTGCACACTGTGTCCAGAGACTGAGTTGTAACATTGTGGAGGTGCACACTGTGTCCAGAGACTGAGCTGTAACATTGTCGAGGTGCACACTGTGTCCACAGACTGAGCTGTAACATTGTCGATGTGCACACTGTGTCCAGTGACTGAGCTGTAACATTGTCGCGGTGCACACTGTGTATAGAGACTGAGCTGTAACATTGTGGAGGTGCGCACTGTGCTCAGAGACTGAGCTATAACATTGTGGATGTGCACACTGTGTCCAGAGACTGAGCTGTAACATTGTGGATGTGCACACTGTGTCCAGAAACTGAGCTGTAACATTGTGGAGGTGCACACTGTGTCCAGAGACTGAGCTGTAACATTGTTGAGGTGCACACTGTGTCCAGAGACTGAGCTGTAACATTGTCGATGTGCACACTGTGTCCAGAGACTGAGCTGTAACATTGTGGATGTGCACACTGTGTCCAGAGACTGAGCTGTAACATTTTGGAGGTGCACACTGTGTCCAGAGACTGAGCTGTAACATTGTGGATGTGCACACTGTGTCCAGAGACTGAGCTGTAACATTGTCGAGGTGCACACTCTGTCCAGAGACTGAGCTGTAACATTGTCGAGGTGCACACTGTGTCCAAAGACTGAGCTGTAACATTGTGGATGTGCACACTGAGTCCAGAGACTGAGCTGTAACATTGTGGAGGTGCACACTGAGTCCAGAGACTGAGTTGTAACATTGTCGAGGTGCACACTGTGTCCAGAGACTGAGCTGTAACATTGTGGAGGTGCACACTGTGTCCAGAGACTGAGCTGTAACATTGTCGAGGTGCACACTGTGTCAAGAGACTGAGCTGTAACATTGTGGAGGTGCACACTCTGTCCAGAGACTGAGCTGTAACATTGTGGAGGTGCACACTGAGTCCAGAGACTGAGCTGTAACATTGTCGATGTGCACACTGTGTCCAGAGACTGAGTTATAACATTGCGGTGGTTCACACTGGGTCCAGAGACTGAGCTGTAACATTGTGGAGGTGCACACTGTGTCCAGAGACTGAGTTGTAACATTGTGGAGGTGCACACTGTGTCCAGAGACTGAGCTGTAACATTGTCGAGGTGCACACTGTGTCCAGAGACTGAGCTGTAACATTGTCGATGTGCACACTGTGTCCAGTGACTGAGCTGTAACATTGTCGCGGTGCACACTGTGTATAGAGACTGAGCTGTAACATTGTGGAGGTGCACACTGTGTCCAGAGACTGAGCTATAACATTGTGGATGTGCACACTGTGTCCAGAGACTGAGCTGTAACATTGTGGATGTGCACACTGTGTCCAGAAACTGAGCTGTAACATTGTGGAGGTGCACACTGTGTCCAGAGACTGAGATGTAACATTGTGGAGGTGCACACTGTGTCCAAAGACTGAGCTGTAACATTGTGGAGGTGCACACTGTGTCCAAAGACTGAGCTGTAACATTGTGGAGGTGCACACTGTGTCCAAAGACTGAGCTGTAACATTGTCGAGGTGCACACTGTTTCCAGAGACTGAGCTGTAACATTGTGGATGTGCACACTGTGTCCAGAGACTGAGCTGTAACATTGCCGCTGTGAACACTGTGTCCAGAGACTGAGCTGTAACATTGTGGATGTGCACACTGTGTCCAGAGACTGAGCTGTAACATTGTCGAGGTGCACACTGTGTCCAGAGACTGAGCTGTAACATTGTGGATGTGCACACTGTGTCCAGAGACTGAGCTGTAACATTGTCGAGGTGCACACTGTGTCCAGAGACTGAGCTGTAACATTGTGGATGTGCACACTGTGTCCAGAGACTAAGCTGTAACATTGTCGAGGTGCACACTGTCCAAAGACTGAGCTGTAACTTTGTCGAGGTGCACACTGTGTCCAGAGACTGAGCTGTAACATTGTCGAGGTGCACACTGTGTCCAGAGACTGAGCTGTAACATTGTGGATGTGCACACTGTGTCCAGAGACTGAGCTGTAACATTGTCGAGGTGCACACTGTGTCCAGAGACTGAACTGTAACATTGTGGATGTGCACACTGTGTCCAGAGACTGAGCTGTAACATTGTGGAGGCGCACACTGTGTCCAGAGACTGAGCTGTAACATTGTGGAGGTGCACACTGTGTCCAGAGACTGAGCTGTAACATTGTGGAGGTGCACACTGTGTCCAGAGACTGAGCTGTAACATTGTCGACGTGCACACTGTGTCCAGAGACTGAGCTGTAACATTGTGGAGGTGCACACTGTGTCCAGAGACTGAGCTGTAACATTGTCGAGGTGCACACTGTGTCCAGAGACTGAGCTGTAACATTGTGGAGGTGCACACTGTGTCCAGAGACTGAGCTGTAACATTGTCGAGGTGCACACTGTGTCCAGAGACTGAGCTGTAACATTTTTTGGGCTAGACAAGATATAATAATAAAGAATTTGCTAAATAATGGAACTGCTTTTGTGGGCTCAGCTAAAATTGTATTTATTTTGGAGACTCTGGGTTGATCCAGTCTTATCAGAGAATTAGTAAATAATTTTATCTATACTGCTACTACTTCTACTATTACTACTACTACTACTATACTACTATTACTACTACTACTACTACTACTACTACTAATAATAATAATAATAATAATAATAATTATTATTATTATTATTATTATTATTATTAGTACTGTTATTAATGACGATAATAATCATAATAAATAATAAGACTGATTACCAATAAATAAAAGTACTTAAACAGAGGAAATAAAAAAATGAGAGTTTTGCCTCCGATGCGACTAATTTATTGTGTGCCTCACATCCCGCCTCTGGACGCTAGCTCACCAGAGATGCTACAGATGCTAGTATGCTGATGCTTCACAGTCCCACATATCTTGGTATTATAATAATGGTAGAATTACCTACAATACGTTAGACAAAAAGTCACAGGTGCAACTAATGCAATATTTTATTGTGGCAACGTTTCGCTCTCCAGAAGCTTTGTCAAACCGGTACAAGCTTGACAAACGTCCTGGAGAACGAAAGGTTGCAAAAATAAAATGACACATTAGTTGCACATGTGTCCTTTTACCTAACATCTTGGTATTGCTAGTAAAACTAGCAATAAATAAATGAATTCCCTTTCTTATACACGACACTGAATAACCATCAGGGCTAGATATACACTGTTGAATGACCATACACGGTTGGTTATACACTATTGAATGACCATACATGGCTGGTTATACACTGAACTGAATGACCACTCATGGTTGATGTCGCATTAGGTTTAATGATCACCAGGGTTAATTATACACTATGATGAATGATCACCAGGGTTGGTAATACACTATGATGAATAAATGAAGCAGCAAGACGGCCGGGGTTGCAGGGCGTGTGACTGGCAAAATATCAAAGATCAAAGAGAGTATAGGTAAGACCCTGTGGGGTGAGCGGGGAAGTGGGGATAGTGGAAGAATAAGATGGCGAGAGGAAAGGGTGTGAAAGGGATAGTACCAGGGCTTTATCCAGTTGCTAGGTCGATAGTGGATCAGGAGATAAGGAAACTGCATTTGGCGAGGATGACTGATAAGGCGTGTGGGCAGGCGATCGCCGTCACGCAACTGTGCAAAGTGAGAACATCGCGCTAGCTTCGGGATTTTCAAGGATAACTCCTGATCAAAGAGGCTGACCAGGTCAAGACTCAACAGGACTCATTGTGAATACTTGGGAAGATTCCAGTGCAGCGAGAAGACATTCCAGTGCATCGTTTCAACATAAATAGTGGAAGTGTTGGGCAGTTTGTGAAGGATAATGAGTGGCGAAGATGGCCACGAACCCACTGTGTGTGGGTGCCAGCTGCTATATACAAACCTTGAAAGACCTCCAAAAAACACATCTACTTCCAGCAAAGGCGCCATACTTCCAGTTAACGTAAAAATGAATACGTGTCGATGTATGGAATAATTAGAGGCATATGGTGTGGGAAGCATCTGGTGTGAGTACCGAGGTCGGGACCAGTCAGTGCCTCGTCCCACACAACACGGGGGAGGGGGACAGGGGTGGAAGAGGCAGGGTGTGTACGTGAAGATGAGGGAACACACTGGTTTTAAGCAGTCACATACCCACATCTTTCATGATGTGCATGGGAAACAAATGTTGTGTATATTGTAAACAAGGCAGTGTGAACAACAGTGTGCAACAAATAACCCGCATATAGGAGAGAGAGGAGCTTATGACGACGTTTCGGTCCGACTTGGACCATTTACAAAGTCACACTAGCAAAAAGGAGAGGAGGGAGTATATATAGGCCAGCAGACATTGACGGGAACAAGTGAGGTAGAAGGAAAGGAGGAAGAGAGGTAGTGGTAGCAGTGGAGTCAGTCAAATACTAAGAGGAGTACTGCAAGGGAGCTAGGGGCCCACAAGGGAGCTAGGGGCCCACAAAGGTGCTAGGGGCTCACATAAGGTAGGAATAAGAACACAAGGGGGAAGGAGATAATAATAATGGACAAAATATCCAAGGCAGAAGAAAAAACCTAAACGAGAGAGAGGAAAGGGGAAAGGAAAAAGGGAGAAGGGAAAACAAGATTCAGGTTAAGTCACGGGTGTTCTAAAGTTTGTAGCATTTTACAATATAATGGGAAAGGAAGGCATCTACAGAGACAAAGCCAGGACTAAGATTCACACAAGGAAAGTTGTGTATAAGGGGGATTCAACCAGACGGCGGCTGTTAGAAGTAGGGTAGACAGTTTTAGCAGAAGACCAGTCAATAGGATGAACGTGATCTCTGACATGACTGAAAAGAATATTGTTGGTGTCGGCAAGCCTAACACTACTTTTGTGCTCTCTAAGTCTGTCAGAAAGAGATCGGCCAGTTCCCCCAAAGTACTTAAGAGGACAGGAGGAACAAGAAATAGAGTAGACACCAGGAGCATCTATAGAGGGAAGAGAGGAATGAACTAGATTTGTGCGAAGACGGAAAGAGTTGTTGAGATTAGAAAGACTGGAAATGTAGGGAAGGCAGAGGACAGGAGAGTTCCCAGGAATAGAGAGTTTTGGAGAAAAGAAAATTCGTTTAGTACGTGAGAAGACAGTGTCTATGAAATGGGAAAGGTAGCCAAGACGGGAAAATGAATTACGAAGAGTGGAAATTTCTGATTCAAGGAACTGAGGATCACAAATGCGAAGTTCACGAGAAAAGAGGGAAATAAAAACACTTTTCTTGGCAGAGAAAGCATGATAAGAAAAGAATTGAATGTACATGCCACTGTGCATAGCCTTGCGGTACACGGAAAGAGCAAAACCTATATCTGAGCGGTGGATATGAACATCAACGAAAGGAAGCAAGGAATTAGATTCCAATTCAGCTTTAAGCTTAATGGATGGGGCAAGATTATTAAGAGTATCAAGAAATGGTTGGTCCATTATTATTATCTTTCCCCCCTTTATATTCTTGTTCCTATCCTATGTGAGCCCCTAGCTCCCTTGTGAGCCCCTAGCTCCCTTGTGATCCCCTAGCTCCCTTGTGAGCCCCTAGCTCCCTTGTGAGCCCCTAGCTCCCTTGTGAGCCCCTAGCTCCCTTGTGAGCCCCTAGCTCCCCTGCAGTGCTCTTATTGTTAGTATTTGACTGACTCCACTACTATTACTGTTACCTCTATCACTGCCTCTCTTCCTCATTTCCTTCTACCTCTCTTGTTCCCATCATTGTCTGCTGGCCTATATATTCGCCCTCCTCTCCTTTTCGTTAGTGTGACTTTGTAAATGGTCCAAGTCTGACCGAAGTGTCGTCATAAGCTCCTTTCTCCTATATGCATGTTATTTGTTGTATTGTTCCAGTCACGGTATTGTGCCCTTTTCGTTATTTAACAATGTGCAATCCGTGTGTAGTATACAGTGAGTGCCCATCACCCCTCTTCCCGGGCTTGACCCCTGTGTAACACTGGTCAACAATTTTTGAAAAGTTGTATGCTTCTTAAATGAGATTAGTTAATTCTTACATATTTTCATGTTCTGAATCCAAATATCACCTTGAAAAAATGCTTATTGGTCATAGTTTTAAAGATACGAGACATATAATACAGTACACCGTCGTTTAACACGGTAGTTACGCTCCTGAAAACGCCGTGTTAGACAAACTGAAGAACTTACGGGAAAAATAGGGTTACGTTCCTGTGAGCCCCCAAAAAGCCAAACAATTTTTTTTTAGACCACCAGATCTTACAAAAATAAAAGGAATATATAATTGTAGTTCATTGTCATGATGTATTATGTTGTTTTTACTGCTTAAGACAACATATGCAACAGAAACAATAGCATTTCTTACCTTAAATTTTGGGTGCTGGTGTTTGTGGATGATTGTGAAGAGAGTGGAGAGTTATGTTGTGGTCCTACTGGGCTGAGGTGGATGGTAGAGGTACTGGGACTGGTACTGAAGTTGATGGTTGTACTGGAGTGGCATTAATTCTGTAATGGAGTTCTGTTCTATTTTACCCTGCAGTACATTATACAACTGACAGTAAAGCCTCAACTGCTCTAGACACAGTTTCAGGGTCCTCTTCAGTGAAAAAGTCTAACTTTAAGTCATTCAGTAAGTCAAAGTCATTCAGTTAGTCAGTCAAGTCAATAAATCAGTCAAGTCAGTAAGTCAAGTCAGTCAGTCAGTAAAGCATACAAGTGCTCCCGCAAGTGACAAGAAAAGATTTAAGCGTTCAAGTCTAGGAATTACGAAGAAAATCGAGATATTAGATAAACTTAAGAGTGGCCTTCATGAAGCGTCAGTTCGTACAATTAAAAAGAACTAGCTGACTGACTTGACTGGTTGACTTGACTGGCTGACTTGACTGGCTGACTTGACTGGCTGACTTGACTGGCTGACTTGACTGGCTGACTTGACTGAATTGACTGACTTGACTGATTTACTGACTGACTTGACTGATTTACTGACTGACTGACTTGACTGATTTACTGTCTGACTTGACTGATTTACTGACTGACTTGACTGATTTACTGACTGACTTGACTGAGTGACTTGACTGAATTACTGACTTTATTTAAAATATTGACTGACTTACTGACTTACTTGACTTACTGACTGGCTTACTGACTGACTTGACTGATTTACTAACTGACTTGACTTAATGGTGTAACCCACAGACCATCCCGCCGGCGGGTGACCGCGCGCTCAAAATTTCTTCCCCTCCCGTGTTAAACTATTTTTACGAAGTGTTGAACAAAAATATGCCGCATATGCTATATTCAAAACGTGCAAGACAAAACCGCGTTAAACGACGGTCTCCTGTATTTCATTATTTTATTATAACGTACAATATATCAGTATGTTTTAAACTATAATCTGCACCTACTCTCTGCCTTTTTGCTTGACGCTTATAGTGGGCTGAAGAATCATCTCGTGTCAATGTCTAGCAATAGTCTGCAAGCATTCTTGTGCCCCATTTGCCCTGGTACCATTTTCCATGGTTGAAATATCTTGGTGAAACCTTTCATCATGTTCGTCAATAACTGCCCCACAGTTCGCTGGAAAAAAAGTCGAAATGTGAGTCCAAAAAGTGGATTTTAAGTGACATGTTACATGCCATGTTCTCGTAATCCTTGATGAGGTTTTCCACCAATTCTTCATAGTTGCCTTCCCTTCTGTTTTCGAGAAATCTCTTCGCCACTAACTTGAATGCTTCCCAAGCAGCTTTTTTCTCCCCATGAAGGTCTGATTCAAAGTCACCATCTTTAAGAAGCTCTCGAATCTGGGGACCATTGAAGAATCTCTCTCTTATCTTAGCGTCGCTCAGTGAGGGGAATTTTGATGTTAAATACGTGAATCCATAACCGGACTTGTCCATAGCTTTCACAAAGTATTTCATGAGCCCCAGTTTTATGTGTAGTGGTGGTAGCAAAATTTTGTTTGGTTCAATGAAAGGTGAATGTTGAACATTTTTCATCCCAGGCTCCAATGATTGACGAGGTGGCCAGTCTCTCCTGATGTAGAGGGAACCTCTTGCACGGCTGTCCCAGTCACATAGAAAGCCACAATACTTGATGTATCCGCCCTGCAAGTTTTGCTAAGAAAATAACCTACCTTTCACCTCAAAATATAAACCTGCACAGCACAACTACCCTCTATGGCTGCTGGAACAATAATTAAGGGCAATGAGACAGTGAGTGGGGCAAGAAACGCTTTGCCGCAAACCTGTTGAAACCTGAAGAATTGAGACACGTATGCAACATATGGAAATCTTTACTGAAGAAACGTTACGCCATGCAGTGGCTTCATCAGTCTAATACAAAGCAAGAAGGTATAAGGCAAGGAGGAGTTTGAGGTAATCAGTTGGTAATCAGCCTGGAATCGATGTGTTGAGTCCATCACTCTTGTAGGAAGTACAGCATACGGCCAGAGAGGTGGCTTATATACTGCAGTCAGGTGAGTCGTAAGAACATAAGAAAGAAAGAACACTGCAACAGGCCTACTGGCCCATGTGAGGCAGGTCCATGTCAACCCCCACTTAGACCAATGGCTCATCCAGTCAGGTCACCTCCACTTAAGGAAGGAGCACTGCATCTTACCCTTTAGCACCAGCTAGTCAGGTCCAGTTCACTCCCACCCACACCCACTCATGTATTTATCTAACCTATTTTTAAAACTACACACCATCTTAGCTTCTATAATGGCACTCCACAACTCCATTACCAATTCAGTGCTTTCCTATATCCTTCCTGAATCTGAATTTTTCCAGCTTAAAACCATTGCTGTGAGTCCTGTCTAGGCTAGATATTTTTAGCACGCTGTTTACATCCCCTTTATTCATTCCTGTTTTGCATTTATACACCTCAATCATATCCCCCTTAACTCTATGCCTTTCTAGAGTGCAGATTCAGGGCCCTCAGCCTATCCTCATAGAGGAAATTTCTGATACATGGGATCATGTTCGTCATCCTCCTCTGTACGTTTTCCAGAGCATTTATATCCATTCTGTAATTCGATGACCAGAACAGTGCAGCATAATCTAAATGAGGCCTAACCAAGGATATATAGAGTTGAAGAACAACCTGAGGATTTCTATTATTTATGCTTCTTGATATGAAGCCAAGGATTCTGTTAGCTTTATTGCGAACGCTTATACACTGTTTTTTTGGTTTCAGGTTACTGCTAACCAGAACTCCTAAATCCTTTTCGCAATCAGGAATATTAAGATCTACATTATTTAGTTTACATGTGGCATGGTTATTATCCTTTCCAACATTTAGAACTTTGCATTTGTCTATATTAAACTGCATCTGCCACTTTTCCGACCATTGCATCAGTCTATTCAAATCATCGTGGAGTGCTCTAATGTCCTCATTAGAATGAATTGGACAGCTTATTTTGGTGTTATCAGCAAATTTGCTTATGTCTCTATTTATTCCCTGATCTATGTCGTTTATGTAAATTGTGAACAACGAGGGGCCCGACACTGACCCCCTGAGGAACACCGCTTGTAACGTGCCCCAATTCTGATTTCTCCCTATTTATGCAAACTCTCTGCTGCCTATTTGTCAACCATGCCTCTACCAAGAAAAAAAATTCTCCTCCTATTCCTTGTGCCTTAAGTTTCATCAACAGACTCTGATGTGGGACTCTATCGAAGGTCTGACTGAAGTCCATATACACAATATCATATTCAATACTGATACGACTATGATGTCGTAACTTAAATAAAATGTTCCTGGCTCCTAAAGGCTGCTTACACTGCTGTCTAGGAGTTATAAAATTACTCTTAAAGCACAGCGAACCTTGGGCCAGCGTGTACTCGTATATTAAACAATTAGGAAGGAAGGACAAAAACTCACCAGGGAGACTCCATGATATACACATCCCCATCTTCACTTTCGCCTGGTAGACTAATTACCAGCAGGCAAAACACCATACAGTACTCTCGCATAAACAGGCCTCTGCATACTAGGGTCTTAGAGGTAAATATGAGAGCAATAAAATAACATATGGAATAAATTTACAAAAAACACCAGCCCTACTAAACACATACCGTGGTATATTAGGACATCTTGTTACAAGTGCTGTGCTACACTGACTGACACTCACCACACCTCATCTACTCCTGTCTCCTGGCTACTCTAACTGGCCGGGAATAATACGCGTTCGGATTCAGTACAAGCATACAGTGATATATTTTTAAAGTGCTTGTATTCTCTGGAATATTTCTGTGCACTAAAATCAATTTCCAACGAAGCTGTATTGCAGCTCTGAGTGTAAGAACTTCTCGCTGTCACTATTAGTTCAGTCAAAAGTTTAAATCAGTGGGAATGTTATATTGCGTGGTCTCAGTTCCTCTTTTTTTATCCTAAATCATTAACCCGCATTGACTGGTTACTGACTTCCTGAGCTTATTATCTTCGTATGAAATTTGCCTCCATTACCTCCTCATCAAGCTCATTTCACTTGTTTACCATCCCAAGAGTGAATAATATTTCCTAACATCTCAGTTGGTTCAGCTGTGTTCGTACGCTTTTCTCCTGTGTCACTTTCTCCATCTGCACATTTCAAATCGTCAGTCTCTGTCTCTTTTTTTTAAATTTCTAGTTGTTCGATTTATACGTTATGATCATGTCTTCCATAGTCCTGTTTTCATAGGCTATTAGATATAATTCTTTGAGTCTCTTCTCATAGTTCTAACTTCTCCATTCAGGAACTAGCCAAGTTGCAAAGCTCTGTTCTTTCTCTGACCGTGTTTTCTCAGGTGTGGTCTCCCTGTTGGTGATGAGGGGCCTAAGCAAGGTCTTATTGTCATTTTACATTGTATTGAATGGTTCTCTACTGAGGTGTCATAAGATTCACATACACTGCTGTTGTTAGGAAGTTCATGTACTCCCCAAGCAACACTAACAATACGTAATGTTTACTCCCAACTCCTCCTCTGTACTCGCTCTTTATAACTTATTCCCTCTTAGTTTATATACATTATTTGGTCTTCCATTCTCATCTCAGATTTTTATGACCTTGCACGTGTCTGGCTTAAATTCCAGTTGCCACTATCATTATCTATTCTTGTAGCCTCTCCACGTTTCTCGTAATCTGTCTCCATCTCCTTGTGTTTTTATTCTTTCATTTGTTTTACATCAGCCAACAGCGATGCATAGTACAGTTAATTCCTGTATAAGAGGAGAAATAATTACCTTCACACCAGTCACTGGGAGGACCTAATTTGATTCTCTCCCCAATCAAATGTCTCCGTAAGGTATTCCTGTTCTTTTAAATCTTTTCCTTGCAATCGACCACGTTCTATTGAGCTCAATCTTAGTGCCATGGGTAATACATTTGCTGCCAAGAAAATGCAGTCAACCACATTGAATTTTTGGGTTTAAATTAATTTTTTTTAATACGTTTTCCCTGCTGGGTTCCATTCCAAAATTCATAAATTTTGCAGCACTGAAATTATTGTATTTATTAGTCATTCATTCCCGATGATATTTTAAATTACAAAGTAAGGGCCTTTTAAAGAGTGGAAAAATAATAAAAAGCAAAAAATAACGTGTGTGTACTCACCTATTTGTACTCCCTATTGGGGTTTGAGGGGTGAGTCCAAAAGTCTGGCCCGCTCTTCACGGTTGTTGGTCTTTTCCCCCGCTCAGAGTTTATAAAACCCTCGTTTTAAAAATGTTTTAGGTTCTGCCCCCACTACGTCATTTTCTAGGCTATTCCCTCTTAAACTTATGATGAAAAATTTCTTCCTATTCTTTGATCATTTGTGTTTCCCTTCAATTGGGGTTTGTTTCTGTGTCCCCCCCCTGGAACATCCTGTTTTTGTCCCCCTTGTCTTTTCCCGCGTTTTTTATATTTTCGTTTTCATGTCTCCCTGCCCCCCTGTCCCCCAGTTCGTCAGGCCGATTTCCCTTAATTTTTCTTAAGGCTTCCCCCTTAGCTCGGGAAAAACCTTGTCCCCAAAACCTTTTACTTTCTCTAGTTTCTTGACGTGCTTTATAAGGCGGGTTCCAAACAGGTGCTGCTACTCCAGTGGGGGCTGAATACACGGTGACAGGTTTTGATGTTTCCTTAAAAGGTACGGAAGCTGTTCTATTTTTCCGGGCGCCTATGGCAGCAGTTTTGATTGATGTGTGTTTCCGGAGCATGTCGGTGTTAACTCACCCCAAGATCTTTCCCCTTGGTGAGGTTTGCATTTTTCCCCCTAGCCTATATCTGTCTGTGGTTTCTGTGCCCTTCCCCCTTTTTATGACTTTGCATTTTGGGAGGATTAAATTCGGAAGCCATTTGTGGACCCGGTGTCGTCTGTCCCGGTTCTTTTAAGTCCCCCTGGTCCCCATAGATTTTTTCTCCTATTAAAATTACATATCTGCAAAAAAGGGACACTTTTGGTTTAAAAAAATTGTTTGTCGTTCAATATACCAAAAAAAAGCATGGTCTAGGGGCCCACCCCCGTGGGACCCGCTCGTCCAGGTGCCCCCCGTGTACTATTCGTCCCCTGACTCGTTGTTGTTCCCCCGTGGTTCTTTATTTGCCGTTTGATGTTTGGTTTTTGTGTTTGTATTTTGTGGGACTGTTTTGGGTTTTGGTAAATTTCTGGGTTTCTTCGTTTTTTTTATGTTGGGTTTTGGTGGTTTTTGTTCTGTGTGGGTGATTTATCCCTTGTGTTTGGTTTTGTGTCAATTTCCTGATTTTTTCTTTTGCATATATCCGTTTAAGTTTGTCTTTTTAGTGATTTCGGTTTATTTTTAAATTTGGAATAATTTCCCGGTTTAGTTTTGTTCGTTTCAGGGATGGTTGAAGTTTTGGTGTGGCAGATTATCGTTTTGACGGAGTGTTTCCGGTTATTGTTTAACTAATTATTTTAATATTTCACCCTTATCGTTTTTGGCCAATTTTTTGGGTTTGCTTTTTATTATTTTTTCCCCCCAAAATTTCTGTCCCCAAAATTCCCTCGTCCCCTCCAACTCCGTGTTCGTGGTTCTCACCCCTTCTGCCTCTCACCCCGGTCCGATGTTCTCCCCTGCTGTTCCACGTTTCGGGGGACCCGACTGTCGGCCCGTCACAGCGTGGCCTCTAGTCTCGTTTGGGCCCAACTCTTCTTCCCGACCCTGTAACCCCAATTTTTCATTAGTTTTGTACCCGATGGGTTGTAACAAGACGTTTGGCTTCTAACCCTAACTTTCCCTTTTTTTCCACATATACTCTTTAGATTTCCTACCCCGTCCCCTCCCAGAATTTACCAGCCCTTTAAGGGGGCCCCTTTTTCCCAATTTCTTACTTTTCGAACTGTCCCCAAAGGGCCTGAATGAGTCCCTGTCAGCCGGTGAACCAGACCGCTTTGCCATCCCCTCTCCTTTTGTCTCATTTATGCGAGGTTTAAGTACACATATTGGCCTTTCGGGAAACCCATTCCCTTTCATAACACCTTGGGAAACCCTCCAGGTTTTTCTGGTTCATAGCTTGCACCTTACAACCTGGTTTTTTTCCCCCTTGGCTCC
>NC_069472.1:8241230-8259012 GCF_026875155.1 Cherax quadricarinatus
GGGGAGTAAACATTACGTATTGTTAGTGTTGCTTGGGGAGTACATGAACTTCCTAACAACAGCAGTGTATGTGAATCTTATGACACCTCAGTAGAGAACCATTCAATACAATGTAAAATGACAATAAGACCTTGCTTAGGCCCCTCATCACCAACAGGGAGACCACACCTGAGAAAACACGGTCAGAGAAAGAACAGAGCTTTGCAACTTGGCTAGTTCCTGAATGGAGAAGTTAGAACTATGAGAAGAGACTCAAAGAATTATATCTAATAGCCTAGGAAAACAGGACTATGGAAGACATGATCAAAACGTATAAATCACTTAGAAATTTAAAAAAAAGAGACAGAGACTGACTGATTGAAATGTGACAGATGGGAGAAAGTGCTCACAGGAGAAAGCTAAGAACACAGATGAACCACTGAGATGTTAGGAAATATTTCTTCACTCTTGGGATGGTAAACAAGTGAAATGAGCTTGATGAGGAGGTAATGGAGGCAAATTTCATACGAAGATAATAAGCTCAGGAAGTCAGTAACCAGTCAATGCGGGTTAATGATTTAGGATAAAAAAAGAGGAACTGAGACCACGCAATATAACATTCCCACTGATTTAAACTTTTGACTGAACTAATAGTGACAGCGAGAAGTTCTTACACTCAGAGCTGCAATACAGCTTCGTTGGAAATTGGTTTTAGTGCACAGAAATATTCCAGAGAATACAAGCACTTTAAAAATATATCACTGTATGCTTGTACTGAATCCGAACGCGTATTATTCCTGGCCAGTTAGAGTAGCCAGGAGACAGGAGTAGATGAGGTGTGGTGAGTGTCAGTCAGTGTAGCACAGCACTTGTAACAAGATGTCCTAATATACCACGGTATGTGTTTAGTAGGGCTGATGTTTTTTGTAAATTTATTCCATATGTTATTTTATTGCTCTCATATTTACCTCTAAGACCCTAGTATGCAGAGGCCTGTTTATGCGAGAGTACTGTATGGTGTTTTGCCTGCTGGTAATTAGTCTACCAGGCAAAAGTGAAGATGGGGGTGTGTATATCATGGAGTCTCCCTGGTGAGCTTTTGTCCTTCCTTCCTAATTGTTTAATATACGAGTACACGCTGGCCCAAGGTTCGCTGTGCTTTAAGAGTAATTTTATAACTCCTAGACAGCAGTGTAAGCAGCCTTTAGGAGCCAGGAACATTTTATTTAAGTTACGACATCATAGTCGTATCAGTATTGAATATGATATTGTGTATATGGACTTCAGTCAGACCTTCGATAGAGTCCCACATCAGAGTCTGTTGATGAAACTTAAGGCACAAGGAATAGGAGGAGAATTTTGTGAATACTTTCTTACTTTATTTCTTCTTCCGATGGTTTCAAATGTTTGTTCCCCACACCTGTCTTGTCAGCAGGCGGGAGAGGGGGAGGGGGTCTCTCACTCCCCTGGCTGACCACACCTGTCTTGTCAGCAGGAGGGGGAGGGGGAGGGGGTCTCTCACTCCCCTGGCTGACCACACCTGTCTTGTCAGCAGGCGGGAGAGGGGAAGGGGTCTCTCACTCCCCTGGCTGACTTTTCAGAAGGAGGGTGTGAAGGACTCAGACACTCATATCCGCCTTGTCAGGAGGTGGGTGTGGGGGACTCACGCTCCCACACCAACCTCGACAGGAAGCTGGTGTTGGGTACTCAAGAGGAGACTCATTCCCCAGCACAGATTGTCAGGAGGTAAGAGTGTAAAGATTCATGCCTCTACACCCACCTTTCAAAAGACAGGTGAGGGTAACTCTTGCCACCATTCCCACCACACTGAACACTCTCATCAAGCGTCTTCGTATCTCAGACGCTCATAAAGACACGTTCTCAAAAAGATAGGTTGTCAAGAGGATCTTCGTCACCAGGCCACTTGAGGATAATTACTTACATCATTGTTGCGTCAGCCTGGGGTCAATACTTTTCACACCTACTTGAAGGTATCGTCAGCATGGAGTCAGTACCCTTCACACCTTCTTGAGGGTATCGTCAGCATGGAGCCAGTATCCGTCACACTGATATTAAGGTATTGTCAGCATTAAGTCAGTACTCCACAGAGTGACTGTCATCAGCATTAAGCTAGTACCACTCACACTGACATGGTGTTGTAAACAATGAGCCAGTAACCGCCTCCCCCTTGCTACACCTTCTACATTATCCATTAATGATAAAGTGACTTGAGTAGCAACACTGGGCACGTGGGCAGCTCTCACTGCTTGAGTGTTATGAAACTGTCACTATTATCATCTCTTAAATATCTTTGATGCATGACACAGAATATTGTTCATGTAAGCAGAGTGGGCATTTGGTCACGGCTCCACTAAATAAACGCTTACTCTACAGTTGTTAACAATTATACGATGAGCGTAAAGTTTTACAAAATATACAGAGTTAATGCTGATTCTGTTCAATTAAAAATATCCCCAATAATATTATTGAGATTAGTGTTCCCCATCCTTATACAACTGGAAAATAAAGGTATACAGAGCATTCAGAATCATGAGTCACAATTCTCTGTTGTCGCTTAAAATAAAAGGCAGTGAAAATTCTGAGAAACTTCCAGGCCCAAAATACGCTTTTAACCAAACAACTTTTATGATCAAATATGTATAGCTGAAACAGAACTATACTCAGTTTTATGGTATAATACTTCTGATGAGTAGAACGAGAGTAACTGGAAACTAGACTTCAAGGTCCTTAAGGAATGCAGTGTGATGAAAATGATTTTGAAAACCGACAAGTTGAAAAATGAGACACATGTACAACACTTGGGAATCTTCAGTGATGAAATGCTTCGCCAGTCAGTGGCTTCTTCAGTCCAATACAGAGAATAACAGAAGATGAGGAGGAGTATGAGGTAGTCGGTCCCTCAGTCTTGAGTCGATGTGTTCAGTCCATCAATATTGTGTAATAGTTACTGTGAAATCACTTTGTTTTGATGACTAAGAACAGAGAAGAATTAAATAGTCTGGCTCAGATTCACAAATGTCGACAAGAAAACTAGTATTGAGATACATCTACTAGATTACCATCAAATGTGTCAAGCAAAATTCACTCCATTTAACGCGGTTCTGTGTTACTAATTATTTATAAGTCAGTGAAGAGTTTATTATCTCTCTGGAACAACGACTCCTTCCTAATGAGTTAATGTGCAGATTTTTTTATTTATATTTTTTGCATCAATTATAAACCGTAGTGCCTATAGTGATTCAGAGAACATCCACAATGAACAAAAAGGACACAATACCGTGACTGGAACAATGTACAAATATTCCCTGGAAACAATGCACAAATATCCCTGGAACAAAGCACAAGATCATCCCTGGAACAATGCACAAATATCCCAGGAACATGCACAAATATCCCTACACAGGAAAGTGAAATTTATGTTTAACGTTCGTTCTGACTTTGGACCATCGGCAAATCGCTTCTGTGGTTACTATTAAATAGTCCAAGTCCGGACCCGAAACGTTTCCAATCTCTCCATGTGCGGGTTATTTGTGTATTCTAACAACTAATAATGCATGTAGATAACTGCAGTGATTATCTGATACCATTTTTTGGTGGGAAAATTATTGAAACTTTGCAAAACTTTGCACGAATGTTTAACGATGAGAAAAGGTATGATAATAATTGGGAACAGGGGCGACGGCGCAAAGTATTAACAAGAATAATCAAAGAATATTTCTAAAAGTAAGAAATGGATAGTAATATCATTTGTTAATACAGTGAGTGATAATTTGTGTTCGCAACGAACATGACGTAAAGAATGTTCACCTTCCATCAACAAATGACTCTGAAATACGATATTTGAATTTATCTTGATATCGACCTAACTCGAGCAGCGAATTTCCTTGATAAAAACTACTTGAGGTGTACAACACTAATTTTAGTATTATATATGATTATTGTTCATACTTATGACTGATATGAATTTAGAATGAAGGCTTTAGTTATAGTTTTCTCCTATGTAGCCCATATCTAAGGATAAATATTTAATACCAAAAAATGGTTTCTTACGTCATAAAAGTACGTTAGCAAAATATTTTGACTAACAGGCAGAGGCTGGTGACAATTACAGTAGTAACTTTTTATTTTATCTGAGTTGTATTTCTATTGCTCATATCACACGCATGGATAATGCTTTTAATATAAAAATATCTTAATTTTTTTATGAACCAAAAATCTTCACCGTTCTTAAGCCTTACATGTAGGGCCTAGTGATGGTAAATCCTGCCATCTTGTCAGTACATGAAGTCATGAACATGGAATGTTCATATATAACTCATGACATGATACTGTCATATATTACATTACAATATGATATTCTTAGTTCATCACATTATGACATGATTTTGTCCATACATCTCACTGACACCAACATTCCACATATCCGCATATCACAAAAAGACATTATACATCGGCGTTATAACATGAATCGCCAGAAAATATCACATATGAGTTTATATATATATTACAGTGTTATGATAATCATGACAATACACATATAACAAAGCATTTGTATATAATATATATAAATAATTATATATAGTATAATATATATATATATAATATATAATATATATATATATATATAATATATATATATATATATATATATATATATATAATATATAATATATATATATATATATATATATACCTCAATGAGGACAACGACATCATTAAGAGAACCCTTGCTACAGCTAGATGCCCTGCCGAGAGGGAGCCACGATCCCATTGCAGCAAAACAATACCCACAACCCAGCAAACCGCCCCGACGGGATCACCCATCTATCCTTGGAAGAATGGCAAGCCTCTTAAGCATTGGACTATACCTGTGTGCCACACTGGCTGACACCTATATCCATCACAGTTGGGCGACAGGGAGGAGCTGCTGACCACAGGTGAGAGTACAAGATCACAATAGTACAGGGACATTAGCCAACAGTATCAATTTGTCCCAGTGGGATCAGAGACCTTGGGATCATGGGGAAACAATGCCACACGTTTCCTTAAAGAATTGGGTTCCAGACTCATCGACACCACCAGGGACCCAAGGGCAACCACTTTAATGTTCCAGTGCCTCAGCGTCGCCATCCAGAGGGGAAATGCTTGCTGCATACTTGGCTCACGTCCAGCCTCGGAGGAGCTGGAGGAAATTCATGATCTTTGATACATTGTGCCATTGTATTCATGTTTATGTTTTTTTCTGTAAATGTATTTTGTTTATTAATAAATGTTCACATAGAATAAAAGATATATAGGGGGTGGTAAGAGAAGAAAATATTCAAACAGCTCCGGGGAGAACCTTGAGTTTTCCCTGAGGTACGTTTATTGTCTTCTCTGAGGATGAGGGTCCCCATTCCAGCTATAGAGGTGGTACTTCCCTATATATTTTTAATAAAAATATATATATATATAAATATATATATATATATATATATATATATATATATATATATATATATATATATATATATATATATATATATAGTTATATATATATATATATATATTTATTTATTTTTATTATTATTATCACACTGGCCGATTCCAACAAGGAAGGGTGGCCCGAAAAAGAAAAACTTTCACCATTCATTCACTCCATCACTGTCTTGCCAGAAGGGTGCTTTACACTACAGTTTTTAAACTGCAACATTAACACCCCTCCTTCAGAGTGCAGGCACTGTACTTCCCATCTCCAGGACTCAAGTCCGGCCTGCCGGTTTCCCTGAATCCCTTCATAAATGTTACTTTGCTCACACTCCAACGCACGTCAGTTTTAAAAACCATTTGTCTCCATTCACTCCTATCAAACACGCTCACGCATGCCTGCTGGAAGTCCAAGCCCTCGCACACAAAACCTCCTTTACCCCCTCCCTCCAACCCTTCCTAGGCCGACCCTACCCCGCCTTCCTTCCACTACAGACTGATACACTCTTGAAGTCATTCTGTTTCGCTCCATTCTCTCTACATGTCCGAACCACCTCAACAACCCTTCCTCAGCCCTCTGGACAACAGTTTTGGTAATCCCGCACCTCCTCCTAACTTCCAAACTACGAATTCTCTGCATTATATTCACACCACACATTGCCCTCAGACATGACATCTCCACTGCCTCCAGCCTTCTCCTCGCTGCAACATTCATCACCCACGCTTCACACCCATATAAGAGCGTTGGTAAAACTATACTCTCATACATTCCCCTCTTTGCTCCAAGGACAAAGTTCTTTGTCTCCACAGACTCCTAGTGCACCACTCACTCTCTTTCCCTCATCAATTCTATGATTCACCTCATCTTTCATAGACCCATCCGCTGACACGTCCACTCCCAAATATCTGAATACGTTCACCTCCTCCATACTCTCTCCCTCCAATCTGATATTCAATCTTTCATCACCTAATCTTTTTGTTATCCTCATAACCTTACTCTTTCCTGTATTCACCTTTAATTTTCTTCTTTTGCACACCCTACCAAATTCATCCACCAATCTCTGCAGCTTCTCTTCAGAATCACCCAAGAGCACAGTGTCATCAGCAAAGAGCAGCTGTGACAACTCCCACTTTGTGTGATTCTTTATTCTTTTAACTCCACGCCTCTTGCCAAGACCCTCGCATTTACTTCTCTTACAACCCCATCTATAAATATATTAAACAACCACGGTGACATCACACATCCTTGTCTAAGGCCTACTTTTACTGGGAAAAAATTTCCCTCTTTCCTACATACTCTAACTTGAGCCTCACTGTCCTCGTAAAAACTCTTCACTGCTTTCAGTAACCTACCTCCTACACCATACACTTGCAACATCTGCCACATTGCCCCCCTATCCACCCTGTCTACGCCTTTTCCAAATCCAAAATGCCACAAAGACCTCTTTAGCCTTATCTAAATACTGTTCACTTATATGTTTCACTGTAAACACCTGGTCCACACACCCCCTACCTTTCCTAAAGCCTCCTTGTTCATCTGCTATCTATTCTCCGTCTTACTCTTAATTCTTTCAATTATAACTCTACCATACACTTTACCAGGTACACTCAACAGACTTATCCCCTATAATTTTTGCACTCTCTTTTATCCCCTTTGCCTTTATACAAAGGAACTATGCATGCTTCTCTGCCAATCCCTAGGTACCTTACCCTCTTCCATACATTTATTAAATAATTGCACCAACCACTCCAAAACTATATCCCCACCTGCTTTTAACATTTCTATCTTTATCCCATCAATCCCGGCTGCCTTACCCCTTTAATTTTACCTACTGCCTCACGAACTTCCCCACACTCACAACTGGCTCTTCCTCACTCCTACAAGATGTTATTCCTCCTTGCCCTATACACGAAATCACAGCTTCCCTATCTTCATCAACATTTAACAATTCCTCAAAATATTCCCTCCATCTTCCCAATACCTCTAACTCTCCATTTAATAACTCTCCTCTCCTATTTTTAACTGACAAATCCATTTGTTTCTCTAGGCTTTCTTAACTTGTTAATCTCACTCCCAAACTTTTTCTTATTTTCAACAAAATTTGTTGATAACATCTCACCCACTCTCTCATTTGCTCTCTTTTTACATTGCTTCACCACTCTCTTAACCTCTCTCTTTTTCTCCATATACTCTTCCCTCCTTGCATCACTTCTACTTTGTAAAAACTTCTCATATGCTAACTTTTCTCCCTTACTACTCTTTACATCATCATTCCACCAATCGCTCCTCTTCCTCCTGCACCCACTTTCCTGTAACCACAAACTTCTGCTGAACACTCTAACACTACATTTTTAAACCTACCCATACCTCTTCGACCCCATTGCCTATGCTCTCATTAGCCATCTATCCTCCAATAGCTGTTTATATCTTACCCTAACTGCCTCCTCTTTTAGTTTATAAACCTTCACCTCTCTCTTCCCTGATGCTTCTATTCTCCTTGTATCCCATCTACCTTTTACTCTCAGTGTAGCTACAACTAGAAAGTGATCTGATATATTGTGGCCCCTCTATAAAACATGTACATCCTGAAGTCTACTCAACAGTCTTTTATCTACCAATACATAATCCAACAAACTACTGTCATTTCGCCCTACATCATATCGTGTATACTTATTTATCCTCTTTTTCTTAAAATATGTATTACCTATAACTAAACCCCTTTCTATACAAAGTTCAATCAAAGGGCTCCCATTATCATTTACACCTGGCACCCCAAACTTACCTACCACACCCTCTCTAAAAGTTTCTCCTACTTTAGCATTCAAGTCCCCTACCACAATTACTCTCTCACTTGGTTCAAAGGCTCCTATACATTCACTTAACATCTCCCAAATCTCTCTCTCTCCTCTGCATTCCTCTCTTCTCCAGGTGCATACACGTTATTATGACCCACTTCTCGCATCCAACCTTTACTTTAATCCACATAATTCTTGAATTTACACATTCATATTCTCTTTTCTCCTTCCATAACTGATCATTTAACATTACTGCTACCCCTTCCTTTGCTCTAACTCTCTCAGATACTCCAGATTTAATCCCATTTATTTCCCCCCACTGAAACTCTCTACCCCTTCAGCTTTGTTTCGCTTAGAGCCAGGACATCCAACTTCTTTTCATTCATTAACATCAGCAATCATCTGTTTCTTGTCATCCGCACTACATCCACGCACATTTAAGCACCCCAGTTTTATAAAGTTTTTCTTCTTTTTTTTTTTTAGTAAATGTAAAAGGGAAAGGGTTATCCCCTTTGCCCCCCGGCATTTAGTCGCCCTAGCCCACGCATGGCTTACGGGGGAAGATTCTTTTCCATTTCCCCCAGGACAAAGAAAAATAAAAAAAACAAGATTTTTAGAAAAAGGAGAAAAACCTAGATGTATGTATACATTATATGCATGTGGTGTCTGTGAAGTGTGCCAAAGTGAAAGTAGGAGTGCAAAAATTTCCCTGTTATCTACGTGTTTATGAGACAAAAAAAAACCAGCAATCCTACCATCATGCAAAACATTTTACGGGTTTTTTTTTTCAAGTCATCGGCAGGAGGGTAGTTTTCCCCTGGGGGGTTTTGCTGTCTCCCAAACCCTATACCTTTTTTTTTGTTTATATATATATTATATATAATATAAATATTATATATATTATATAATATATATATTATATATATTATTTTTTAATATATATTATAATGTCCGAATATGTAAAACTGGTCAATTAGCAAGACTCATTTAAAAATTAAGTCCTTCGAAATTTTTCTTTGCGTTTAAAGATATATTTTTTTTTTTAAATGTTAAGTAAAATTTTTAATTTTGCCCCAGAAAAAATCTTAGAAAACTTACCTAACCTTTTATAACAAAAGCAATTTATTTTGCCTAAACCCAACTAAATATATTTTGATTGTTTACAATAAATTTTAAAGCTAAACAAAACATGAAATCAATTTTTTCTTTAGGTTCAGAAGATTTTTGGGGAAAATTTTTGCATACACAAATTTTTTCTTGTCTATATGGGAAGATGAGCGTTGCTATTTAAGCCAAATTTGCAAGTTCTGCCTATTCGGACTACATATATATTTTTATATAATATATATATATATATATTTTTAATAAATTTTATTTTTTATTATATAAATATATTCGGCCGAATGGTAAAAATTTTCAATTAGTAAGAAAAAATTTAAATTAATTCTTTCTAAAATTTCTCTCTAGTTTAAAAACATTATTTTTTTCAATTACGGTAAAGTAAAATTTAATAATTTTTCACCCAAAAAACCTAAGAAAAAATTTCCTAACCTTTCTAACAAACCGTTTAATTTACCTAATCCACTAAAAATTTTTTTAGATAAACTTGCAATAAATTTTAAAAAAAAAAACGCAATGAAATTATAATTCCTTTTGGTTCAGAATGATTTTTTAGAAATTATTGCATACACAGATTTTCGTTTGCCCTTTTCGGCAAAAAAAGCATTTTATTTAAGCCCCAAAATCGCAAGTTTTACCTATTTGGGACGACATATATGTTTATTTAACACGTAGGCCGTTTTCCCCCGAAAACAGGGGGACCCCAAAAAAAAAACCCCCCCCAAAAAAAAAAAATTTATCATCTTTTAACACTTTCACCATTATTCATAAAAAACACTGTCTATGCAAAGGCGCTCAATAGGGCAGGTAGTGTCCCCCCAAAACGGGCCAAATATCCAAAAACCCCTCCTTTAAAGAGCAGGCATTGAACTTTTTAAACCCCAGGATCAAGCCCGGCAAACCAGCTTCCCTAACCCATTCAAAAAAATACACAGCCGCAGGTTTCCCAAAACCATTTGTCTAAATTCACCCCAAAAACGCCATCCCCAAAAAAACCTAAATTACCCTCCCCCCCCCCAAACCCTTTTCTAGGGGACCCCACCCCCCCTTCCTTAACAGATTTATACATTACCAATCATTTTCTTTTTTCCCATCCTTTCTAAAATGGCAAACCCCCTCAGCAACCCCTTTTCACCCCTCAAAATACTTTTGTAACTCCCACATTTAAAAATTTTTTCTCCCTACAAAATTTCTGCAAATTTTTAACCCCAACATTGCCCTTAAACAGGACTCTCCACTGCCTCCAGCCTCCTCTTTGCTTCAGCAATTTCAAACCAGCTTCCACACCCATATAAGATTTGGTCCCACTATACTCTCTTTTTTCTTCAAGGTAACGTTTTTGTCTTCACCGACACCCCAGCAAAACTTTTTTCCTTCGCAATTTATGGTTAACCTAATCCTTCAAAAACCTTTCTGCTGAAAGTCAATCCCAAATATCTTTACATTCTCTTCTTCGTCTCCCCCCCCTCCAATGGAAATCCTTTTTTTCTTTTCTAAACGTTGTACCCTCATCACATTACTCTTTTCTATGATCACTTTCTTTTTTTCTATTTTTACCACCCTCGCAAATCGTCCGCACCCCTTTAAAATTTTTTCTTTAGAATCTCCAAAAGCGCAGATCATCAGCAAACGGAAACGGGTCAACTTCTTTTTTGACTGTTTATCCCAAAATTTTAATCCCATCTGTTTTCTTTAAATATGTTAAACAACCATGATGACAAAACGCATCCCGTCAAAGACCTACATTTCGGGGAATAATCCCTCCTTCTAACACCCTAACTTGAGCCCAAAATATCCTCATAAAGTCTCTTTCCAAATTTAGTAACTTACTACCTTTTTCCATTATTTGCAACATCTCCACATTGCTTCCCTATAAACCCAAATCATATACCTTGTCTAAATCTAATATGCAATGAAAATTTCCCCCCCTACCTTTATCAAAATTCAGTTAACAAATGCTACAATGTAAAAAATTGAAACACACACCCTCTCCCCTTTCAAAAGCCCCTTATTCTTCTGGAACCCTGCTCTCTGTTTTTCCCTCTAATTCTTTTAAAAAATAACTCTACCGTTACTTTACTAGGTTTACTAAAAAACTTTTTCCCCCTTAATTTCACACTCTGTTTTTTTTCCCATTTCCCTTTTAAAAAGGGAAACTATACAGGGTCTTGAAGCCCCTGGGTACCTTCCCCTTTTTATATATTAATTAAAAAAAATCCCAAACCACTCAAACACTACATCCCCCCCGTTTTTAAAATTTCTGTCAGACCCCGCCGTTCCAACTGCTTTAGGCGTTTATTCTACGAAAATGCCCACGCACCTCCCCCACACTCAACCCTGCTCCTAAAGGATATTCTTCCCCCCTGACCATCTTTAAGTTACTCCCTTTCCCTTTGCTTCATCGACTTTTAAAAAAACCCTCAAAATTTTCCTGTTAACTACCCAATTTTTCCACCCCCAAATTACTAAACGTCTACCTGTTTTTAATTTAAAATCCATTCTTTTCCTTAGGCTTCTTAATTTGTTTACTCGCTGAAATTTTTTTTCGTTTCTCAGCAAAATTTTTTGACAGTGCCTTCCCACTCTATCATTTGCTCTTTTTTTGCACTCCACACCACTCTCTTCAATTTCTTTTACTCTCCATATATCGTTTCTGCATCATTCTTTTGGAAAAACCCCTTATATGCTCCTTTTTTCCTTTTCATCACCCCCTTTACCCATTATTCCCCCAATCATCCTCTTTCCTCTGCACCAACTCTACTATAGCTACAAACATTTGCCCCACATTCAAATTTTTAAATTTTTTAAAACTTTCCAACCCATTTAAACCCCCCCCACCTCCACTCCCAAATTTGCACTACCCATTTTTCTGCAAATAATTCTTATATCCACCTTAACTTCCTCCCCCCTTAGAATGTAAATTTCACCTCTCTTTTATTTGTTTTTGCCATTTTCCATTTGTCAAATCTATTCTTACTCAAACTGTAACTACAACTAAATAATGACCGATACATCATTTGCCCCTCTTAAACATTACATCCGAAGCCTACCATAAACTTCTTATCCACCAAGATTTAAATCTAACAAATTTTCTTCCCGGGCTAATTCATATTTGTGTACTTATTTTTCCTCTTTTTCATAAAAATTTTTATTTTTCCCAAATCTTTTTCACATAGTTCAATAAAGGGCTCTCCATTTCTTTACCCCGGGCCCCCCAAAATTTTCCCTATGCTCTCTCTAAACTATTTACTCACTTTACTTTGAGTTTCCCCAACCAAAATACTTCCCTTTTTTAAAAATTTCTTAAGCACTCGCTCAACACTCGAAAAAATCTCCCCCTTCCTTTACATTCTCCTCTCCATGTGCAAAAATTTTTACAAAAACCATTTTTCAATCCAACCCTTATTTTACTCCACATAATCCTTGAACTTAACTTTTATTTTCCCTTCTTTTACTGCCATAACTTATCCTTAAAACTTATTGTTTACTCTTTCCTTAGCACTAACTCTATTAGAAACCCCCCGATTTTTATCCCAGTTAGTCCCCCCACCAAAACTCTCCTATCCCCTTTTTTGTTTCACATAGAGCCAGACATCCATTTTTTTCATTTATAACATCTACAACATGTCTTATCATCCGCACAACATCCAGCCTTAAAAAATCCCACTTTGACGGTTTTCTTCTTTTTTTTTTTTAGTAAATATGCGTGAAAAGGGTTACTCCCTTTGTTCCCCCATTTTTGTTCTTTCACAAACTGGTTTTATTAAAAAAAATTTTTACACTTCCCCGGGATAAAAATAAAAGTTAGAAAAAAAAAAATAAAAAAAAAAAAATTAGATGGTGTGTTACATACGGTTGATCCACGTGTATTTGAAAGGAAAGTAGAATAGAAAAGATACCAAAAGTCTTGCATGTTTATGAGACAAAAGAAAGACACAACAATCCTCCCATCAGAAGACAAATAACCCCTTCCTTTTTTCACTCATTTGTTTATGCAAAACTTTTGCAAAAATCATTTGAACTAAAGAAAAAAATGTTTTCATTATTTTTTTTATTTTTAAAATTTTTTAAACTTGTATAAAAAAAATTTAGGAATTAGAAAATTTAAAATTTCGTTGTTATAATAAAGGTAGGGAAGTTTCTTGAGGTTCTTTTTGGACAAAATCTTTAATTTTTAAATTATCGTAAAAGAAAAAAAAATATATCTTTAAATGTAAAAGGGGAAAATTTTTTAAAAAAGGACTTAATTTTAAAAGAATTCTTGCTAATTTGGGAAAAATATATAATAATATTTATTATTAATATATATATATTTATATTATATATATATATATATTTTATTAATAATTTAATATAATATTTTTAAAATTTTAAAAAATATATATATAATTTAATAATTTTTAAATTTTTTTTATATATATATATATAATATATTATATATAATATTTTATTATAATAATTTTATATTATATATATATACACGTTTTGCCCAAAGGTAAAACTGGTTAATTAGCAAAGGGTCGTTTAAAAACTAGTCTTTCATAATTTTTTCTTATACGTTTGAAGGTATATTTTTTTCAGTATTTTTCTGAATTAAAAGTAATAACAAGGTCGAATTATTTTTTATTTACTCTATGGAAATAGAAAGTGGTATATTTCCCAAACAAAATGTTACCTTTTAAAAACTTAAATGTTAAATCTAATTATTTTTTTTTATTTCAGATTATTAATATTCTAGAGGCGCATAAATTTGCCCGAATATTTTGTATGTCTCGGGCAATTCACACCCTTAGTTCCCCGGGGCAACATTTTCTTTATTTAAGTTCGCACTTTGCTTTTTTTGGCAGCAAACTTGGGGGCCGGACAAACCCTTTGAAAACCCCACAAAGCTTGCAAAGGTGCAGTAAGCTCCCAAAAGTGGTCGTTGGAAAAATTAAAAGTAGCCCCTTTAAATACCAAGTATGACGGGGGCAGATGAACCACAATGAGATGCTACTTTTGTTTTGACTAAAGTTGCTGGTTCAAACAAGAAACTAAATTTCCTTTTAAAAACCCAATATTCCTTCAATGGGATAGAGTGGTACATCGTCTTCACATTCGCTATTCTGCAAACACTTATACATTCGATGAGGAAGGTTACGTGAGGCGAAACTTCGGAATAAGATACCTAATGCTGTATATGTGTCGTATTATCAAATTTCAGTATTAAATACCTTGTTATTTACGTCCGTACTTACACCTATCCACCCATTTCAAGCACACACCCACCAAAAAACCCACATTTACAACACACCTTTCAAAAACAATGTTCCATCGCCCAAGTTCAAGCATATACACCCCCCCCCGTTCCGCAGTACATACACATCCACAACAGTATTACACGTCCACGAAAGCGTGTACACAACCAGTTCCGCACGGAAACTACCCCCACTTCACCCAGTACTACACTCTACGGCGGTTCACCCCCCACGTTCACTACCGTCCCCACCCCCCCTTTTCCAGCATGCACCATGTACACACACAAACCAATACCACATGCATGTGTGCACACACGGTAACCCACGTTGACTCAAGACAACACAGTACACGCACACCGTACTACGCGTTCACGGCAGTGTACACACTCACACGTCACGACGCATACATAGCATACAACCACCAACTACATACAAAAGGCGGGGCCGGAGCTATGAAAACGGCCCCGCAAAACCACGACTAGGTGAGTAAGATGTACATACACTTTGAGGTACACTCCACTGAGTTAAAAAGGGAAAAGTTATTTAAAAAAACCAGCACAGTTTCAAGGAAAGGGAAATCCTGTTCAAAACCCGCTGGGGCTTTTTGACAAGGAACGGAAGTAAACGTGAAGGGGTTACATTTTTCTTGGATACAAGTTGGCCTTCGACAAGATCTTCACAAAGATAGTACTAAGCTAAGGATAGGCACCATAACAACAAAGGACTGCAAAGGATCAGAGAATACCCACAGGGAGGCAAAACGAGCATGGTACGTGACAGGTGTAGAGTGGGCGCCTGGCGGCGGGGTTACACAGGGGTCATCTAGGACCCCGTGCTGTTTTGGGATATATGAATGACATGACGGAAGGAATAGACTCTTAAAATGTCCTCTTTGCAATGATGTGAAATTAAATGAAATTAAAACGGGTGGGATCAGGGAGGATAAAAAGGGCCCCGGACAGGGGTGCAAGCCCGGTCCCGCAACTGTTCCCGAATTTTTTAAATCCGCCAAATGCAGAGTCATGAAAACAGGGGGGGGCCCCGAAGACGCAACAGAGTATATCCCAAAAAAAAAAAGGCACAAAAACCCTGATGGGAAAGAACACAAATAACCCCCACAGGGTTTCATTTCCAGTCTTCCCAATCTCAACATTTTCTCCGTCCCTTAGAATCAAACTTACTTTCCCCAGACTAATATCTTTGCACTAATCTCGTTCTTACCTTATCCCCACAGATGTTCCGGGTCTACTCATTTCTTGCTCTCCCGTCCTCTTTAATTTTGGAGAAAAAAGGTCTATCTCTTTCTGACAGATTGGGACACAAAAATGTGTTAGGCTTGCCACATAAAAATGCTCTTATTGCAGTCAAGTCACAGCCATCTATTGATGGCTTTTGCTAAAAGTTTTTCCTATTCCAATTTAACAGTCGCCCTCTTGTTGAATCCTTCTAATACACAACTTTTCCCTTTTATGAATCTTAGTCCCGGCTTCGTCTCTGTAGATGCCCCCTTTCCCCTCCACTACATTGTAAAATGCTCCAAAATTCAGAACACTTGTGACTTAACCCGATTCCTCCTATTTTCTTCTTCTCCCTCTTCCCCTTTCCTCTTTCCTTTTTTTCTCCTCTGGATTGTCTTTCTTTCTTCTGTCTCGTGTTTCAGTTCCTTCATTATTTATTTCATCACTTCCCCTCCCCCCCACCTCAGTGCACTTGCTCTCCTTCTGTGGGCACCTAGCTCCCTTGCAGTGCTTTGTATTTGACTGGCTCCTCCTCCTTAATTCCCCACTACTACCACTACCCACCACCACCACCACCACTCCTACTACTTCTACTACTACTACTACTACTACTACTACTACTACTACCACTACTACTACTACTACCACCAATACCTCTTCCTGCCTATATATACCCGTCCTGCTCCACTTCTCGTTAGTGTGACTTTGTAAATGGTCCAAGTCGGACCGAAACGTCATCGTAAGCTCCACTCTTCTATGTGCGGGTTATTTGTGTCGAGTATAGTCTAGGTGGCCAAAGACTGCAAACCTCACTCAAGGAAAAGCATCTTGGAGTGAGTGTAAAACTGAGCACATCCCTTGAGGTGCACATCAACCAGATAACTGCTGCAGCATATGGGTGCCTTGCAAACCTAAGAATAGCGTTCCTACGCCTCAGTATGGAATCGTTCAAGACTGTACACCGTGTACGTCAGGCCCATATTGGAGTATGCAGCACCAGTTTGGAACCCACACCTGGTCAAGCAGGTCAAAAAATTAGAGAAAGTGCAAAGGTTTACAGCAAGACTAGTCCCGGAGCTAACCGGAATTTCCTACGAAGAAAGGTTAAGGGAAATTGGCCTCACGGCACTGGACGACAGGGGGTTAGAAAACACATGATAACGATAGGCAAAATACTGAGAGGAGTTGACAAGGTGGACAAAGACAGGATGTTCCAGACATGGGACACGGAAAAAGAGGTCACAATTGGAAGCTGAAGACTCAGATTAGTCAAAGGGATATTAGGAAGTATTTCTTCGGTCATAGAGTTGTCAGGAAGTGGAATAGTCTTAAAGTGACTTAGTGGAAGCAGGAACTATACATAGTTTTGAGACGACGTTTGATAAAGCTCAGTGAAGATGCAGGGGCAGGAGCTATGACTTGACCCCTGCAACCACAATTAGGTGGGTACAAACAGGTGAGTACACACACACACACACACACACACACACACACGGGAAGTGACGTAGTGTAGGTAGGATCCATACATAGCTTTAAGAATAGGTATAAAGCTTATAGAGCAGGGAGAGTGACCTAGTAGCGACCAGTAAGGAGGTGGGGCCAGGAGATGTGAATCGACCAATAAAACCACAACTAGGTGATTACAATTAACTGAGTACACTTACACACATACACACACAAGGATACTCGAGGTAGTGGTAAGCTCAAGGTTACTTTCAACCGCATCCCGTTTGAACACTAGCTTCCACAAGCACTTTATATAGTAATGAAAGTACGAAACAAGAGGAATTGAATCATTTACCAAACTGCCTCGGATCATGAACAACACCTAGCTCAACTGGGTGCATGATCTTTGTAGGATCGCCGTTTGAGTGGCTAAGGCAATGTGAAAATTGTTCTGTCTGGAGCTGGAGAATGTGTTGTATT
>NC_069472.1:8259512-8447335 GCF_026875155.1 Cherax quadricarinatus
AATCCCTTGGGGAGTCCAGCTTGTGCCAACTTTGACCCAAAGGGCACCCACTTTCAGGGAGAAGGCTTAAGTTTTTCATCTATCCCCTATGCATCAGCCTTAATAGAGAATTAAAAATGCAAGGGAATTCGAAGAGCACAAAATATACACAAACACGATCTCTGGCTGAAGGAGACTCGAACCTACAACCTTAAAACAAGGTACGCAGTGCTTTCCAATTACCCATCGGGGGGGGGGCAATATTGGGTCCAGCTTGTGCTGGGACTTTGATCCAAGGCAGCCAGCTTTCAGGAGAAGGCTTACAGTTTTTTCATCTCATCCCCTGCATGCATCAGCCTTACTAGAGACATTAACAATGCAAGGAATTCGCATGAGCATTTATATATATATATAATCTTTAATTTTTTTTTTTTTTTTATTATCACACTGGCCGATTCCCACCAAGGCAGGGTGGCCCGAAAAAGAAAAACTTTCACCATCATTCACTCCATCACTGTCTTGCCAGAAGGGTGCTTTACCTGGGTTTACCTGAGAGAGTTCCGGGGGGTCAACGCCCCTGCGGCCCGGTCTGAGACCAGGCCTCCTGGTGGATCAGAGCCTGATCAACCAGGCTGTTGCTGCTGGCTGCACGCAAACCAACATACGAGCCACAGCCCGGCTGATCCGGAACTGACTTTAGGTGCTTGTCCAGTGCCAGCTTGAAGACTGCCAGGGGTCTGTTGGTAATCCCCCTTATGTGTGCTGGGAGGCAGTTGAACAGTCTCGGGCCCCTGACACTTATTGTATGGTCTCTTAACGTGCTAGTGACACCCCTGTTTTTCCCATTGGGGGATGGTGCATCGTCTGCCAAGTCTTTTGCTTTCGTAGTGGGTGATTTTCGTGTGCAAGTTCGGTACTAGTCCCTCTAGGATTTTCCAGGTGTATATAATCATGTATCTCTCCCTCCCTCACTACAGTTTTTAAACTGCAACATTAACACCCCTCCTTCAGAGTGCAGGCACTGTACTTCCCATCTCCAGGACTCAAGTCCGGCCTGCCGGTTTCCCTGAACCCCTTCATAAATGTTACTTTGCTCACACTCCAACAGCACGTCAAGTATTAAAAAACATTTGTCTCCATTCACTCCTATCAAACACGCTCACGCATGCCTGCTGGAAGTCCAAGCCCCTCGCACACAAAACCTCCTTTACCCCCTCCCTACAACCTTTCCTAGGCCGACCCCTACCCCGCCTTCCTTCCACTACAGGGCTGATACACTCTTGAAGTTATTCTGTTTCGCTCCATTCTCTCCACATGTCCGAACCACCTCAACAACCCTTCCTCATAAAATATTATATTTTATATATATATATATATATATATTTTATAATAAATTTTTATATATATTTATATATATATATATTTTTATTTTATATATATAAGGCGGGGTAGAGGTCGGCCTAGGAAAGGTTGGACGGAGGGGGTAAAGGAGGTTTTGTGTGCGAGGGGCTTGGACTTCCAGCAGGCGTGCGTGAGCGTGTTTGATAGGGGTGAATGGAGACGAATGGTTTTTTTAAAACTTGACGTGCTGTTGGAGTGTGACTAATAGTAACATTTATGAAGGGTTCAGGGAAACCGCAGGCCCGGGCTTGAGTCCTGGAGATGGGAAGTACAGTGCCTGCACTCTGAAGGAGGGGTGTTTAAAGTTGCAGTTTAAAAACTGTAGTGTAAAGCACCCTCCTGGCAAGACAGTGATGGAGTGAATGATGGTGAAAGTTTTTCTTTTTCGGGCCACCCTGCCTTGGTGGGAATCGGCCAGAGTGATAATTAAAAAAATATATATATATATATATATATATTATATATTATATATATATATATATATATATATATATATATATATATTTTTACCTGGAGTTTACCTGGAGAGAGTTCCGGGGGTCAACACCCCCGCGGCCAGGTCTGTGACCAGGAGAAATTGGGATAGCTGGGGGCTTGAGCCTGGCTAAGGGTAAAGATAAAAGTTACAAAACATCTCAAGCCCAAACCGGCCACCCCGGGCTATCCCCAGTCAAAACAGAAAGCGCTAAACTGGTAATGTATTTTCAAGGGGTTGGGTTAAAGAGGGTTAGGCAAAAATCCCAATTAGGAAAATATATCTATTTAGTCACCATAAACACAACATAACAGAAAAACTTAATCCTAAATGCCCAAATGAGGGTACACACAACAGCTGGCTGGAGGTCCACCACCATAACACTAGGCTTCGTCAGCGTCAGGCCGTCATTACACTACAAACCTCTTTTCTTATTTCATCACTATCCCAAACAGCCCCCTGACCATGTCAAAAGCCTGGGTGAACATCCGGGTTTAGCCATATGAGAGCCTATGGCTTGAGTTGGAATAAACAAATGAGTGTACAATACAAACTTATCTTAAATACACAGCATCTCCGACGCCAGCCTCTACACACCATGCTAACGTCACGTGACTCCCTCAAAACACGTTTAAACTCCGCGTACCCAACATCCTTGAAAATAAAATCTTTAACAGAATTTCTTTATTAATTACAGTTAGAGAAATTTACAGTACCCCCAAATGCACATTATAAATTAAAAAATTTATTCTTTACAACTATAATATTCATATTTTATGGCACACTTCTCCACTATATGAATTTAAAGATGTCATGCAGAAACCCTGCATAACACCCCACCCCCCAGACCATAGGTCTCACACTGCTAGCGGGGTCCCTACGGACACCGCTAGGCAAAAAGAAAAAAGAAAATAAGCCCCACATCAAGGTCTGAGGCAATGGGCAAAATGATAACGGTCTTTTGGTACTACAAATATGCAATATTAACAAACTGAGGTACTAGATTGCAGACATATGAAACTCGCCGAACATAAAAGTGATCAAGTTCTATGCCCAACGAGCTCACAGTCACACTCTTAGACAGCTGTTTTAGGAAAAGGCACCATTACAACACAGCGCTTGCCAGGCGCTGGCGTTGATGCATTTTACCTAAATTACATCAAACAAACTTATAAACGAGCAAGTTAACTTTGTACAAAAGTGCCCCTGAGGAATGCCGTTTTATGAAGTAACACCAAAGTTCAGTATGTTGCAAGGCAGACCAAACTGTAGGTGCCACCAAAAAAAAAACAGTAAGTACTTTTTCCAGGAGTTCAAAGAAAAGAAAAACAGATGTTACATGTTAAATTCTACTGAGAAAACAACATCACATTACCACTCCCATCTCACAGCAATCTTTAGTAAACAAAACTGGTTCCCCATGACACACCTCTGCGAGAATCAGGAGAGCACAGGAAAGGGGAAAATATCAGGCCCCCAAAAACAACGGGTGGATAGGCACATAAATCTTGTTGGTGGGACTGCGGCCATAAAACCCTGGAGTCATCACTGAAGACCCCCAAAAAGTGGACCTCCCAGGCCGTCACCTACATGTCATTCCAAGGACCCTGGAGTCACCCCAGCGGTGATCCAAAAAGGAAGAATTGAAAAAGAGTCCTGGAGAACCAAAACACCTTGGTTTCAAAAGAAAATGACCCAAACGTGGAGGGCATCCCCGCCAGCCCCACATTCACTAAAATGTTAGGTCCAACAGTCCCTATACCAACATAAAACTGAGGCGAGGCATTCCAGCCAACACCTAAAAACGTAGCATACCTTACCTAGGCATGGTCTTTGATGTGACTACCCCCAAAATTTACACACACACTAGGGAATCCTGATACCTCCAGCTCCAGCTCAACCTGCCCTTCTCCTTTGGGGTTTGGCCCCAGAGTTCCATCTACTCTTTCTACCGCAAATCACTGCAAAATAAGAATAGATAAGTGATCTATACACTACATCGTGCACTTTAAACACAAGACAAGGTATTAGCAACCACATTCTCCGCTCCCTTCACAAAATGAATCACAAATTATGAGGTTGGAGAAACAAGGCCACCTCGTAAGTCTCTGATTGTGGTTCCTCATTAAGTGAAGGAACGTAAAGGAATATGGTCACTATACACAGTTATAGGGTGAACTGATGAAGATATATGCACCTCAACATGTTTGCACTGCCAACACTAAAGCAAAAGCCTCCTTTTTTATGGAGGTATAACTTCTTTGGTGCCTGCTATTTTTTGCTGAGAAGCGGGCCGATGGCATTACTTCTCCTGCTCTACCCTGCAACAAACTGACCCAACCTCTGTATCTTTTTGCAAAACCCGGGGTGGGTAACTCAGGATTACACAAAAAGATCTTGGGGTTAATGGCATACAAAAGGAAACATGGACAGAGATATTAAGTTACAAAAAGGGGTGTGTCCTTGGCACACATGGTCATGGGAAGCAGAGACGCACCCACTGTTCATTCACACAAATTTGCATGTAGTTCATAAAGAGGAGACAAAACCTTATTTTTTAACTGTACCCGGCGGCAGTCAGTGCACGTTTCAAGGTATCACCTAGTGTGAGACCATAAAAGACAACGTCCACCGACTCTCGCTGGATACAAACACAGTCTTTAGAAATAAACACTTCATTTCCCTTTCAAGAACCTATTTCACCCCAGCTTACATCATGCCAGACCTGCTGACATTTCCAAATTGGGAAAACCTCTACCTCAGGGGGTTTTTAAAATGGCCCATTTTTCAGCATCCCAAACTCTTTCACTAAGGTGAAACCATGGCTGAGCCAACACTTCAACCAGTCTTTCAGAGATCCAAATTTTCCCCACAATCTCTTACATTTTCCTGCTTACATTATCTTTCTCAGGGACTTTATCCATCTCATTTTGAAGGCACCACACAGTTCCATCATACCTTTCCCCAGAAACCCAGTTCCAATGCCAGTCCCATCTCTCCAGCTTCCAGAATGTGTAGCACCACCTCATAGTCCCACGTCATCCTGGGCGGACTGGCAGACTTGTGCACTAGTGCCATCGACCTTATCGTAGCCAAGAATTTTCTGAAACTGAGAAAAAACACCGCTGGGGAAACATCACCATCCTCACGTAGCACATGACTTAATGATTCCAGAGTGCTTCCCCACACGGTAATGAAAGGGAGGGGAATTCCCTCCTCCCAGTCCTTCTGGTACTGGGTAAAACAAACATGCATTGCCCTGAGAGACTGGGAAAATCATGGTGCTTTTCTTTGACTCATAGGATGATATACATTAGTAAATTTAACCTCAAGTAGGCCTCTCAAAACTACATGACATTTCATAAAATATGACTTCTGGGTGATTTGTGCAAAGCCTAAGAGACAAAAATGTTTCACCAGAAATCTCAAAACCACACACACAAAATTTTTCAGAAAGGGTACAGACTCTGGTAACCTCTTAGAAAAGGAATTTATTAATAAACACTGATTATTTAGCTCTCCCGTCTTAACACTGAAATGCCGTTCCTTCAGAATCTGTAAAAAATATTGACAAAGACACTTTAACCCTTTGAGGGTCGACAGGCCCTCTCCGAAACTCGTTCTCAGGGTCGGCCAAATTTAAAAAAAAAAAATTATTTTCTCTTATGAAAAGATAGAGAATCTTTTCCCGATCATAAAGACACCAAAAGTTTGAAATTTGATAGAAAACTTACGGAATTATGCTCTCGCAAAGTTAGCGGTCTCGGCGATGTTTACGCATCGGCGATTTTGCCCACTTTGAGCCCCATTTTCGGCCAATTTCACTGTACTAGTCGACAAAAAACATGAATATTTCGCTAGAACTCCTTTTTTTCTATCGAATGGGTGCAAGAAACCACCCATTTATGAAATTCAACTATCCATACAGTGGTCAGAATTTGCAATTTTGCCCAAATTTTACAAAAATTTTAAAAGATGCCAATTTCCGAATAGGGTCCCGAATAAACAAGAAAGACATTCCTGGCACTAAAATGACATTTCCTCTAGTCATTAGTCACGTCTCCCAAAGGCCCCTCTTTAATTCTTTTGCTTTCCACTTGAATTTTTATTTTCACAAAAAATATAAGATTTACTGTTATGCAAAACTACTGCATTAGTTGTAAAAATGGTATAAATATTATTGGTGCACTTGTTAAAGAATAAATTTGACTCACCCAGTTGACGTGTATTGCACTCTTGGCACGATTTGTTTACTTTTGAAGTTTGGTAAAAAAAATCGAACATTTCGCTACTTTGAGCTCAATTTCAAGGGACCTTTCATTGTAAAACCAGTCAAAATCATCTCAATTTCTGTAATATGTCTTCCATTCTATAAAATGAGACCAAGAAAACTAGAATACAACAATAAATACCATACGAAAATACACTGCAAAGTCGCTGATTTATTAAAAAAAAAAAATGGTCAGTTTTTTTTTTCTCATTATGCACTGTGTGCTGCAGGATTTTTTTTAGACTGTGCACACTGACCATATAGACCCATTCTTTCATATGAAGGCCTACCAGCTTTCTCCCACTAGATTTGAGGCCGCTAGAATTTATGAGTACTAGTACGTCAAAAACCCCTACACGTAAGACGTACTAGTACGACCAAAACCCTCAAAGGGTTAATAGTTATGCTGCGTCCACGTAAGCACAGGTCCTCTTAAAAAGAGTCTTGCTCATTTGATCAACTCTGCAAAATAAACACGTGGTAAATTTGGGAACCACATCCTCCGCGACAACTGATAAATGAATAGCGTTCCGGAGGTCACAACCTTCCCGGGCCTCACTCAGCTGCTGCAGAGTCAGGGGATTTTTTCCCACTTCAGCCCCAAGACCACTTCTCCAACCGAGTTCCGGTTGAGCCGGTTCATCATGCTCAGAGTCTCCTGCAGGTCAGACTCAATGAACAGGCTCCCCATGCCCAACCATCACCACAGTGTGCAGAAGGGTCACAGGGAGGCACAGCTCCTGCCTTGTTTCCCTGTTTAGTCCGAAAGCACATTGAAAAATTTTCAGGTACCGTTGCTCCAATTGGGTCAATACCACCTTGTAAAGCAGAGTCCTGCAAAACCAAACATTCCTCACTTTTGAGGAGTCCCACAACGTTGTTGCCTAGTAGAAGGTCAACTCCTGCAAAAGGTACATCTTCTGCAATACTACAGGTGGTACCCGACTGGTACTCAGACTCTATCCATAACCTGTGCACTGGACTCCTGACAGGGACTCCAGTTATCCCTTTAAGAAAAATGTCCAATCCGGTATAGGTGTCATCTGACACTGACAATACACCCCTGCAAACCAAGGTGTATGTGCTACAAGTGTCCCTCAAATACATAACACCCGTGACCCTACCTTCATTTTGGTGTAAGGCCACAGTAGACTTACTTGAATAGACCTTCATCCGAGGGTCAAAGACAGCTGGTCTTCTTTGGATACCTTGGGGCAAGACTGCAATGCAAGCCACATCACGTGTAATCGGTGTATTTACTGGAGAAGCATCTGCCACAGCCTGGTCCCTAAGCATCTTTCGACAATATGGCTGCAGGTGGCCCTGTTTATTGCAATATGTACAGTGATAAGGTTTAAAGGCCCCCTGCCCATTTGACCTAGGTTGGATCCCTTGGTTCTGGGGAACTGGGCTCGTCCCACCTGTTCCTTGTAGTCCTGGACCTGTGACAGCTGACTTAAAACCTCCTCGAGTGGGTACTGGAAAATTAGGGTTATTAAAACTCTGGTGGTTATTAGGCTGATAAATGGGTGGCTTAAACTTCTGAAATTTTTTTATTCCTATTGGTGGGTGGAGAAAACTTAAACCTTATTATATGTGGGGTGTGGTAACTGCTACCAAATTTTTGGTTAGCTAAAAATCTGTCACCCAGCTCTAAAGCATTATTAAAAAACATCAAGATCCTTCTCCTCAAGATATGCTTTAAGGTCAGAAGGAACATTCCCATTAGATCCTCTAACAAAATTAAGGTAATTACACCTTCATAATTGCCTACCACCCCCTTTGAGCGACAACCACCTATTTTTGAAGTGACATCTTCTCCTTACCATTATTCCCCCAAAGACTGCCCCGACTGAAACTTAAGTCCTCTGAATTTCTGCCTGTACCTTTCCGGCAACATTTGATAAGCCGTAAAACTACCTCTTTTAGCTTATGATAATCAGAAAAGGCAGATCCTTCTAAAGAACTAATGCCTGTAACCCTTTACCAACTAATTGGGTTCTTGCTAATGTCGCCCATTCCTTTTCCGGCCAAACTTGGGATTTGGCCGTACTTTCAAATAACAGAAAAAACTGGTCTGGGTCTTTTTTCTAGGGAAATTTTGGGGACAAATTTTATGGCTTTTTCCAAATGAAAAACATCTTCCTTGTGTCTGTGTCTGGGTGAGGAAGCAAGCTGCGCCTCTCTTTAGCTCTTTCTTGAGCCCTAAGCTCCTCTAAGGCTCTCTGTTCCTGGAAACTTGTACGTCAATCCTTAAACCGTTCCTTTCTTTTTGCAACTAGGGCTAATTTCATTTGTAAATAATTACTACTTCCTTATCCAGGTCCCTATCATGGGGATTTGATTCAATGTCACCTTCCAAATGCATGTCATCCCCAGAATTTTCACCAGTGTCAGTCATTTTGGGAAATAATAGCACCAAATCTTACTACCAGCCACAGAACTTTTCTGATATAAAATAATAAAGCACACAGCAAGGTACATATATGAAGTAGTATATTCACAAAGGGGTTTCATGTGACTCCCTCAAATTAAACAGGATTGCTCACAAAAAGAAAACCCTGGCAGAAAAAAAAATAAGAGCTACTGCACCTGCGAAGGTAAATTGTTTCCAGAAATTTAGGTGAGCATAACCCCCTAAAAATCAGCAAGATTGTACCTGCAAGGGTAAATTATGCACAAAATATCATGTATTAATAACACCCTAAAAATCAACAATATGGCACAGATAGGTAAATGATTTATAGAGTATTAATTAATAATAACACCCTAAAACCAGCAATATTATACAGAAAGGTAAATTATTCACAGGGTATTAATTAATAATAACACCCTAAAAACTAGCAATATTACAAACAAAGGTAAATTATTATTTTAGTGTGAGTGTTATAGTGAATGGTTCCTCTGACCAACCCAATAAAGAATGATTATTGACTTTCCAGGTTGCAAACTTGAATTACCACATAAAATTTGATAATTCTCCCATATACAGGCCCCCATGTTATGGAGAAATGTGGGATAGCTGGGGGCTTGAGCCTGATCTAAGGGTAAAGATAAAAGTTACACACATCTCAAGCCCAAACCATCCACCCCGGGCTATCCCAGTCAAAACAGAAAGCGCTAAACTGGGATATGTACTTCAAGGGGTTGGGTAACAGAGGGTTAGGCAAAAATCCCAATTAGGAAAATATATCTATTTAGTCACTATAACACAACAAAACAGAAAAACCTTAATCCTAAACGCATAAATGAGGGTACACACAACAGCTGGCTGGAGGTTCAGCCACCATAACCACTAGGCTTCGTCAGCGTCAGGCCGTCATTACACTACAAAACCCCATTTCTTATTTCATCACTCATCCCACAGCACCCTGACCATGTCAAGCCTGGGTGAAAATACAGGTACGCCCTATGAGAGCCATGGCTTGAGTTGGATAAACAAAATGAGTGTACAACTACAAACTTATCTTAAATACACAGCATCTCCGACGCCAGCCTCTACACACCATGCTAACATCACGTGACTCCCTCAAAACACGCTTACTCCGCGTACCCAAACATCCTTGGAAAATAAATCATTAACAGAATTTCTTTATAATTACAGTTAGAGTAACTTTACAGTACCCCCAAATGCACATTATAAATTATAAAATTATTCTTTACAACTATAATATTCATATTATTATGGCACACTTCTCCACTATATGTACATTACGATGTCATGCAGAACCCTGCATAACAATATATACATATATATATATTATTTTTTTTTATTATCACACTGGCCGATTCCCACCAAGGCAGGGTGGCCCGGAAAAGAAAAACTTTCACCATCATTCACTCCATCACTGTCTTGCCAGAAGGGTGCTTTACACTACAGTTTTTAAACTGCAACATTAACACCCCTCCTTCAGAGTGCAGGCACTGTACTTCCCATCTCCAGGACTCAAGTCCGGCCTGCCGGTTTCCCTGAACCCCTTCATAAATGTTACTTTGCTCACACTCCAACAGCACGTCAAGTATTAAAAACCATTCGTCTCCATTCACTCCTATCAAACAACGCTCACGCACGCCTGCTGGAAGTCCAAGCCCCTTGCACACAAAACCTCCTTTACACCCTCCCTCCAACCTTCCTGGGCCGACCCCTACCCCGCCTTCCTTCCACTACAGACTGATACACTCTTGAAGTCATTCTGTTTCGCTCCATTCTCTTTTACATGTCCGAACCACCTCAAACAATAATATATATATATATATATATATATATATATATATAATATATATATAATATATATATATATATATATATATTATATATAATTATATGCAAAACAACCACTCTAAAGAATAGAGAAATTCCAAGCGCTTTCGGACTACTCACATTATCAAGGAACTATGAAATGAAGCATCCAGGAAGCTATATAAGGGGTCCCGGCCAGCACCTCACTATCAGATCCACAAGGGTTAAACACGTGACGCGCGGTGACCCAACTTGGATAGGTCCCTTTGCACAACCCCCACCCAAGCTTTTCTACCCAAGAAAATTTAAAAATTTTTTGTCCAGTGTATTATTAAATTCTTCCCAAATTCTATTAATTATAAATGGATCTAATTTATATAAACCAAAGGAAATATTCCTATTATTTTCAAAACTGTTTTTTATGAAACAAGATTCAATTATATTCCTGTCGACCATGGACTTGCTTTTATACTACTTTCTCAACTTTTGAAAATCAATTAGATGGTTAAAATCTCTTACATGAATAAATAGAGCATTGGGAAACTTGTCCAGTTCTAAAGCTATATTTATGTTTTTTTTAATCTTAGTTCCCAGATTTTTCCAGTTTGACCGTAATAAACTTTATCGCAAATTTTACAAGGAATCTTATAAACACATCCATCAACATTTTGGGGGGAAATTTTTTATCAAAAGTTTTTTTTACTGTATCAAGATTTTTGAATACAACTTTAATTATAAAAGTCTTAAGAAGAGAAGGCATATCAAACCCCAAATTTTCATGGTAAGGGGAACCAACATATTTTTAGTTGAATAAGGCTGGTTGCCCCTTTTTGGATTAAAAAAAAGTTTTCTAGCACTTTAAAAGATTATCAATTACATTTCTTGGGTATTTTAAATCATTACCTATTTCATAAATTTTGGATATTTCCTCATCTATGAACTCAGGATACAAATTCGTAAACTCTCAAAAACATTGATGAGAAAACAGACAGTTTGACTCTATCTTGATGCGAGGAATAATAGTGGACATAGGAACAGTTATTTTTAGGTTTTCTGAAATTTTAAATTTGAATTCATTATTACCTTAATAATTAAAACATCTAGAAAAGGCAATATTATTTTCTTCAAACTCAACAGTAAATTTTATAGAAGGGCTAAGCATTTAATTTTCCAAAAAAAAATGGTGTATATCTACATTTTGGGGCATAAGACAAAAAATACATAAACAATCTGAACCTTTTAACCATTGGGGAGGTTTGTGTTAAGAACCCTTTTTTAAAAAAAATTTCCATGTATATTTTACAAGAAAGGTGAAAGGGATTTCCCATTGCCATCCCCAAACTTTGAGGAAAAAACTTATCAAAAAACAAAATTTGCATCAAAAAATGCAAAGTTTAATAAGTTTAAGATAGTAGGAACGGGAAATGGAAAATCATATTTAAAACGAGTTCTTCAGAAAAAATTTTAATAAATCATCAACAGGACTTTCGAAAAAAAAGGAAGTAACATAAAAAACTAACCATGTTAAAATCATTTAAGTCAGTCAAGGACTTAATTTATAAACCCAAGTCATGTTTTTTTTAAACATTAAATTTTAAAAATTTTGCCAAAATGGGGCTCAAAATATCAACAAGCCATTTGGAAAAATTTATATGAAACGCCCCTATGGAGCTATAATTGGTCTGACGGGATTCCCTGGTTTTTGTGTGTTTTTATTAGTCCATACATGTAAGGTAAAGATGGTTTGGAAGTAAATTGTTTGAAAATTTCATTTTTCCTTTCGTAAAGTTTTATTGTTTTATTGAAAGCTGTTAACGGTTTTGGGGGATTTTTCCTAAGTTTAGAATAGGTTTCAGTATCATCAAAAGATTTTTCCCATTTTTTCTTGGTAATCATTTTCTTTCATAATTACTTTGTTTATTTTGTCTGCTTTAGTAAGGCGAAAAATTTTTATTGTTATTAACCCTTCATCGCGAAAAGGGGGTCCGAAAAATTTAAAATTTCGAACTGAACCCCCTTTGGGTGGTAGAGTAACTCAATACAAGGCACTGTCCCTATAAATTGATTTCTGGGGTTAGTTTTCGAAAATTGCCAATCTCCGAAGACGAAAATTTAGGCCGCCCCCGACAAAGTGATTAAAAAATTTTATGTTGCAAACTTCAATTTTTAAATAAATCACCAAAACAATTTTTTAAATTTAATATACAAACAGACAATTAAAAAAACAAAAATGGAATTGTATCAAAATTTTTTTTAAATTGTTACAAAAAAAAAAAAAAAGGAAGAAATATCAACAATGCCAAATTTGCAAAGTGATGCAATTTTTTCAATCCCTATTTTCCCTGAGTTCATTTGGAAGCCCAATGATTCTTTATTGCAAATTTGGAAAGAGGGAAATCTGTAAAACCAATTTCTATCAGTCTTTATGCACGATTTACTTTGCATACCTACAGACGAATGACGAGTTCCCTTTTTTTTTCGAGGTGCGCAATCTTGCAAGTAAAGGGCCCTTTGCCCGCCATTGGAGTGCATTAGGTAATGTTTTTTCCTAACACGTTCAGGATTTTCTGCAGTGTTCCCCCCCGGTTTCACTATGCCAAACCTTTGGGAAATTTTACATGGTAAATTTAGTTGGTGAAGGTCTTGGAGTTTTCTTAGGCTGCCCCCTTTAAAGGGTTTTTGTCCTTTGCCCTTGAAATTTTCAGAGATAGAATTCCTGAAATATTTTCATTTGCATCATTTTGCTTTATTGCCCGGAATCACGGCAAAAAAGCACCCCTGCATTCAAACAGAAAGATCAAAAATATGGGCAAATACCGATGCCCAACGTTTTGATTTCTTTGGTGTTTTGTAGAGATGCCCAACATGTTGCTTTGTCAATACCCCCCATTTTTGCATTATAGTTCTTGATGACGCGGGCTGATATTTTCTTTTTCCCTCTTTTTTTACCCTTGTTTATCCCTTAAAAAGAACATGGGCTGACCCCAATATCTTTGCATAAAGTACAACTTTGGTGGGCCTTCATCGTACAAAAAGGGGACCCCATCATTGTTTAAGAAAAAAAGCCCGCCCACACTGTTTTTTTTCCATTTGTTTGATAGCACCAGATGTGGCTTCCCACATCTATTGTCACGTCTGTTCCAGGTATCTGCAGTTATATTTATCTCTTGTACTTGACCAAAGGCATACTGAAAGAAATTGTCAGCAAAAATTTGCTGTTGTTTTTGTCTTGTTCATTTTTGTGAAGTACCAGAACAATCTTTGTACTTATTGGAAGTTTTGATTCTTCCTGTGGCGTGTATGGGATGTGTGTCAAAAATTGTTTGTGCCTTGATACATGATATTTCATGTTGAGTCCCCTCTTGACTTGCACGACAAAAAAGTTTGAAACCCCACTTATTGGTTTTGTTTTGATGTATGCCTTAGGTTTCCGCAGTTTACCCTTGAAACCAAAAAATGACTTCATCAATAGATTGCTTGGGTTTAGCTGGGAAATTTTTAGCAAGCATTTGTTAGTTCAGTGTAAAAAAAGGCCTTACTTTGTAGAATCTGTCATTATCCCTTTTTTTTGTTGTCATTTAAAAGAATTGACTTCTAAGGTACCCAAACCTCTTTGAACCCCCGAAACTGAACCTTGGGCTCTAAAAGCACTTTCCAATAGCTTGAGGGGGTGGTAGTGGGGCAATACCCCGAAAACAAAATACCTTTGAACCTATATCTCTTCAAAACTGTTGAAAAAGTATTATTTACTTCTTGTTGCCTTGTTACAAATTTGTTTATATGCTATGTTATCATCATGGCGGAGTTAAAGAACTACGAAAAAAACCATATGGAGCCTAATTTCAAGAGGCTTTTTATGTTCTATGCCCAAAGGGTCATTTTCAATGCATCTACGGTCCACTGAGATGAACTTGAAGAGCAATATTTCTGGATCTTTCCCCTCCGGGGGATTCCTCAATCCCAAAATTTTCTTTTTCCTCATTACTTTTGTTTTTTCTGGCTTTTTTTTCCTTTCTTTCCCCCTCCCTTTTTTCCTTGACCTTGCATCCGGCTGCGGGGGCAAGTATTCATCACCATATCCAGCAATTCTGGTTGTCTACCTCGGGTTCCGAGTACTGTCTTCAAAAGCAGACTACCTCGACCTGGGTCGACTGCTCCCCCTAAAACAGCCCTCATGGAATGGAAGGACAATAGAAACCCTGTTAAAACCAGACCACTACAGATTCATAATAATTGAAATTTTTTTTTTAAATATTTATTTGACTATAATTGGCTTCCCCCGGGAAATCGGGCAATACCGAAATAATTCGGATAAAAGCTTGCACTTTTTTCAACGCATGCTACACTCATATTATGCTTCACCGGATTTAGGGTTTTATCAAAATGCCTAAACATTCATGTAAGCACTAAAACAACAATCGTACTTTTCCGACATTGTAGGAAAAGTATAAACCCAAAAGTGATTAGTAATGGTGGAGGGAAAAAAAAGCGTGTGTGTTCGAAAGCCAGCCGCCAGGTTTTTTTATTTTGATTCCCAACCAATGGGAAGGCGGCAAAGCGAACTGTACTTTCTGAGGAACTCAGGGAAGGTTGTGTTGGGTTTGGAAAATAAAAAAACGGGGGAAATGGCCGCGCGGGGCGAAGTAGGGCACGCCCCAAAACGTAATCAATACCGAATTTTTTCGGCCAAACACGACAAAGGGTTAAGTGTATCATAAGATACACTTAATAACAAAATAAACAATGTAATTTTGAAAGAAAAAAATTTCCAAGGGAAAAAAAGAATAAAACTCTTAGATGATACGAAAACCCATTCTAAACTTTGGAAAAATCCCCCAGAAACCCCTTAACAGCAATTTCAATAAAACAATAAAACTTCTACTGAAAGGCAAAGATGAATTAGTCAAACAATTTACTTCCCCAAACCCTCTTTACCTTAAAATAGGAAAAAAAACACACAAACCAGGGAATCCCGTCAGACCAATTATTAGCTCCTAGGGGCAGTTTTATAAATTATCCAAATGGCTTGTTGATATTTTGAGCCCCATTTTTGGCAAAATTCTAACTTTAATTTTAAAAACAAAATAGACTTGGTTGATAAATTAAACTCCTTGACTGACTTAAATGATTTTAACATGGTTAGTTTTGATGTTACTTCCTTGTTTACGAAAGTTCCTGTTGATGATTTATTAAGTTTCTTATCTGAAGAACTCGTTAACTATGATTTACCATTGCCAGTTCCTACTATCATTAAACTTATTAAACTTTGCATTGTTGATGCAAAATTTGTATTTAATGATAAGTTTTACACTCAGAAGTTTGGTATGGCAATGGGAAATCCTCTTTCACCTTTTTCTTAGTAACCTATACATGGAATTTTTTTAAACAAGGTTGCTTAACACAATCCTCCCTAATAGAGCTAAATGGTTCAGATATGTTGATGATATTTTGTGTCTTATGCCCAAAAATGTAGATATACACCGTTTTCTTGGAAAATTAAATAGCTTAGCCCATTCTACAAACTTTACTGTTGATTTTGGGAAAAAAAATAACTCATTGCCTTTTCTAGATGTTTTAATTATTAAGGGTAATAATGAATTCAAATTTAAAATTTACAGAAAACCTACAAATAACTGTTCCTATGTCCACTATTATTCCTCGCATCAAGATAGAGTCAAACTGTCTGTTTTCTCATCAATGTTTTTGAGAGCTTTACGAATTTGTAGTCCTGAGTTCATAGATGAAGAAATATCCAAAATTTATGAAATAGGTAATGATTTAAAATACCCAAGAAATGTAATTGATAAATCTTTTAAAGTTGCTAGAAACACTTTTATAAAACCAAAAAGGGGCAACCAGCCTTATTCAACTAAAAATATGTTGGTTCTCCCTTACCATGAAAACTTGGTTGATATGCCTTCTCTTCTTATGACTTTTAATATTAAAGTTGTATTCAAAATCTTGATACAGTAAAAAAACTTTTGATAAAGAATTCCCCCAAAATGTTGATGGATGTGTCTATAAGATTCCTTGTAAAATTTGCGAAAAAGTTTATTACGGTAAAAACTGGTAAAAATCTCGAACTAAGATTAAAACAACATAAATATAGCATTAGAACTGGACAAAAATTCCGATGCTCTATTTATTCATGTAAGAGATTTTAACCATCCAATTGATTTTCAAAAAGTTGAGAAAGTAGTATAGCAAGTCCATGGTCGACAGGAATATAATTGAATCTTGTTTCATAAAAGCAGTTTTGAAAATAATATGAATATTTCCTTTGGTTTATAAAAAATTAGATCCATTTATAATTAATAAATTTGGGAAGAATTTAATAATACACTAGTCAAAATAATTTTTAAATTTTCTTGGGTAGAATAGCTTGGGGGTGAGTTGTGAAAAAGGACCTATCCAAGTTGGCTCGCCGCACGTCACGTGTTTAACCGTTGTGGGATCTGTTTAGTGAGGTGCTGGCCGGACCCCTTATATAGCTTCCTTGGATGCTTCACTTTCAAGTTCCTTGATAATGTGAGTAGTCACAAAGCGCTTGGAATTTCTCTTTTTCTTTCAGAGTGGTTGTTTTGCATATTTTGAAATCACCTGTTTACTGTGATCTTATTGCATATATATATATATATATATATATATATATATATATTTTATATATAATATATATATATTAATATATATATATAATATATATATATATATATATACAGGAGGGCCCCACTTATATGGGCAGGTTAGGTTCCAGGCTACCGCCGTAAAGGGGAAAAATCGCCGTAAAGTGGAACACCCTTTTTTTTCCACTTATAAATGCATACAAACACTAGATAACAAGTTTACACTAACATATATTAAGTTAGCAATAGAAAACCCGGCATCCAAAAACAATAAAAAAGTACAATACACACATAGTGCACTCATTACTTACCTTAAAATATTTATAGTCTTAATCAAGGGTGAGACAAGTAGTATTAATTGTAAGAAATCAAGTGTGGTATGATGGTAAAAAGCCAGGCTACCATACCAGGCCCCCCCAAACCCACACATACTATTTCTATGATATTTAAGCTTCCCAGAGCGATAAAATGTAATACAGTTCACTCATTACTTACCTTAAAATATTTGTAGTCTTAATGTAGGGTCAGGAGTAAGTAAATGAGATAAAACAAATTTAAAATGAGAGAGAGAAAGAATGAGTACATGAGAGGGGCGGGGCAGAGTTATGTAAACAAACCAGGCGAAGGTAAGTTTTGTAAACAAACGAAGTGTACACGTCTGGTTTGTGTACAAGTTACATTGTGTACGGTTGTCTCTTACATTGATACGGTAGAATTAATAAAGAAGACACTCCCATTCTCATGTAACATCATTTTGAGAAGAAATGAAGCTCTGAGTGAAGGAAATGGAAATAAGTCACACTGACTTTCTTGGTTATCCTAGGTTTCTACACGTATGTTGTTATGTATGATAATCTATGTAACTGTATTTGTGTATACCTAAAAAAACTTTACTTACATACATACGAAAGGAATAATTTTTCTACAGTTACCCCCAGTAACAAAATTTTCTCTTATGTTAGATTAGAGAAAATTTATTCTTGCCGTCACTTGTACAAGTTATGTGGCTCCCACATCTTATTTTTTATGTTTTTTATTCTATTGTGGGGTTTTTATTTATCATCTTTTTATGTTATGGGATCGTGTTTATTATATAATTAAAAAAAAATATCATGGATGGATTAATGAAAATGTGTATTAACGAATATACGACATTTAATGAGACTCGTGAGTATTGTTATTAATTATCATTTCTAAATGGAGTACTTTTTCAAGTCGTCTGGTACCACATCTCACATTTTGTTTATTTATTCTACTGTGGAGTGTATTTATCTTATTTATATGTTATGCAATTCGTGTTTTTTTATAATTTTAAAAAAAAATTATCATGGTGGTTAATGAAAATGTGAAAATTTTTAACGTAATATACACATTTAATAAAGACTCGGGGGTTTTATTTTTTTATTTTTTTTTCTAATAGGGGCGTCACTTGTCAAGTCGTCGCTACCCCCCATCTCACATTTATGTTTATTTTTTTCTACTTTTGGGGGTGTTTTTATTTATTTTAATGTTATGCATCGTGTTTATTATATAATTTTGAAAAAAATTTTCAGGGATGGATTAAAAAAAATTTTTAAATTAAAATTTAATATATGACATTTAAAAAAAACTCGTTTATTATTTTTATCATTACAAAATTTTGACTCGGGAAAGCCCATAAGACACTTCCAAATTTTTAAATTGTGTACCTCATCCGCACGTATGAAAAGGTTTTTTTTAGGTACAGGTATACATAAGTAAAATTATCAGGTATTATAAAATATGAAAAAATTTTTTAAAAACATTTGAAATTTTGGGTTTCCAGCCCAAAATGGGAGATTTTGTGTTTACTGACCCATGGAGAATGTAAACAAAAAGGGGGGGGGCACGGTGACCCCTATTTTGGGAAAATCAGGTGGGGGAGCCGTATAGCGAGTTTTGGTCATAATTTTAAATGTCCCTAAATTTGGGGGAAGCCGTTTAAAATGAAACGCCATAAAGTGGGGCCCTTTGTATATATATATATATATATATATTTTTAATATATATAAAATATATATAAATATATATTATAAATTTTCAATAAAACAAAAGTAAACAGGTTTATTTCAGAAAATGCAAAACAAGCACTCCCGAAAGAATAAAAGAAATTCCAAGCGCTTTCGTGCAAATCAAAATTTTTCAAGGAACTTAAAATAAAGCATCCAAAAGGGAAACTTTTAAAAGGGGGGCTGGCCCCGCAACCCCACTAACAGATCCCCCCAAAGGTTTTTTAAAAACCTGATTTCCCCCGACCCAACTTGGATAGGTTTCCCTTTTCCAACTCCCCCAAACTATTCTTTTCCCAAGAAAATTTAAAAAAAATTTTTTGTCAGTGTTTATTAAAAATTTTTCCCAAAATTCCCATTAAATTTTAATTTCAAATTTTTTTTTTTTTTTCAACAAGTCGGCCGTTTTCCCCCCGAGGGAGGGTGACCCCAAAAAAAAAAAAAAAAATCCCCCAAAAAAAAAATTTCTTTCTTTATCGTTCAAAAAACTTTCACCCCCACTTTAACATTACACGTTTTTTTCGAGGTGGGTCAGAATACAACAGTCTAGAAAACTAAACATATAAAGTTAAAACAACTAAACCCCCCCAAAATGCCAATATCCCAAAAACCCCTTTCCCTTTTAAAATGCAGGCATTGTACTTCCCAAATTTTCCCGGACTCAAGTCCGCTATTTGAAAATAAAATGGGTTTTTCCCTGAATCCCCTTCACTAAATATTACCCTGCTCAACTCCAACGACGTCCGGGGCCCAAGTACCATTTGTCCCCCTTTTACCCCCTATCTAACACGCTCACGCACGCTTGCTGGAAGTCCAAAACCCCTTTCCCACAAAAAACCCCCTTTACCCCCTCTCTCCAAACCCCTTTTAAGGGGCGACCCCTAAAACCCCCCTTCCTTTCCCCCATAGATTTTTAAGCTTTCCCCTGTCATTCAAATTTGATTCATTCTTTTCTAAATGGGCCAAAAACCCCCCCAACAACCCCTCTTTTTCCCTTGACTAATACTTTTTTTTAAATCCACCCCTCCTTAAATTTTCCCCACTCCGAATTTTCTGCATAATATTTACCCACACATTCCCTTAAACAGGACACCCACTGCTCCAAAAACCTCTCCTCCTGCGATTTACCACCCAAGCTTCCACCCATAAAAAGTTTGGGGACTACATACTTTCATACATTCCTTTTTTTGCCTCCATAGAAACTTTTTTTTACTCCACTATACCTCAACCACCACTCACCTTTTTTTTCCCCCCCTCAATTTTATGATTAACCCACCTTCATAAATCCATCCGCCCAACGTCAAACCCCCCAAATATCGAAAACATTCACTCTTTTCCCCTCCCCTCCCCAATTTTATATCCAATTTTTTTTTATCTAAATCATTTGATACCCTCATCACCTTTCTCTTTTTTATTTCCTTTCAACTTTCTACCTTTACACACATTCCCAAACTCATCCACTAACCTTTGCAATTTTTCTTTAGAATCTCCCATAGCACAGTATCATCAGCAAAAAGTAACTGTGTAAATTTTCCCATTTTGAATTTGATTCCCCAAAATTTAATCCCACCCCTCTCCCGAACACCCTAGCTTTTACTTCCTTTACAACCCCATCTAAAAATTATATTAAACAACCATGGTGACTTTTACACATCCCTGTCTAAAACCTACTTTTTACCGGGAAGTAGTCTCCCTCTCTTCTACACACCCAAAACCTGAGCCTCACTATCCTCATAAAAACTCTTTAAAAGCATTTAATAACTTACCACCTATTCCATATACTTGCAACATCTGCCACATTGCTCCTCTATCCACTCTATCATATGCCTTTTCTAAATCCATAAATGCAATAAAAACTTCCCTACCTTTATCTAAATACTGTTCATATATATGCTTCAATGTAAACACTTGATCTACACATCCCTACCCACTCTGAAACCTCCTTGCTCATCCGCAATCCTACATTCTGTCTTACCTCTAATTCTTTCAATTATAACCCTAAACCCTACCTTTCCTGGGAAACTCAGTAAGCTTATTCCTCTATAATGTTTACCGTTTCTTTTGTCCCTTTTCCCCCTTTTTATAAAGGGACTATACATGCTCTCTGCCAATCCTAGGTACCTTCCCCTCTTTCATTTAAAATTTTTTTAAACAAAGTAAACCAACCACACCAAAACTATATCCCCCCTGCTTTTAACATTCTGTCATGATCCCATCAGTTCCAGCTGCTTTACCCCCCCTTTTATTTTTACGTAATGCCTCACGTACCTCCCCCACACTTACATTCTGCTCTTCTTCACTCCTAAAAGATTGGTATACCTCCCGACCAGTGCATGAAATTACTGCCTCTGTTTCTTCCTTAACATTTAAAAGTTCCTCAAAATATTCTCGCCATCTACCTAATACCTCCATCTCCCCCTCTACTAACTCCCCTACTCTGTTTTTAACTGACAAATCCATATTTTCCCTAGCTTCTTAACTTGTTTAGCTCACTCCAAAATTTTTTCTTATTTTCATTAAAATTTCTTGACAGTGCCTCTCCCACTCTATCATCTTGCTCTCCTTTTGCACTCTCTCACCACTTCTCTTTACCTTTCTTTACTCTCCATATACTCTGCTCTTCTTATAACACTTCTGCTTTGTAAAAACATCTCATAAGCTACCTTTTCTCTTTTATCACACCTTTACTTCATCATTCCACCAATCACTCCTCTTTCCTTCTGCCCCACCCTCCTATAACCACAAACTTCTGCCCCACATTTTAATACTGCATTTTTAAAACTATTCCAACCCTCTTCAACCCCCCCACTACTCATCTTTGCACTAGCCCACCTTTCTGCCAATAGTCGCTTATATCTCACCCGAACTTCCTCCTCCCTTAGTTTATACACTTTCACCTCCCTCTTACTTGTTGTTGCCACCTTCCTCTTTTCCCCATCTACCTCTTACTCTAACTGTAGCTACAACTAAATAATGATCCGATATATCAGTTGCCCCTCTATAACATGTACATCCTGAGCCTACCCATCAACCTTTTATCCACCAATACATAATCTAATAAACTACTTTCATTACGTGCTACATCATACCTTGTATATTTATTTATCCTCTTTTCATAAAATATGTATTACTTATTACCAAATTTCTTTCTACACATAGCTCAATTAAGGCTCCCCATTTACATTTACCCCTGGCAACCCCCAAATTTACCTACTACTCCATCCATAACATTTTTTACCCACTTTAGCATTGAAATCCCCAACCACCATTACTCTTACACTTGATTCAAAACTCCCCACGCATTCACTCAACATTTCCCAAAATCTCTCTCTCTCCTCTACACTTCTCTTTTCTCCAGGTGCATACACGCTTATTATAACCCACTTTTCACATCCAATCTTTATTTTACTCCACATAATCCTTGAATTAATACATTTATAGTCCCTCTTTTCCTGCCATAGCTTATCCTTCAACATTATTGCTGGCAATATAAACACAAATGCAGTATAATGTGATCCTTTATTGACTACGTTTCGCCCACACAGTGGGCTTTTTCAAGTCACAAACAGAACTACCTGGGGTGGAAGGAACGCGAGTATTTATAGTCCGGCTGAGGTCAGGTGAAGAATGCTGCATCTGATGATGTACCGAGTGGGGTTATAGAGTCTAAAAACTTGGGTAGCTTGGAAAGGAGATTGGATAAGTTTGTGAGCAGACCTTCTACAGTGTTCTTATGTGGGATAGCGATGAAGAAGTTTCTTGGCAAGTGGTTCAGCTATGTTATAGAAGCCACTATTCTGGTTGAAGTTGTCGGATATAGAAATAAGTGAGGATTCCAGGATTCTTCGGTATTGAGTGTTGTCTTCTGTGGCGATAAGTCTTGAGTTTCTGTAGTTTATCAAGTGGTTGTGTGAATTACGGTGTTGTTCGCAGGCATTCCTTGTGTCGTCAGACCTGCTTGCGTATTGGTGTTCTGAAATACGTGTTTGGAGGTCCCTTGATGTTTCGCCCACGTATAACTTGTTGCAGTCATTACAAGGGATTATGTATACCCCTGCAGAGGATGGAGGCTTGTCCTGCCTACTACTGGTGATGTCCTTGATGGTCGTGGTTGTGGAGGTAGATACTTGGAATGATGTTTTGGCAAAGATGTTGGAAACATGTTTGGCAGTGGAGTTGGTGGGAAGGACTATGTATCTCTTCTTGGCAGTGTCTTCTCGGGGTGTGTTGAAGATGTTTAATGCTCGCCGTCTGCAGTCTCTGATGAAGTGATGAGGATAGAGGAGTTTAGAAAATACTTGTTCAATCATCGTGCATTCTTCTTCAAGAAACTCATTGCTGCAGATTCTGAGTGCACGCAGGAAGAAGCCTACAATTACACCACGTTTGGTTTTGGTGTCGTGGTGAGAGTAAAAGTGGAGAAGATCGTTTTGGTTGGTGGGTTTTCGATAGACTTTAAAACGAAGTTCGTGGTCGACAACACTCTTCCTTTCCTTGATGTCCTGCTCTGCAAAGCTGACCACGAACTTCGTTTTAAAGTCTATCGAAAACCCACCAACCAAAACGATCTTCTCCACTTTTACTCTCACCACGACACCAAAACCAAACGTGGTGTAATTGTAGGCTTCTTCCTGCGTGCACTCAGAATCTGCAGCAATGAGTTTCTTGAAGAAGAATGCACGATGATTGAACAAGTATTTTCTAAACTCCTCTATCCTCATCACTTCATCAGAGACTGCAGACGGCGAGCATTAAACATCTTCAACACACCCCGAGAAGACACTGCCAAGAAGAGATACATAGTCCTTCCCACCAACTCCACTGCCAAACATGTTTCCAACATCTTTGCCAAAACATCATTCCAAGTATCTACCTCCACAACCACGACCATCAAGGACATCACCAGTAGTAGGCAGGACAAGCCTCCATCCTCTGCAGGGGTATACATAATCCCTTGTAATGACTGCAACAAGTTATACATGGGCGAAACATCAAGGGACCTCCAAACACGTATTTCAGAACACCAATACGCAAGCAGGTCTGACGACACAAGGAATGCCTGCGTACAACACCGTAATTCACACAACCACTTGATAAACTACAGAAACTCAAGACTTATCGCCACAGAAGACAACACTCAATACCGAAGAATCCTGGAATCATCACTTATTTCTATATCCGACAACTTCAACCAGAATAGTGGCTTCTATAACATAGCTGAACCACTTGCCAAGAAACTTCTTCATCGCTATCCCACATAAGAACACTGTAGAAGGTCTGCTCACAAACTTTTCCAATCTCCTTTCCAAGCTACCCAAGTTTTTAGACTCTATAACCCCACTCGGTACATCATCAGATGCAGCATTCTTCACCTGACCTCAGCCGGACTATAAATACTCGCGTTCCTTCCACCCCAGGTAGTTCTGTTTGTGACTTGAAAAAGGCCACTGTGTGGGCGAAACGTAGTCAATAAAGGATCACATTATACTGCATTTGTGTTTATATTGCCATTATGTCGGTATTTTATACCATTTATTTCCAACATTATTGCTACTCCTTCTTTAGCTCTAACTCTATTTGAAACCCCTGACCTAATCCCATTTCTTCCTCTCCACTGAAACTCTCCCACCCCTTCATCTTTGTTTCACTTAAAGCCAGGACATCCAGCTTCTTCTCATTCATAACATCCACAATCATCTCTTTCTTATCATCTGCACAACATCCACGCATATATATACAGGAAGGCCCCACTTTACGGCGTTTCACTTTACGGCGTTCCGCTAATACGGACATTTCAAATTATGACCAAAACTCGCTATACGGCTCCCCCCACCTGACTTTCTAATACGGTCACCGTGCCCCACCCTGTTTGTTTACATTCTCCATGAGCTCAGTATGCACTAAGTCTCTCCATTTTGTCTGGAAACTCCAAAATTTCAAATGTTTTTAAAAGTTATTTCATATTTTATATATACTCTGATAATTATACTTATGTATACCTGTACCTAAATAAACTTACATACTGTGCTGGCATGCAGGTACACATTAAAATTGGTAAGTGTCTTATGTCTCCAGACGTCATATTAGTAATGATAATAATAATCATCGAGTCATTTAAATGTCGTATATTACGTTAATATACACATTTTCATTAATCCATCCATGATATTTTTTTCAAAATTATATAATAAACACGATGCATAACATATAAATAAGATAAATACACCCCACAGTAGAATAAATAAACATAAATGTGAGATGTGGTAGCAGACGACTTGCACAAGTGATGCCATATTAGAAATGATAATAATAATAACAATACTCACCGAGTCTCATTAAATGTCGTATATTACGTTAATATACACATTTTCATTAATCCATCCATGATATTTTTTTTCAAAATTATATAATAAACACGATACATAACATAAAAAGATGATAAATACACCCCACAATAGAATAAATAAACATGCTCAAATTGGTAATAAATAAATAAATAAATAAATAAATAAATAAATATAAGATGTGGGAGCCACATAACTTGTACAAGTGACGGCAAGAATAACATTTTCTCTAATCTAACATAAGAGAAAATGTGTTACTGGGGGTAACTGTAGAAAATTATTCCTTTCGTATGTATGAAAGTAAGTTTATTCAGGTATACACAAATACAGTTACATAGATTATCATACATAACAACATACGTGTAGAGAACCTAGGATAACCCAAAAAAGTCAGTGTGACTTATTTCCATTGCCTTCACTCAGAGCTTCATTTCTTCTCAAAATGATGTTACATGAGAATGGGAGTGTTCTTCTTTATTAATTCTACCGTATCAATGTAGAGACAACCTGTACACAATGAAAACTTGTACACAAACCAGATGTGTACACTTCGTTTGTTTACAAAACTTACGTTCGCCTGGTTTGTTTACATAACTCTGCGCCTGTCCCCTCTCATGTACTCATTCTTTCTCTCTCTCATTTATTCGTTTTATCTCATTTACTTACTCCTGACCCTACATTAAGACTACAAATATTTTAAGGTAAGTAATGAGTGAACTGAAATATACATTTTATCGCTCTGGGATGCTTAAATATCATAGAATAGTATGTGTGGGTGGGGTGGCCTGGTATGGTAGCCTGGCTATTACCATACATACCACACGATTTCTTACAATAAATACTACTTGTCTCACTCTAGATTAAGACTATAAATATTTTAAGGTAAGTAATGAGTGCACTATGTGTGTATTGTAATTTTTATTGTTTTTTGATGCCGGGTTCTATTGCTAACTTAATATATGTTAGTGTAAACTTGTTATCTAGTGTTTGTATGCATTTATAAGTGGAAAAAAAGGGTGTTCCACTTTACGGCGGTAGCCTGGAACCTAACCTGCCATATAAGTGGGGCCCTCCTGTATATATATATATATATATATAATATAATATATATATATATATAATATATATATATATATATATATATATATATATATATATATATATATAATATATTCTAGCAGTAGGTTGGTAGACAGCAACTACCCAGGGAAGTACTACCAGATGACTATGAAACAGAAACCGTTAACTGTTTTACATGATGGAAGGATTGCTGGTGTCTTTTTCTATCTCATAAACACGCTGGATAACAGGGATATCTTGCTACTTCTACTTACACCTAGGTCACACTACACAGGCATGCAGATGCATATATATACACACATCTAGGTTTTTCTTCTTTTTTCTAAATATATCTTGTTCTTCTTTATTTCCTCTATTGTCCATGGGAAAGTGGAAAAAAATCTTTCCTCCGAAAGCCATGCGTGTCGTATGAGGCGACTAAAATGCCGGGAGCAATGGGCTAGTAACCCCTTCTCCTGCAAACATTTACAAAAAGAGAAGAAGAAAAACTTTATATAAATGAGATGCTTGAATGTGCATGGATGTAGTGCAGATGTCAAGAAAGAGATGATTGCTGATGTTATGAATGAAAAGAAGTTGAATGTCCTGGCCATAAGCGAAACAAAGCTGAAGAGGGTAAGGGAGTTTCAGTGGGGAGAAATACATGGGATTAAATCAGGAGTATCTGAGAGAGTTGGAGCTAAGGAAGGGGTAGCAATAATGTTGAAGGATCAGTTATGGGAGGAGAAGAGGGAATATAAATGTGTAAATTAAAGGATTATGTGGATTAAAATAAGGGTTGGATGCAAAAAGTGGGTCATAATAAGCGTGCATGCACTTGGAGAAGAGAGGAGTGTAGAGAAGAGAGATTTTGAGATATGTAAAGTGAATGTATAGGAACCTTTGAACCAAGTGAGATAGTAATTGTCGTAGGGGACCTAAATGGTAAAGTAGGAGAAACATTAAGAGAGGGTGTGGTAGGTAAGTTTGGGGTGCCAGGTGTGAATGACAATGGGAGCCCTTTGATTGAATTTTGTACAGAAAAGGGTTTAGTTATACCTGGAGTTTACCTGGAGAGAGTTCCGGGGGTCAACGCCCCCGCGGTCCGGTCTGTGACCAGGCCTCCTGGTGGATCAGAGCCTGATCAACCAGGCTGTTACTGCTGGCTGCATGCAAACCAATGTACAAGCCACAGCCCGGCTGGTCAGGTACCGACTTTAGGTGCTTGTCCAGTGCCAGCTTGAAGACTGCCAGGGGTCTGTTGGTAATCCCCCTTATGTATGCTTGGAGGCAGTTGAACAGTCTCGGGCCCCTGACACTTACTGTATGGTCTTTTAATGTGCTAGTGACATCCCTGCTTTTCATTGGGGGGATGTTGCATCGTCTGCCAAGTCTTTTGCTTTCATAGTGAGTGATTTTCGTGTGCAAGTTTGGTACTAGTCCCTCTAGGATTTTCCAGGTGTATATAATCATGTATCTCTCTCGCCTGTGTTCCAGGGAATACAGGTTCAGGAACCTCAAGCGCTCCCAGTAATTGAGGTGTTTTATCTCTGTTATGCGCGCCGTGAAGGTTCTCTGTACATTTTCTAGGTCAGCAATTTCACCTGCCTTGAAAGGTGCTGTTAGTGTGCAGCAATATTCCAGCCTAGATAGAACAAGTGACCTGAAGAGTGTCATCATGGGCTTGGCCTCCCTAGTTTTGAAGGTTCTCATTATCCATCCTGTCATTTCTCTAGCAGATGCGATTGATACAATGTTATGGTCCTTGAAGGTGAGATCCTCCGACATGATCACTCCCAGGTCTTTGACGTTGGTGTTTCGCTCTATTTTGTGGCCAGAATTTGTTTTGTACTCTGTTGAAGATTTAATTTCCTCGTGTTTACCATATCTGAGTAATTGAAATTTCTCATCGTTGAACTTCATATTGTTTTCTGCAGCCCACTGAAAGATTTGGTTGATGTCCGCCTGGAGCCTTGCAGTGCCTGCAATGGAAGACACTGTCATGCAGATTCGGGTGTCATCTGCAAAGGAAGACATTGTGCTGTGGCTGACATCCTTGTCTATGTCAGATATGAGGATGAGGAACAAGATGGGAGCGAGTACTGTGCCTTGTGGAACAGAGCTTTTCACCGTAGCTGCCTTGGACTTTACTCTGTTGACTACTACTCTCTGTGTTCTGTTAGTGAGGAAATTATAGATCCATCGACCAACTTTTCCTGTTATTCCTTTAGCACGCATTTTGTGTGCTATTACGCCATGGTCACACTTGTCGAAGGCTTTTGCAAAGTCTGTATATATATTACATCTGCATTCTTTTTGTCTTCTAGTGCATCTAGGACCTTGTCGTAGTGATCCAATAGTTGAGACAGACAGGAGCGACCTGTTCTAAACCCATGTTGCCATGGGGTGTGTAACTGATGGGTTTCTAGATGGGTGGTGATCTTGCTTCTTAGGACCCTTTCAAAGATTTTTATGATATGGGATGTAAGTGCTATCGGTCTGTAGTTCTTTGCTATTGCTTTACTGCCCCCTTTGTGGAGTGGGGCTATGTCTGTTGTTTTTAGTAACTGTGGGATGACCCCCGTGTCCATGCTCCCTCTCCATAGGATGGTAAAAGCTCGCGATAGATGCTTCTTGCAGTTCTTGATGAACATGGAGTTCCATGAGTCTGGCCCTGGGGCAGAGTGCATGGGCATGTCATTTATCACCTCTTCGAAGTCATTTGGCATCAGGATAACATCAGATAGGCTTGTGTTAACCAAATTCTGTGGCTCTCTCATAAAAAATTCATTTTGATCTTCGACTCTCAGTCTGGTTAGCGCCTTGCTAAAAAGTGAGTCATATTGGGACTTGAGTAGCTCACTCATTTCCTTGCTGTCATCTGTGTAGGACCCATCTTGTTTAAGTAGGGGCCCAATACTGGACGTTGTTCTCGACTTTGATTTGGTATAGGAGAAGAAATACTTTGGATTTATTTCGATTTCATTTATGGCTTTTAGTTCTTCCTGCGATTCCTGACCCCTATAAGATTCCTTTAGCTTAAGTTCATTCCTTTAGCTTAAGTTCGATGCTTGCTATTTCTCTGACCAGTGATTCCCTACGATGTAGGGCGTAATGACAGTAGTTTGTTGGACTATGTATTGGTAGATAAAAGACTGTTGAGTAGACGTCAGGATGCACAGGTTTACAGAGGGGCCACAGATATATCAGATCAATTTTTAGTTGTAGCGACAGTGAGAGTAAAAGGTAGATCGGAACAAGGAAAATAGAAGCATCAAGTAAGAGAGAGGTGAAGGTTTATAAACTAAAGGGGAGGCAGTTAGGGTAAGATATAAACAACTATTGGAGGATAGATGGACTAGGGAGAGTATAGGTAAAGGGATCGAAGATGTATGGAGTAGGTTTAAAAATGTAGTGTTAGAGTGTTCAGCAGAAGTTTGTGGTTACAGTGGGTGCAGGAGGGAGGAAGAGCGGTTGGTGGAATGATAATGTAAAGAGAGTAGTAAGGGAGAAAAAGTTAGCATATGAGAGTTTTTTACAAAGTAGAAGTAATGCAAGGAGGGAAGAGAATATGGAGAGAAAAAGAGAGCTTAAGAGAGTGGTGAAGCAATGTAAAAAGAGAGCAAATGAGAGCGTGAGAAATGTTATCAACAAATTTTGTTGAAAATAAGAAAAGGTTTTGAAGTGAGATTAAGAAGCTGAGGAAGCCTAGGAAACAAATGGATTTGACAGTTAAAAATAGGAGTGAGGAAGAGCCAGTCGTGAGCGTGGGCTAAGTTCGTGAAGCAGTGGGTGGAATGAAATGGGGTAAGACAGCTGGGATTGATGGGATAAAGATATAAATGTTAAAAGCAGGTGGGGATATAATTTTGGAGTGGTTGGTGCTATTATTTAATAAATTTATGGAAGAGGGTAAGGTACCTAGGGATTGGCAGAGAGCATGCATAGTTCCTTTGTATAAAGGCAAAGGGGACAAAAGGAAGTGCAAAAATTATAGGGGGATAAGTCTGTTGAGCATACCTGGTAAAGTGCATGGTAGAGTTATTATTGAAAGAAATAAGAGTAAGATGGAGAGTAGGATAGCAAATGAACAAGGAAGCATTAGGAAAGGTAGAGGGTGTGCAGACCAAGTGTTTACAGTGAAACAAATAAGTGAACAGTATCTAGATAAGGCTAAAGAAGTTTTTGTGGCATTTATTGATTTGGAAAAGGCGTATGACAGGGTGGATAGGGGGGTAATGTTGCAGGTGTATGGTACAGAAGGTAAGATAAGATAAGATTTCGTTCGGATTTTTAACCCCGGGAGGTTAGCCACCCAGGATAACCCAAGAAAGTCAGTGCATCATCGAGGACTGTCTAACTTATTTCCATTGGGGTCCTTAATCTTGTCCCCCAGGATGCGACCCACACCAGTCGACTAACACCCAGGTACCTATTTGCTGCTAGGTGAACAGGACAACAGGTGTAAGGAAACATGTCGAAATGTTTCCACCCGCCGGGAATCGAACCCGGGCCTTCCGTGTGTGAAGCGGGAGCTTTAGCCACCAGGCCACCGGGCCACCACTGAAAGCAGTGAAGAGTGTTTACGAGGATAGTGAGGCTCAGGTTAGAGTATGTAGGAAAGAGGGACATTATTTCCCAGTAAAAGTAGGTGTTAGACAAGGATTTGTGATGTCACCGTGGATGTTCAATATATTTATAGATGGGGTTGTAAGAGAAGTGAATGCGAGGGTCTTGGCAAGAGGTGTGGAGTTAAAAGATATAGAATCAAACAGAAAGTGGGAGTTGTCACAGTTGCTTTTTTGCTGATGACACTGTGCTCTTGGGAGATTCTGATGAGAAGTTGCAGATGTTGGTGGATGAATTTGATAGAATATGCAAAATAAGATAATTAAAAGTGAATATAGGAAAGAGTAAGGTTATGAGGACAACAAAAAGATTAGGTGACGAAAGATTGGATATCAGATTGGAGGGAGAGAGAGTATGGAGGAGGTGAATGTATTCAGATATTTGGGAGTGGAAGTGTCAGCAGATGGGTCTATGAAAGATGAGGTGAATCATAGAATTAATGAAGGAGAAAAGGGTGAGCACGGTGCACTTAGGAGTCTATGGAGACAAAGAACTTTGTCCTTGGGGGCAAAGAGGGGAATGTATGAGAGTATAGTTTTACCAATGCTCTTATATGGGTGTGAAGCATGGGTGATGAATGTTGCAGTGAGGAGAAGGCTGGAGGCAGTGGAGATGTAATGTCTGAGGGCAATGTGTGGTGTGAATATAATGCAGAGAATTCGTAGTTTGGAAGTTAGGAGGAGGTGCGGGATTACCAAAACTGTTGTCCAGAGGGCTGAGGAAGGGTTGTTGAGGTGGTTCTAGCATGTAAAGAGAATGGAACGAAATAGAATGACTTCGATAGAGTATAAATCTGCAGTGGAGAGAAGGCTGGGTAGGGGTTAGCCTAGGAAAGGTTGGAGGGAGGGGGTAAAGGAGGTTTTGTGTGTGAGGGGCTTGGACTGCCAGCAAGCATGCATAAGTGTATTTGATAGGAGTGAATGGAGACAAATGGTTTATAATATTTGACGTGCTGTTGCGGTGTGAGCAAAGTAACATTTATGAAGGGGTTCAGGGAAACCGGCAGGCCGAACTTGAGTCCTGGAGATGGAAAGTACAGTGTCTGCACTCTGAAGGAGGGATGTTAATGTTGCAGTTTCATAAGTTGTAGTGTAAGGCACCCCTCTGACAAGACAGTGATGGTGTGAATGATGAAAGTTTTTCTTTTTCGGGCCACCCTGCCTTGGATAGGAATCGGCTGATGTGTTAATAATAAAATAATATATATATATATATATATGTATGTATATATATATATATATATATATATATATATATATATATATATATATATATATATATATATATATATATATATATATATATATGTATGTATGTATAAGTACTACCGTACTGCCGAGTATAAGATGGAAGCCTGCATTTTTTTTTTTTTTACATAATCGTAGGATTGCTGGTGTCTTCTGTGTCATAAACAAGCAAGATTTCAGGAACGTCCTAATGTTTCTACTTAAACTTAGGTCTCACTACACATGCATGTTAACATTTATGTACATACACTCATCTGAGTTTTCTTTGATTTTATCTTAACAGTTATTGTTCTTATTACTTTTCCTTTTATATCCATGAGGAAGTGGAATAATAATGTTTCCTCCGTAAGCCATGCGTGTTGTAAAAGTCAACTAAAATACCAGATCAATGGAATTTTTCCATATAGCTAAAGAGAAAAGAAGAAAACCGTCAAGTGGGACGTTGGAATGTGAGTGGATGTTGTGCAAATAATAAGATGATTGTGGATGTTATGAATGAAAAGAACATAAGAACATATGAAGAAGGAACACTGCAGCAGGTCTACTGGCTAATGTGAGGCAGGTTCAATTCTCCTACCGGCTAGTCAGGTCAGATCACGTTCTCTTAAAGAAGGAGCACGGCATCTGAAGCTAGTCAGGTCAAACTCACACCCACCCACACCCACTCATGTACATACCTAACCTATTTTTAAAACTCAGGGGTTTGTTCCAGTCATCCACAAATCTATTACCAAACCAGTGCTTTCCTAAATCCATCCTGAATCTGAATTTTTCCATCTTAATTAAAGCCAGTGCTGCAAGTCCGGTCTAATCTAGATATTTTTAGTTCTCTATTTACATCCCTTTTATTCATTCCTGTTTTCCATTTACACACCTCAATCATATCCCCCTAATTCTATGCCTTTCCAGAGGCTTATAACCAGTGAGGATACCATCGCCCCTAAGGACTTCATTACAGCACAAGCCCTGAAAGACAAACATCCCCCAGGGCTCCCAGTACCATCATTGACCTCCTTGACATTGCAGAAGGTGATGAACATTTAACCCTACAGGATGCTGATGTGTATAAAGCCGCAATGTCATTTCCACAGGGCTCAGCAGAAGGTTTCGCTCACTGAAAGTCACAACACTTAAAACAAATACTCAGTCCAGCACTTGGTGATGTTTCAGAGAGGCTGTTGTCTGAACTCACCAATTTTTCAAATATATGTGCTTGACTGGCAGTGTCCCGGAGGCCATTACACTTCTCTTCTTTAGCGCCTAACTATGTGTCCCCCGGAAAATAGATGGAGGAATCAGGCCCATCGCAGTGGGCAACACCCTTCGGCACCTAGTCGCCAAGGCTGCTGCAGTGTTAAAACCAACTCAGCTCCGTTTTGGTGTTCAATGAGGCTGTGACGCAGCTGCCCATGCAGCACGAGTATACATCAACAATGTGTCAGATGAAAAAACCTTGATCATCTTGGACTTTGCCAACGTATTCTACTTAGTCAGAAGGAATGCTGCTCTTCAAGCAGTTTCTAGATACTTCCTTTCCCTCTACCCCTTCATACAATTGTTTTATAATGTGACTTCTGACTCAGACTTTCTGTTTCCTTACAGGTTATTCCCTTTATAATTAAAGATATAGTCACTTTGTTTTCTATGTTTTTACCTTACTTTTATATAAGGACTCCAGAAACTTCACTCATTTCGAAACTGTCAGGAAAAATTCATTCAGTGTGAACAGAGTCTTGTACCTTTTCTATATTAAGATTCCAAGGAATAATGTAATAGAATATCTGTGTTTACCTGGAGTGATGTTTATCTGGAGAGAGTTCCGGGGGTCAACGCCCCCACGGCCCGGTCTGTGACCAGGCCTCCTTAGGTCAGTGTCCCAGGATGCGACCCACACCAGTCGACTAACACCCAGGTACCCATTTTACTGATGGGGAACATAGACAACAGGTTGAAAGAAACACGTCCAATGTTTCTACTCTGGCTGGGAATCGAACCCAGGCCCTCGCCGTGTGAAGCGAGAGCGTTAACCACCAGGCCACATATATCCAAAATACTCCTACATATATACAATTTCGTGTATGTGTATAAAGTACAGATGAGTTTGGTGTGTGTGTATGGTCCGGCAGAGGGAGATGGGCGTATTAAGAATAAATTTGTGAAGGATGTCCTAGTATATTACATGTATTTGCGTGCCTTGCCGGGTGTAGCTGTAATTGGTGGTGATTGGAATTGTGTGATAAGGCGTAAGGACGTGGAGCCTAGAGGGGCAGGGTATTGTTTGGAGATTTGGGGGGGGGGGAATTATTAAATGGGGTGGGGTTAATGGACGTTGCGGGGGTTGGGTTGTAGAGCATACTTTTGTTAGACGTGGATATGCGGCTAGGCTGGATAGCTTGTATGTGCCCCGAACAGTAATTGTGAGCAGAGTGCGTGTGGAGGACGCGTTTTTTTCGGATCATAGGGGAGTACTGGTGGACCTCGAATGGGAGGGATTGCCTAGAAGGGATCAAAGTTATTGGAAGTTAAATGTGAAGCTGTTGCAGGGTGAGGAATGTCATCAGTCTTTTGTGCAATCGTGGGAACGGCTGGTGGATGAGGCGCCTTGGGATGATGTTCTGGTAAGTTGGTGGGATTCGATGGCTAAAACTTGCATCAGAGAATATTATATTTGTCGTGGGAGGGAAGATAATCAGTTAAAGTATGGGTTTCAAAGATATCTTGAAGGGCAGCTGCATGACTGTTATGCAAGAGGAGGAGCAAGCTATCCAGTGGAGGAAATTGAGGGTTTAAAGGAGAGTATTGGGGTATTGCAAAACGAGCGTTTTGATGGTGCGCGAATTATGGGAGGATTGGAAGAAGTGAAGAAGTGCTATGGGGTGATCGGCCGTCGGCTTGCGTGTTAAGGGGCCAGCGAAAGAGGAGAGTGGCGATGGAGATGATGGGGTTAAACATACATGTAGGGATGGAAGGGTATAAAGTGGGCCAAGCTTTTGTAATGACGGGGGGTATGAGTGGATATGTAGATGCTTGGTTTAAGTCATATACGCAAAGCGTGGGCATCCGTGAGGTGGCATTAGGGAAAATGGGAGGGTATGTGCAATGTGAGCTTGATGGTCAGGATCGGGAGGCATTAGGAGGGCCGATTACGGAGTGTGAGATTTGGCAGGCATTGTCGGGGGTGAGCTTGGGAAAGGTACCAGGTATAGACGGGCTGCCAAATGATTTTTACGTAAAGAATTGGGAAGTTCTGAGTTTTTTTTAGTAAGGTTGTTTAACATACTTAAGGCGGCTACGGTAATGGGAGAGCAGTAACGGATGGTTGTTGTGGTGTTGGTACCGAAAGGAGAGCAGTCAACGGTAAAGGATTATCGGGCTCTTTCGCTTATGTGTGGAGATTATAAGTTGTTTGCGAGAATATTAGGGAACAGAATCAAGAGGATGATAGGTAAAGTAATTGATAGGGGGCAATATGGGGTGCCAGGTAGGTCAATGTACGAAGGGCATGGCATGATCCGAGAATTTATAGAGAAAAGGGGGGAGTTGGGTGATGGGGGTGTATTGGCGTTAGATTGGAAGGCTGCTTATGATAGTGTGGAAAGGGAAGCATTATGGAGGTTCATGCGTTGGCAAGGTTTCGGGGAAGAAATAATATCTTGGGCAAAATTATTGTATCAGGGGGAGTCGATGAGGGTGCAAGTTAACGGGAGGCTAGGAGTTAAAATACAGATGTGATGGGGACTGCACCAAGGTTGTCCACTATCGCAAATATTGTTTGCATGTATACAAGATCCATTTTATAGGGTGGTTCAGAGGTGTGTTGTGGGAGGTAGGGAGGGCAATGAACGGGGAGGGGGGGGGCTGGTATCGTAGGATATGTGGATGACACGACTGTTTTGGTGAGGGGTAGTGAGGACTTGCTTAGGGTGGGTAAGGTGGTGGATGTGTTTGGGGAGGCTTCAGGGATGAAAATTAATGTTGAGAAGACTAAGTTTCTGGACCTAAGGGATAGTACTCATGGGGATGAGGTGGTAGGGGGTGGGTGGTGGATGGTGGATCAACTACTGATATGTGGGATAGTTTAGGTGAGAGATACACGGGCGGCTCAAGAGATGAATTCGGTGTGAATAGTGGATGGAGTATTGAAAAGACTTGACGGTTTGAGGGCGGCAAAACTAACGCTGCATCAAAGGGTAATAGTGACGAACGTGCTATTGTACAGCAAGTTATGGCATGTGGTTATCATGTACCCATTGATGAGACGTGAGGTAAAATGTTTACATTGTGGAGTTTTCAGGTTTATATGGGGATCGGGTTGTGAATGGTTAAGTAGAGCGATGTTAACTGCCTCCCAGCACACATAAGGGGGATTACCAACAGACCCCTGGCAGTCTTCAAGCTGGCACTGGACAAGCACCTAAAGTCAGTTCCGGATCAGCCGGGCTGTGGCTCGTATGTTGGTTTGCGTGCAGCCAGCAGCAACAGCCTGGTTGATCAGGCTCTGATCCACCAGGAGGCCTGGTCTCAGACCGGGCCGCGGGGGCGTTGACCCCCGGAACTCTCTCCAGGTAAACTCCAGGTAACACTTCTGGTAAGCCGGGGAGGGCTGGGGCTTATACCTCTGGAAAAAAGGATGATGAGCGTGTACTTAAAACGAGGTTTTATAAGGGAGAGGGGGGGAGGGGAGGTGGACTTGTGAGAGTACGTAAGGATATGCAACGGTGGTGGGGGGTAGGAATTTAATAGTTGGTGAGGCCATGTTGAGGTTTTTAATGACAGTGAGGGATCCGTCGTGTGTTAAATTGTGGGTCCTCGAAGGAGTGGAAGGTAGGTCAGTGGTGGTTGCTGTTGAAGGGGCATACCCTATGTATGCGTGGAGCGAAATAAGGATGCATTTAAAGCAATTACGTGTAAAACCGGGTGTTCGGGAGGTAATGTTTAGATTTTTACATGGGATTTTGCCGTCTGGGGTTGTCCTATTCAACAGGAGGATAAGGGAGGGAGGGGAATGTAGAGGGTGTGGAAGCATGGAGACAATTTTTCATGCGGTATATTTTTGTGACTGTATAGAAGTTGTGCAGGTCTGGTTAGGAAAGGTGTTTAGGATAGAGTTGTGGATGAGTGGAACAAACTCCCGAGTACAGTTATTGAGGCTAAAACGTTGTGTAGTTTTAAAAATAAGTTAGATAAATACACGAGTGGGTGTGGGTGGGTGTGAGATGGACCTGACTAGCTTGTGCAGCTGGGTCTGGAGGTGACCAGACTGGGTGGGTCATTGGGCTAATTCAGGGGGGGGAACATGGACCTGCTCTGCATGGGTCAGTTGACCTGCTGCAGTGTTCCTTCTTTATGTTCTTATGCTCTTATAAGGAAACAAATATTATTGATGCATGTAAGGGGGCTAACTCATGTTGTTCTGAAAAGGTGGTGAGCACACTGAGCCAGTAAGGAATACTATGAAGGTGTTAACTTCACTGCTTCACTGCTCTCGGACTGATTTTAAAGCCTTATGTTTTATGCAGAGCGGAAAACGTGTAAGATACTTGATTCCTTAGAGGGTCGCTTGAGGCTCACTATAAATTGTCAAAATCTGTCTGGTTTGAATCCGATTCCTTCATAAACCGATTCAAAAATAATTTATTCGAGTTTTGTAATCACAAGTGACCACAGGACGAATGCGTCTTCTTCCAAGTGGGATAACTTGCAGTGGATAGTGTTTCTACCTCCAAATTATACTAGCATGCTGAAGCCTTTAAATGTTGCTGTTTACAGCCCTCTGATGAAAAGTGTGGTGGAATGTTCTAACAAAGTGAAAGATGAATGATGGGAGAAATATGACTACACCTCCATAATGAATGATCTGAAGACTTCTGAATTGGCTCATAGACGAAATGGAACATAACTGAGAACCTCTTGTATTTACTTGATACAGATCTTTCGGTATACATCCCTGAGACCCTGAACTTGTACACAGAAACTGGTCCTGATGATTATCAGCAGAGAAAACCTAAATCCTGATCTTTTAAAATATCTGCAGGAAAGGCTTGAGCCTAGTGTCATTGATCCTGTTGGCAACGTAACTCTGGCAGGTTCTGAGGCCACCCAGGCAGCTTCAGCTTGTGCTAAATCCACACATGAACTCATGTGAAGGACACCAGGATACCTTCAGAATGGGAAGAGTAAGACATTGAAGATGTTGACCTTCATTTGGGTGATTACAGTTACCTCTCGATCCATGAATCAACTGTGCACTTGTTTGATTCCGTAGTATTGAAGTGCCCCAAAATTATTGGGATGGTTTGTTACAAATGCGGAAGGTTAATAAACTCCTTGTTAGACATCCCAGACAGGGAATACATACTCGTATAGTGATTGTCAGCACAAAGTTTTCATCCTCTAAAAATTTCCATGTGTTGCTCAAGAATACTTCTTATGATGGAGTTCAGACTTCAGACTTTCAACAACAATGTATTTTATACGGAGCAAGTCTTGGATTGTAACTGGGCTGTGAAAGGGATGATTTTCAAATTTCATGCAAGCAAGCAGTAAAGTAGGTTTAGTGCAACACCCTGAGAAGGTTGTTTTTGATTGGCTTCAATCTGTCAACATGACCACAATCCTGTGGATTGTGGTCCTGTGGATTAAGGCGTCATGAGTTTTCGCCTACCATGAGGCAGCTGCATGGGTTCGACTCATTGGATAGTCGCAGTGTTGTTACCGATCAACATCACTCGTTCGTGGGTTCAAATATATATATATATATACATACAGGAGGGCCCCACTTATATGGCAGGTTAGGTTCCAGGCTACCGCCGTAAAGCGGAAATCGCCGTAAAGTGGAACACCCTTTTTTTCCACTTATAAATGCATACAAACACTAGATAACAAGTTTACACTAACATATATTAAGTTAGCAATAGAACCAGGCATCAAAAAACAATAAAAAAGTACAATACACACATAGTGCACTCATTACTTACCTTAAAATATTTATAGTCTTAATCTAGGGTGAGACAAGTAGTATTTATTGTAAGAAATCAAGTGTGGTACGTATGGTAATAGCCAGGCTACCTTACCAGGCCACCCCACCCACACATACTATTCTATGATATTTAAGCATCCCAGAGCGATAAAATGTATATACAGTTCACTCATTACTTACCTTAAAATATTTGTAGTCTTAATGTAGGGTCAGGAGTAAGTAAATGAGATAAAACGAATAAATGAGAGAGAGAAAGAATGAGTACATGAGAGGGGGCAGGCGCAGAGTTATGTAAACAAACCAGGCGAAGGTAAGTTTTGTAAACAAACGAAGTGTACACATCTGGTTTGTGTACAAGTTACATTGTGTACAGGTTGTCTCTACATTGATACGGTAGAATTAATAAAGAAGAACACTCCCATTCTCATGTAACATCATTTTGAGAAGAAATGAAGCTCTGAGTGAAGGCAATGGAAATAAGTCACACTGACTTTTTTGGGTTATCCTAGGTTCTCTACACGTATGTTGTTATGTATGATAATCTATGTAACTGTATTTGTGTATACCTGAATAAACTTACTTACATACATACGAAAGGAATAATTTTCTACAGTTACCCCCAGTAACACATTTTCTCTTATGTTAGATTAGAGAAAATGATATTCTTGCCGTCACTTGTACAAGTTATGTGGCTCCCACATCTTATATTTATGTTTATTTATTCTATTGTGAGGTGTATTTATCATCTTTTTATGTTATGTATCGTGTTTATTATATAATTTAAAAAAAAATATCATGGATGGATTAATGAAAATGTGTATATTAACGTAATATACGACATTTAATGAGACTCGGTGAGTATTGTTATTATCATTTCTAATATGGCGTCACTTGTGCAAGTCGTCTGCTACCACATCTCACATTTATGTTTATTTATTCTACTGTGGGGTGTATTTATCTTATTTATATGTTATGCATCGTGTTTATTATATAATTTTGAAAAAAATATCATGGATGAATTAATGAAAATGTGTATATACGACATTTAAATGACTCGATGATTATTATTATCATTACTAATATGACGTCTGGAGACATAAGACACTTACCAATTTTAATGTGTACCTGCATGCCAGCACAGTATGTAAGTTTATTTAGGTACAGGTATACATAAGTATAGTTATCAGAGTAGTATATATAAAATATGAAATAACTTTTAAAAACATTTGAAATTTTGGAGTTTCCAGACAAAATGGAGAGACTTAGTGCTTACTGAGCTCATGGAGAATGTAAACAAACAGGGTGGGGCACGGTGACCGTATTAGAAAGTCAGGTGGGGGGAGCCGTATAGCGAGTTTTGGTCATAATTTGAAATGTCCGTATTAGCGGAACGCCATAAAGTGAAACGCCGTAAAGTGAAACGCCGTAAAGTGGGGCCTTCCTGTATATATATATATATATATATATATATATATATATATATATATATATATATATATATACAGTGGACCCCCGCATAGCGACCTTAATCCGTGCAAGAGGGCTGGCTGTTATGCAAAATGTTCGCTATGTGAATGAATTTTCCCCATAAGAAATAATGGAAATCAAATTAATCCGTGCAAGACACCCAAAAGTTTGAAAAAAAAAATTTTACCACATGAAATATACATTTTCCTACACACAAAGAGAAAGATACATGCACAATAGTAGAGTAGTACATGCACAATATATATTGTGCATGTACTACTCTACTAAATGAAGAATAAATGACACTTACCTTTATTGAAGATGCAGCAATGACTAATGAGACACTGTGTCCTGGGAGTGCCTTTTCCTCCTGAGTACTGTAGGTCCTGTTTGGTATTTTCTTCCAGAACAGGCCTTATCACACTGTGTATGTCACTACGATTCTTAAATCTCTCAAATCAACCTTTGCTGGCTCTAAATTCACCAATATGAGCACTAGTTCCAGGCATTTTCCCTGTTCACCTGGGTGTTAGTCGACTGGTGTGGGTTGCATCCTGGAGACAAGATTAAGGACCCCAATGGAAATAAGTTAGACAGTCTTCGATGACACTGACTTTTTTGGGCTATCCTGGGTGGCAAATCCTCTGGGGTTAATTGTTTCTTGGTATTCTCAATAAACCACACCAACAACGGTGCTACAGCAGCAGCAGCAGCAGCTGACGATGTTACAGCAGCAGCAGACGATGCTACAGCAGCAGCAGCAGCAGACGATGCTACAGCAGCAACAGACGATGCTACAGCAGCAGCAGACGATGCTACAGCAGCAACTGACGATGTTACAGCAGCAGCAGACGATGCTACAGCAGCAGCAGCAGCAGACGATGCTACAGCAGCAACAGACGATGCTACAGCAGCAGCAGACGATGCTACAGCAGCAACTGACGATGTTACAGCAGCAGCAGACGATGCTACAGCAGCAGCAGCAGCAGACGATGCTACAGCAGCAACAGACGATGCTACAGCAGCAGCAGACGATGCTACAGCAGCAACTGACGATGTTACAGCAGCAGCAGACGATGCTACAGCAGCAGCAGCAGCAGATGATGCTACAGCAGCAGCAGCAGCAGACGATGCTACAGCAGCAACAGACGATGCTACAGCAGCAGCAGACGATGCTACAGCAGCAACTGACGATGTTACAGCAGCAGCAGACGATGCTACAGCAGCAGCAGCAGCAGATGATGCTACAGCAGCAGCAGCAGCAGCTGACGGTGGTACAGCAGCAACAGACGATGCTACAGCAGCAACAGACGATGCTACAGCAGCAGCAGACGATGCTACAGCAGCAGCAGATGATGCTACAGCAGCAGCAGATGGTACTACAGCAGCAGGAGCAGCTGACGGTGGTACAGCAGCAGCAGCTGACAGTGCAGCAGCAGCTGACGGTGATACAGCAGCAGCAGCAGCTGTACCACCAATAGTAGCGATGGTTGATTGGGGTTTATTATACAACCTGGCCAGCTCGGAGACACGCACTCCACTTTCATACTTATCAATGATCTTTTTCTTCATCTCCATAGTAATTCTCACCCTTATTGCTGTAGGGTTGGCACTAGAAGCTTTCTTGGGGCCCATGGTCACTTATTTTCCAGAAAAAAATTACCAAAAACACTGTAATAATACAAAATGTTCCGATTGTATGCTTGGATGTTACCGCGGAGGCTGGCTGGTAAACAATGCCACCTGCGGAACATGTGAGCGTGGCTCAGGCCGCACATTGGACGCGTCTCGGACGAAGGCCGCTGAGCGGGTTTTTGGGCGCTATGCGAGGCAAAATTTTAGCGATCAAAGCGTCCGCTATGCGGATTGTCTGCTATGCAAGGCGTCCGTTATGCGGGGGTCCACTGTATATATATATACAGTGGACCCTCGACCAACGATGGCATCGATTAACGATAACTCTGACTAGCAACATTTTAACGCAAAAATTTTGCCTCGACTAGCGCTTAAAAACCCGACCAGCGCTATTCGTTCCGTACCATACGCGTCCACTTTGGCCTGAGCGCGCCTCACTTGTCCCTTGGGTGCCAGTATTTACAAGCCAGCCAGCCACCACGGTCACTTCCAAACATACAACTGGAACATTTCATATTATCACAGCCTTTTTAGTGATTGCACCTGAAAAATAAATCACCATGGGCCCCAAGAAAGCTTCTAGTGCCAACCCTACAGCAAAAAGGGTGAGAATTACTATGGAGATGAAGAAGAGATCATTGATAATTATGAAAGTGGAGTGCGTATCTCTGAACTGGTCAGGTTGTATAATAAACCCCAATCAACCATCACTATTGTGGGCAAGAAAACGGCAATCAAGGAAGCCGTTCTTGCCAAAGGTGCAACTATGTTTTCGAAACTGAGATCGCAAGTGATAGAAGATGTTGAGAGACTTTTATTGGTGTGGATAAACGAGAAACAGATAGCAGGAGACAGCATCACTCAAGCGATCATATGTGAAAAGGCTAGGAAGTTGCATGACGATTTAATTAGAAAAATGCCAGCAACTAGTGATGTGAGTGAATTTAAGGCCAGCAAGGTTGGTTTGAGAGATTTAAGAAGCGTAGTGGCATTCATAGTGTGATAAGGCATGGTGAGGCTGCCAGTTCGGACCACAAATCGGCTGAAAAATATGTGCAGGAATTCAAGGAGTACATAGACAGTGAAGGACTGAAACCTGAACAAGTGCTTAATTGTGACGAAACAGGCCTGTTTTGGAAGAAAATGCCAAGCAGGACGTACATTACTCAGGAGGAAAAGGCACTCCCAGGACATAAGCCTATGAAAGACAGGCTTACTCTGTTGATGTGTGCCAATGCTAGTGGTGATTGTAAAGTGAAGCCTTTATTGGTGTATCACTTTGAAACTCCCAGAGTGTTCAGGAAAAACAATGTCCTCAAGGCTAATTTGTGTGTGCTGTGGAGGGCAAACAGTAAGGCATGGGTCACTAGGGACTTTTTCTATGACTGGTTACATCATGCATTTGCCCCCAATGTGAAAAATTACCTAATTGAAAAGAAATTAGACCTTAAGTGCCTCCTGGTATTAGACAATGCTCCTGGTCATCCTTCAGACTGGCAGAGCGACTTTCTAGGGACATGAGCTTCATTAAGGTGAAGTTTTTGCCTCCTAATACCACTCCTCTCCTGCAGCCCATGGACCAGCAGGTTATTTCCAACTTCAAGAAACTGTACACAAAAGCTATGTTTGAAAGGTGCTTTGTAGTGACCTCAGAAACTCAACTGACTCTAAGAGAGTTTTGGAAAGATCATTTTACCATCCTCAATTGTGTAAACATCATAGGTAAGGCTTGGGAGGAAGTGACTAAGAGGACATTGAACTCTGCTTGGAAAAAACTGTGGCCAGAATTTGTAGACAAAAGGGATTTTGAAGGATTTGAGGCTAACCCTGACAATCCTATGCCAGTTGAGGAATCCATTGTGGCATTGGGGAAGTCCTTGGGGTTGGAGGTTAGTGGGGAGGATGTGGAAGAGTTGGTGGTGGAGGACAGTGAAGAACTAACCACTGATGAGCTGCTAGATCATCTTCAACAGCAAGAGGGCACACCTGAGGAAACTGCTTCAGAGGAGGGGAGAGAGAAATTGAAGAAGTTGCCTACTTCTAAGATAAAGGAAATGTGTGCAAAGTGGCTTGAAGTGCAAACCTTTTTTGATGAAAATCACCCTGACACAGCTACTGCCAGCCGTGCTGGTGACTATTACACTGACAATGTTGTGAACCACTTTAGGAAAGTCATAAAGGAACGAGAGGTACAGGCCTCTATGGACAGATATGTTGTGCGACAGAAGTCCAGTGACTCTCAAGCTGGTCCTAGTGGCATTAAAAGAACAAGGGAAGTAACCCCAGAAAAAGACTTGCTGCCTTAAGTGCTAATGGAAGGGGATTCCCCTTCTAAACACTAACACCTCTTCCCTCCTCCCATCCCATCAATCATCACCAGATCTTCAATAAAGGTAAGTGTCATGTAACTGTGCATGTAATCTTCAGTTTGCGTGTATTAAAATTAATATTTCATGTGGTAAAATTTTTTTTTTTTCAATACTTTTGGGTGTCTTGCACGGATTAATTTGATTTTCATTATTTCTTATGGGGAAAATTAACTTGACTAACGATAATTCTGACTAACGATGAGCTCTCAGGAACGGATTAATATCGCTGGTTGAGCGTCCACTGTATATATATAAATATATATATACAGTGGACCCCCGCTTAACGATCGCATCCAAATGCGACCAATTATGTAAGTGTATTTATGTAAGTGCGTTTGTACGTGTATGTTTGGGGGTCTGAAATGGACTAATCTACTTCACAATATTCCTTATGGGAAAAAATTCGGTCAGTACTGGCACCTGAACATACTACTGAAATGAAAAAAGTTCGTTAACCGGGGGTCCACTGTATATATTTTTTTTTTTCAACAAGTCGGCCGTCTCCCACCGAGGCAGGGTGACCCAAAAAAGAAAGAAAATCCCCAAAAAGAAAATACTTTCATCATCATTCAACACTTTAACCACACTCACACATTATCATTGATTTTGCAGAGGTGCTCAGAATACAACAGTTTAGAAGCATGTACGTATAAAGATACACAATGTATCCCTCCAAACTGCCAATATCATATATATATATATATATATATATATATATATATATATATATATATATATATATATATATATATATATATATATATATATATATATATATATATATATATATATTTATATATATATATATATATATATTTTTTATTTTTTTTTTATACACACGGCCGATTCCCACCAAGGCAGGGTGGCCCGAAAAAGAAAAACTTTCACCATCATTCACTCCATCACTGTCTTGCCAGAAGGGTGCTTTACACTACAGTTTTTAAACTGCAACATTAACACCCCTCCTTCAGAGTGCAGGCACTGTACTTCCCATCTCCAGGACTCAAGTCCGGCCTGCCGGTTTCCCTGAATCCCTTCATAAATGTTACTTTGCTCACACTCCAACAGCACGTCAAGTATTAAAAACCATTGTCTCCATTCACTCCTATCAAACACGCTCACGCATGCCTGCTGGAAGTCCAAGCCCCTCGCACACAAAACCTCCTTTACCCCCTCCCTCCAACCCTTCCTAGGCCGACCCCTACCCCGCCTTCCTTCCACTACAGACTGATACACTCTTGAAGTCATTCTGTTTCGCTCCATTCTCTCTACATGTCCGAACCACCTCAACAACCCTTCCTCAGCCCTCTGGACAACAGTTTTGGTAATCCCGCACCTCCTCCTAACTTCCAAACTACGAATTCTCTGCATTATATTCACACCACACATTGCCTCAGACATGACATCTCCACTGCCTCCAGCCTTCTCCTCGCTGCAACATTCATCACCCACGCTTCACACCCATATAAGAGCGTTGGTAAAACTATACTCTCATACATTCCCCTCTTTGCCTCCAAGGACAAAGTTCTTTGTCTCCACAGACTCCTAAGTGCACCACTCACTCTTTTTCCCTCATCAATTCTATGATTCACCTCATCTTTCATAGACCCATCCGCTGACACGTCCACTCCCAAATATCTGAATACGTTCACCTCCTCCATACTCTCTCCCTCCAATCTGATATTCAATCTTTCATCACCTAATCTTTTTGTTATCCTCATAACCTTACTCTTTCCTGTATTCACCTTTAATTTTCTTCTTTTGCACACCCTACCAAATTCATCCACCAATCTCTGCAACTTCTCTTCAGAATCTCCCAAGAGCACAGTGTCATCAGCAAAGAGCAGCTGTGACAACTCCCACTTTGTGTGTGATTTCTTTATCTTTTAACTCCACGCCTCTTGCCAAGACCCTCGCATTTACTTCTCTTACAACCCCATCTATAAATATATTAAACAACCACGGTGACATCACACATCCTTGTCTAAGGCCTACTTTTACTGGGAAAAAATTTCCCTCTTTCCTACATACTCTAACTTGAGCCTCACTATCCTCGTAAAAACTCTTCACTGCTTTCAGTAACCTACCTCCTACACCATACACTTGCAACATCTGCCACATTGCCCCCTATCCACCCTGTCATACGCCTTTTCCAAATCCATAAATGCCACAAAGACCTCTTTAGCCTTATCTAAATACTGTTCACTTATATGTTTCACTGTAAACACCTGGTCCACACACCCCCTACCTTTCCTAAAGCCTCCTTGTTCATCTGCTATCCTATTCTCCGTCTTACTCTTAATTCTTTCAATTATAACTCTACCATACACTTTACCAGGTACACTCAACAGACTTATCCCCTATAATTTTTGCACTCTCTTTTATCCCCTTTGCCTTTATACAAAGGAACTATGCATGCTCTCTGCCAATCCCTAGGTACCTTACCCTCTTCCATACATTTATTAAATAATTGCACCAACCACTCCAAAACTATATCCCCCCCTGCTTTTAACATTTCTATCTTTATCCCATCAATCCCGGCTGCCTTTACCCCCTTCATTTTACCTACTGCCTCACGAACTTCCCCCACACTCACAACTGGCTCTTCCTCACTCCTACAAGATGTTATTCCTCCTTGCCCTATACACGAAATCACAGCTTCCCTATCTTCATCAACATTTAACAATTCCTCAAAATATTCCTTCCATCTTCCCAATACCTCTAACTCTCCATTTAATAACTCTCCTCTCCTATTTCTAACTGACAAATCCATTTGTTCTCTAGGCTTTCTTAACTTGTTAATCTCACTCCAAAACTTTTTCTTATTTTCAACAAAATTTGTTGATAACATCTCACCCACTCTCTCATTTGCTCTCTTTTTACATTGCTTCACCCCTCTCTTAACTTCTCTCTTTTTCTCCATATACTCTTCCCTCCTTGCATCACTTCTACTTTGTAAAAACATTCTCATATGCTAACTTTTTCTCCCTTACTACTCTCTTTACATCATCATTCCACCAATCGCTCCTCTTCCCTCCTGCACCCACTTTCCTGTAACCACAACTTCTGCTGAACACTCTAACACTACATTTTTAAACCTACCCCATATATATATATATATATATATATATATATATATATATATATATATATATATATATATATATAAAATATATATATATATATATATACATATAATATATATATATATATATATATATATTATATATATATATATATATACATATATGCAATAAGATCACAGTAAACAGGTGATTTTAAATATGCAAAACAACCACTCTGAAAGAGTAGTGACATTCCAAGTGCTTTCGTGACTACTCACATTGTCAAGGAACTCATAGTTCCTTGACAATGTGAGTAGTCACGAAAGTGCCTGGAATTCCACTACTCTTTCACAGTGGTTGTTTTGCATATATATATATATACAGTGGACCCCCGGTTCGCGAAGTCACCGGTAACCGATAAATCTGGTATCCGAAGCGTTATATCGCCCCAAAATTGCCCCGGTTCCAGTAACAAAACCCAGTACGCGATGCGATTCGTACGAGACGTGTCCACATGTGGCCTGAACTGCCCCGTGTGTGCCAGTGTTTACAAGCCAGCCAGATTAGATTTTGCCACCAAAGTGGCTAGTTTATTGTGCACCCCATATCCATCCTGTGGACGGTAGCGCGAGAGCATATGGATACACAAAAGGCCTAGGAACTAGGCCCCAAAGGGTTAACAGGAATACATATGGATTTATATCTACATATCTATAGTTCACTTATCTGTTACAAGCAAATTTAGGAAATTTGCTTAGTATATCTGGTATCTTATTTTCATTAATAAGATATCTTGACATGCCAGCCAGTGTGCATGCATCTAAGGATACATTCGATACATTCCATATTATCCATATTATCACTGTTTCTGGTGCTTCTTTCTGCAAAATAAGTTACCATGGGCCCCAAGAAAGCTTCTAGTGCCAACCCTTTGAGACCAAGGGTGCTAATGACTATTGAAATGAAGAAAGAGATAATTGCAAAGTATGAAAGTGGAGTGCGTGTGTCGGACCTGGCCAAGTTGTATAGTGAATCCCAATCAACCATCTCTACTATAATGAGCAGGAAAACGGCAATCAAGGAAGCTGTTCTTGCAAAAAGTGCAACTGTGATTACAAAACAGCGATCACAAGTGTTAGAAAATGTTGGGAGACTGTTACTGGTGTGGATAAATGAAAAACAGATAACAAGAGATAGCATCTCTCAAGCGATCATTTGTGAAAAGGCTAGGCAGTTGCATGAGGATTTAATTAGAAAATGCCTGCAACTAGTGGTGATGTGAGTGAATTTAAGGCCAGCAAAGGTTAGTTTGAAAGATTAAGAATCGTAGTGGCATACATAGTGTGATTAGGCATGGTGAGGCTGCCAGTTCAGACCAGAAAGCAGCTGAAAAATATGTGCAGGAATTCAAGGAGTACATAGAGGCTGAAGGATTGAAACCTTGAAGTGCAAACCTTTTCTGATTATTATTATTATTATTGAAATCAAAAAGAAGCACTAAGCCATCCTTTTCTGATGAAAATCACCCTGACACAGCTACTGCAAGCCGTGTTGGCAACCTGTACACTGACAATGTTGTGAACCACTTTAGGAAAGTCATATACGAGAGGTACAGGTCTCTATGGACAGATATGTTGTGCGACAGAGGTCCAGTGACTCTCAAGCTGGTCCTAGTGGCTTTAAAAGAAGAAGGGAAGTAACCCCGGAAAAGGACTTGCTACCTCAAGTCCTAATGGAGGGGGATTCCCCTTCTAAAAATTAAAAACTTCGACACTCTCCCCTCCCATCCCATCAATCATCACCAGATCTTCATTAAAGGTAAGTGTCAATTATTCTAGTGTGTTTATTTTATTTTTATTATTGCTATTGTAATTATTCTATTGCATTAAACTTAATATTTCATATGGTAAAAGTCTTGCACAGATTAATTTGATTTCCATTATTTCTTATGGGGAAAATTGATTCGCTTTCTGATAATTTTGCTTTACGATGAGCTCTCAGGAACGGATTAATGACGTGAACCGGGGGTCCACTGTATATATATAAATATATATATATATATATATATATATATATATATATATGCAAAATTTTATTTACTTGTTAAGCCATGAATGTCTGGTAGCTGTGGTAGGAGGCCACTGCCAGTTTCGTTATAAAAAGAACACACAGTTATTTTCTTCAGAACTTTCAAGGGAAAAAATAATATAGATTCTTCAAAAGAATTTTGAAAGAAAAAATGGAACTTTTTGTGGCATTTTAAACGTTGACTATTTTATAATTTCCCCATTACAAAATAATAAAATTACTTAAACTTTACTTTAAATGAATAACTTCATTCGATTTTTTCCTCATTGTGATTATGAATTTTTAACTCATTGACATTGATGAGTTGCAGTATCATTAAGTTAATTAAAAAAATCGTCATAAAAGAATGTCGTCAAAAGTTTATTATGTTATTTGTGCGTGTCTTCGCAAAGTTGACATATTCCGAGTCATCGACACCATGCCTAACTCTTCTAGGGTAGAGTAGGTGCCTGAGCCAGAGCTTGCAGCTCACAAGACTCTCATTCCCATTAGCCCCCCCGGGGCGGGGACGGCAGACCAGAGAGGCCTAGCTTCTCCCTACGAGCCCTGTGAGAGCGGGGAATGTGGCTAGGCCTGGTGACAGTTGGTCCCAAAGATGAGGCACTTGTGCCTCCTCCCATGGGAGACTTATGTCTCAGACACTCTCTAGACAGGGAGCCAAGGCCGGGCTACCACTTGGAAAAGGCCCGGGCCGGGAGAATACTGGCGCATCAAGAAGAGGAAGAACAAGAAGAAGAAGAATATTATGAGTGTAGTGCGTGTCTTGGCAAGGTTGTCATATTCTGAGTGTAGTGCGTGTCTTGGCAAGGGTGTCATATTCTGAGCGTAGTGGGTGTCTTGGCAAGGTTGTCATGTTAAGTGTAGTGTGTGTCTTGGCAAGGTTGTCATATTCTGTGTGTGATGCGTGTCTTGGCAAGGTTGTCATGTTCTGAGTGTAGTGCGTGTCCTGGCAAGGTTGTCATATTCTGAGTGTAGTGCATGTCTTGGTAAGGTTGTCATATTCAGAGTGTAGTGCGTGTCTTGGCAAGGTTGTCATGCTCTGAGTGTAGTGCCTGTCTTGGCAAGGCTGTCCTGCTCTGAGTGTAGTGAATGTCTTGGCAAGGTTGTCATATTCTGAGTGTAGTGCCTGTCATGGCAAGGTTGACATATTCTGAGTGTAGTGAGTGTCTTGGCAAAGTTGTCATGTTCTGAGTGTAGTGCATGTCTTGGCAAGCTTGTCATATTCTGAGTGTAGTGTGTGTCTTGGCAAGGTGTCATATTCTGAGTGTTTACCTGGAGTTTACCTGGAGAGAGTTCCGGGGGTCAACGCCCCCGCGGCCCGGTCTGTGACCAGGCCTCCTGGTGGATCAGAGCCTGATCAACCAGGCTGTTGCTGCTGGCTGTACGCAAACCAACGTACGAGCCACAGCCCGGCTGGTCAGGAACCGACTTTAGGTGCTTGTCCAGTGCCAGCTAGAAGACTGCCAGGGGTCTGTTGGTAATCCCCCTTATGTATGCTGGGAGGCAGTTGAACAGTCTCGGGCCCCTGACACTTATTGTATGGTCTCTTAACGTGCTAGTGACACCCCTGCTTTTCATTGGGGGGATGTTGCATCGTCTGCCAAGTCTCTTGCTTTCGTAGTGAGTGATTTTTGAGTGCAAGTTAGGTACTAGTTCCTCTAGGATTTTCCAGGTGTATATAATCATGTATCTCTCCCGCCTGCATTCCAGGGAATACAGGTTTAGGAACCTCAAGCGCTCCCAGTAATTGAGGTGTTTTATCTCCGTTATGCACGCCGTGAAGGTTCTCTGTACATTTTCTAGGTCAGCAATTTCACCTGCCTTGAAAGGTGCTGTTAGTGTGCAGCAATATTCCAGCCTAGATAAAACAAGTGACCTGAAGAGTGTCATCATGGGCTTGGCATCCCTAGTTTTGAAGGTTCTCATTATCCATCCTGTCATTTTTCTAGCAGATGCGATTGATACAATGTTATGGTCCTTGAAGGTGAGATCCTCTGACATGATCACTCCCAGGTCTTTGACGTTGGTGTTTTGCTCTATTTTGTGGCCAGAATTTGTTTTGTACTCTGATGAGGATTTAATTTCCTCGTGCTTACCATATCTGAGTAATTGAAATTTCTCATCGTTGAACTTCATATTGTTTTCTGCAGCCCACTGAAAGATTTGGTTGATGTCCGCCTGGAGCCTTGCAGTGTCTGCAATGGAAGACACTGTCATGCAGATTCGGGTGTCATCTGCAAAGGAAGACACGGTGCTGTGGCTGACATCCTTGTCTATGTCAGATTGGAGGATGAGGAACAAGATGGGAGCGAGTACTGTGCCTTGTGGAACAAAGCTTTTCACCGTAGCTGCCTCGGACTTTCCTCTGTTGGCTACTACTCTCTGTGTTCTGTTAGTGAGGAAATTATAGATCCATCAATTGACTTTTCCTGTTATTCCTTTAGCAAGCATTTTGTGCACTATTACGCCATGGTCACACTTGTCGAAGGCTTTTGCAAAGTCTGTATATATTACATCTGCATTCTTTATGTCTTCTAGTGCATCTAGGACCTTGTCGTAGTGATCCAATAGTTGAGACAGACAGGAGCGACCTGTTCTAAACCCATGTTGCCCTGGGTTGTGTAACTGATGGGTTTCTAGATGGGTGGTGTCTTGCTTCTTAAGACCATTTCAAAGATTTTTATGATATGGGATGTTAGTGCTATCGGTCTGTAGTTCTTTGCTGTTGCTTTACTGCCCCCTTTGTGGAGTGGGGCTATGTCTGTTGTTTTTAGTAACTGTGGGGCAACCCCCGTGTCCATGCTCCCTCTCCATAGGATGGTAAAGGCTCGTGATAGGGCTTCTTGCAGTTCTTGATGAACACGGAGTTCCATGAGTCTGGCCCTGGGGCAGAGTGCATGGACATGTCATTTATCGCCTGTTCGAAGTCACTTCGCGTCAGGATAACATCGGATAGGCTTGTGTTAACCAAATTCTGTGGCTCTCTCATAAAAAATTCATTTTGATCTTCGACTCTCAGTCTGGTTAGTGGCTTGCTAAAAACTGAGTCATACTGGGACTTGAGTAGCTCACTCATTTCCTTGCTGTCATCTGTGAAGGACCCATCTTGTTTAAGAGGGGCCCAATACTGGACGTTGTTCTCGACTTTGATGTGGCATAGGGTTTCTTTCGATTTCATTTATGACTTTTAGTTCTTCCCGCGATTCCTGACTCCTATATGATTCCTTTAGCTTAAGTTTGATGCTTGCTATTTCTCTGACCAGTGTCTCTGTTATGGGGCTATAGGACTCAACATGTATTTATAAGTAACAGTTACTCTGGAATACCTAATTATGAAGAATTGAGACACTTATGCATCACATGGGAATCTTTATTGAAGAAACGTTTTGCCACACAGTGGCTTCATCAGTCCAATACAAAGTAGAAATGGGTAAGGAGAGTAAAAGTTTTGAGGTAATCAGTCCCTCAACCTGGAAACGATGTGTTCAGTCCATCACTCTCGTAGGAAGTGCAGCACAGGGCCAGAGAGGTGGCTTATATACTGCGGTGAGATGAGTCCAAGCAGGAGGAGGCGGGATCACAGTGGGACCTGCCACTAGTGTAAGTAGGTCATCGTCCAAAGGTTGGGCAAGCGTTGAAGTCTTTTACCAAGATCCCATGATGTTGCAGTGTCTGACAGATGTGATGAATGGTTTTGAAAACCGACAAGTTGAAGAATTGAGACACTTATGCATCACATGGGAATCTTTATTGAAGAAACGTTTCGCCACACAGTGGCTTCATCAGTCATCATCTTGGTACAAAGACTTCAACGCTTGCCCAACCTTTGGACGACGACCTACTTACACTAGTGGCAGGTCCCACTGTGATCCCGCCTCCTCCTGCTTGGACTCATCTCACCGCAGTATATAAGCCACCTCTCTGGCCCTGTGCTGCACTTCCTACAAGAGTGATGGACTGAACACATCGTTTCCAGGTTGAGGGACTGATTAACTCAAAACTTCTACTCTCCTTACCCATTTCTACTTTGTATTGGACTGATGAAGCCACTGTGTGGCGAAACGTTTCTTCAATAAAGATTCCCATGTGATGCATAAGTGTCTCAATTCTTCAACTTGTCGGTTTTCAAAACCATTCATCACATACCTAATTATATTGAATTGATGGGGACTTTGCTCTAAATGCCATAAGGGCTGATCACTCTTATGACTGAGAGGCAGCTGGGTCAAGCCTTTTTTCTCAATATAATAGGTTATACTATAGACACACACAAACAATTTAAACAAGTAGTTTATAAAGTTGTATTTCTTTTGTAACAGTAAAATAAGGTATAGTAGAATTGTGGTAACAATTGTGGCAACAGTCTTTTGTTTTGGTGGGAGGAGTTTAGCTAGGCTCTTCCCTCTCCCCTTGTCTCTCTCTCTCTTCTCTTGTTGACATGGAGGTGGCAAGATCTCTGGGTACTTTTTTCTATCTTTTGGGGCATTATGTGTGCTCCAGGGGTGAGTTTTTATAACTTAAGTTGTGGCCACCATACCCAGGGTGACTAAAGTGTGTCAAAACACTGGTTAGTCCAGAGTTAATCAAGAAGAGAGGGCAAAATTTTTGGGATACACCATGTGGAGAACAGCTATGGAGTGTGTAGATCTTTGTTTTGAAAATGTGAGGCTGTAATTGTATATTCTGTACATATCTATTGAGAATACAGTTATATTTTTATAGTAGTAGTTTACATAACCTGTGAGGAGGGCTGGTGAAAGGATATCAGAGACACTCAAGATGATCAGCCATGATGTAAGTATTACCCCTAGACAGATAAGGCCATTAAGTAAAAGCTACCCCACACTAGAACATGTAGTGAGAACCTTACTATCAAAGTAAAAAGGGACAAACCAACGTAACATGGGAGCTTGACCGGGAGAGTTATTTGACTGCTAAAATAACTCAAAACATTCTTTGAACTATATGTACTGGTATGGGGTAATAACAGTTGCATGTTTCTGGTACAAGATTTACCAAGGTGGTGTCAGTGGAAGTGTTGTTTTCATATATTAGTTTACAGGTTGTTTTTCTCCTAAGGTGGGAGAAAGGTTGAGTAACACATATTTGTTGTGGTTATGGTTAGTGCTATGTGCATAGTTTACATTCAGTTTGTGTTATTTTATGTGCCTGTGGGAAAACTTTGTCCACTGATACTGTAAGAGGGAAGCAAGTGTTTAAAGATAAAAACTATGTCAGAAGATGAGTCTTTAAACTTTTTAGGCTTCAGGGAAGGTAATAATTCAACAGTAAACATGCCTGTTAACAGTGAACATGAGGGATCACCTACTCCAGGTGATATGGAAATGGAGAGAATGAGACTTAAATTAGCAGTACTAGAGGCTCAGATGAACTTAATGAAAGCTAAGGAGGAAGAACGTCAAAGGTTAGGAGGTTCAGAACAAGAGCCTGAGCAGTACTTTAACATAACTAAAGCTGCAAATTTTGTCCCTAAGTTTACAGAGAGTGACCCAGATAGATATTTTTCTTTTTTTGAGAAGACTGCTCTGGAGCAAGGATGGCCCAAACAGAAGTGGGCTACCCTAGTTCGCACACAACTTGTGGGTAAAGGATTCCAGAGAGTAGAGACTCTGGAGGGGCAAAATTTTTCTAATTATGATAAGATTAAAGAGGAAGTATTGCTTGCCTACCAAATGATACCTGAGAATTATTATTATTATAATCAAAAAGAAGCGCTAAGCCACAAGGGCTATACAGCACTGCAGGGTAGGGAAGGAAGCAAAGGAATTGGATGGCAGAAGGGAGGGGGGATGATCAGCAGGTTACAGAAAACAGCGGGGCAGGGGATAGTACGGGGGTAGAGGGTAGCAAGAGATTGAAGTAGAAAGGGCTGAAGGTATCAGAATTTGTGAAGTAAGTCAATTGTTGTCAAAAAGTCAATGAGAGAGTCCGGATGAAAGGTGGGTCCATCAGCGAGAAGGGAAGGTAAAGAGAGAGCAGCGGAGCGAAGACAACGACAGAGGTAAATTCTGCGTGCTCGTTGATAAAGTGGGCAGTCCAACAGAATGTGGCTGACTGATAATGGAGCTTGGCAATTCTCACAGAGAGGAGCAAGACGCCTCTCCATGAGATATCCATGAGTAAGACGAGTATGGCCAATGCGAAGACGGGAGAGAGTAGTCTCCCAACCTCGACACTGGTGATAAGAAGACGGCCAGTAACCTATATTCGGTTTAATAGATTGAAGTTTGTTGCCGAGCATAGTAGACCAACGTTGTTGCCAACGGGTGTGAAGGTGGGAAGATATTGCAGTAAAATAGTCCGTAAATGGAATACCTCTATAAGAAACTGGTAGGTCATGTACTGCTGACCGCGCAGCAGTGTCTGCTGTTCATTGCCCTGTACGTCAACATGACCAGGGACCCAACAAAAAAACAATATCTTTATGCTTGGTAAAGATGCGGCATAGCCAAAGTTGGATACGGAGGACTAAGGGGTGAGGTGTATCAAATTTTTGAATAGCCTGTAAAGCACTAAGGGAGTCTGAGACAACCACAAATGATGACACAGGCATAGATGCAATACGGATAAGTGCTGTAAGGATGGCATATAATTCAGCAGTAAAAATACTAGCCGAAGATAGTAAATGCCCTTGTACGACGCTGTCCGGAAACACTGCTGCGAATCCTACACCGTCAGAAGACTTAGAGCCATCTGTGTACACAGCAATGGCATGAGAATGAGAGTGAAAGTGGTCAAGAAAAAGAGAGCGGGAAGCGACCATAGACAGTTGGGCTTTCGAGCAAGGGAGGGAGAAATAACAGACTCGAACAGCTGGAACTTCCCAGGGGGGGTAGGGAAAAGTGAGATGCTACATGTACATAGAAAGGTGGTAGTTGAAGAGAAGACAAGAGCGAATGAAGGCGAAGAGAGAAGGGACGGAGTAAACAGGGGCGGCGAACAAATAAAGAATGTCTACTAATATCAGTGACCATTCTATAAATGGAAGGATTGCGGAGATCATGAGAGCGTACATAGTAGCGCAGGCAATGGGCATCACGGCGATCGGATAAGGATGGAACGTTCGCTTCTGCATAGAGGCTCTCGACAGGGGAAGAGCGAAAAGCACCAAGGCATAAACATAATCCTTGGTGATGAATGGGGTTAAGGCTAGAGAGAGTAGCAGGAGATGCCGCTGAATAGATCTGGTCACCATAATCAAGTTTCGATAAAATAAGGGTGGAATGTAGGTGAAGGAGGGTTCGACGATCAGCCCCATGAAAGATGAGCAAGGGTTTTAAGAAGGTTCAGCCGGCTGTGACAAGTTGCCTTCAGAGAGGTAATGTGAGGTTTCCAGGATAACTACGATCAAAGAGGAGGCCAGAAACTTGACTGTATCACGTTCAGGGATACGGGAGCCATAGAGGTACAAAGGATGATCGGAGATGACAGAGCGACTAGTGAAAGTGATTTGGTGGGTTTTAGTGCTGGAAAATTTAAACCCACGTGTGGTGGCCCAATTGGAAACACGGTCGACTGCATGTTGGAGAGAAACTGTAATGAGGTGACAGTCAGCGCCTGCACAGGCAATAGCGAAGTCATCAACATAGAGTGATGACCAATATTTGATGGAAGACTAGAGGCCAAATCATTAATAGCAAGGAGAAAAAGTGTTGTGCTCAGAACACATCCTGGGGGACACCTTCAGCTTGGATAAAGTCCGGGGAGAGCACATTATTAACCCGAACACGGAAATGCCTGTCAGTTAAAAAGTTCTTAAGGAAGGATGGTAGATTGCCTCGAAGGCCTAAGGAGTGGGCTTGGGCTAAAATATTATACCTCCAAGTTGTGTCATATGCCTTCTCAAGGTCAAAAAATATGGCAATAACTGAGTGGTTATTTGCAAAGGCATTACGAACATACGTATCCAAGCGTAGTAAGGGGTCTATGGTAGAACGTCCCTTACGAAAGCCATATTGACGAGCGGAGAGAGACTGTTGTGTGTCTCTAAATACCACACTAAACGTCTATTTACTAGGCGTTCCATTACTTTGCAAACTGCACTGGTAAGAGCAATGGGACGATAGTGGGAGGTTTCATGTCCCGTAGTGCCTGGTTTGCGGAAAAGGGAGAACAATGGCAGATTTCCACAGCTGTGGAAGAACTCCTTGTGACCAAATATGATTGTAAAGGCGTAATAGGACTGCAAGGGCTGACTGATGTAAATGTTTGTAGCATACGGAATATGAATGTCGTCGGGCCCAGCTGCCGATGATCGACAAGCTGAGAGTGTTGCCTCCAGTTCTTGAAGTGTAAAAGGCACATTATACTGTTCTTCTCTGAGAGAAGAAAAGTCCAAGGGTGCTAACTCTCTGGCAGACTTTGAGGAAAGAAATGAGGGGCATAGATGGGGTCCCTGAGAAATACGGACCAGATGATTGCCAATTTCATTGGCAACATCTAGTGGGGTTTGCTATATCAACACGGCAACCCGCAGAACAGGAGCCAGGTCAGGAGAATATTTACCACTCAGTTTTCGTACTTTTTTCCAGACTGCACTCATAGAGGAAGCAGAGGTGATGGTGGAGACATAATCTCGCCAGCAAGTGTGTTTAGCGTCACGGATGACACGGCGAGCGATCGCACGCTTCTGTTTAAAATCAAGGAGTCGCTCTGTGGTTCTATTGTACCGGTACCTGCCCCATGCAGCGCGTTTCAAACGTACTGCACGAGCACAAGCAGGAGACCACCAAGGCACGCATTTCTGAGAATGCCTGCCTGAAGTTTGGGGTATAGAATGAGAAGCTGCGGTGAAAACGGAGGACGAGAAGAGGTGTAAAAGCTCATCGATGGAGGACGAAGAAGGAACCTCTTTAAAAACAGTTAGGTGTGAGTAAAGGTTCCAATTTGCCCGATTAAATTGCCAGCGTGGGGTGCGAAGAGGTGGCGAATATGAAAGGGAAGTAGAAGTAAAAATGTTTGGGAAATGATCACTGTCATGTAAGTCCGGGAGAACAGACCAAGTGAAGTCTAATGCGGCGGAGGAAGAGCAGACTGAGAGATCGATGCAAGAGAGAGTATGAGTCCGAGGATCAAAATGGGTGTGAGTACCTGTATTTAAAACATGGAGGGGGTGGGTGGCAAGAAAAGCCTCTAACTGAATTCCACGGGAATCACAGTGAGACCCCCCCCAGAGAAAATGGTGGGCATTAAAATCACCAAGTAACAGAATCGGTGGCGGTAATGACGAAACAAAGAAGACAAAATCCGGAATAGATAATGCCCGAGAAGGAGAGAGATATAAAGAACAGAGCATATACCACCTATGTAAGTGGATACGGGCTGCTGTGTAATGCAGCGAAGTATGAACAAATAGCTGATGGTACGGAATATCAGTGCGGAGAAGAAGGGCACTTTCATTAAAGGTCCCATCAGGAAAAGGATCTGAAGAATACAATAAATTATAGCCTGAGATATGAGAAATAACAGCAGAGTGTAATTTTGGTTCCTGTAAGCAAACACCAACAGGGGCAAACTGGGAGAGTAACATCTGAAGCTCACCCCGATTACCCCTGAGGCCACGTATATTCCACTGTAAATAGGCCATGATTGGCAATGATAAAGATACTTGAAATCCGCAGGTAAGGGTTCCTACGGACTAGAAGGGTTAGAAAAGTCCACATGCGGAGGCAGTGGAAAACGTTCAAGCAGCGAAGGAATGGTGCGCTGTGAAGAAAGGAGTTGCGCAGATGGAGCAGAGGAGAGAGAAAGAGCGGAAGGTGGATCAGTGTCCATTGATGGTTTGGTCTCTGCAATATATTCAGAGATTGCTTCAAGTGTTTCGGAATTCAGAGATGTCGTATGGGAGACAATATTGGGAATGGTAGGGGGAGGATGAGTAAAGATTGGAACTGTATTGGACTGTACCAAGGTAGGGGGAGGCGAAAGGGTGGAGGGAACTGGAGAAGCATGGCAGGGGACAGAAGAGGCAGGAAACTGGGAGGTGGCAGAAGAGGAAGAAACTTGGGAGGGAACAGGGGAGGAAGGTACAGTACGAGGAGGAGGGTGAACCTCTACACTTGTAACTGAGCCAGTGAGAGGGGAAGAACCAGGGACAGAGACAGGGAGGGTAAAATGAGGAGGTGGAAGATGGGTAGGAGGTGTTAACGGACCTTTTTTTGACTTTTGAGAAGTAGAGGGACGATTGGGAGGAGGTGTCGTACGAGGTCTCATCGATACTGAGGCTTGTGAGAGAGAACTCGAAGAAGCGAGATTAGACTGAGGCGTTGAAGTAGGGACGTCTGAGCCGAGGACAGCAAAAGGATTAGATACAGGAGTGATTATGGGAGAGGTAACTACAGAGGTGGGTGTAGAAGATGGGATACCAGAAGTGGGGGGACGTTTTGAAACACGGGAATAAGAAACACGTGGGAGTCTCCCTTGGAGGCGGAGATGAGAGACTGCCATGGCATAAGGGGGACCTTCTGTCTCTTTGAGGTAACGGATTTCCCGCTCGTTTAAATAGACCTGACAATGGCGAGAGTACGAAGGGTGAGCCTCATGACAGTTAAGGCAAGAGGGAGATCGATTGCAAGACGTATTAGAATGGTCATCGGCACCACAGACTGGGCATTCGGCGATAGATCTGCAATACTTCACTGGATGGCCAAATCGCCAGCAATTTCTACACTGTTGTGGTGTAGGGATCACCTTTCGAACTTGTAACCGATGTCCTGCTATATAAACTGAGGATGGGAGTTCTCGGCTGTCAAAAGTTAAACGAGCCACATTGCTAGGGTATCGTCTCCGCCCACGGGCAGGAAGAACGTAAGTGTCTACCTTGAGGATTGGGAGATCTTGGAGTTCCAGCTGTTCTAGAATGTCAGTGCCACATGTCTGGAAATTTTGTTGAACTATGGTATGGGGCAGAATGACGGTACCACTACAAGAATTGAGGGAATGAAGTTTTTCAAGAGTGACAGGAACAGTATCGATATGGGAAAGACGAGAGAGCTCATGAGCCTGGGTAGCATTCTGTACGGTAATGATGCGCATACCGCTCTTAAGAGCATGAAAAGAAATATCTTTACCAACATGGCGTAGGAGTGCCTTGCCAATACTATGGTCAGAAAGATAGGCAGTAGAGGAAGTTGGTCGTAAAGTGAAGAATTTAGTCCATTGTTCAGTCTGAAACTGAGCGTGGAAAGGTAGTGAAGGACGTGTCGATCGTTTCTGAGAAGAACGAGAAGGTGGAGAAGTATCATCAGCAGGTAATTGTCGTTGGCGTTTAGGCGTGGGACCAGAGTTGGTCCGACGTGGAACGGGTCGGCAATTTGAAAATTGCCGCACCATAGAGGGAGAGGCCGGAAGCATAGTCAGAGGAGAGCGAAGGTCCGATAAATCGAAGGAGTCAGTCGAGGCCTCAGTACCTGAAGCGGGTGAGGAAACAGCACCGGCAATAGGTACAGAGGCATGAGGAATGTCTGAAGAGTGGTCCAAAGACAAGGCAGGGTCAGAACGGGGTGTGGTATCAAGAAGGGGCCCGGGGGTACCAGGTTCATGGACTAGGGCTGCCATGGTTAGGTTACTTCTTTCTTTTTGTTTTTAAGAAAAAAAAAGAAAGAAGAAAAGAAAATAAAAATAAAAAAAGAATGAAAAAAGGGGGGACCGGGGAGGGATAGTTCCTAGGAGGAATGAAAGGGCCAGAAATCTCCCTCCGCGCCCAAGAGGACCCCAGCACCGCAAGTAGCGCAGATGCAGCATGGAACCCGTGCCATACCCTACCCATCATGCTAGTAAACTAACAATCTGGGATAGCAACCTCACATCTGCCAAGCTACCTCGGTGGACAAAAGAGAGGGTGGCCGGATATCTGCCACAAAGCATACCTCCTTCGGCCACCACCCCCGGAATCCGAAAGGTGGCTTCCAGAGATACACTCGTCGCCCAAAAGACACCCAAAGCTACTCCAGGATACCGGAGAGGGATCGGGACATCCCCAGGCGATCCAGATTCCACGGCAAACTACGCCACCGCTAAGAACCTCAACGGAATGGGATGGACCCCGGTATCCTTTCCCCTACCTAGGAACTAGCGCGCCTGTGGGAGAAATCCCAAAGGACAAAAAGAGGAAGGGCAAAAGGGAGGGGTGGGGAGGAGGAGGAGGAGGAAAGGAAAAAGGGGAGGATGGGGAGGATGGGATAGGGGAGGGGAGATTGGGGGGTAATTAGGTTCGGTCTGAGGAAGAAGACCGATAGGTCTAATTCCTCAGACCAAGAGCCTCTTCACCACGCCAAGGAGCCCCCCTTGAAGAGGATACCTGAGAAATATAGACAAAAGTTCAGAAATAAAAAAAAAATTCGGGATGGGCAGACCTTAACTGAGTTTGGGAATGAGAAACTGTTCCTTTTTAAGAAATGGGTTTGTTTTAAAGGAGTTAATAAAGACTACAACAAATTAGTAGATCTGATGGTTCATGAGGAATTGTACAATACAATCCCTGTTACCCAGAAATATTTGGAGGACAAAAACCCAGATAATCTTTAAAAGCACTGGATCTAGGGCCCGATTCTTGGCTCGCGGGGAAATTTGGTAAGAAAAAAACGTCAGCCCTTCTGAAAATTTCCCCTTGTTTAAACCTTTTTTTCCAAAGCCCCTTGGGTCTAAAGGTAATGGAAAAAGAATTTCAGGGACAAAGAAGGCTGAGGACCCTCTAAAATAGAAAAAAAAGGAAAGTCAGCAAAACTCAAAGTTTACCTAGATAATCAGATAATTTTTCAGGTCCTCGAGTAAACAGTACCAGTCCTACACCAAATGGTAAAAATACCTTTAAGAGTTATGCCTGTTACTACTGTAACAAAACTGGACACACACAAAAGTTTTGCTGGTCAAGGCAGCGAGATCAGGAAAGGGAGGAACCACCCCAGAGGACTCTAACTGCAGACACACATCCAGTTGCCTGTATTTGGTCTTCAAAGCAAGGTGAGGAGGTACCTTTGGGTCTAGACCCCAAGATGCAGGTATTTTCTAGTAAGTCCACAGTTGCTTTGCATAAGGATGTGGGTAGGGCTGAGAACATAGTGTCCTTGAGAGATGGATGTAGCACCTACTCCTTGCTACGTGCTGGAGTGTTGCCAGTGTCTAAGGATACCTATACTGGAGTAGATATATTATTGAGGGGTATTACAGGTTCAACCATAAGGACACCTGTACACAAATTATGGGTAGAATCTGCATTCCAAGTTGGCTATCTCCCCGTAGGTATTTCAGATGAAATTCCCTTCGAAGGGGTTAACCTCTTATTGGGAAACAACGTTATGGGTCTGTTAGACAGTGAAGAACCACTAGTATGGGGGGAACCAGACCCCAAAGTTTGGGAGAAGAAGGCTAGGGAGACCCTGCCAGACCTTTTCCCTGTTGGTGCTATCACAAGAAGTATGTCTCGTGACCAGGATACCAAGGGTAATCCTTATATTTCTCATGAGAATGGTGAGGACTTAGGTTTGGAAACTCTATTTTCTGATGTTGAACTGCAGTCAACTAAAGAAAAGGTTACCACAACCCGAGTTGAGCCTAATCAGTGCAGAGATCAAGGAAGTAGTGTGAGGGAGATTGGGCCTACTCTGATGCAGTTAATTGCTGCACAGGGGTGTGATGATACACTTAAGTCGATCAGAGCCTCAGCTGTGACTGAGGAGGAATCTTTACGTTTAAATAAATGCTTCTATTTCAGGAAAGGTATACTAATGAAGAAGGCACCTTCGGATGCAGTACCAGTAGAAGGAGAGCCAAGTTTTTGTCACCAGGTCGTGGTGCCTGAGCCTTATAGAAACCATGTTCTTAGCTTAGTGCATGACACACCTCTAGGTGGACACCTAGGTATTACTAAAACAGTATCCAAGGTTTCCAGGCATTTCTTCTGGTCTCAGCTGTGGGAGACTGTCAGAGAGCATATTGAGACCTATCATGTCTTTCAAATTATAGGGAAACCTAGTCGAAGTATTAAACCTGTTCCCCTTCAGGCTATTTCAGCACCAGGTGAACCCTTCAGCAAGCTGGTAGTAGATGTACTTGGTCCATTCCCAAGGACCAAACTGGGAAATGATTATTTACTCACAAAAATTTGCTCCACTACCAGGTACCTGGAAGCAGTCCCTCTGCATAAGATAACGGCTCGTGTAGTCTTAAGGGCTTTGATGAAGTTCTTTTTTCATGTTGGTTTTCCTCAAGAGGTGCAAAAAGACCAAGGGCCTAACTTTACCTCAAAATCTTTTAGAAATGTTTTGAAGGAATTAAAAGTAGAGCCTAACTTTGCAATGGCCTATCACCCTCCATCTCAAGGGGAAATAGAGAAATTACATCAAACCCTTCCTCTTTGTATTGGACTGATGAAGCCACTGTGTGGCGAAACGTTTCCTGAATAAAGATTCCCATATGCTGCATAAGTGTCTCAATCTTCAACTTGTTGGTTTTTCAAACCATTCATCACAATGATGCAAGCCTATGGTATAGACAATACTAACAACTGGGATGAGAGGATCCCTTTCTTTGTATTTGCTGAGTGGGGAAGCACTCTGGAATCTCTGAGCTATTGGCTTGGGGAGGATGGTGATGCTCCCCCCTCGGAGCTTTTTCTCAGTTTCAGACACTGTTTGGCTCGTATGAGTTGGATGGTACCAGTGAACGTGCCCATCAACCAGACCAGGATGATGATGTGGGACCATAATGTGGACCATGATACTCTGGAGGCTGGAGAGGAAGTGCTGATACTGGAGCCAATTCATGTGAAAATCTGTATGGCAAGTTGCTGTGAGCTGAACATGTTGTGGGGGAAGTTCCCAGGGGTTTATTTATTTATTTATTTAGAAATTTTAGCATACATACAGAGGTAAAAAAAAAAAAATACAGGTAAGAGCAGCATGCCAAAGCCACTTATATGCATAGCATTACGGGCTAGCTTAAAATTAACTTAAGATTAACTAAGCAATGATGAAATCAGTGATAAGACATTATTGTAAACAGATAACTATAAAGCACAAATGAGTATTACAAAGACAGGTCATATGGTTGCATGCATTGCTGTTCATTCAGTGGAATGGAGTATTCTGTTAGGTAGTGTATTTAAAAAAATAACAAAGTTAGATTGGGTCCTAGGTTTAACATTTATGTGATATAATTGTGAGTAACATTTTGGATATACAATTTATAAGGTTCAGTTATTCAGTATTTATTTGGTTTTGAGTGAGTAAGTGAACTTTGAGAAGATACTTGAATTTATAAACAGGTAGTGTTTCTTTTATATTTACAGGTAATGAATTCCAGATTTTAGGGCCTTTTATGTGCATTGAGTTCTTGCATAGCGTGAGATGGACACGGAGGACATCAAAGAGTGATCTGTGCCTTGTGTTTGGTCATGTGTTCTGTTGAGGTTGGCAAGGAGATGTTTGAGGGGAGGGTTAATATCAGACTTTAGTGTTCTATGTATGTAATAGGTGCAATAATAAGTATGGATGTTTTGTATGGTGAGTAGGTTGAGTGTTTTGAATATTGGTGGAGTGTGTTGCCTGTAGTGAGAATTTGTTATTCTAACTGCAGCCTTTTGTTGGGTAATTAGTGGTCTGAGATGGTTAATTGTTGTTGAGCCCCATGCACAAATTCCATAGGTGAGATAGGGGTAAATAAGAGAGTGATAAAGGGCCAGGAGGGCTGACTCTGGAACATAGTACCGTATCTTCGATAGTATGCCTACAGTCTTGGAAACTTTCTTAGAAATTTGTTGTATATGTGTATGAAATTTGAGTCTATTATCGAGGTGGATTCCTAAGAATTTTCCCTCTGTTAGCTTTGTGATAGGTGATCCGTTTATCGTTATGTTAAGAGGTACATCTGTAGCTCTTGTTACAAACTGAATGAAGTAGGTTTTGTCAATGTTTAGTGTAAGTTTGTTAGTCCTCATCCAGGTAGATATTTTCTGTAATTCGGAGTTTACAGTATTGGCTAGCGTGACTGGGCTTGGGTGAGAGAAGACGTATGTAGTGTCATCTGCAAAAAGTGTGGGTTTGAGTAATTGCGAAGCATTTGGTAGGTCATTTATGTATAGGAGAAAGAGAAGAGGGCCAAGGACACTTCTCTGTGGGACACCAACTGTAATTGGTTGTGCGGAAGAGCTTGCCCCATTTGCGTACACGTATTGGCTTCTGTTGCTGAGGTAAGACTTGAGGTAGTTGAGGGAGTGCCCTCTAATACCATAGTGTGACAATTTTACGTGGAGCAAGTCATGGTCAACTGTATCAAAAGCTTACGTAAGTCAATGAAGATCCCAGTGGGACTTCTTTTTTCTTATTGCAGGTATATTGTTCTAGCATGTGTATAATAGCATAAATTAGTATTTTTATTAGCCTGAATCCAAATTGGCGGGGGTTGAGAATGTTTTGGGAGATGAGGTAGGAGTAGATTCGTTTATGAATTAATTTTTCGAAGATTTTTGAGAGAGGGTGTAAATTGGATATTGGCCTATAGTTATTCAACTCTGGTCTCCTCCTTTATGGATTGGGGTGACCCTTGCTATTTTGAGAACTGTAGGGAAGGTGGAGGATTCAATGGATTTGGTTAAAGAGTGTTGCAATGATTGGTGATAGTACTTGTGACGCTTTTTTGTATATAAAGGGTGGTAAGGTATTTAAATCTCCTGCCTTGTTTTTCAGTGCGTTGATAATAAGGGAGACTTCGTATGGGTTAGTCGGAGTTAGGAACAGTGTGTTCGGGTAGTTGCCAGTGAGGTAGTCATTTGGTGGGGTATCTGAGCTTGGGATTTTATTGGAAAGGGTTTTTGACCTATAGTGGAGAAGAAATCATTGAGTCTGTTTGCTTTTTCTTTTTGGTGGGAGTTGGGGTTCATCTGATTTTGCTAATTTTATTTGCTTTTGCCCGTGATATCTTTTTTGTTCCCAGAATTTCTGATAGGGTCTTCCAGGTCTTTTTTATATAACCTCGTAAGTTGGATAATCTGTTCTCAAATACAATTTTTTTGCCCTTCTTATCAGGCTGGTTAGGATTGACGAGTAATTTTTTTTGTTTGGTCTTGGTTATGGACCCATTCTGTACTGTTTTTCATATCGGTGTTTTGTATTTTATGGATTTGAGAATGCTGGGTGTTAACCAGGGATGTTCAGTTCTTAGCTGTCATCTGTTTAGTTTTTTTAGGGCAGTGCTTGTTATAAAGGTATTGGGTCTTTTTTAGAAAATTATTAAAACATTCGTAAATATCTGTATAGATTTCTAGCTCAGTGTGCCAGTCATGTTTGTTACTGCTGTTGTGAAGTTATTAATGGCTGCCTCATTGTGAAGTCTGAGGTGACTTTAGTAGTGTCTTGGGGTATTTTACCAAGAGTTGTTATGGGGAAAAGTAGGGTAGTGGTCTGTGGTATTATCTGAAATTATGCCTGATTTTAAAGGGGATATGGTGTTGGTCCAGATGTGGTCAAGTAGGGAAAAACACTAGTCCTGTAACTCTTGTAGGTTTTGTTACTGTTGGTAGCAACATGCAGTTACTCATTGTGTTTGTAAATTTTCAGTAACGTGTGGGTCCTGGTCTTGCAGGAGTTTTAAATATTAAGTCACCTGAGAGTAGTAAGTGATCTTTGCTCATGCGTGCATCATTTAAATCAATATTTCCTAGGTTTTGACTAAATTGGCTAATGTTTGATTGTGGAACTCTTTAGATGTTTATCACTGTGAGAGGCTTTTTGTGGGTATTTGGATTTGATTTAGCTATTATATATTCCCCATGTTCATCCCTTGTGCAATTTATTAGTGTTTCATTCTAGTTGGTCTGAGTAGTATACAGCAGTGCCACCCCTTGTGGTTGGCCTCAGTTGTGTATGGCTGTGTAACCAGGAATGGCATAGACATCTGTAGTATCAGGCTTTAGCCAGGTTTCAGTTAGGGGTATTGATGGATATTATTGGCATGCAAAGGAATTTTAGTAATGCTAGGAGGTCATATAATGCTTGCTTAAAAATTGATATTGTAGTTAAAGATAGTTTTTTTGTTTTGGCTCTGAGAAGTGCCTTTGATTGTTCTGCTGTGTAGTAATTACAGTAACTGTTTTAATCATTTAAGTCATTAAAAAAGAGGTTGGTATCAGGATCAATGCTTGTTTAAACATAAAATTTGTAGTGAATCTTAGTTAGGAATTAAGTAAAAAATAAGTAAATATTTTAAAGCTAAAAAAAATAGCACCTGAATTATTTAACAAATGTAAAAAAAAATGAGCTAAGGTAGTTTTTTAAAGCTAAAATAAAGGAGGACAATATAAAAGGGACTAAATAATTTGTGGTGAACAAATAAAGTGATGATCAAATAATGGAGCTTGGGAATATGATAGTAGGTAGTACTTTAAAAGGGAATTCTTTAAAGTTAGAATTATAATATAAAATTATAATATAAAAGGGGACTAATAAAGTTTGTGGTGAACAATAAAGTGGTAATCAAATAAATGAGCTTTGGAGTATAATGGCAAAATAGTGAACTTATTAACTTTAGCACCTGAGACTAGCACCTTGATTATTTTAACAATTGTGAATATATGAGCTAAGGTAGTTATAAAAAGCTAAAATAATGGAAAAAAAAATATATAAGGGACTACAATTAAGTAATGGTAAACAAGTTAAATGGACAGATAGTTACTATGAAATAATATTGGTTTAGGAGTAAGATCTGATTTGTAATATTAAATAAGTTGAGCAGTTTATTGCACAATAAAAAGTAAAAAAAAAAAATGAAAGGGGTTGGTACTAGCTAGCAAAAGATAGTTTTGGTACTTGCAAAAAAGTAATTGGAATATACACTAATTGCACACACAATAAAAAGTGGCTAAAAAACAAGTAGTAGTAAACAAAATTAAATGGACAGGTAAGAACAATGAATAATATTAATTTGGAGTAAGATTTGACTTGTAAACATAAAATTATGGAGCAATTAATAGCAGTAAGAAAGAAGTAAAAAAAGTATTGGAGGTAGTTAGATTAGCTTGTGATGAAAAAAAATAAAAATAATAATGCACAATATAATAGTAAGGTACACTATATGCACCCCCACGTATATATGTATTAAGGGCACTTATCTAATCTGTTACAGAAAATGTCAGCTTTTTTAAGGAAGGTAGAGAAATCATGTTCGTTTGAGATAGTATATTGGGTTTTCCTGTTGATGTTTTCCTTACTAGTATTTTCCCATCTTGCGTAAAACACTGATGTATTTTGTTTTCCTGTTTAGTTTTCTCAGCCTGAACAGAAGGTTTTGACGTTTTCTTGTTAGACACTCATTTATGTACACTCCATTTTTCATTGTAATTGCTGATTTAATTAGGTCCTTTCTTTTATCGTATGAATGAAGTCTGATCATTATACTGTGTTTATTCCTGGTTTTCCTAACAAACGTGTTTCTTTTTATTTCATTGTTTTGCACGATGACTTGTACGTGGTTCCTGTATTATCCTGACAGCAGTTTCTTTGCACTGTGCTTGTGTTATGTCACTTGGAATGGGGGGGGACTTTTTTATTATAACTGCATCAGGGCAACTTATCTTGTTCAGTTTTGTCGTCTTGGAAATCAAGGTATTCATTTAGTCGAGTGTGCAAGTTCTGATTCAGTCCTTGATTGCTTCCCTTTAACCTTATATTTATTGTAGTTTTTGTTCGGTGTGACTGGCTATAGCTGCTTTCAGAGTATTTTCTGTGTCAAAAACTTCCCAATGTAATCTTCTCTTCAAGGTTTTGGATCTTGTTCTCGAGGTTGGTTATCTTGGATTCTCGTCGCTCGAGTGTTGCTTTGATATCTTTGATTTCGTTTTCTAGAGCAACGATGTAGTCCTTGATATTGTCAGGAATAATCATACCTGAGTAATCATGGGTGAATCCTTTGAAGGGAGTGGAGTTGGAGGGGGAGTCAGCCATGTTTGTTGTTGTTGTTCCCTGGGTGGCGGCGGTGAGGGGGTTGATGATACACCGGCGTCCTGCTGGGTAGACAAGTTGAGTTCTAGGGTCCTTGCTGTTATTCTTTTATTACTGATGTTGTTTCTTCTGCGATATCCTTTCATAGTATCACTGAAGTAGATACTGTGTAGCAATGAGTATAGTGTACACAGTAACTGGTTAAAGGGTTTGAAGTTATGTCAAAAATTCAGAGAGACCAATGTTTTAATGGAATGTAAAGGGCTGCAAAACAATAATCTGTATGAAATACCAAAAGTGTATTTAAGAAATAACATGTGTGTAAAAGATTTTGGGAAATGCATGCTTGGTTTTAATGAGAAAAGTGTTGGAGAGTTGGCTCAGCCACCTTGGAACTTTATAAAAGTTTGGGATGTCAGTATTGGGGAAAAGTTGAAACTCCAGGAAGAAATTGTTAAGGAAGCTGAGCCAATTCAACAATTTTTGTGTGGGAAAAATCTGTATGAAAAATTGGAGATGGAGGAAGAAGTGAAATTCTTCCAACACCAGTTTGTAGTGCTTAGTGAAAGTCAGTGGGCATTCCCATGCTTCATGGTTCCCAAATTAGATGGCACCCTGGGCATAAACACTGACTACCACAAAGTACGTTTAACAACTAAGGTTTACAGGATTAGAAAGATTGATACTTATGCACTAAGAGATGCAAACATTTTAAATAAACTAAAACATGAGGCAGGAAGATGTTATTTCCATGGCCTGTGTTCCAGTACCATTTTAATGTGTGTAATGCAAATTGTGTTCATTGTGTGCTTAAAATTAGTGTGTGAGATGGAACGTGATGGTATTTGTGTAAACTTGATGTATCCAACCTGGGTGCAAAGAGATGTCTTTGGTGTTTGTTGTTGCACTGCGAGAGGTTGCAGAACTGTTACTATCTATGAACAACCTTCTAAGTTTAAATGTCAACATTTTACCACAGGAAAGAAAATTTTCATTTTGGGGCTGGCTATTCAGCATTTGTACATGTCTCAGGATCTCTTCATCCTGTTCCTGTGTATGGTGACTAAAATCAGACTCTTAAAATGGGCTTTGTTCCTACAGCCTTTTAATTTGGAAGTCAAATATATAAAAGGCTCAGAGAATGTGATTGCTAATGCTCTCTCTAGATGTTTCATGTAGATGCATAGTGCGTACTTTGTACATAGTGTTTGTCATGTGCTGACCTTGTTGTTTTTGCAGTGGTGAACTCTCGGTGAGCCTGAGTACTCTCTACCAGCCATCTGACTGTGAAGGAGTCGAGTCGGAGCCAAAAGTGTGACGAGGGTCAGTGAATATGTAAATGTGAGTTGAGGCAGTGGTTGACAACCTTCGGTAACATGAGATGTTCAGGAAGGTATGTGATGTTGTGTCTTGGTGTGCTCTATATACAAAACGGCCCGACGATTTGCCTTTGTGGTCCCTTGGACCCCTCCATGTTCTATGTCAGCCTCCTCTTCATAAGTCTGGAGGATCTGTGTGGAGTGGGACCTCGGAAGATGGGCTTGAGTGCCTGACCATGTTAAGGATCGTAAGTGTTGACTGGAAGTCTCACTGTTTGGTTCGGCCACCAAGTGAGAGACACCTTGACATGTTTTGTGAAGTTTCCTGCCTGGTGTACACCTGACTGCTCTGGGTTTGGCTCTACTCTCGTCTCCTGATCAGGAAGATGCCACCCTGGAGTACCAGTTGCTTGCTAGATTACCGCAGCAGAGGCACAGGCCTGTTGGTGCGGGCTTTCACAGTGGGCATTGTGTGCAATTTTTGCATGTAATGTGTATTGTTTAAAAGACACTAAAATTGTAAATAGTTACACCCTTGAGTATATGGATATGGTTAAAATGCTTTTCTAAAAAATTCTGCAATCTGTTGTAAATAACAGTAATGTGAAGAGTAGTTATGGTGCTGGGAAATATGTAGCATTTCTAGTAGTCTTGCTTACCACCTTCAGACTTAAGCAATATACCTTTTACTAGCCGTATCCTGAGGGACACGGCTAGCTTTTGTGAGACTTCGTCTGGAGGTGGGGGTGTTATGGGGCTATAGGACCCAACATGTATTTATAAGTAACAGTTACTCTGGAATACCTAATTATATTGAATTGATGGGGACTTTGCTCTAAATGTCATAAGGGCTGATCACTCTTATGACTGAGAGGCAGCTGGGTCAAGCCTTTTTTCTCAATATAATAGGTTATACTATAGACACACACAAACAATTTAAACAAGTAGTTTATAAAGTTGTATTTCTTTTGTAACAGTAAAATAAGGTATAGTAGAATTGGGGTAACAAGAGAACTGTGCTTGGCAACAGTCTTTTGTTTTGGTGGGAGGAGTTTAGCTAGGCTCCTCCCTCTCCCCTTGTCTCTCTTTATTTATTTATTTATTTATTTATTTCAATTTGTGCACACATACAGAGGTACAAAAAAATACAGGTAAGAGCAGTATGCCAAAGCCACTTATACTATGCATAGCATTACGGGCTGGCTTAAAATTAACTTAAGATTAACTAAGCAATGATGAAATCAGTGATAAAACATTAATGTAAACAGATTACTATAAAGCACAAGTGAGTATTACAAAGACAGGTCATATTGTTGCATTCAGTTAGGTAGTGATTCTGTTAGGTAGTGTATTTAAAAAATAATAAAGTTAGATTCGGTTTTAGGTTTAACATTTATATGATATAATTGTGAGAAACATTTAAGATATACAATTTATAAGGTTCAGTTATTCAGTATTTATTTGGTTTTGGGTGAGTAAGTGATCTTTGAGAAGAGACTTGAATTTATAATCAGGTAGTGTTTCTTTTATATTACAGGTAATGAATTCCAGATTTTAGGGCCTTTTATGTGCATTGAGTTTTTGCATAGTGTGAGATGGACACGAGGAACATCAAAGAGTGATCTGTGCCTTGTGTTATGGTCATGTGTTCTGTTGAGGTTGGCAAGGAGATGTTTGAGGGGAGGGTTAATATCAGAGTTAAGTGTTCTATGTATGTAATAGGTGCAGTAATAAGTATGGATGTTTTGTATGGTGAGTAGGTTTTAGTGTATTGAATATTGGTGGAGTGTGCTGCCTGTAGTGAGAATTTGTTATCATTCTAACTGCAGCCTTTTGTTGAGTAATTAGTGGTCTGAGATGGTTAATTGTTGTTGAGCCCCATGCACAAATTCCATAGGTGAGATAGGGGTAAATAAGAGAGTGATATAGGGCCAGGAGGGCTGACTGTGGAACATAGTACCGTATCTTCGATAGTATGCCTACAGTCTTGGAAATTTTCTTAGAGATGTGTTGTATATGTGTATGAAATTTGAGTCTATTATCAAGGTGGATTCCTAAGAATTTTCCCTCTGTTAGTTTTGTGATAGGTGATCCGTTTATCATTATGTTAAGAGGGACATCTGTAGCTCTGTTACCAAACTGAATGAAGTAGGTTTTTGTCAATGTTTAGTGTAAGTTTGTTAGTCCTCATCCAGGTAGATATTTTCTGTAATTCGGTATTTACAGTATTGGCTAGCGTGACTGGGCTCGGGTGAGAGAATAACGTATGTAGTGTCATCTGCAAATAGTGTGGGTTTGAGTAATTGCGAAGCATTTGGAAGGTCATTTATGTATAGGAGAAAGAGAAGAGGCCAAGGACACTTCCCTGTGGGACACCAACTGTAATTGGTTGCGCAGAAGAGTTTGCCCCATTTGCGTACACATATTGGCTTCTGTTGCTGAGGTATGACTTGAGGTAGTTGAGGGAGTGCCCTCTTATACCATAGTGTGACAATTTTACGTGGAGCAAGTCATGGTCAACTGTATCAAAAGCTTTACGTAAGTCAATGAAGATCCCCAGTGGGACTTCTTTTTTCTCTATTGCAGTGTATATATGTTCTAGCATGTGTATAATAGCATCATTAGTATTTTTATTAGGCCTGAATCCAAATTGGCAGGGGTTGAGTATGTTTTGGGAGATAAGGTAGGAGTAGATTCGTTTATGAATTAATTTTTCAAAGATTTTTGATAGAGGGTGTAAGTTGGATATTGGCCTATAGTTATTCAACTCTGTTTGGTCTCCTCCTTTGTGGATCGGGGTGACCCTTGCTATTTTGAGTACTGTAGGGAAGGTGGAGGATTCAATGGATTTGTTAAGAGTGTTGCAATGATTGGTGATAGCACTTGTGACACTTTTTGTATATAAAGGGTGGTAAGGTATTTAAATCTCCTGCCTTGTTTTTTAGTGCGTTGATAATAAGGGAGACTTCATATGGGTTAGTCGGAGCTAGGAACAGAGTGTTCGGGTAGTTGCCGGTGAGGTAGTCATTTGGTGGGGTATCTGAGCTTGGGATTTTATTGGCAAGGTTTTGTCCTATAGTGGAGAAGAAATCATGAGTCTGTTTGCTGTTTCTGTTGGTGGGAGTTGGGGTTCATCTGATTTTGCTAATTTTATTTCGCTATTTCGTGATATCTTTTTTGTTCCCAGAATTTCTGATAGGGTTTTCCAGGTCTTTTTTATATCACCTCGTAAGTTGGATAATCTGTTCTCATAATACAATTTTTTTGCCCTTCTTATCAGGCTGGTTAGGATTGACGAGTAAACGTTTTGTTTGGTCTCTGGTTATGTGACCCATTCTGTACTGTTTTTCATATTGGTGTTTTGTATTTATGGATTTGAGAATGCTGGGTGTTAGCCAGGGACTGTTCAGTCCTCTTGCTGTCATCTGTTTAGTTTTTTAGGGCAGTGCTTGTTATAGAGGTATTGGGTCTTTTTTTAGAAAATTATTAATACATTCGTCAATATCTGTATAGGTTTCTAGCTCAGTGTGCCAATCGATGTTTGCTATTGCTGTTGTGAAGTTATTAATGGCTGCCTCATTGTGAAGTCTGAAGGTGACTTTAGTAGTGTCTTGGGGTAGTTTACCAAGAGTTTGTTATGAGGAAAGTAGGGTAGTGGTCTGTGGTATTATCTGTAATTATGCCTGATTTTAAAGGGGATATGGTGTTGGTCCAGATGTGGTCAAGTAGGGAAACACTAGTCTCTGTAACTCTTGTAGGTTTTGTTACTGTTGGTAGTAACATACAGTTATTCATTGTGTTTGTGAATTCAGTAACGTGTGGGTCCTGGTCTTGCAGGAGATTTATATTGAAGTCACCTGAGAGTAGTAAGTGATCTTTGTTTCATGCGTGCATCAGTTATCATACTTCCTAGATTTTGACTAAATTGGCTAATGTTTGACTGTGGAACTCTGTAGATGTTTATCAATGTGAGAGTTTTTTGTAGGTACTTGGATTTGAATTTAGCTATTATATATTCCCCATGTTCATCCTTGTGCAAGTATTAGTGAATACATTGTAGTTGGTCTGAGTAGTATATGGCTGTGCCACCCCCTTGTTGGTCTGGCCTACAGTTGTGTATGGCTGTGTATCCAGGAATGGAATAGACATCTGTACTATCAGGCTTTAGCCAGGTTTCAGTTAGTGTAATGATGGACATATTGGCATGTAAGGAATTTAGTAATGCTATGAGGTCATCGTAATGCTTGCTTAAAGATCTGATATTGTAGTTAAAGATAGTTATGTTGTTGTTGGCACTGAGAAGTGCCTTTGATTGCTCTGCAGTGTAGTAATTACAGTAACTGTTTGATTCATTTAAGTCATTAGATAAGAGGTTGGTATCAGGATCAATGCTTGTAATCATAAGATTTGTAGTGAATCTATAGTTTGAATTAAGTATAAAACAAAGTAAATAGTCTTAAGCTAAAAAAATAGCACCTAGAATATTTAACAAATGTAAAATAGTGAGCTAAGGGACTAATACAAATAAAGTGATGATCAAATAGTGGAGCTTGGGAATATGGTAGTAGGTAGTACTATAAAGGTAATTTTTTAAAGTTAGAATTATAGTATAAAATTATATTATAAAAGGGACTAATATAGGTTGTGGTGAACAATAAAGTGGTAATCAAATAAATGAGCTTTGGAATATAATGGCAAAATTGTGAACTTATTCTACTTTAGCACCTAAGAATAGCACCTTGATTATTTTAACAATTGTGAATATATAAACTAGGATAGTTATATAAAGCTAAAATAAAGGAGAAAATATATAAGGGACTAAAATTAAGTAATGGTAAGCAAAGTTAAATCTACAGATGGTAGGAATTATAATATAAACTTATAATATAAAAATACAAATTGAAATGATACTTGCAATTGCACTAGAGTCTGGTATAGGTTGTTGACAAGATCAAGATTATAACTAGATTTAAATTGACAAAATAAAATTCACAATTAAAGTACCAAAAGAATGATAGTAAAAAAATAACAGTGGTAATGTCTTGGTTATAATATGATAGTAAGAGGGCAGACAGGTACACAGGTACAAGGGATAATTAAAAGGTTGGGGTTGAATATAAAAACTTGAAAATTTGGCTACAAAATGTTATGGGAAGTATAAAATAATGTTTAATCTACAAAAGTAAAATTGACTGGTAGTAAATATGGTGTTTAATAAAATTTTTAGTAAGTAATAATGATTACAAAAAAGTGAAAAAGTAATGTTTTATTTCATTCAATATTGCACGGGTAGTTATACTTGAGGTTATATGGCAGTACAAAGGTAATTAAGAGTAATCTAGGATAGTAAATGTGGTATTAAAACAGGTTAAGGTAATTAGACAAGTAATGGTTATTAAATGTCAAAAATGTTAAGAGTAAATTGAAATTATAGTAAAAATGATATTTATTAATTTTAGTAAGTAATATCAATTGATAGTATTTAAAAAATATTAGGTAGTAATATGGACAGAGAAAGTATCAATTCAGCTAATGTTTAAGCGAACAATACTAAATAAGAAAATCACATAAGGTGACTTATGCTTACTAGTAAAATCACAAAATGAGGTAGTTGATTATTTAATTACTAAGAGATTGTACAATGAAATTTGAACAATAATGGAGCAAAACGTACACTACACTACGTAGGCTTTTAGGTTGGACATTGTTTAGTTGTTCTCTGCAAGATTAGTATCCCTGAGAAATCGTGATAGATCATTCTCGTTCGTGATTGTGTACAGTTGACCTACATTTGTTTTCCTAACTAGAATTTTCCCATCCCGTGTGAAGCATTGGTGTATTGTGTCATTATTCTCTCGCTTAAGTTTTTGACTCTATAAAGGAGGTTCTGACGTTTTTTGGTAAGTCATCGTTTATGTATACCTCTTTATTTACTTTAATAGATGCAAATAATATTAAGTCTATTTTCCTGTTCATGTGGTGGATCTATGCTTAACACTTTTATCTACCATGGGATCCTAGTAACCTGGCTTCTTTTATTTCTGACTTGGTACATAACACTTGCTTTTCGGTCCTTTATGATATGAAGAGTAATTTCTTTACTGTTGTATGGTTCATATCAATGGGAAAAAGTGGACTTTTACTATTACTGGTCAGATAGTTTATCTTGTTCCGTTTTATATTCTTGGAGAGCAAGTAGTCACTGATAACGGGTTATCTAAGTTGTTCTTCTCATTCTTTTCTGCTTCTTCATCCTTTGTATTAAGAGATATTATTTGTTGGGTTTTTTGGCTATCTATGGGACTGCTCGGTTGGTTCTTTTGTCACAGTTTGTCATTCCTGGTTGTTCGACTAACTTTTGTTTCAAGAATGAGGATTTGTTTTCGAGTTGTGGGTCATCCTGTGTCTTGTTTGTTAGTGTCTTGGAATGATTCATTTTTCAATAACTAAAGTTGGGAGAGATGCATGACTTTAGTGTATCTGGATCGTTGGTCATCTTACCTGGAGGATCTACTTGGTAGGTTTTGACATGGAGGTGGCAAGAATATCTGGGTCATTCTTCTCTATCTTTTGGGGCATTAGTGTGTTCCAGCGGGTGTCAGTTTCTATAACTTAAGTTGTGGCATACATACCCAGGGTGACTAATGGTGTGTCTAAATACTGGTTTGTTCCAGAGTTAATCTAAGAAGACGAGGACTAAAAATTGTTGGGGATAAACCATGTGGAGATAACAGCTTGTGAGTGTGTGATCTTGTTTTTGAAAATGTGAGGCTTGTTTTATTTGTATATTTCTGTTACAAATATCTATTGAGAATACAGTTATTATTTTAATAGTAGTAGTTTACATAAAACCTGATGAGGAGGGCTGGTTTTGTCAAGGATTTCAGAGACACTGCAAGATGATCAGCCATGATGTAAAGTATTACCCATAGACAGATAAGAACATAATAACATAAGAACGAAGGAACCTCTGAGGAAGGCCTACTGGCCCTTGCGTGGCAGGTCCAAGTCTCCCACCGGCTTTAAGCCAAGGCACCCAACCTTGTCAGGTCACGGTCCATTGACTTAAGGGAGGAACACGGCAACCAGACCTGGTAGCACAAGCTTTCAGGGTCCAACTAACATCCACACCCACATCTCACTCATGTATTTATCTAATCTATTGTTAAAGCTACACTACGTTTCTGCGCCTCTATACTGTACCGGGAGTTTGTTCCAACACCCACATCCAAATCTCTATTAACCAAACCAGTACTTTTCCTATATCCTTCCTGAATCTGATTTTTCCAACTTAAAACCATTGCTGCGTGTCCTGTCTAGCTAGTATTTTCAGACTACTATTTAATCCCCTTTATTTTATTCCTGTCTTCCATTTATACACCTCCATTAATATCCCCCTAATTCTAGTCTTTCTAGAGAATAGTGTGCAGATTCAGATGCCCTAGTATAATCCTCTTAGGGTAGGTTTCTGATACATGGGATAAACTTTGTCATCCTCCTTTGTACATTTTCCAGAGGAATTTATATCATCCTGTCTATACGGTGGACCAAAAACTGTGCCAGCATAATCTATATGAGGCTAAACCAATGGATGTATAGAGTGATGTACAACCTGAGGACTCCTATTTATTTATGCTTCTTGATATGAAGCCAAGGTTCATATTAGCTTTATTGCGAAATCTTATTGCACTGTTGTCTTGGTTTCAGATTACGGTCATACCAGAACTACCTAAATCTTTTTCGCATTCAGTAATATTAAGATCTACATTATTTAAGTTTTTATATGATTCTTGGTTATGTCCTGGCCAACATTTAGACTTTGCATTTGTACTATATTAAACGGCATCTGCCACTTCTCCGACCACTGCTCAGTCTATTCAAATCTTCTGGAGTGCTCGAAATGTCCTACGTCAGAATGAAATTAGACGGCCATCTCATATTTTGGTGTCATCGGTCAACTTGCACGATGTCGCTCTTTATGCCCGCATCTTTGTTCGTTTATGTAATTGTGAACAGCAGGCGGCCAACCCAAACACTGACCCCGTGGAACTCCGCTCGGTTACGCTCCCCACTATGATTTCTCCCCATTGATGCAAAACTCTTGCTGCTATTCTGTCAAATCCATGCCGCTTTCCAGGGAAAAAATTTCTCCTCCTATTCCATGTGCTTGTAATTTTCTCAATAGTTCTCTGATGTGGGACCCGGGTCAATGCCCTTACTGAAGTCCATATACACAATATCTTATTCATTACCATGAATTACCTCCTTCAAATTTTTTACCTTAGTGAAAAAAAGTTATAAATTCGTAAGGCAGGAACGCCACTTGTAAAACCATGCTGAGATACGTTGATTTAAATTTATGCTTTTCCAAGGTGGCCTACGTCTCGCCTCGGAATTATTGCTTCCAAAATTTCCCCCCTCTATGGAGGTTAGGCCATTAAGTAAAAGCTTCCCCAACTAGAACTTGTAGTGAGAAAAACCTTACTATCAAAGTAAAAAGGGACAAACCAACGGTAAACAGTCTCCTACGCATTTCAGAATATTTTTGACCTCTCTTTAGCTGCTCTGTTATTCTTTTCATCGCCTGTAAAGTAGCACCTGTCTCTTTCTAATTACATCTTTTTTTTTTTTTTTCCTCCTCCTTTTTTCTTTGAGGAATTAAGTCCTTTTGCATACATCGAGTGCCACAAGTTATCTGTTCTGGCATAAGTTGGGCGGGTCTGTGCTCTGACCTTAGTATTCTTCCCAGGCTTTTATCTGATTAGGATTGGTTTACTTGGTCCAACTTTATGTTTTTGTCATGAAGTTGAATTTGGAGAATGCTCCTCGTGACTAATCTCATTATGTCGGTCTGGGGCCTCCGGCATACATGTCTGAAACACTCATTATGTTGTGATCCTGAGTATATTGTTTTTGATTGGTGACATTTGTTATCCAGATCATCATTGTTAGGAGTTGAGGTCTAGTGTATTCTCCAGTCTAGTAGGCTCTATTATTTGCTGGTTTAAACTGTATTTTGTGGGGGTGCAGAGGATTTAAAAGCTCGTCGTGAGTGTGAGTTTCATCATGAGCTGCCTCCTGGTGTTTTAACTGCAACAATTATTATTTGCTATATTCCTCATTTTAGGTGCCTTTAATCCTTTATAGTGCTTGGCGGGAAAATTCGGTATTAATTCGTGTTTTTGGCGAGTGTCATACTTTCGCGACCCGCGCGGCCTAGCTTTCCGTTCTTTTGTTCCAAACCAATCACAAGCCTTACCTGAGTCTCTTCAGCTAAGTACAGTTGCGCATTCTGCCGCATTCACATTGGTTGAGAGATCAAAATATAAACACTAGCGGCTTGGCTCTTCGAACACACGCGCATATTTTCCCTCCCACCCTTGCCTAATCTACTATTGGTTATAATTCTACAATGTCGGTTATAGTACTGATTGTAGTGTTTTAGGTGCTTACTGAATAGTTTAGGCATATTTTGATATATACCTAATGTCCGTGTTGAAGCATAATATGAGTGTAGAATGCCGACAGGAAAAAAGTGCAAGCATTTTAGTTCCGAATTATTTCAGTTATTGCGCGAGTTTCCGGGGGAATGTCAATTTTAGTCAAATAAATATTTATAAAAAAATTTTCAATGCATATAAGAAACTCTGTTGTGGTCTGGGATTTATACAGGAGGTTTTTATTGTCCTTCCAGTCCATGAGAGCGCTGTTTTTTGGGGAGCAGTCGACCAGCATAGGTCGAAGTATGTCTGCGTTTCTGAAGACAGTGACTCGGAAACACCAGAGGGGGTAGAAGAACAGAATTGCTGGATAGTGGTGATGAATACTTGCCACCGGATGCCAGGATGCCAGAGTTTGCAGAGATGTCAAGTGATGATTGAGGAGAGAAAGGGAAGAAGGCCAGCCAAAAAAAGCAGAAAGTAATGAGGAAATAAGAATACTTTAGGATTGATGATTCCCGGATTGAGGAGGGAAGAGATCCATGAGATTATTGCTCTCAAGTTTCATCTGCAGTTGAGACCGTAATGACATTGAAAATGATCCTTTGCCGGCTATGAAACATGAAAAGCCTCTTGCAATTAGTTCTTCCATAAGAGTATTTTAGTCATGTCGTTTACTACAGCCATGATAGATTAACATAGCATATCAAACAAATTTGTATACAAAGGCAACTAGACGTAAATAGTTCTTTTTCAAAAGATTCTGAAGAGATTTGAGGTTCATAGGTTATTTTGTTGTTCATGGGTTTTAATTCACTACCATCCCTCCCCCAGTAGACTATGGAAAGCGCTTTTAGGAGCCAACATGTTGCAGATAGCATGGCGTTCCTAAGAGGTTTAAGGTACCATGAGAAGTACATTTCATTTCAATGACAACCACAAAAATGGATAATGTAGATTCTACAAAGTAAGGCATCTTTCACTGTACTAAAATAGCTAAAGCGCTTGAAAATTCCAGCTACACCCAAGCAATCTATTGATGATGTCCATGGTTGGTTTCAAGGGTTAAATACTGCTGGAAACCTAAGGCAGTAAATCAAAACAACATCAGATAAGTGGTGGGTTTCAAACTTTTTTGTCGTGCAAGTCAAGATGGACTCATACATATATTACTCTATGTATCAAGCACAACAACTTTTGACACACATCCCATTACAGCTCACTAAGGAAGAATCTAAACTTCCAATAAGTACAAAGATTGTTCTGGTACTTGCACAAATATGAACAAGACATACACATCAGCAATCTATGCTGACTATTTCTTTTCAAGTATGCTTTGGTCAAGCTACATAAGAGATAAGTATTACATGCTGATACACTGGAAACAGTACGTGACAATAGATGAGGTAAGCCACATCTGGTTGCCTATCAAAACAAATGGAAAAAAACAGTGTGGTCAGGGGGCAATTTTTGCTCAACACAATGATGGTGTCCTTGTTGTACGATGGAAGGACACCAAAGTTGTTTGTGACTTTAGTGACAACTGATAATTTGGGGTCGAGACCCATGGAGTCTTGTGAGAGATATTACAGGGTACAATGAGGAAAGAGAAAGATATCGTTCCCTGCAGTCATCCAAGAACTATTTAATGCAAACATGGGAGGTATTGACAAAAGCAACATGTTGGTGGATCTCTACAAAACACCAATGAATCAATAACGTTTGAGTTCTGCGGCTATTTGACTAATTTTTTGATCCTGCTGTTGTGAATTTGCATGGCGCCTTTATTGCCGTGATTCTCGAGCCAATAAAGCAAAAGTGTATGCAACTGAAGTATTTTCAGGAATTCATATCTCGAATGCAAGGTCTAAAGGAAAAACCCTTTAGAGGGAGCAGCCATATGATACAACTCCAAGACCTTCACCAACTAATTCACCATGTACTTCCCACATGGTGTTGGCATAGTGAAACCTGGAGGGGAAACGTACCAGAAATGTCATGAGACAGTTGGTTAGGAAGACATTACTCTATTGCACTTCCCAATGGCAGGGGCAAAGGCCGTTTACTTGAAGTATTGCAGCACCTCGAAAAAAAAAAAACGGTAAACTTCGTCATTCGTCTGTAGTGTATGCCCAAAGTTAATTATGTGCATTAAAGACTGAATAGAAATTGTTTCCAGACTTTCCATCTTGCCAATTAGCAATATAGAATCAATTGGTCTTCCAAATGAATCTCAGGAATATAGGGATTGAAACTTGCATCACTTTTGCAATTTGGCATTGTTGATATTTGCTTCCTTTTTATAATTTTGTAACAATTAAACAAAATGTTTTGAGACAGTTCCATTTATGTTTTTTATATAGTCCTGTTTGTTATATTAAATTTTAAAAAATTGTTTTGGTGTGTTTTTAACAATTGCAAGTTTGCAACATAAATTTTTTCTTAATCACTTTGTCGGGGGCGGCCTAATATTTTCGGTCTTCGGGATTGGCAAATTTTGCTCGAAACCAACCATCAGAAATCAATTTATATGGATCGGTTACCTTGTATTGAGTTACTCTATCACCTAGGGAGTTCAGTTCGACATTTCAATGTTCGGACCCCTTGCGCGATGAAGGGGTTAGGTTTGAAATCCCCTGCGAGCAAGATGTTGGGTGCAGGGGGGGGGAAAATAAGTTGGAAGATTTTTCCAGGAGCAGTGGTCAATTTTTAACAGCTGTTCCTGGAATTGCTGGGGATGTTGATCCGGAGGCTGTACGGACTACCACAATGACTAGGGTTTGGTTCTCGACCTTTACTCCGCCTAAAACATTCCCACTACATCATTTTGATGCATTGTGCTGGTTATGTTGCAAAAAAGTGAACTGCAATGTACAGGCCAAGCCCCCTACCTTTTGCCTGTTCACTCTGTCACATTGGTAAGGTTGTAATCTGGGATATATTTCGTTGTCCAAGTAGATCCTTTATGTGGGGATCTCAGGGAAAGCTGCGAACATTGCCTTTGCCTCTGCAAGCAGTCACGGAATGAAAGGTATTTTGTTGTTTGTTGCTGGCTTTAGACCCTGTATATTTGAAAGAAAATGTCATGGGGACTGGTGGTATTTTTGGTTTTACGGGGGGGGGGTTTTTTTTCCCGGATTTGTATCGTATTTTTGGGGTTTGGGAGTGGGGCCCCTTTGACTGTGGTTCACTCGGGAATGACGGGGTTTTGGTGTGTTTTCTCCCCTTTTCCCGCCATTTTTTTTTCCCTTCCTGGCAAAAAAAAAAACCCTTTCCCCCCTCTTGAGTGGCTGTGGTCCCCAGGTTTTCCCCAGGGCTGGATGTTTTGATCTTTTTGTCCCTTTGATGGTGTCCTGGGCAATTTAAGTTATAGACAGTTTTTCCCTGTATGAAGAGGTACACATTTCAGGGGGGAAAAAGCAAAGGGAAGGGAGTTTGCATTTTCTTGTTGTCATAGGGGCCCCGGCTTTTTAGGGTGGGCAAAGTTGCCGTCCCGTCTGTTTTCCCAGATTTCCCATGTCGCAGATACCAAAATGCATGTATGTGCACAGGCTTGGTTTCCGTTTTTCCCTTTGGGGGTTTTGTGACTGTTTTCCTGTTGGTCATTTTTTCCCGTCTTTTTTCCCATCCCCCCTAGCACCAACAATGGGGCTCCAAAGTGTGTGCGTTGTTTGGCAGGTTGTCATATTCTGAATGTATGCTGTTTTGGCAAGGTTGTCATATTTGAGTGTAGTGATGGGCTTGGCAAGGTTGTCATATTTGAGTGTGGTGCTGTCTTGGCAAAGGGTTTTATATTTGAGTGTAGTGGTGTCTTGGCAAGGTTGTCTGTTTGGTGTGGTGGTTTTCTTGGCAAAGGGTTGTCATATTTGAGTGTAGTGGGTCTTGGCAAGGTTGTCATGTTCTGGTGATGGTGTCTTGGCAAAGGGTTTCATGTTCTGAGTGTGTGAGTGTCTTGGTAGGTTGTTATTCTGAGGCGTGAGTGTCTTGGAAGGTTGTCTTTTTTTGGTGTAGGTGTGTCTTGGCAAGGTTGTATATTTGAGTGCAGTGAGTGTCTTTTGGGAAGGTTGTCATATTTGAGGTAGGCATGTCTTGGCAAAGGTTTTCATTTTTCTGAGTGCAGGAGGCTTTGGGAAAGGGTTTTATTTCTGAGTGTGTCTGTGTCTTGGCAAAGGTTGTCATTTCTGGCGTATGGTGTCTTGGCAAGGTTGTATATTCGGTGTAGTGATGTCTTGGCAAGGTTGCATATTTGAGTGGGTTATTTCAAAAAAATATTTTCGTGTTTGGCCCCCTGAGTCCAGTATTGTTTTTCAAGGGTGAGAAAAGGTTTTTTGAAACCGAAAAATTTGAAGACCTTTTTGCAACCAGGGGAACTTTATTAAAGAAACTTTTCCCCACACAGTGGCTTATCAGCCCAAAAACCCTCAAACTTTACTCTCCTTCCCCATCTCTATTTGTTTGGATGATGAACCACTGTGTGGTAAAAACGTTTCTTCAATAAAGTTTCCCCAATGTGTTGAAAGTGTTCAATTCTCTAAAGGGGGTTTTGGGAAAAACAGTCCTGGGATTTTTTTGACGGTTTGTTAAGCTGAGGTGCTGGGGCATATTGTGTTGACCTCAATGCCTAAACCCTTAAAAGGTGTTGTCTCCAGGTCAATTTTAGTGTTCCTAATTTAAAGTTTGGTGATGTTCCCCCCCCATTTTATTTTAAAAAGGATTTGTTTTTTTGTTAACCCTTTAGGGTCCAAGGAAAAAATCTGATCACGACTGTCAAAAAAAATTTTGAAAAAAAAAAAAAAAAATAATTTTTTTGCAAAATTAAAGAGAAATTTTTTTGTGAAGGTAATAAAACAAAAAAAATAGAATTGATCAGTACTTACCGGGATACAGTGCCAAAAAGTTTTAGAAAAGATGTGGTGGTGGCAACATCGACAAATTCCTCGGTTTTATTTTTTTTGTTTTTTTTAGTTGTTTTTCTTTTTTTTTCCCAAATTTTTTTCTTTTCTACAAAACTTTTGGGGGCCCCGGGAGAACCCAAACTGTTAAAATTGATATATAAAACTATGTTTTAAAAACACAAAAACCCGCACAAAAGTTTTTACATATTATTTTTTCCCTGTTGTTTATTAAAAAAAAAACTGCACAAATATTGTTATTAAAATGTTCTATCATATATTTCTTTTTACAATCACTGGACGGGTTTTTTGAACGCTGGGCTTGGGGAAACCCCTTGAAACAGGCACCATGCACAGAGGCACCTTACATTCCTCACACTAAACAGAGTGTTTTGCGTTTTGTTGCCGTCGTTTTGTTTGTGACAGACAATGATCTTTTCTGAGCAAATTTTTTTGGGTTTTGAAGGGAAGCTGTATTATGAAATGTCCCTTCTCCCCTAAAATGCTTGGGTATATCATGATGATTCGAGGACCATTTTTGTTTTGCAGGTGTTGTTACCTGGTACTTCTTATGGTTGTTGAAAACAGACAAAAAAAAATTCACCTACGGGGTTGTTCCAGCTTTTTTTGGTAATATTTTGCATTCAGCTTTGAAAGTCCAGGTGGAAAAAAAGTTTCTGTAAAATTGTAACTTTACGAACACAGTCAAAAAAAACCCAATCTGCATGTCACACTTGCAAACCAAGCGCATGTTTGTGTAAAATTTAATCACTGAAATGGTTTTCGAATCGTTCATTAGTCACTTGATCAACTTTGCACTGTTTGCATTTCATTACGGTGAATGGTTGTAAACAATGTGAATCTCGTTTGTCATGCCCCCGAAATGCATGTGTCATTGGCAAAAAAACACTGCATGTCATCCCCACGAACACCGCTTTGAGCCTGGGCATATGTTTGATGAAGCCTGTCCCAAAACATCTGTCTTGTTCATCCATAAAAATCACTGGAAAGGGGCTTGTTCCCAGTTACAGTATATAATGTAGGGCCCTTCCAAGTTAAGGTGATCGTGTTTTCATACGTCACCGGATACCCAAAAACATCTTGGTATCTTTCAATTTTTTACCCCGTGTATAAAAACAATACCAACACCAGGCCACTGTCACAATCACACAGTAAAAACAATTTTATCCCAAAAAGCAGTTCCCTTGCCGGTATATACTGCTTGAATGACAGTCTACCTTTGAACAAAATCAAAGATTTTCAATTTCAAGATTTTTGAATGGATAAAAGTATATCCCGAACTTTTGTTTTAGATACATGAAAAATTTTTAATTTTTTTAACTGTCATTCTGTCAGGCCTGGGTTTTTTAGAGAGTGCAACTAGTAAAAGTAGATAAATGTTCACTGGGATTTTTTCACTGAGGATGGGGTTTTGAAATTAGCCGATCTGTGGACCGTATGCTTTTTATTTGCTTATAGGTGAGGCATAAACTTATTGTTGCAAAAAAAAAAAATACTTTTGCAAAAGTCGTCTCTTTCCACCGGTAGCTGACTGGGGTGATAGATCGTATTTTCCCTGGTGAACGAAAAACTTTTACTTTCCCTGGGAATTAAATTTTATCAAGGGTGGTTTAAAGAAAAATTCAAAAAATTCCCGTCATTGGGCCCGGGGTTCCCAAAGGGGACAGGTAGGTAGAAATTCCACTTTGAGAGTATCAAATGGGGGTTGAGTTGGGGAAAAAAATTGGGATTTTTCTGCCCAACCCCTACAGTTTTGTGGTGGTACTGGACATCATAGGGGTGGTTGTAGGGTGGTTGTGGTTTTTGGTGGGTGGTGGCTGACGTCCGCTTTGTCCTTGAATGCGAGTCAGCAGCGTGGGCCCCGGTGACCGGTGAGTCAGCTGGCGGGGGGCCCCAACCCACCAGCACATAACCCATCCATGATGCCTGGACCCATCCTGCCCCAAATGTACCCCAAACATCCTCATATCACTACCTAAAAGGGTGTAGGGCCACGGGGTGTCTGGGTTTTACTCCGGGTGACTCCGGGGGGTGTACTCGTCCCCTGGGCACGCATAGGGGACACTACCGAGGCCCTGCAGTGGGCCATACGACGCTTCACTGGTGAAAAAGATTCCCACTATCATACTCGAAAGTCGTCGGGGCGCAATAAAATCACAAACCCAAGTCAGAATCATCGTCATTACTGAAGTCAGGGCCTGGGGCCCCGGGAAAATATTTTTTCTCTTAGTTTAGGAAAATTTCCCACCGTGGTCACGAGTGCCCAACCCGAGGTAGAAGGGCGAGGGTCGTCGGGGTTTTCTGCACCCATTTTCAAAATCCTGGTCTTATTTTCGGTCATAACTTATCAAAGCCGTAGAATTCGTTTTTATTTCCACTTCCATCAGTGTCAAACTATCAGACAGGAAGGGAGAGTCCCAAATTTTCGGGGAGTGAGGCTGACTTGCGACGAGGCATGGGAAAAGGGGGGGAATGAGCCCGGGGTTCCCCACAATGCTATGCGGCGCCTGATTTTTTGTTTCGGCGCACACCCCCGGCGGACGCTTCTCTCACATGTGGCCTTTTAGCGCTTTCGTGCTAAATTTTTACGGGGTAGAATTTTGGCGTAGATCTATGGTTTTGGGCACCCCGTAAAACCGTAGATCTACGGGGGGGACCCTAAAGGGTTTTTGTTGCTAACTTTGTGTGTAAATTGAGAATGCTTCATTTGAACTTGTCTTTGAAAAACTGATGCTTTAAAAATTAGTAAAGAGTCACAATAATTTAGGGTGATTTAATTTCATTTTTTTCGGTTTTTTTTAAACAATTTAAAAAGGGAAAATTTTTGGTTTTGTGCAGCAACTAGAAATTGCTTTTTCTTTTCAAAAATTTTTAGTACTGTAACTATTGCTAAAAGGAAAAACCTTACATTATTATGGGTTTTGAATGTTCAGATATTTAAATTTTTAACCCATTGTGAGGGGATTCCCAATATATTTAAAAAAATTCAGAGAAAAAACATTGTGGTGGAATATGTGCCCGAAGCTCCATCTTAACAGCCTCACCCCTTTCCCCAAACTTTTTTCCAGTTTTATAAACTCCCAACTGGAAATACTAAATTTTTAAGCTACAGTTAAAAAAATAAAAAATTTAAAAAAAAATAAGTTAATAGCTTCCTAGTTCTAATATACCATTTTGCAAAAAAAATAACAATTTATTTGAAATATTCGCTGAAAACATTCCCCAATAAAATATTCAGATGGGAAATTTTTATTTTCTACCTTTTCATAAAGATTTTAAATTTTTGAAAAAAAAAAAAAAAATCGTTAAAAAAAATAATTTTAAAAAAAACATAAATGATAAATTCATCATTTTTGTGTTTATGTCTTTAATTACGTGAAACGATGTGACATATACATTGTTTATATGCATATATGTCTAAGCTCTAGGACTAGTATTGTTGCATTCCTCTGCAATTTCTCCAGTTTCTTGACATGTTAATTGAGGGCTACACTATCATATGACAAACAAAGGTGAAAGTTAAGACATCTTGTCGGTATTGTATACCTGTCTTGCACAAACAAAGGTCCCAGATTCAATTAAATAGTATTTTAAGTAATTCGTCACTCAACCCTCGGGACGAGCAGACGTGCGCTGAGCCTGCCCCCTGCTGTCAGCTGGTGACAACTTGATTTTTACAAAATGGCGCAGCAGGCAAGACGCCGGGTTAATACTGTCGGCATAGAAGTGGTGCGTGGGGCTGTGTATGCCCACTCGGCTCCAGTTTTACTACCTTCCATCATCAGAGACACACACAGCATTGCAAATGAAGAGCTGTATGGTGTGGCCTTCAACGGGGTATACCGGATCTTTGTGAAGTTTTGCAATGCTGGTGTATATGAAGACCTAGTTGCCAGATTCCAGGATCTTTGTGTGCCGGTAAATCCTGCTGTGATGGTAGGGTTCCATGATGTGCTCCGCTATTATACGTGGGTGAAGATAAGGAACGTACCTATCGAGGCTGATGAGGCGGACCTGCGTGCCGTGTTTGAGAAGTTTGGGATCATTCACATGGCGACTTTGGGGAAGTGGAAGGAAGGATCATATGATGGGATGCCTGAGGGAAGTTTCTCTTTGAAAATGACATTGAGGCATCCCATTTCTTCCTATGTTTATCTTGATGACTTCAGGACACAAGTGATGGTGACCTACGCAAGGCAACGATGTACTACTTGTCGCTTGTGCGGCACCTATGATCACATTGCTGTGCAGTATGTTCAACGACAGGGTTCACAGGCGGATGCTCAAAGTAAGAAGGAACAGGAGACGATGGAGGAGACACGGCCTGAGTCGCCTCCTTTGCGCAAGGCTTGGAGTGTGGAAGTCGACGAGGCTGAATTGAGGGAGGGAGAGTGTGTAACGCTTCCGGGGGAGCCAAGCTCTGCCGGGCAGGCACTGGAGACCGGAGGTGAGGTGCCGATTGGTGAGGACAGGGCCGTGGAGGCCACCATTGACTCAGTGCTCCACGACCAGTTAGAGACCCCAGGTGCGGTCTCTGTTGAGGGGCTTGTGGGTGCCCTGGATTCTGCAGTGGTTCCAGGAGATGTAGGGGGGAGCATGTCGGAGGCCCAAGTTGATGCTGGTTTGCAAATTGCCACTGTGGTGGCAGAAGTGCATGAGGATGGCTTCCGGGTGGAGGCTGGGAGGAAGGCTCGAGGGTCATGAAAGAGAGCAGCCGTGATCTCGGATATGGACGATGTGCCCACTCTGGCACAGCGTCCAGGTAAAAAGGCTTGGGCGGATGTGGAGGACCTGTGGGGTCCAGGGGCAAGGGACCTGTGAAAGGAGGTCCCAGAGGGGCATATGAAGACCAGGGAAGTATTAGGAGGAAAGGGGAAAGGGGTGTTGCAGTGCGTAAAGGAAAACCTCCTTTGATGGCTTCAAGAGTCTCTATAAATATTAATGGACTGAGAAACAATAGGAAGTGTGCATGGTTTTGCGAGCTTCTCATTAGGTATGGTGTAGATATTGTGTTTGTACAAGATGATAACCACGAGCCGGGTTGTATGTTGGTGAGTGAGGGGTATACTGTATGTGCGGCACACTCACTGAGATTGAAAGGAGGAGTGGCTATTTGGATGAGGGAGGCTAGCCTGTTTACTGTACATCATTGTGAGGAGGGAGGGGAGGGGAGGGTTATATGAGTGGATGGGATGTGGGGAAGGGACAAGATATCCTTTGTGTGTGTTTATGGTCCGGCGGAGGGGGACAGTTGGGTTAAGAATGGGTTTGTACATGATGTGTTGGTATATCACCTGAGGTCGCTTCCGGCGTTAGCTGTGGTGAGGGGTGACTGGAATTGTGTCATACGTCGTAGGGATGTGGAACCTAGGGGAGTGGGATATTGTTCTGGCGTTTTGAGGGAGCTGTTAACCAGGGTGGGGTTGGTGGTGGTGGGGGGTGCGGCATGGGAGGTGGAGCACACCTTTGCGAGGCAGGGGTATGCGGCGAGACTGGACAGAATATACATAATGAGAAAAGCAGTGGTTCAGAGAGTAAGGGTCTTGGATGTGTTTTTTTTTTCAGATCACAGAGGTGTTTTGGTGGAATTGGGATGGGAGGGTTGGCCGAACAGGTATAAGAGTTACTGGAAATTGAATGTTCGGTTACTTCAAGATGTCGAGGGGAGGGTCTTATTTGCAAGTTTGTGGGAAAGTTTGTGGGACAGGGCACGAGTGAAGGGGGATGTGTTGAGCTGGTAGGATACAATGGTGAAGACAAGGATTCAAGAGTTCTATGTTTGTCAGGGGAGGCATGAGAACCACCTGGCTTATGGGCTTATTAGGTATCTTGAGGGACAGTTAAGGAAGTATTATGAGAGAGGAAGGGGGGGTGGGAGCCCAAGTAGCAGACATAGAGGGAGTGAAGGAACGAATAAGGGATTTGCAAAATGAGCGGTTTGATGCGGCAAGGGTTTTAGGGGAGTTAGAGGAGGTCATGTGAAGCGATAGGCCGTCGGGGTGTGTCCTGTGGGGGCAGGAGTGTCGGCATGTGGCTATGGAAATGGTAGGATTGAGGGTCCATGAGGACATGGAGGGGTATAGGGAGGGGCAAGAGCTGGTTACTATGCAGGGGATAGGGGGGTATGTTGATGCTTGGCTCAGTGCGTATATGAGAAGTGTGGGTGTGAGTGAGGGGGGCATTAAGGGAGACAGGAGATTGGGTGCAGTGTGTGCTTGACAGGGACAACAGGGAACAGTTACAGGGGATTATTGTTGAGGAGGAGGTGTGGGCAGCATTAATCGGTATGAGTCGGGGTAAGGCACCGGGGATAGATGGGTTGCCTGCCGACTTTTATATACAGCATGGGGGTGTACCTGGAGTTTACCTGGAGAGAGTTTCGGGGGTCAACGCCCCCGCGGCCCGGTCTGTGACCAGGCCTAGGTGCACTTGTTTAATATCATGAAAGAGCGGGGTGCATTGGGGGAGTTGCAAGCAACAGCGATTGTAGCTTTGGTGCCAAAGGGTGATAGTACACAGTGAGGGATTATCGAATGATATCGCTCATGTGTGCAGACTACAAGCTGTTGGCGAAAATTTTGGAAAACCGTAATAAGAAGGTCATTGAAAAGGTTATAGTTGGGGCCAATATGGGATACCGGGGAGATCAATGTATGAGGGGCATGGGGTTATTAGGATTACTGAGTGTTCGAGTGAGGGGGAACGAGGGGTATTAGCGCTGGATTGAAGGGCGGTGTATGACAGTGTCGAAAGGAAGGCTTTGTGAAGAATCATTAGGTGGCAGGGGTTTGGGGAGGAAATAGTGCAACAGGCTAGAGGTGCTGTCCTGGGAGACAGTAATGGTGAAGCTGGAGGTGCTGTCCTGGGAGAAAACAATGGTGAAGCTGGAGATTTTGCCCAGGTAGTCGGGAATTATACGCAGGAAGGAATGCATATAAATGATCTCATAGGGGACAGGAGCCATAGTGGGGAAACAAGTGTAGTCAAAGATAAGATAAAACCAATATTGCAAACTAGAAATACCACAGGAAATAGCAAACAAGAGGACTCCACTAGCAATAGTGAGGATATATTACCAAAAACAACTGGTGGGAGCTCCATTGTTGGTGCTAGGGAGGATAGGAATAAGACAGGTAAACATGCACCAACAGGGAATACAGTCACAGAAACCCAAGGCAAACGAAAACCAAGCCTGTGCACATACTATGCACTTGGTATCTGCAGACATGGGAAATCTGGAAAAACAGATGGGACGTGCAACTATGACCACCCTAGAAAAATGCTGATGCCCATATAACAACAGGAAAATGCAAACTCCCTTCCTGTAAGCTTTTTCACCCTGAAATGTGTACCTCTTCAGTACAGGAAAGACTATGCTATAAATTAAATTGCCAGACACACCATCTAAAGGGGACAAAAAGATACAAAACATCCAGACCATGGGAAAACCTGGGTAGCCACAGCCACTCAGAGGAGAGAGGTTTTTTAGTGCCAGGAAGGAAAAAAAACTGGCAGGAAATGGCAGAAATCGTACACCAAATCCAGTCATTCCTGGAGTGGAACCACAGTCGATGGCCTCCACTCCAAACCAACAGATACAGATACTAATGCCGGAAAAAAAATCCCCCCCCCAGTACCAACAATACCACCAGTCCGATGACATTCTTCTTTGCAAATATACAGGGTCTAAAGCCAGCAACAAACAACAAAATACCTTTCATCCGTGGACTGCTTGCAGAGGCAAAGGCAATGTTCGCGGCTTTCACTGAGACCCACATAAAGGATCACTTGGACAACGAAATATGGATCTCAGGTTACAACCTATACAGATGTGACAGAGTGAGCAGGCAAAAGGGGGGGGGGGGGTTGGCCTGTACATTGAAGAGTTACTTGTTTGCACAGAACTGCTTAATGCCTCAAATGATGTAGTGGAAGTTTTAGCAGTAAAGATCTAGAACCAAAACCTAGTCATTGTGGTAGTCTACAAGCCTCCGGATGCAACATCCCAGCAATTCCAGGAACAGCTGTTAAAAATTGACCACTGTCTGGAAAATCTTCCAGCTCCTGCACCCAACATATTGCTCCTGGGGGATTTTAACTTAAGGCACCTAAAATGGAGGAATATAGCAAATAATATTGTTGCAGTAATAACACCAGGAGGCAGCTCTGATGAAAACTCACACTCACACGAGCTTTTAAATCTCTGCGGTGGCCCGGTGGCCTGGTGGCTAAAGCTCCCGCTTCACACACGGAGGGCCCGGGTTCGATTCCCGGCGGGTGGAAACATTTCGACACGTTTCCTTACACCTCCTGTTGTCCTGTTCACCTAGCAGCAAATAGGTACCTGGATGTTAGTCGACTGGTGTGGGTTGCATCCTGGGGGACAAGATTAAGGACCCCAATGGAAATAAGTTAGACAGTCCTCGATGACGCACTGACTTTCTTGGGTTATCCTGGGTGGCTAACCCTCCGGGGTTAAAAATCCGAACGAAATCTTATCTTATCTTATCTTGCACAAAATGCAATTTAAGCCAGCAAATAATAGAGCCTATTAGACTGGAGAATACACTAGACCTCATCTTCACTAACTATGATGATCTGATAAGAAATGTCACCATATCAAAAACAATATACTCAGATCACAACATAATTGAGGTTCAGACATGTATGCGCGGAGCCCCAGACCGACATAATGAGATTAGTCACTAGGGAACATTCACCAAATTCAACTTCAATAACAAAAACATAAAGTGGGACCAAGTAAACCAAGTCCTAACCGATATAAGCTGGGAAGATATACTAAGCAACACAGACCCCAACTTATGCCTAGAACAGATTAACTTGGTGGCACTCGACGTATGCACAAGGCTTATTTCTCTAAGAAAAAGGAGGAGTAGATGTAAAATAGAAAGAGAAAGGCGCTCCCTTTACAGGTGACGGAAAAGAATAACAAAGCGGCTAAAAGAGGTTAATATATCTGAAATGCGTAGGGAGACACTGGTCAGAGAAATAGCAAACATCGAACTTAAGCTAAAGGAATCTTATAGGAGTCAGGAATCGTGGGAAGAACTAAAAGCCATCAATGAAATCGAAAGAAGCCCAAAGTATTTCTTCTCCTATGCCAAATCAAAGTCGAGAACAATGTCTTCGAACAGGCGATAAATGACATGCCCATGCACTCTGCCCCAGGGCCAGATTCATGGAACTCCGTGTTCATCAAGAACTGCAAGAAGCCCCTATCACGAGCCTTTACCATCCTATGGAGAGGGAGCATGGACACGGGGGTCGTCCCACAGTTACTAAAAAACAACAGACATAGCCCCACTCCACAAAGGTGGCAGTAAAGCAACAGCAAAGAACTACAGACCGATAGCACTAACATCCCATATCATAAAAATCTTTGAAAGGGTCTTAAGAAGCAAGATCGCCACCCATCTAGAAAACCATCAGTTACACAACCCAGGGCAACATGGGTTTAGAACAGGTCGCCCCTGTCTGTCTCAACTATTGGATCACTACGACAAGGTCCTAGATGCACTAGAAGACAAAAAGAATGCAGATGTAATATATACAGACTTTGCAAAAGCCTTCGACAAGTGTGACCATGGCGTAATAGCGCACAAAATGCTTGCTAAAGGAATAACAGAAAAGTCGGTCGATGGATCTATAATTTCCTCACTAACAGAACACAGAGAGTAGTAGTCAACAGAGTAAAGTCCAAGGCAGCTACGGAGAAAAGCTGTTCCACAAGGCACAGTACTCGCTCCCATCTTGTTCCTCATCCTCATATCTGACATAGACAAGGATGTCAGCCACAGCACCGTGTCTTCCTTTGCAGATGATACCCGAATCTGCATGACAGTGTCTTCCATTGCAGACACTGCAAGGCTCCAGGCGGACATCAACCAAATCTTTCAGTGGGCTGCAGAAAACAATATGAAGTTCAACGATGAGAAATTTCAATTACTCAGATATGGTAAACACGATGAAATTAAATCTTCATCAGAGAACAAAACAAATTCTGGCCACAAAATAGAGCGAAACACCAACGTCAAAGACCTGGGAGTGATCATGTCGGAGGATCTCACCTTCAAGGACCATAACATTGTATCAATCGCTGCTGCTAGAAAAATGACAGGATGGCTAATGAGAACCTTCAAAACCAGGGATGCCAAGCCCATGATGACACTCTTCAGGTCAATTGTTCTATCTAGGCTGGAATATTGCTGCACACTAACAGCACCTTTCAAGGCAGGTGAAATTGCTGACCTAGAAAATGTGCAGAGAACCTTCATGGCACGCATAACGGAGATAAAACACCTAAATTACTGGGAGCGCTTGAGATTCCTGAACCTGTATTCCCTGGAATGCAGGCGGGAGAGATACATGATTATATACACCTGGAAAATCCTAGAGGGACTAGTACCGAACTTGCACACGAAAATCACTCACTACGAAAGCAAAAGACTTGGCAGACGATGCAACATCCCCCCAATGAAAAGCAGGGGTGTCACTAGCACGTTAAGAGACCATACAATAAGTGTCAGGGGCCCAAGACTGTTCAACTGCCTCCCAGCATACATAAGGGGGATTACCAATAGACCCCTGGCAGTCTTCAAGCTGGCACTGGACAAGCACCTAAAGTCGGTACCTGACCAGCCGGGCTGTGGCTCGTACGTTGGTTTGTGTGCAGCCAGCAGTAACAGCCTGGTTGATCAGGCTCTGATCCACCAGGAGGCCTGGTCACAGACCAGGCCGCGGGGGCGTTGACCCCCAGAACTCTCTCCAGGTAAACTCCAGGCACATACTTTATATCAGGGAGCCGGAATGTGTGTGCAGATTAATGGGAGGGTGGGGTTGCATGTGCAAATGGGAAGGGGATTGAGACAGGGATGCCCGTTATCACAAATATTATTTGCATGTTTACAGAATCCTTTTTATAGGGAAGTGGAACGGTGTGTACGGGAGGGGGTAAGAGATGATCTAAGTGGTGGGAGATCTGGTATCATAGGTTATGTTGATGACACAACTGTCCTAGTGAGTGGGAGAGAGGGTTTGGAAGGTTTGGGGAGGGTCGTGGATGTTTTTGGGGCGGCAACAGGTATGACAGTGAATGTGGATAAATCAAAGCTCTTGAAATGAGGTGCATGGAATGGGTGGGAGGGTGTGGGTGAGGGGGTGAGGTGGTGTGCTGTGGATCGGTTGAAGATTTGTGGTGTCATGTATATGGGCGATGCACAGATGGCAAGGGAGGTTAATTCACAGGGTGTAGTAGATAAAGTGCTGGGAAGACTGATAGGGTGGCAGCCGACACATCTTACGCTACACCAGAGGGTCATTGTGGTCAATGTGCTTTTATTTAGCAAAATATGGCATGTGGCAGCGTTGTACCCTTTGGTGTATGAGGATGTCCGGAGATTGTTGAGTAGGGTTTTTCGTTTTATCTGAGGTTCGGGATGCGATTGGTTAAGAAGGGAGGCGGTAATACTTGCGGTGGCCAAGGGAGGGCTGGGACTAATTCACTTGGAACGAAGGTTGAAGAGCGTATATGTGAAGCACGGGTTCCTGGGGGGTGCGTGGAGAGGGGGTGGAGGGATGAGGATGGTGCAAGAAGATATTCGAAGATGGTGGAGGGGACGGAATTTTCGAGACTGTGAGGAGTTGTTGCATGTATTAATGCTCGTCAGAGATCCGAAGAATATGCGGGAAGGGTCCATAGAGAGAAAGCTATGGCCTAGTGTGGCTATGGCCGTGGAAGGGGCGTACCCGATGTACGAATGGAAAGACATCTGGGGTCAGTTAAAAGGGTTCGCGTATCAGGCCGCGTGTGAGGGAGGTAATGTATAGGTTTCTCCATGGAATCTTGCCATCAGGAGTAGTTTTACATAACAGATGACACTCCCCACCCTCCCTTATTCAAGATTGTGAGGTAGATGAATCAGCTTTTCAAGTAGTATATTTTTACGAACGTCTAGGGGTTGTGAGGGAATGGTTGGGAAAAGTCATTCGGTATGTGCGGGGGGGGAAGGGTTGTCGGTTTTGCGAGCACTCAGTTTAGATGTAGGTGGGGTAGGGGTGAAAGTTCAAAGGGTGGTGGCTTACTTAGTGGTTGATTTCGTTTTTATATCGTGGGCCGTGAGAGACAAAGGGGCGGGGGAACGTAGGATGGCTCTAGCTGCATCTTTTTATAGGACAAAGTGTCGCAACAGGGAAATATATGGGGGTAGGTGGGAGAGGGATTTCCCGGAGGGCTATGGAGATTTCCAATTGAGAGATTTATGGGTTTTATAGATTGTCAGGGACATGAACGGGCTGACCTTCCCGGGGGGGGGGGGATTGCGTGTTGCAGAGGTTTGACTGTTTGTGTGTAGGATTGTGAGTTAGTGGCGTTCTGGGGGAGGTGGGTTTCGAGTGTGGTATATTAATATGTGTGATAAATTTCTCTTATAGCATTACCATCATTGTTTGGCGATGCTCTGTTTTGTATATACTGTATGTGGCATTATTGATTGAAGAGGTACTGGCACTGTAATTTGGAGGTTTGATCCTATTTGTTACATGTACTTGCATCAACATTTGTTCTGGGTGCTTTGCACTGCATAGTGTGGGGGCTGAGATTCTGAACGGGGTTCAGAGAAATGATTTGATATAATTTTGTATTTAATGTGTGTGGCATTATTGTTTGTCGCTGGTGATCTGCATGTCTCAGATTGTTTGGCCTGAGAAAATGAACAAGTGTTCAGAGAGATCATGCGTTATACCTTGTATTTCATGTTTGTGCATTATTGCTTGAAGTGGCACAGTTACCAGATAATTGCACGTTTTGGCCTGTTTGGCCTGAGTGCTTGGAAAGCATGTACTGTGCGCAGAGTAAAATTGTGTATTTTAGGTTTTAAGTAGGCGTGCATTGGTGATGGTGTAGTACTGTCACCACTTGTAAGTGGGATTCCTGCTAGTTGAATGTACTAGCTTAAAGTTTTTAGCTGTGGGCTTCATATTAAATGTAGTGCGACCTGCGAGTCGTACAGAACGATATTGATTTTTACCATAGGGTATATGAAGGTTAGGGTGTGGTTTGTGTTCTATGGTAGGAGTAGAGCCATTATGTTCAGACATTACTTGTATTTATAGTGTCAGCCATTTATTGGCTGGATTGTGTTCATATATTGTGTCACTGAAGTTTTTCATGTTCTTATAAATGTTTAAGTATAAGAGATTTGTCACTGTGTATACTAATGTGAAAGTGGAATGTTTTCACGGGGGGGGGGGGGATGCAAGCATTACTGAGTAGGTATCTATCTTTTTTTATACGACCATCTGTTCATGTGAAGCACAGTACGTAGAAGCAGTGTTCGATTTGAGTGAAGTCAGTTCTGATGTCATTATGTATGTGCCTATTTCAGTAGCTTGTGTAGTCACAGTTGATTATTGCTCACCACCTGTATCTTGTTACATATTAATTTATGTACCCATATATATTTTGTACCTGAGTTTTAAATAAAATATAAAAAAATAGTATTTTAAATAAGGGTACAGTTCCAAACTTAAATTTCGATGCCATGACTGGCAGAAAAGAGCCCTGTATGAAGATAATAATTACACAAATCATTAATTAATAATAATTATATAATTTTGCAAAGCTCACGGAAGTGAGTTTTTTCTTCAAAAATTTTAGATGCTTCAGCATTGTATTAGTAAGAATTGGCACCAATATACTCCAATTACGATCTTCTTTTTATCTGAAGGATATATCACAGGCGAAAGTTTAAAGATTATCAGAAGAGACTTCATGAAGTTACTACATGGAAGACAAGTCTGTACATACCAGTGGTTGCACGAACTTTGCTTTGCTACAATAGAACAGCACTGAAATTTTGAAGCCTGTCAGATGAGAGATTTCAGGTTGTATACAAAACACTCTAGGGAGGTAAATTAAAAAATTCAGGATACAACTTAAAGGTTGCCCTTCAGGGATAACTAAAGACTGAAAAATTTTTGTGGTATAACTTCAGAGTGAGACATAAGTCACTTTACCGATAATAAGGTGTTTACAGTGAAACATATAAGTGAACAGTATTTAGATAAGGCTAAAGAGGTCTTTGTGGCATTTATGGATTTGGAAAAGGCGTATGACAGGGTGGATAGGGGGGCAATGTGGCAGATGTTGCAGGTGTATGGTGTAGGAGGTAGGTTACTGAAAGCAGTGAAGAGTTTTTATGAGGATAGTGAGGCTCAAGTTAGAGTATGTAGGAAAGAGGGAAATTATTTCCCAGTAAAAGTAGGCCTTAGACAAGGATGTGTGATGTCACCGTGGTTGTTGAATATATTTATAGATGGGGTTGTAAGAGAAGTAAATGCGAGGGCCTTGGCAAGAGGTGTGGAGTTAAAAGGTAAAGAATCACACATAAAGTGGGAGTTGTCACAGTTGCTCTTTGCTGATGACACTGTGCTCTTGGGAGATTCTGAAGAGAAGTTGCAGATGTTGGTGGATGAATTTGGTAGGGTGTGCAAAAGAAGAAAATTAAAAGTGAATACAGGAAAGAGTAAGGTTATGAGGATAACAAAAAGATTAGGTGATGAAAGATTGGATATCAGATTGGAGGGAGAGAGTATGGAGGAGGCGAATGTATTCAGATATTTGGGAGTGGACGTGTCAGCGGATGGGTCTATGAAAGATGAGGTGAATCATAGAACTGATGAGGGGAAAAAGGTGAGTGGTGCACTTAGGAGTCTGTGGAGACAAAGAACTTTGTCCTTGGAGGCAAAGAGGGGAATGTACGAGAGTATAGTTTTACCAACGCTCTTATATGGGTGTGAAGCATGGGTGATGAATGTTGCAGCGAGGAGAAGGCTGGAGGCAGTGGAGATGTCATGTCTGAGGGCAATGTGTGGTGTGAATATAATGCAGAGAATACGTAGTTTGGAAGTTAGGAGGAGGTGCGGGATTACCAAAACTGTTGTCTAGAGGGCTGAGGAAGGGTTGTTGAGGTGGTTCAGACATGTAGAGAGAATAGAGCGAAACAGAGTAACTTCAAGAGTGTATCAGTCTGTAGTGGAAGGAAGGCGGGGTAGGGGTCGGCCTAGGAAAGGTTGGAGGGAGGGGGAAAAGGAGGTTTTGTGTGTGAGGGGCTTGGACTTCCAGCAGGCATGCATGAGCATGTTTGATAGGAGTGAATGGAGACAAATGGTTTTTAATACTTGACGTGCTGTTGGAGTGTGAGCAAAGTAACATTTATGAAGGGGTTCAGGGAAACTGGCAGGCCGGACTTGAGTCCTGGAGATGGGAAGTACAGTGCCTGCACTCTGAAGGAGGGGTGTTAATGTTGCGGTTTAAACACTGTAGTGTAAAGCACCCTTCTGGCAAGACAGTGATGGAGTGAATGATGGTGAAAGTTTTTCATTTTCGGGCCACCCTGCCTTGGTGGGAATCGGCCAGTGTGATAATAAAAATAATAATAATAAAAATATAACTTCATTTTTAACAATGCACGTAATGGACAGCAACTGTTTTAATATGCTAAATGAATTAGGGGATTAACAATATTTCATTCTGTTTATTGCTAAATTTTCATGTTTTATAGCACAGTAAAATGAATAGAAAAATAAAAAAAGATGATTATGTCTACTGTGTGACTTAAGGTAAAGTAAACCAGACATGTTGTAGTTACTGTGTCTATACGGTTACTCTGTTAATGAATTTTAAAGCTTACGATCTGCTTGTGGGTCATTCAACCTGCAATTTTCATGTACTCTACATCTGTTAAGGCAAGGTTGCATGTAACTTCTTCACCACCACTATGTTAAGGTTAATAAGGTTGCACGTAACTTCTTCACCACCACTATGTTAAGGTTAATAAGGTTGCATGTAACTTCTTCACCACCACTATGTTAAGGTTAATAAGGTTGCACGTAACTTCTTCACCACCACTATGTTAAGGTTAATAAGGTTGCATGTAACTTCTTCACCACCACTATGTTAAGGTTAATAAGGCTGCATGTAACTTCTTCACCACCACTGTGTTAAGGTTAATAAGGCTGCAAGTAACTTCTTCACCACCACTATGTTAAGGTTAATAAGGCTGCAAGTAACTTCTTCACCACCACTGTGCTAAGGTTAATAAGGTTGGATGTAACTTCTTCACCACCACTGTGTTAAGGTTAATAAGGCTGCATGTAACTTCTTCACCACCACTATGTTAAGGTTAATAAGGCTGCATGTAACTTCTTCACCACCACTGTGTTAAGGTTAATAAGGTTGGATGTAACTTCTTCATCACCACTGTGTTAAGGTTAATAAGGCTGCATGTAACTTCTTTGCCACCACTGTGTTAAGGTTAATAAGGTTGGATGTAACTTCTTCATCACCACTACGTTACGGTTAATAAGACTGCATGTGATAAATGGTTTTGAGAACCGACAAGTAGAAGATTGAGACACTGGCGAAACGTTTCCTTATTAAAGATGCACATATATTGCATAAGTGTCTCAGTCTTAAACTTGTCGGTTTTCAAAACCATTTATCACATCTGTCAGACACTGCAACATCATGGGATCTTGATACAAGAAATTCTTCTATACTTGTCCAACCTTTGGACGAAGACCTACTTAGATCAGTGAATGGTACCGCTATCATCCCGCCTCATCCTGCTTCGCCTCACCTGACTAGAGTACGTAAGCAACTTCTCCGGCCATATGCTGCACTTTCTACAAAAGTGATGGATTGAACACATCGTTTCCAGGCTGATGGACTGATTACCCCAAACTCCTCCTCTCCTAATCCTTTTCTACTTTGTATTGGACTGATGGAGCTACTGTGTGGCAAAACATTTCCTTAATAAAGATTCCCATATGTTGCATAAGTGTCTCAGTCTTCAAGGCTGCATATAACTTCTTCACAACCACTATGTTAAGGTTAATAAGGCTGCATATAACTTCTTCACCAGCAGTAAACCTTATTTTCAGTGAATATGTTTTCATCCCTAATATATTCTCATTGTGTATAAACAAGGATTTTTAACTCTTTTGTGTATATAATCTGCAAGCACGAATACTAAATATATAAAACAAAAAATTAAATTACAATAAGTTCTTAGTGTATATACACAGAGACACATACATCTTTTGATGTATATACATAATCAGTTCATAACCTCAAAAAAGTAGAAACATGTATTTTAAGGACTATAAACAGAAAAATCAATACTTTTATTTAATAAAAGAGGTTCAGTCCGAAAGCAAAAGTTACAAGGCGTTGAAACATTGTTAAAATTAGGATTAGACACTAACCTTTAGCAAATGTTAATCCCAGAATGATGCTGAAGCCAGTGATAGCCAAGACGTCATCAATGGTGGCTATTGTGATGACCAGTGCTGGAATACCTTAGTCCACCCCTTAACCTTCTTCACTTATTCTTAATAAACTTGGCACCACCACTGCTGGTGATACTGCACTGGCACCACTACTGCTGGTGATACTGCAGCAACAACGAACCTGCAACACACGTTACTGTTAGATAATAAATCTATGAGAACAAAGTTAAAGAAATAAAATAATTTGAAAATATTATGCATAACAATAATCTTAAAATATGATTTAACATAGAATTACTAAAGTTGTAAATGTTGATTGTCCTTATATTGTTGTGTTTCAGTACAGGTTGTGGTCGTGTTGTGTGTCAGTACAGGTTTATTTGTATTAGTCCCTTTTATAGTGTCTCCTTTATTTTAGCTTAAAAAAAAAAAAAACTACCTTAGCTCATTATTTTACATTTGTTAAATAATTCAGGTGCTATTTTTTAGCTTAAGACTATTTACTTTGTTTTATACTTAATTCTAACTATAGATTCACTACAAATCTTATGATTACAAGCATTGATCCTGATACCAACCTCTTATTTAATGACTTAAATGAATCAAACAGTTACTGTAATTACTACACTGCACTTGGCAGTGCTGGCACTTCTCAGTGCCAACAACAACATAACTATCTTTAACTACAATATCAGATCTTTAAGCAAGCATTACGATGACCTCATAGCATTACTAAATTCCTTACATGCCAAGATGTCCATCATTACACTAACTGAAACCTGGCTAAAGCCTGATAGTACAGATGTCTATGCCATTCCTGGTTACACAGCCATACACAACTGTAGGCCAGACCAACAAGGGGGTGGCACATCCATATACTACTCAGACCAACTAGAATGTATCACTAATACTTGCACAAGGGATGAACATGGGGAATATATAATAGCTAAATTCAAATCCAAATACCTACAAAAACCTCTCACATTGATAAACATCTACAGAGTTCCACAGTCAAACATTAGCCAATTTAGTCAAAACCTAGGAAGTATGATAACTGATGCACGCATGAACAAAGATCACTTACTACTCTCAGGTGACTTCAATATAAATCTCCTGCAAGACCAGGACCCACACGTTACTGAATTCACAAACACAATGAGTAACTGTATGTTACTACCAACAGTAACAAAACCTACAAGAGTTACAGAGACTAGTGTTTCCCTACTTGACCACATTTGGACCAACACCATATCCCCTTTAAAATCAGGCATAATTACAGATAATACCACAGACCACTACCCTACTTTCCTCATAACAACTCTTGGTAAACTACCCCAAGACACTACTAAAGTCACCTTCAGACTTCAAAATGAGGCAGCCATTAATAACTTCACAACAGCAGTAGCAAACACTGATTGGCACACTGAGCTAGAAATCTATACAGATATTGACGAATGTATTAATAATTTTCTAAAAAAGACCCAATACCTCTATAACAAGCACTGCCCTAAAAAAAACTAAACAGATGACAGCTAAGAGACTGAACAGTCCCTGGCTAACACCCAGCATTCTCAAATCCATAAATACAAAACACCAATATGAAAAACAGTACAGAATGGGTCACATAACCAGAGACCAAACAAAACGTTACTCGTCAATCCTAACCAGCCTGATAAGAAGGGCAAAAAAATTGTATTATGAGAACAGATTATCCAACTTACGAGGTGATATAAAAAAGATCTGGAAAACCCTATCAGAAATTCTGGGAACAAAAAAGATATCACGAAATAGCGAAATAAAATCAGCAAAATCAGATGAACCCCAACTCCCACCAACAGAAACAGCAAACAGACTCAATGATTTCTTCTCCACTATAGGACAAAACCTTGCCAATAAAATCCCAAGCTCAGATACCCCACCAAATGACTACCTCACTGGCAACTACCCGAACACACTGTTCCTAGCTCCAACTAACCCATACGAAGTCTCCCTTATTATCAACGCACTAAAAAACAAGGCAGGAGATTTAAATACCTTACCACCCTTTATATACAAAAAACTGTCACAAGTGCTATCACCAATCATTGCAACACTCTTTAACAAATCCATAGAATCCTCCACCTTCCCTACAGTACTCAAAATAGCAAGGGTCACCCCAATCCACAAAGGAGGAGACCAAACAGAGTTGAATAACTATAGGCCAATATCCAACTTACACCCTCTCTCAAAAATCTTCGAAAAATTAATTCATAAACGAATCTACTCCTACCTTATCTCCCAAAACATACTCAACCCTGCCAATTTGGATTCAGGCCTAATAAAAATACTAATGATGCTATTATACACATGCTAGAACTTATATACACTGCAATAGAGAAAAAAGAAGTCCCTCTGGGGATCTTCATTGACTTACGTAAAGCTTTTGATACAGTTGACCATGACTTGCTCCACGTAAAATTGTCACACTATGGTATAAGAGGGCACTCCCTCAACTACCTCAAGTCATACCTCAGCAACAGAAGCCAATATGTGTACGCAAATGGGGCAAACTCTTCTGCGCAACCAATTACAGTTGGTGTCACACAGGGAAGTGTCCTTGGCCCTCTTCTCTTTCTCCTATACATAAATGACCTTCCAAATGCTTCGCAATTACTCAAACCCACACTATTTGCAGATGACACTACATACGTCTTCTCTCACTCGAGCCCAGTCACGCTAGCCAATACTGTAAATACCGAATTACAGAAAATATCTACCTGGATGAGGACTAACAAACTTACACTAAACAGTGACAAAACCTACTTCATTCAGTTTGGTAACAGAGCTACAGATGTCCCTCTTAACATAATGATAAACGGATCACCTATCACAAAGCTAACAGAGGGAAAATTCTTAGGAATCCACCTTGATAATAGACTCAAATTTCATACACATATACAACAAATTTCTAAGAAAATTTCCAAGACTGTAGGCATACTATCGAAGATACGGTACTATGTTCCACAGTCAGCCCTCCTGGCCCTATATCACTCTCTTATTTACCCCTATCTCACCTATGGAATTTGTGCATGGGGCTCAACAACAATTAACCATCTCAGACCACTAATTACCCAACAAAAGGCTGCAGTTAGAATGATAACAAATTCTCACTACAGGCAGCACACTCCACCAATATTCAATACACTAAACCTACTCACCATACAAAACATCCATACTTATTACTGCACCTATTACATACATAGAACACTTAACTCTGATATTAACCCTCCCCTCAAACATCTCCTTGCCAACCTCAACAGAACACATGACCATAACACAAGGCACAGATCACTCTTTGATGTTCCTCGTGTCCATCTCACACTATGCAAAAACTCAATGCACATAAAAGGCCCTAAAATCTGGAATTCATTACCTGTAAATATAAAAGAAACACTACCTGTTTATAAATTCAAGTCTCTTCTCAAAGATCACTTACTCACCCAAAACCAAATAAATACTGAATAACTGAACCTTATAAATTGTATATCTTAAATGTTTCTCACAATTATATCGCATAAATGTTAAACCTAAAACCCAATCTAACTTTATTATTTTTTAAATACACTACCTAACAGAATACTCCATACGACTGAATGTACAACAATGCATGCAACCATATGACCTGTCTTTGTAATACTCATTTGTGCTTTATAGTTATCTGTTTACAATAATGTATTATCACTGATTTCATCATTGCTTAGTTAATTTTAAGCCAGCCCGAAATGCTATGCATAGTATAAGTGGCTTTGGCATGCTGCTCTTATCTGTATTTTTTTGTACCTCTGTATGTATGCTCAAATTGTTAATAAATAAATAAATAAATAAATAAATAAATTGTGTGTCAGTACAGGTTGTGATCGTGTGTGTCATTACAGGTTGTGATCGTGTTGTGTGTCTGTACAGGTTGTGGTCGTGTTGTGTTTCTGTACTGGTTGTGGTCGTGTTGTGTGTGTCAGTACAGGTTGTGGTCGTGTTGTGTGTCAGTACAGGTTGTGGTCGTGTTGTGTGTCAGTACAGGTTGTGATTGCGTTGTGTGTCAGTACAGGTTGTGGTCGTGTTGTGTGTCAGTACAGGTTGTGATCGTGTTGTGTGTCAGTACAGGTTGTGATCGTCTTGTGTGTCAGAACAGGTTGTGATCGTGTTGTGTGTCAGTACAGGTTGTGGTCGTGTTGTTTCTGTACAGGTTGTGGTCGTGTTGTGTGTGTCAGTACAGGTTGTGGTCGTGTTGTGTGTCAGTACAGGTTGTGGTCGTGTTGTGTGTCAGTACAGGTTGTGGTCATGTTGTGTTTCTGTACAGGTTGTGGTCATGTTGTGCGTCAGTACAGGTTGTGGTCGTGTTGTGTTTCTGTACAGGTTGTGGTCGTGTTGTGTTTGTCAGCATAGGTTGTGGTCGTGTTGTGTGTCAGTACAGGTTGTGGTGTTGTGTGTCAGTACAGGTTGTGGTCGTGTTGTGTGTCAGTACAGGTTGTGGTCGTGTTGTGTGTCAGTACAGGTTGCGGTCGTGTTGTGTGCCAGTACAGATTGTGGTCGTGTTGTGTGTCAGTACAGTTTGTGGTGGTGTTGTGTCAGTACAGGTTGTGGTCGTGTTGTGTCAGTACAGGTTGTGGTCGTGTTGTGTCAGTACAGGTTGTGGTCATGTTGTGTCAGTACAGGTTGTGGTCATGTTGTGTCAGTACAGGTTGTGGTCGTGTTGTGTCAGTACAGGTTATGGTCGTGTTGTGTCAGTACAGGTTGTGGTTGTGCTGTGTCAGTACAGGTTGTGGTGGTGTTGTGTCAGTACAGGTTATGGTCGTGTTGTGTCAGTACAGGTTGTGGTCGTGTTGTGTCAGTACAGGTTGTGGTCGTGTTGTGTCAGTACAGGTTGTGGTGGGGTTGTGTCAGTACAGGGTTGTGGGGGGTGTTGTGTCAGTACAGGTTGTGATCGTGTTGTGTCAGTACAGGTTATGGTCATGTTGTGTCAGTACAGGTTGTGGTGGTGTTGTGTCAGTACAGGTTGTGGTCATGTTGTGTCAGTACAGGTTGTGGTCATGTTGTGTCAGTACAGGTTGTGGTCGTGTTGTGTCAGTACAGGTTGTGGTCGTGTTGTGTCAGTACAGGTTGTGGTTGTGTTGTGTCAGTACAGGTTGTGGTCGTGTTGTGTCAGTACAGGTTGTGGTCGTGTTGTGTCAGTACAGGTTGTGGTCGTGTTGTGTCAGTACAGGTTGTGGTCGTGTTGTGTCAGTACAGGTTGTGGTCGTGTTGTGTCAGTACAGGTTGTGGTCGTGTTGTGTCAGTACAGGTTGTGGTCGTGTTGTGTCAGTACAGGTTGTGTCAGTACAGGTTATGGTGGTGGGTGATTCATGTTCACACGCTGCGGCACTGACTACAATGTTATTTATAGCATCAACTACCTTTAAAATGATAAAAATTTGGTTCTCTACAGATTGATGACAAACTAATAATTAAAGGTTGTTCGAAGTATCAGTAGAAGAATAAGTGATTCTTGTGGAAATAAGCACTAGCACTAGCACTAGCACTAGCACTAGCACTAGCACTTGCACTAGCTGCTCAAGACTATACCAAAAGATTACCTAGATAAAAAAAACTTTACCTAAATATTAATTTGCTTAAACTTATAAAAGTAGATAAAAATGCTTCGAGGAAAAATATTGAAATTTCTCCTAGTAGTGGGCGTGACCTAATTGATCACAACCTGGTTGATCAGGCCCTGGTTGATCAGACCCTGGTTGATCAGACCCTGGTTGATCAGACCCTGGTTAATCACACCCTGGTTGATCACACCCTGGTTAATCACACCCTGGTTGATCACACCCTGGTTGATCACACCCTGATTAACCATGAGGCCTGGTCTCAGACCGGGCAGCGGGGGCGTTGACCCCAAAACCCTCTCCAGGTAAACTCCAGGTATGTCGGTAATCAGACGGCGTGAAAAAGCTTGCCCATAGTATTTTCCAGATTAATTGCTCATAAATAACACGATGTAACAACATTTCACTTTTGTCATGTTCCTGGGAAATAAGCATCATTTCCCGATGCTTTATAACTAAACAAACTTTAAAAAGGCAACTTTGATCCCAGAACTTTGCTTTTGTAGTCCGAACACTTCTGTGACACTTTCAAGAAAAACTGATGTAAAACTATTATGTTCTAGGGTTTTGCTGGGCCTATATAAAAACAGGGGCTCACAAACCAGCATTTATTTCAGCTCTGGCTACACGAGAAGACACATCAGAAGAAATGAAACTGCATCAAGTGGCTGCAATCATTCTCCAGATACATTCTACTATATATGTGGTCAATTCATTAAGACAAGAGCAAAGAAGCTCTCTGTAACAGCATCTAAAAAAATGTGTGAAGCTTACAAAGCATAAATAACAAAGCATATTTTGGCATGTCAATTGCGGACCAAGACAAGACCTGGGCACCTCATGTTGTTTGTGAGCATTTAGGAACCTAAACGCCGAACTGGGAAAAATGCACCAGCTATTTCTTATCCAGACCTTCCCTCTTCTATTACACCTATACCACACAGTGCTGATCTTCCTGTACTTACATCTCCAGAAAGAAGTCAACCGTCAGAAGAAGAAAGCAGCAAATCAGAAAACGAAAAGCACCGTGAACAAGACTATGATCTCACAAATGCAGCTGTTGGGAGGAATCCTTACTACCGAAACCAAACAGACTTCAATGACCTTATCAGAGATCTTGGTTTGGCAGTCAAATGCTGAGCTTTTGATTTCAAAGCTCAAGGAGTGGGGACATGGTGGATGAAAGTGTCAAAGTGACAAGCCTAAAAAAATGTCACGAACATTTCTCAAGCTTCTTCACTAATGAAGACAGGTTACGCTACTGTAATGATGTATCAGGCCTGTTTGATGCAACTGGAATTGCATGCAATCCAGATGAGTGGAGACTCTTCATTGACAGCTCCTCCAGAAGCCTAAAAGTTGTACTTCTGCAAAATGAGAACAAATATCCATCTCTTCCCTTGGTTAATTTAGTGCATCTTAAAGAGGACTACAACAGTGTCATACTTCTACTGGAAGCTTTGAACTATAATAAGTATGGCTGGGAAGTTACTGAAGACTTCAAAATGGTGGCACTCCAAGGATGGTTTACCGAGATTCCCTGTTATCTCTGTCATTGGGATAGTAGAGACAGAGCAGCACATTGCCAGAGGAAGCACTGGCCTCAAATTCAAATTCAAATTCAAAGTTTATTCTCTATAAGGATTACAATGCTGAGTTTACTGAATTTGGTTATTGTATTGTTTACATGTAGTAAAATAATAATTACAGAGTGTACCACTAGAACACCTAGCATGGCTAGGCATTTCGGGCAGACTTAAATTAAATCTTAAGTTTAAAATATTACAAAATTATGAGGTAAGTTGGTATTATGGCTAAGTGACTAAATACTAGTTTGTGAGTTTAGCAATGTGAATGCTTTTGATTTGGCACTATACATAGTTTTAGTATTGGAGTATCACAGGCCAACTTATGACTAGTTAAGATTCATTATTTTGAGATTGAGATTGATATTTCTGTTTATGGTCAAATGGGTGAGTGAGTGTAAGTGTTAACCACCAGGTGGTATTCATGTAATTAGTTGACAGGGTGTATCAGGGAGATAAGATGTTATCTGATGGTAGTTTTGAAGGTGATGAATGTGTCTGCAGTTTTAGAATTTTCAGGTAGGGTGTTCCAGATTTTAGGGCCTTTGACATACATTGAATTTTTGTAAAGGTTTAGTCGGACACGGGGAATGTCATAGAGATGTTTGTGTCTGGTATTGTGCCTGTGGGTTCTGTCGCAACTATCAAGAAAGCATTTTAGGTCAAGGTTAATATTGGAATTTAAGGTCCTGTAGATGTAGATTGCACAGTAATAAGTGTGGATGTACTGAACAGGGAGTAAGTTTAGATCTATGAAGAGTGGGGGGGTGTGTTGCCAGGACTGCGTTCTCAGTAGGAAGACATAATATCAAGCATAAACCATTGGTGGATCCTCAAAAGGTTCTGCTCCCTCCATTACACATCAAACTAGAGCTAATGAAACAGTTTGTTACAGCCCTTGACAAAGAGTCTGCAGCTGTCAAGTATCTTCACGACTTCTTTCCCAAGTTATCAGAGGCAAAGGTGAAGGTTGGCATCTTCACTGGACCATAAGTCAGAATTTCCAAAGAATCTCACAGACAAGGAAAAGGAAGCCTGAGAGAGTTTTGTTGCTGTAGCACAGGGCTTTCTGGGGTACAACAAGGCTGATAATTATGTGGAACTTGATGAAACCTTGGTGAAAAACTATGGTCAGATGAGGTGTAGGATGTCCCTTAAGGTGCATATCCTTGATGCTCATCTTGACAATTTCAAGAATGTGGGAGCATACTCAGAGGATCAAGGGGAGTGTTTCCACCAACATATGTAATGGACTTTGAACACAGATATCAGGGATCTTATAATGGAAACATTATGGGAGACTACATTTTGGGGCTTAAACGGGAAAGTGATTTGTTGCATGCTCGCAAATCTAGAAAAACTGGTTATTTTAACTTTGTAAATATGTTTAAAATAAAATTTGTGTAAATTTTACTTTTATGTAAATTTCATTTATTTTATTAAATGTTTTTGTTTTACATCCACAACTAGCAAAAAATATTGAGATTGTTGTGTCAAAAAATCATCCTGTAAGCCACAAAAGTAAAGTTTAAAAAGAATAATGGACATTTTCTATTTTTTTGCAATAAAAGGAGTTGGAAAATAAATCTTACTAGCCAGGAAAAAAAATTGTTAAATAGTGATAATCGATCCCGATGAAAAGGCCCAAAAAAATTTTCCTTTGGGCTTGCAGGGAAAAACCCCTGAAATCGAGGAACTGTGAGAATCACATGCTTCCGTTGCCATATATATCTTTGTAACCAAATGAAATACAGATATGAATGATTCATCTATGTTTTATGAAACAAATATACATATTTCACTACCGTTTTCATTGTTAAATGTGTCTGCAACATATAAGCGTTGTTACTGTTAAAAATAATCGATAAAATTATGATAATTAAAAAACGGAACGGGTGTGGTATGAACCCACACTGAATGAGATGTTAATTAAACTCCAGGCCAGTGGCTTAAGCACTGACCTGGAGTTCAACAACTCACTCACCATGGGTTCTAACCTCACCCGTTCTGTGGTTTGTTGGCAATCATGTGATTATGATTTCGTGAGATGTGATAATCACCATTTCCATCCCAGCCAGAGGCATATTATATTCTCTAATGCTTCAAAACAAACATTTTATAACATTTTTATTGGCTTCTAAATAAGACCAAAATGACCATCCTGAGCGATATACAGCAGAGTTAAAAGTGAATTATGCAATACCTTATTCTGTCAAATATAAAAATAAAGTCAGTCATAATTTTATTGGTAACTGAAACAGTTATAACTGTATCAGACATAATCATAATAATAATGTACTTAAATGTTAAAAAGTTTTGCACAGATATTTGTTGAGGGCTGTGCAGGGTAGTCCCTTCTTCATGCAGCTGCAAGACCCACCATGTACATAGTTGTCAACAACAACACTTACCCAGATCTGGGCACAACGTTCAAACTTGTAGGATGGTAATCTGCTGTTGAATAAGCTTTCCCTTAACTCTTTTCCAGCCATACACACTGTGGTCAGGGTTTGAATAGTGCCAAGATACTCAATGCTGGCTTGGTAGAGATCCCTTTTGGAGTGGTGGCGCAGAGCATTCCGAGTCGCTGGAATCAATTCTACATTCTGATTTCCCTGGCAAAACAACTGCTTCCTGTAGTGGTTCACCGACCTCGTACCTCCTCGATAACTTTGAATAATGAAATATTCAAAGGAATTGATGAGTTAATGTCCAGTATATTAAATGGTTGGAAGGAATCCATAATCTCCATGACATCTTTAGGGAATTTCTGCAAGACTTTGCAACAAAGACATTATGACCGCCTCTCAGGCAAGAAGCTGACTCACAGTCAGTCACTGCAGCAAGCAGAGGATGGGCTCTATTGTTTTCTGCCTAAAGTTTCAGTGATGTTCTTGATGGTTATACGGAGCTGATGCCTCTCAGTGTTGTAGCTGACAGAATCTTCACAGTTGGTAACAGATATGGCTTCAAAGAAAGGAATATGAAAGTAATGGTCACATCATCAGAGTCTGAGGTCATCGCCAAAATGTTTGAATTGCTAGTCCACAGAGAATATAGAATATGCACACATCATGAGTTGTTATCTGGTTATTCTTAGCAAAAGTCTTGCTTTTTGTCTTGACTTGGTTTCCGGTGCTTGACTGTCGTTCCATTTAGTACTGGAGGGGTATAGATCACCTGGAGAGGACTGGGTCTCGATGAGCTCTTCCCACAGGACTGAAAGAGTTCAACTTTATTTAGCAATTTTCTAGGAACGCAAAAAGATTTTCAAGGTATTTTCACCATCTGGCCAATTTTTAAGCGCAATGATCTGGTGCCATCCTTGATGGAGTCTTGTCCATAGACGTCCCAAATAATATGGAGAAAGGAGACCTTCCTAAGCTCACTCTGAATGTGCTTCTTGAAATACATGTGTCTGTAGTTTTTGAAAATTGAAACTCCACTTAGGGGAACCAGCATGTGGATGAGTGCTCAGCCATGTACTAGGTAATAATACAACAAGGTTTGAAACACTGAAAAAAGAAAATGGTAAATTATTAATTTATTTCTTAAGACATTCAGTGACATACGATTCCTCTAAAAATACATTACTTCACTTTTTGCAATGGACGGAGAAAAAGCTTGCGTTTTACTGTTGTTGTTTTTTATTTATGAAAGGAAGGAGTTCTTTATAATTGGATACTAAAATTATTCTTTCCTTCTAAGTGATGACATCTTTCGCAAAGTCGTCGAGCTGATCTTTCTAGCTTTTCAAGTTTCCTGGCTTAATCATTGTTAGTAAAAAATCTCAGCCAAATTTCCTAGGTCTCCAAGTTCTACGAAAGGATTTCTCAATATTCGAATGACACAGTAAAGTTTTGGACATCAGTGAGAAATTTAGTCTGTTGCTTTTATCCCAGATCGTGGTGAAAAAATCTGATTTCTGTTCTGTGTAATCTCTCACGATGTCCTGGAGCAACTGAATGAACAGTGATTTACAAAGGGACCTTATAACAAAAAATACTGGATCTTGTATTAATACAATCACTCCTCCAGAACTCTTCAATATTTTGTTCCGTTGCTCATAACTTTGATTTATGGCTTTTAAAGTATGTCTGGTAATTCTTTAAGATCTTGAATATAAACAGGAACTCAGCGAGCCTACTTATTGTGATTGGGAAGAAAAGCAGAGGTGTAAGGGACTGCAAGGAGTCTAGATATAAAGGAAAGCTTCCATAGAAGGAGTCCATTTTTCCAATGCAACCCTGGATGATATGTACCATATGCTTCGCAGAGAAACCTTGTCAAAGCATCATATGCCATCGGAGGAGAATACCTTGATTTGGTTACATGTGTTGCTTTTAGGAGGGCATCGATGGTCCCTGGAGTTGCTGTACCACATTCATCAGTGACTGATGACCAACTTGAACGTTGTACGAAATCGCCAAGAAACATTAAAGGTGGCGTAAGTTTCAGTTTGATATACATTCATTAACTAGAGAATGCTTTGTCTTATGGGCTTCAAAGTATTTAAAATTCATGCATTCCATAAAAAAGAAAAGATCTATGAATTTAGAGTCAATAGAGTCAATAGTCTTTTGTGACAGACTTGAAACTTTCGATTTTGACTAGCTTTATTATAATAAAACTTAGCTTCACTTTGAGCTATGTATATCAATTTCATTAAATTGGTTTTCAAGTAATAACTGTAAAGTGCCTCTCTAGCAGTTTCAAACATACGAACGAAGGTACATGTTAACTGTAAGTACATATTAACTGTAAGTACATATTAACTGTAAGTACATATTAACTGGAAGTACATATTAACTGGAAGTACATATTAACTGGAAGTACATATTAACTGGAAGTACATATTAACTGGAAGTACATATTAACTGGAAGTACATATTAACTGGAAGTACATATTAACTGTAAGTACATATTAACTGGAAGTACATATTAACTGGAAGTACATATTAACTGGAAGTACATATTAACTGTAAGTACATATTAACTGGAAGTACATATTAACTGGAAGTATCTTTTATCAAATTTAACTCTTTTACTTGTCATTTGTCAGTTTTAAAATATCTTAAAAAATCTTAAAGGATTACAGAGAATTTTAAATAGAAAAGAATTGTAAAAAGAAAATTAAAAAATACGGAAAATCCATTTTTATGCCGTTTTCATTTTTATAAGTTTAGTAAATACTTGAAAAACTGCCAAAGTAAGCACGGTGTTAGGTGCAGTGAAGCACGGTGTTAGGTGCAGTGAAGCACGGTGTTAGGTGCAGTGAAGCACGGTGTTAGGTGCAGTGAAGCACGGTGTTAGGTGCAGTGAAGCACATTGTTAGGTGCAGTGAAGCACGGTGTTAGGTGCAGTGAAGCACATTGTTAGGTGCAGTTAAACACATTGTTAGGTGCAGTGAAGCACATTGTTAGGTGCAGTTAAACACATTGTTAGGTGCAGTGAAGCACGGTGTTAGGTGCAGTGAAGCACGGTGTTAGGTGCAGTGAAGCACGGTGTTAGGTGCAGTGAAGCACATTGTTAGGTGCAGTTAAACACATTGTTAGGTGCAGTGAAGCACATTGTTAGGTGCAGTTAAACACATTGTTAGGTGCAGTGAAGCACGGTGTTAGGTGCAGTGAAGCACGGTGTTAGGTGCAGTGAAGCACATTGTTAGGTGCAGTTAAACACATTGTTAGGTGCAGTGAAGAATATTGTTAGGTGCAGTGAAGCACACTGTTAGGTGCAGTAAAATACATTGTTAGGTGCAGTGAAGCACACTGTAAGGTGCAGTGAAGCACACTGTAAGGTGCAGTGATACACAGTGTTAGGTGCAGTAAAATACATTGTTACATGCAGTGAAGCACACTGTAAGGTGCAGTGAAGCACACTATTAGGTGCAGTGAAGCACACTGTTAGGTGCAGTGAAGGATATTGTTAGGTGCAGTGAAGGATACTGTTAGGTGCAGTGAAGCACACTGTTAGGTGCAGTAAAATACATTGTTAGGTGCAGTGAAGCACACTGTAAGGTGCAGTGAAGCACACTGTTAGGTGCAGTAAAATACATTGTTAGGTGCAGTGAAGCACACTGTAAGGTGCAGTGAAGCACACTGTTAGGTGCAGTGAAGCACATTGTTAGGTGCAGTGAAGCACATTGTTAGGTGCAGTGAAGGATATTGTAAGGTGCAGTGAAGCACACTGTTAGGTGCAGTGAAGCACAGTGTTAGGTGCAGTGAAGCACATTGTTAAGTGCAGTGAAGCACATTGTTATGTGCAGTGAAGCACATTTTTAGGTGCAGTGAATCACAGTGTTAGGTGAAGTGAAGCCCTGTGTTAGGTGCAGTGAAGCACATTTTTAGGTGCAGTGAAGCACATTGTTAGGTGCAGTGAAGCACATTTTTAGGTGCAGTGAAGCACAGTGTTAGGTGCAGTGAAGGACACTGTTAGGTGAAGTGAAGCACATTGTTAGGTGCAGTGAAGCACAATGTTAGGTGCAGTGAAGCACAGTGTTAGGTGCAGTGAAGTACATTGTTAGGTACAGTGAAGCATCAAGCTTAATATGCTGGTTCATTTTAGGACAGTGGTCTCTCTGAGATATCAAGAGAAAGCCTCTTCAGTTTCGCTGCAAATTTGGTGCTTCTAAGTGGAAGGTTTGAACTAGATTTAGGATGTGTATATTTAAATATGCCATTTTTACTGGAAAAAATTAGGATATTAGTTTTCAGGTGATAACTTGTGAATGTCTTTTCTGATTCGCTTCAAATCTTCAACATTTGTATTTAACTGCAATACAAACTAGTGGTGCATTATGTACTATTTCAGGTGTGTACACTGACACTCAGGGGACTCTGACTGTGTACACTGACACTCAGGGGACTCTGGCAGAAATACATCTAGTTTGCAGTGATTTCCTATCCATCTCTAAGATTTAAAGGTTATGAGTTGCAACTTGGTAATTACGAAAATTGTCTGATCAATGAAAAAGAGGACAGAGGGACTTTGTTCTCCTGCAAATGTTTTTTAATTCGGATCATCGCAAATAAGTCTTTCTTTTTTACGTTTTATTTATTATGTTTCAAGAAGAACAGTAACATAATAATTTGGTAATATAAACGATACATGGAACACGTTCTGATCAGGTTGATGCTTATTTAAATTAGTATTTTTAATTAAGAAAATTTAATTCATGAACTACATGGATGTATTTCATCCAACACAAATTATGCTACTGGAATGTTTTTTATATTCACATTTTTTCCCAGATTGTGAATTTTGGCAGGATTTTCATTTCTTGCACATCTCCATAGCAGTTCTCCATTGATGCAGCCCATAACAGTTGGCTAACAGTCAGGTATCTATTTTTACTGTTAGGTGGGAAAAAAGTGTAAAGAAAACTTGTCCACACATTATACCTCCCGAGGGCTGTGACCTGAACCTTCTTGATATTGAATTTCCTAAGATTTAATTAAGATAGGTGGCCTGAAATCTGACTGCTTTCAAAGAACCTGGTCAGAAGGTAATCCAGCCAAGTGATTAATAAATCAACCCTGAGAAATGGACAGTATATTTACATGACGTTCCTAATTTAAAAACAAAAGTTTCGTTCTCTATATTTTAACAACTGTGGAAAGGTAAATTATTAAACATTCTTGTTCAGTAGCACGACAACTGTGAAATTTAATTTGTTCTTAAGTGCAATATTTGCGCCTGTTAATTTGTGTAATTTGTTGAGTTTGTCAGATGGAGAACTCCTGTTATATGACTGTAAACACTACCCGAACACTCTGTTCCTAGCTCCGACTAACCCATATGAAGTCTCCCTTATTATCAACGCACTAAAAAACAAGGCAGGAGATTTAAATACCTTACCACCCTTTATATACAAAAAAGTGTCACAAGTGCTATCACCAATCATTGCAACACTCTTTAACAAATCCATTGAATCCTCCACCTTCCCTACAGTACTCAAAATAGCAAGGGTCACCCCGATCCACAAAGGAGGAGACCAAACAGAGTTGAATAACTATAGGCCAATATCCAACTTACACCCTCTCTCAAAAATCTTTGAAAAATTAATTCATAAACGAATCTACTCCTACCTTATCTCCCAAAACATACTCAACCCCTGCCAATTTGGATTCAGGCCTAATAAAAATACTAATGATGCTATTATACACATGCTAGAACATATATACACTGCAATAGAGAAAAAAGAAGTCCCACTGGGGATCTTCATTGACTTACGTAAAGCTTTTGATACAGTTGACCATGACTTGCTCCACGTAAAATTGTCACACTATGGTATAAGAGGGCACTCCCTCAACTACCTCAAGTCATACCTCAGCAACAGAAGCCAATATGTGTACGCAAATGGGGCAAACTCTTCTGCGCAACCAATTACAGTTGGTGTCCCACAGGGAAGTGTCCTTGGCCCTCTTCTCTTTCCTATACATAAATGACCTTCCAAATGCTTCGCAATTACTCAAACCCACACTATTTGCAGATGACACTACATACGTATTCTCTCACCCGAGCCCAGTCACGCTAGCCAATACTGTAAATACCGAATTACAGAAAATATCTACCTGGATGAGGACTAACAAACTTACACTAAACATTGACAAAACCTACTTCATTCAGTTTGGTAACAGAGCTACAGATGTCCCTCTTAACATAATGATAAACGGATCACCTATCACAAAACTAACAGAGGGAAAATTCTTAGGAATCCACCTTGATAATAGACTCAAATTTGATACACATATACAACACATCTCTAAGAAAATTTCCAAGACTGTAGGCATACTATCGAAGATACGGTACTATGTTCCACAGTCAGCCCTCCTGGCCCTATATCACTCTCTTATTTACCCCTATCTCACCTATGGAATTTGTGCATGGGGCTCAACAACAATTAACCATCTCAGACCACTAATTACTCAACAAAAGGCTGCAGTTAGAATGATAACAAATTCTCACTACAGGCAGCACACTCCACCAATATTCAATACACTAAACCTACTCACCATACAAAACATCCATACTTATTACTGCACCTATTACATACATAGAACACTTAACTCTGATATTAACCCTCCCCTCAAACATCTCCTTGCCAACCTCAACAGAACACATGACCATAACACAAGGCACAGATCACTCTTTGATGTTCCTCGTGTCCATCTCACACTATGCAAAAACTCAATGCACATAAAAGGCCCTAAAATCTGGAATTCATTACCTGTAAATATAAAAGAAACACTACCTGATTATAAATTCAAGTCTCTTCTCAAAGATCACTTACTCACCCAAAACCAAATAAATACTGAATAACTGAACCTTATAAATTGTATATCTTAAATGTTTCTCACAATTATATCATATAAATGTTAAACCTAAAACCGAATCTAACTTTATTATTTTTTAAATACACTACCTAACAGAATCACTACCTAACTGAATGCAACAATATGACCTGTCTTTGTAATACTCACTTGTGCTTTATAGTAATCTGTTTACATTAATGTTTTATCACTGATTTCATCATTGCTTAGTTAATCTTAAGTTAATTTTAAGCCAGCCCGTAATGCTATGCATAGTATAAGTGGCTTTGGCATACTGCTCTTACCTGTATTTTTTTGTACCTCTGTATGTGTGCACAAATTGAAAATAAATAAATAAATAAATAAATAAATAAATAAATAAATAAACATTTAATCTAAAAATTGCTAATCAAAACCAATGAAAGGCATAATATGAAATGATTCGACAGCTTTATGAATAATTACAAAAAAATCTATAATATTGGAATTGTAGACGTACAAATATCTAGCGGATATTAGTTATGAATAAAATGATATCAGAATATGTATAAGTGAAGAACATGGGTACTTACCCAAGCATAAGACTCCAACTCCAGGGAAGATCAAGGAAGAATGCTGAAGCAATGCCCATTGTTACTGTTTCTACTAAACAAGGAAGGAAAGCCAAACGTAGTACAGTGCAGCTTAACCTCTTCAGTGCGACTGGGTCCAGTCCGAGTCCAGCACGTATTAATATAATTGTAAGCGCAATATTCCTGCAAAATTAAATGATGTATTAATTGATAAGAGAGTCACTCTCAGAAGTGGCAACTGTTATTTTTATAGAAAAGTGCCAATACTTCCAGTCTGGGATATAATCAGGTTTGATACTTGGAAGGAGAAGGTAACTCCAATTCCATGGATAAAGAGCATAAACTTTTATGAAACTAAAGGATAAAACCTTTTTAAATATATAATTTTATAGTGGAAAAATTTCCATTTTTCATTTATTGATGAGCTTACTAAACGTTTAGGAACTACTTGAGTTAATTAGACTATATTATATTAATCTAATTAGGTTCAGTTCACTTTTTTTTTATGTGAAGCTCATATCCTCTTCACAAGACACTTTTACTAAGCAAATTTCCTAAATTTGCTTGTAACAGATAAGTGAACTATAGATATGTAGATATAAATCCATATGTATTCCTGTTAACCCTTTGGGGCCTAGTTCCTAGGCCTTTTGTGTGTCCACATGCTCTCGCGCTACCGTCCACAGGATGGATATGGGGTGCACAATAAACTAGCCACTTCGGTGGCAAAATCTAAAATCTAATCTTCACAAGAATGATTATGGACAAAACATTACAATATACGAAACTTAAAACAATTGTTCTCTGAATTACATTATAAACTCGAGGCATTTTCTCTGAAATCAGTCTGTATAATTTTATTTTACTGGGTACCAAGTTTCTACATAAATTTACTGCAGTCGTCATAATTTAGGATAATGTAGTAATGACTCATTCAGAGGAAGAATGTTTGGATTAATGAGTGTTCGAAGAAAGTACTGTATTTATAATTCATGAATAAAGCTTTATTTATTAAATCAATATAAAATAATAATTTATGAAAGTTGAATTTTTAATCAGTGCTTCACATATTTTATAGAACGTAAAAAATCTTACCTTAGAACAGATGAATAATAGATATCAATATTATGTCCAAGAGCATTTATCCCAGGAATAATGTTGAAAAGTATTCCCATTACCAAGCTGCCAAGTAATGAAGGTAGGCCTACATAGTCGGCCATCATCCCAGCCAGCAGTGCCATCACATACAGTAAGAGGAGACTAAATAACTTTCAGCCAGGAAGAGCCATCTCCCACGTAATAGAGATGAGTCAGCCTCAGCAAGCCAGGCCAAACACTATCCAAATAAGACAATCTCCAATCTGGTTAAGATAAAGAAAATGAATTTTAATACACAATGGTTCATATTATAATTGTATAAATAATAGTCAATGTATTATAAAAACAATATAATTAATACAGTGGTCCCTCGATTATCGACGGTAATCCGTTCCTGGAAGCCGGTCGATTATCGAAATGGTCGATTTACGAATCAATTTTCCCCATAAGAAATAATGTAAATTCAATTAATCCGTTCCTGACACCCAGAAGTATTAAAACAAAAAAATTTTTTACATGAAATATTCATGTAGTACATAAACAATACAATGGGAAATGATGAATGAAACATTAACAGCATAACACTTACCTTTATTGGAGATTCTTCTTAGTGTATGGGAGACTGGAGGAGGAGGAGAGAGTGGATTGTTTATAGTTTGGAAGGGGAATCCCCTTCCAGCAACACCTCAGGTACCATTTGCTTTTCTGGGGTTGCTTCTTTTCTCTGTTTCTTAATGCCACTAGGACCAGCTTGAGAGTCACTGGAGTCCTGTCTCGCAAAATAACTGTGCAGAGAGCTCTGTTTCTGGCGTCTCTTTAAAACTTCCCTAAAATGGGCCAAGACTCTGTCACTGTACAAGTTGCCGATATGGCTTGCAACATCCTTCTCTGGGTGATGTTTCTCCATAAATCTTTCCATCTTACCCCACATAGTAAAAATCTCCTTAATTTCTGAAGAAGGCACCTTCTTCCATCTCTCTTCCTCCTCCTCTGCAGCAAGATTCTGAGCTGCGATCTGTTGCTCTTCCTCCTGAAGCTCTTGCAGCTCCTCAGTGGTTAGCTCTTCGTTGTGGTCCTCCACCAACTATTCCACATCCTCCAAACTCACATCCAACCCCATGGAACTCCCCGGTGCCACAATAGAGTTCAAAACTGACATAGGCTCATCAGGGTCAGCCCCAAACCCTTCCAAATCCCTCTTGTCGACACAATCTGGCCACAATTTTCTCCAAGCAGAGTTCAAAGTCCTGGTAGACACTCCCTCCCAAGCCTTACCTATAAGGCTTACACAATGGAAAATACTGAAATGTTCTTTCCAAAAATCTCGTAGGGTCAAGTGAGTGTCTGAGATCACACTGAAGCACCTTTCAAACATTGCTTTGGTGTACAGTTTTTTAAAGTTTGCAATGACCTGCTGGTCCATGGGTTGGAGGAGAGGAGTGGTATTCGGGGGCAAGAACTTTACTGAGATGAACCCAAACTCCTTCAAAATTAGGTCATCCAAGTTTGGTGGATGAGCAGGTGCATTGTCCATTACTAGCAGGCACTTGAGATCCAATTTCTTCTCCAGGAGGTAATTCTTCACACTAGGGCCAAACACTTCGTTGAACCACTCTACAAAAATTTCCCTCGTGACCCATGCCTTATTATTAGATTTCCAAAACACACACAATTTACTCTTCATTACATTATTTTTCTTAAATGCTCTGGGATTTTCAGAATGGTACACTAGTAACGGCTTCACTTTGAAATCCCCACTAGCATTAGCACAGAACATTAGTGTCAGCCTGTCTTTCATAGGCTTGTGTCCTGGCATTGACTTTTCCTCTTGTGTAATGAAGGTCCTCTTTGGCATTTTCTTCCAGAAGAGGCCTGTTTCGTCACAATTGAACACTTGTTCAGGTTTCAGTCCTTCAGCCTCTATGTACTCCTGGAATTCATGCACATATTTTTCAGCCGCCTTGTGGTCCGAACTGGCAGCCTCACCATGCCTTACCACACTGTGTATGCCAGTACGCTTCTTAAATCTCTCAAACCAGCCTTTGCTGGCCTTAAAATCACTCACTTCACCACTATTTGCAGCAATTTATTTACCAAATCTTCATGCAACTGCCTAGCCTTTTCACAAATAATCGAGGTCATAAGACTGTCTCCTGCTAATTGTTTCTCATTTATCCACACCAATAATAACTTCTCAACCTCTTCCAGTACTGGTGATCTCATTTTTGTCAGCATATTTACCCCCTTTGCAACAACAGCATCCTTGATTTCCTTTCTCATGGCTATGATGGAAGATATGGTTGAATGATTTTTGTTATACATCCTCGCCAGTTCGCCCACACTTACGCCACTATCATATTGTTCAATGATGTTTTTCTTAAATTCAATGGTATTTCTCACCTTCTTTACCAAAGGTTTGGCACTAGGAGCTTTCTTTGGAGCCATGGTAGCTTATTTAGCACTTAAATAACTTGCAAGCACTAAAATAAATGAAATATTATGAAATATTTCACTGGAGCACGTGAGAGGACCGCCGCTAACTGGTAAACAATGGCACACTGGCTGGGAAGGAAGGCTGAGGCGGGTCGAGGCCCGCTTACCTCGTCCATACGCGTCTGGGACGATGGGTCGAGACGGGTCGATAAACGAATTTCGGTCAATTTCCGAGTCAATATTTTGTCGAAAAAACCGGTTGATTTCCGAAATGGTCGACTTTCAGGCCGGTCGATTATTGAGGGACCACTGTACTGTTAAGAAATTCTGACTACTTACCGAATTAGTATAACATCTAAAACTAACATCAAATGTAAATAATAAAACATCCAAAAGTATTAATCTTTCATGCAACACATAACTTGATAAATTAGTGCAGGGCAGGAGAAGGCATACTTTATACGATCTGTCATTGTTGGGTTATCTGAGAGCTCATTGTGGCTCCTCAAGCAGGAATGGCAGCATCCACAAGATGAAGCAGATTTGTTAAATTCCTTTTCTTGTAAATCCACTGTGTCTTCTGTTATTGTTGAACCTAATAATTAACTAAGTATTATTTAAAGCGTGGTCAAGAATGTATTATTTCAGTACACATTATCTATATCATCAGGAATTTATTTAGACATTTATTGAGAGATTCTTGCATTAACATTCAAATGGAGTTAATACTAATGAATTTAAATTTATTTATCGTGTACTAATGTGCCCCAAATGGGCACCAAATAGCTATTTATGGAATCTTTATAAGTTGAGAACGATCAATAAATCGGCTGCAGATTCGAACTGGCCGTAAAACATTTTCCTGTCATTTGGCTTGCAAATATTTCAAGGCATAACCCTACCCCCAACTCAAAATAAAATATCCATCAATGATAACCAGTCCAATGATAACCAGAAGCACCCAGATGAATTCTTCATGCTACATTGGAAAATGCCATATTTATAATATAGTTAAACTAGTGCCGCTACAATGGCCGACACTTATGATACAGCGAAGCTGAAGGAATATGGTGCCTTCCGTTTCTAAGAAACACGTAAGATCAACAAATAAAACGGATAGGACCATTTGATAACTTCGTTACAATAGGATCAGAGGCCCTCAGAGTATAGGGTAAAAAATTTCTGAAGGAGTTAGATATAAAAAAAAGTCACTGGAAACCGAAGACCCCAGAGCAGCGGCGACCTTTCTTTTCCAGAGAGGAAATACTATATCCTAGGCACATGGCCTAGATGAAGTGTTTTAAATGTAGGTTTTGTGATGTTACATCTGTTGCTTTCGTTCACAATGCTTCTAAAACACATACACACACTGTTGCAGCAAATGGACTCCTGAGAAACTGAAAATAGTTCTTCGACATCTAGGAAAGGAGTCATTCACGACACTGTACACCGTGTACGTCAGGCTCATATTGGAGTATGTAACACCGGTATGGAACCCACACCTAGTCAAACACGTCAAGAAATTTGAAAAAGTAATAAGGTTTGCAACAAGACTAATTTCGGAGCTGAGGGTGTTGTTCTAAGAGGAGAGGTTAAGGGAACGCAACTTGACAACACTGGAAGACAGGAGAAATAGAGAGGACATGATAACGACATATAAAATACTCAAAGGAATTGACAAGGTGGATAGGGACAAAATGTTTCAGAAGTGACATAGCAACAAGGGTTCACAACTAGAAGTTGAAAACACAGAGATGTTAATATATATATAAGTATTTCTAGAGTTATATGAACATAAGAGCATAAGAAAGAAGGAACACTACAACAGGCCTACTGACTCATGCAGGTCCATGTCACCCCTCGGCCTAGAACAATGACCACCTAGTCAGGTCACTTCCACTTAAAGGAAGCAGCACGGCACCAGACCTGGTAGCACAAGCTAGTCAGGTCCAACTCACACCCACCCACACCCACTCATGTATTTATCTAACCTATTTTTAAAACTACACAAGGTCTTAGCTTCTATGATGGTACTCGGGAGTTTGTTCCACTCATCCACAACTCTGTTACCAAACCAGTGCTTTCCTATGACCTTCCTGAGTCTGAACTGTTCCAACTTGAAACCATTGCTGCGAGTCCTGCCTTGGCTGGATATTTTCAGCATGCTATTTACATCCCCTTTATTTATTCCTGTTTTCCATTTATACACCTTAATTATATGCCCCCTAATTCTATGCCTTTCTAGAGAGAGCAGATTCAGGGCCTCAGTCTATCCTCATAGGGAAGATTTCTGATACATGGGATCAGCGTTGTCAGGAATTGAAACAATATGAGACTGATGTAGCGGAGGCAGGATCTATACATAGATAGCTTTAAGGAAAGGTACGATAAAGCTCACAGACCAGGGATAGAGTGGGACTAGTAGTGACCAGTGAACAGGCAGGCCCAGGAGCCATGAATCGAACCCTGCAACTACAAATAAATGATTACAAATAGGTGAGTACAAACATAGGAGTTGTTATTCCACCGTTACAACAACATGTAGGTGAGTAAACACAGATATCAGTTTGAGAATGATATAACACGGAAAGCCAATAAGCCCCAATTTTTTTTATATATCCACTTCAGGAGGAAAGCAGCAGTCAGGGACCAGGTAATCAGCTTGAGGAAGGAAAGCGAGGAGCTCACAAGGACCAACCTAGAAGTATGTGAAGGCCTCAACATAATTTGGGAGGTATTCTCAGATGAGACAGAAAGGTTTCTAGCAAGCCAAGGAGGGAAAGTGCATTGACAAGTGCTGGACACAAAACACACAACCGAGGAGGAGTGAAGAAATTGCTATGTAAGTTAGATTACTCGAAGGCGGTGGGATGAGATAATATCTCTCATTGGGTCCTGAAAGAGAGAGCTGAGGCACTGTGTGCCGCTGCCAACAATCTTCAACAACTCTATTGAAGTAAAAGGACACAAGTGCAACTAATGTGACATTTATTGCGGCAACGTTTCGCTCTCCAGGAGCTTTATCAAGCTCCTGGAGAGCGAAACGTTGCCACAATAAATGTCACATTAGTTGCACTTGTGTCCTTTTACTTTACATATTGTCGGTAATTCTACCAACTTTATTACAACTCTATTGAAACAGGGTAACTGCGACAGGTGTTGAAGACAGCAAATGTAGTCCCAGTTTTAAAGAAAAAAGACAGACAGGCTATATTAAACTACAGACCAATGTCACTGTTATGTATAGCATGTAAAGTTATGGAGAAGATTATCTGGAGAAGAGTGGTGGAAAACCTAGAGAGGAGTGAGTTCATATGTGACAACCAGCACAGCTTGAGCCATGGAAAATCCTCTTGTCAAACACGTACTGAAATTCAATGACAAGGTAACAGAAGTAAGACAGGAGAGAGAGTGATGGGTAGTTGTATCTTCTTTGACTATAATAAGGATTTTGACATAGTACCGCACAAACAACTGGTGGAAAAAACTGTAGGAGCAGGCAGGAATAGTAGGGAAAGCACTCTAATGGATCAAGGAATACCTGATAGAAAGAAAACAGCAAGTAATGGTACATTATGAAGTGTCGGAGTGGGCGCATATGTCAAGTGGGTTTCCATAAGGGTGAGTCCTAAGGCCGGTTCTGTTTCTTGTATACGTGAATGACATGACAGAAGGGATAGAGGCAGAGATATTCCTGTTCGCAGATGACATGAAACAAAGGAGGATAATTTCTAAGAAAATTTCCAAGACTGTAGGCATACTATCGAAGATACGGTACTATGTTCCACAGTCAGCCCTCCTGGCCCTTTATCACTCTCTTATTTACCCCTATCTCACCTATGGAATTTGTGCATGGGGCTCAACAACAATTAACCATCTCAGACCACTAATTACCCAACAAAAGGCTGCAGTCAGAATGATAACAAATTCTCACTACAGGCAGCACACTCCACCAATATTCAAAACACTCAACCTACTCACCATACAAAACATCCATACTTATTATTGCACTTATTACATACATAGAACACTTAACTCTGATATTAACCCTCCCCTGAAACATCTCCTTGCCAACCTCAACAGAACACATGACCATAACACAAGGCACAGATCACTCTTTGATGTTCCTCGTGTCCATCTCACGCTATGCAAAAACTCAATGCACATAAAAGGCCCTAAAATCTGGAATTCATTACCTGTAAATATAAAAGAAACACTACCTGTTCATAAATTCAAGTCTCTTCTCAAAGATCACTTACTCACCCAAAACCAAATAAATACTGAATAATTGAACCTTATAAATTGTATATCTTAAATGTTTCTCACAATTATATCACATAAATGTTAAACCTAAAACCCAATCTAACTTCATTATTTTTTAAATACACTACCTAACAGAATACTCCATACGACTGAAAGTACAACAATGCATGCAACCATATGACCTGTCTTTGTAATACTCACTTGTGCTTTATAGTAATCTGTTTACAGAAATGTTTTATCACTGATTTCATCATTGCTTAGTTAATCTTAAGTTAATTTTAAGCCAGCCCATAATGCTATGCATAGTATAAGTGGCTTTGGCATGCTGCTCTTATCTGTATTTTTTTTGTACCTCTGTATGTGTGCTCAAATTGTAAATAAATAAATAAATAAATAAATAATAAAAGCGGACAAGAACCAGGAAAGTCTACTAAGGGATAGGGACAGGTTACAGGCCTGGTCTGATAAATAGTTCATGAAGTTTAACCCCACCAAGGGCAAAGTTATGAAACTTGGGGAAGGACAAGAAAGACCGCAGATGGAGTACAGGTTTAGAGGCCAAAGGCAGCAAGCCTCACACAAGAAAATGACAATCTGGTTAATCTATTAACTGCGTTTCGACATCTAAGAATGAGCCATTCTCGACACTATACCATGCATGCCAAGCCCACATTGTAATATGCAGAACCAGTATGGAACCCACAACTTCTCAAGCACCTCAGAAAGGGTAGAAATTTGGAACAAAATTAGTCCTGGAGCTAAGGGGTATGTCCTATGAGATGAGGTTAAGGGAACTCAGGCTTATGACACCGGAGAACAGGACTAGGGAGGGAGGATATAATAACGACGTACAAAATACTGAGAGAAATTGACAATGTGAACAGAGACAGATTGTTTCAAAGATGAGGAATGGGAACAAGAGGGCAGAGCCAGAAGGCGAAAACTCAAATAAATCATAGGGATGTTAGGAAGTGTTTCTTCTGCCTTAGAGTTGTCAGGAAGTCGAACTATGTACAGAGTGAAGTGGTAGAAGAAGGATCCATACATAGCTTTAAGAAGAGGTACGGCAAGACTCTTGTAGCAGGGGTAGAGTGCACCTAGGAGCGACCAGCAAAAAGGCGGGTCCAAGAACTGTTACGCGATCCCTGCAAATACATATACATAAGTACATATATGTGAGCACACACACACACACACACTGTAAGAAGCCTTACAACACACAAGAGACTGGTTGAAAAGCTAGATTAGCAGGCAGGAATTGGAGGGAAAGTACTGCAGTGGATCAGGAAATACCTGACAGGAAGGAAACAACGTGTGTTTGTAAACCATACCCCCGGCCGGGATTGAACCCGCGGTCATAGAGTCTCAAAACTCCAGCCCGTCGCGCTAGCGCGACGGGCTGGAGTTTTGAGACTCTATGACCGCGGGTTCAATCCCGCCCGGGGGTATGGTTTATTTGCAATCGTGTCATTACGATTTCTTAAGTCAAGTAACGTGTGTTTGTATGTGACGAGGTGTCATAATGGGCACATGTGTTGAGTTGAGTTCCACAAGGGTCAATTCTTGGGCTGGTGCTTTTTTTTTTGTGTGTATGTGAATGACATGACGATATGGATAGATGCAGAGGCATCCCTGTTCGCACACGATGTGAAACTAATGAGGAAAATACAAGCGGTGGAGGATCAGGTAAGCCTACAGAGGGGATCTGGACAGGCTGCAAGCCTGGCCCAATAAATAGCTTCTGGAGTTTAATCAAACCTAAGAGACTTATTGTGTTTATCCTTAGTGCACCAATGGCGCCCCTACTTTCCACTGGGGGTATTTTGCACCGCCTGGCCAGTCTTTTACTTTCATAGTGAGTGATTTATGTGTGCAGATTCGTGACCATTCCTTCTAGAATTTTCCAGGTGTAGATTATGATATATCTCTCGTCTACGTTCCAATGAGTACAAATCAAGTACTTCCAAAGGTTCCCAGTAGTTGAGGTGTTTGAACTTATATGTGCCATAAAGGTTCTCTGTACACTCTTTAGATCTGCAATTTCACCTGCTTTGAACAGAGATGTTAATGTGATTTGAAAAAGATCATCACTAGATTGACATCTCTTGTTTTGAATGTTATCATTCTCCATTCTATCATTTCCATTACAGTTGTGATCGTGGCACTGTTGTGATCCTTGAAAGTCAGATCCTCAGACATTACCACTCCCAAGTCCTTCACATTATTTTTTTGTTCTAATGTATGATCAGTGTTTTCCATAACGGAGTAATTGAAATTTGTCATCATTGAACATCATATCGTTTTCCGTTGTCCATTGGAAAACTTGGTTTATATCTTCTTGGAGGTTAACCGTGTCCTCAATAGGTGGCAGTTTCATGCAGATCCTAGTATTGTCTGCAAAGGATGACATGGTGCTGTGTATTACATCTCTGTCTAAGTCTGATATGAGGATGAGGAACAGGATGAGGGTGAGTACTGTGTCTTGTGGAACAGGGCTTTTCAATATGGCAACTTCTGATTTAACTCTGTTTACCACCACTTCTTAACGAACACAGAGTTTCACAGAGTCTTGGCCTGGGGCTGAATGCATGGTGGAAATAAGAGTGTATTCATTTGAAATAGGCCTAGTGGATACCCGTCGTGTATTCAGTTGCCAGGAATCGCCAGATCCTACCACGCGAGCCAGTTTAAAAATTTATACCTACAGCTACTTACCTACGTACCTATGTATGTATAGCACTACTACAGAGTATAATACAGTGGAAATATGAAAAGGTGTACAAAGCTTGTGGAACTATTAAAAGAATGTACAGGCAGTGGAAATAATGCAAAATAAGAGAGAGAAAAAAAAGCATATTTCCGGTGAACGCAATATACACAACAGTAAACCCAGTACACACTACAGAAAGCATTTTCTTTAGTAAATCCTCACACCAGTGCCATAGCTAACAACAGTCACCATAGTACTAGGAGAGCTAAATACGGTACCAGAAAAGTAAATGCAGTGACCACCATTTCCTCAACACGCTGTAGAAGCTACCAGCAGTCAGTCACCAGCTCACCAAACACGCAAGTTAAACAATAACAATAATAAACAACAACAATAATAATATATTCTATAAAACTATAGATATAAACTGCTACATTACTAATATACAAATACATAAAATTCATAGCTACAAAAGACTATATAAATCAAAGTAAAGTATTTACACCATCATATAAAACAAAATACTGTTATGGCAATAGAACTGTTCTAGTGTACCAGGAGGAAAAATTGTTGTATGGGATTAATAATATAATACATAAAATCCATATATATCAAACTACAGTATATATACCAGATATACAGCATATATTCCAACATAAAAAACAAAATACTTTTAGAGTAGGCTAACTAGCGTACCCAGAAGAACTGCTCAAGTGTACCAGGAGGGAAGATTGTTGTAAGGGATTGAAACATCATAAAATCCATACATAGCAAACTGCAGTATATATACCATATATATCAAACTACAAATTACTTTTATATTAGGTTTATCTAGCCAACCAACCTTGAAGAACTGTTCAAGTGTACCCGGAGGGAAGATTGCTGTATGGGATTGAAATTAAAATACATAAAATCTATATGTATCAAACTGCAGTACATATACCAATATATATATATATATATATAATAAATCTTTTGTATAATAAGCCTATCCTAGCCAGCCTACCTAAATCCAGCCAAATCACGGGAAGTAAGTGAATAGTTAAACAGCAAAGGATGATTTTTTTCAGTAGCTGACCTGCATATTCAACTGACCAGTGTATAGTGGGTGGGAATCATAGGAGAAAACGCCAAATCTAATGATAAAACTCCAAGGAAAATCAGGATGTTGTGGCGTTTTCTTCCCTCAGTGCTTTTAAAAATGGCTGATCCAGTAGCACATGGTCAGGAGTCAACAGCAGCCTCGATAAATGGAATTGAGGAGGATTGGGATGCATATGCTCCATTGAGTAAAACTTTTTTGTCTTGCCAGGATGGAAGTGAATTAGAAGTGTGATAGGTGAAGACGGATTGTGAAGTGAGGCGTGAAAGGGGGTGTAAGTAATGGGATAAGTGAGGAGTGAAGAGGGTTTGTGAAGGAAGTTATCAGGAAATTTACTGGTAATCAGCGGTAATTGCTGGAGTAGCTACTAGGCCATTGCTAGGGGACCGGAATAAAAAAAAAAAATAAAAAAAAGAGAAAAAAAATTGTTGTGTATGATAAAAAGAGTGAAAAGTGAAAATGGCCAGCATTTGAGGGGTACAGGCTGCCATATTTATGTTAATCATTATCCTGCAATTCTCTGAAGTAGGAAATCAGTCATGGGGACTGGAAAAGGTGAATGGGGTCATACCCTGGACAGTGAAAACACAACAGCTGCCATCCTACCTGAAAAGAAAAATGTCACTATCACAGCGAGGTATTGCAACACCGCATACCCAAATAAAAACAGTGGCACACAGCTCTTATAGTAGTGCTGTTAAGTAGCGATATCCAAACTAATCCAGGACCTCAAACTATTGTGCAGGGACAAAACAGGCAGATAAGTGACGGTGATAATGTTGGTCTAGTAGCAAGGCCAACATGTAATGTAACATATGTAATGCATACATAGGTCAATGTGAGTCAATACAGCCATTCTTATTATCTCAAGCACCACTGAATATATGTATACGTTGTACTAAGGTCCAAAAGAAGAACAATAAATATACCTTATGTAATTTGTGTAAGGGATTGGTGTATTATGGATGTATGTTCGATTTTGGTAATGGTACCAGAATTCATTTTGTGTGTAACAAATGCATTTTGGCACAGTTACCCTTTAGCAGTGACAAATTTGATTTTTTTTTTTTTTCAACAAGTCGGCCGTCTCCCACCGAGGCAGGGTGACCCAAAAAAGAAAGAAAATCTCCAAAAAGAAAATACTTTCATCATCATTCAACACTTTCACCACACTCGCACATTATCACTGTTTTTGCAGAGGTGCTCAGAATACAACAGTCTAGAAGCATACACATATAAAGATACACAACATATCCCTCCAAACTGCCAATATCCCAAACCCCTCCTTTAAAGTGCAGGCATTGTACTTCCCATTTCCAGGACTCAAGTCCGACTATATGAAAATAACCGGTTTCCCTGAATCCCTTCACTAAATATTACCCTGCTCACACTCCAACAGATCGTCAGGTCCCAAGTACCATTCGTCTCCATTCACTCCTATCTAACACGCTCACGCACGCTTGCTGGAAGTCCAAGCCCCTTACCCACAAAACCTCCTTTACCCCCTCTCTCCAACCCTTTCGAGGACGACCCCTACCCCGCCTTCCTTCCCCTATAGATTTATATGCTTTCCATGTCATTCTACTTTGATCCATTCTCTCTAAATGACCAAACCACCTCAACAACCCTCTTCTGCCCTCTGACTAATACTTTTATTAACTCCACACCTTCTCCTAATTTCCACACTCCGAATTTTCTGCATAATATTTACACCACACATTGCCCTTAAACAGGACATCTCCACTGCCTCCAACCGTCTCCTCGCTGCTGCATTTACCACCAAGCTTCACACCCATATAAGAGTGCTGGTACTACTATACTTTCATACATTCCCTTCTTTGCCTCCATAGATAACGTTTTTTGACTCCACATATACCTCAACGCACCACTCACCTTTTTTCCTCATCAATTCTATGATTAACCTCATCCTTCATAAATCCATCCGCCGACACGTCAACTCCCAAGTATCTGAAAACATTCACTTCTTCCATACTCCTCCTCCCCAATTTGATATCCAATTTTTCTTTATCTAAATCATTTGACACCCTCATCACCTTACTCTTTTCTATGTTCACTTTCAATTTTCTACCTTTACACACATTCCCAAACTCATCCACTAACCTTTGCAATTTTTCTTTAGAATCTCCCATAAGCACAGTATCATCAGCAAAAAGTAACTGTGTCAATTCCCATTTTGAATTTGATTCCCCATAATTTAATCCCACCCTCTCCAAACACCCTAGCATTTACTTCCTTAACAACCCCATCTATAAATATATTAAACAACCATGGTGACATTACACATCCCTGTCTAAGACCTACTTTTACCGGGAAGTAGTCTCCCTCTCTTCTACACACCCTAACCTGAGCCTCACTATCCTCATAAAAACTCTTTACAGCATTTAATAACTTACCACCTATTCCATATACTTGCAACATCTGCCACATTGCTCCTCTATCCACTCTATCATATGCCTTTTCTAAATCCATAAATGCAATAAAAACTTCCCTATCTTTATCTAAATACTGTTCACATATATGCTTCAATGTAAACACCTGATCTACACATCCCCTACCCACTCTAAAACCTAATTTTAATACAAATGACCCATTGTCATATGTTGATGATTATAATTGTTTTATGAAAACAGGTCTTCACTTCATTCATGTCAATACAAGATCACTTTTTCCAAAATTGGCAGAGACTAGTATTCTAGCTAACAGAACTAGGGCGGCAGTTATATCCATCTATGAATTTTGGTTGGATGATACGTTGACTGACGAAGAGGTCAAAATAGGTTACAATACAAAACGCTTAGATAGGAACAGAAAAGGTTGCGGGTTATGTGCCTACATAAGAAATGACTTAACTTACAACCGAAGACCTGATTTAAATGACAGAAAACTGGAGATTCTATGGTTTGAAGTGCTGCTTCCCAAGACAAAACCCATCTTAGTAGGAACTAGTTACTGCCCTCCCACCCATGATCAGTTCTTAGAAAACTTTTCCAGAGTCTTTTCTGGACTTGATAACAATTGCGAGACAGTAATACTGGGAGGCTTCAACATCTGTTTTCAGCAGCAAAATAACGGGCTATGCAAAAGGTATATGCAAATTCTAGGTTTAACCCTTTGAGGGTTTTCGTCGTACTAGTACGTCTTACGCGTAGGGGTTTTTGTCGTACTAGTACGCATAAATTCTAGCGGCCTCAAATCTCACAGGAAAAGGCTGATAAGCCTAGATGTGAGAGAATGGGTCTGTGTGGTGGGTGTGCGCAGTAGGAAAAAAATCTGGGACCCAGTGGTGCATTGTGGGAATGCCATCATAGTACACAATTTCCACCGTGCCCTGTGGTAAGAAGTTCCTCACTCCTCGGCGAATTGGGACACTTTTGTTCCCCAGTGACAGTTCTAATACAGATGGAAGTGACAGTGAAGATGAGTTTCAAGGTTCTGGTGAGGTTTTGACCGAAACTAATGACCATAATATGGGTAATAGTGAGGAAAACCAGACAACCACAGCCTTCCACCTCTGGTGCTGGGCCATCGCTTCAGTTGTACCAGAATCAAAGAGGAAACTCCTATTTCCCAAAATCCAGACTCAGATGTGAGCATTGGTGATGATAGTGATAGTGATTATGAACTACAAGCTCTTCAAACTTGTTCCAAGAATGGAGGAGGAGGAGGAGGAGGAGGCAGAGGAGGAGGAGGCAAGAGGAGGAGGAGGCAAGAGGAGGAGGAGGCAAGAGGAGGAGGAGGCAGAGGAGAGGAGGAGGAGGGGAGGAGGAGGAGGAGGAAGAAGGAGAGGTAGGAGAGGAGAAGAAGAGGAGGAGGAGGAGGAGGAGGAGGAGGATGGAGGAAAGAAGAAGAATACGTAATGATAACAATAATACATAATAATAATACATAATAATAATACATAATAATAATAATATACATATAATAATAATAATAATAATAATAATACATAATAATAATAATAGGTAATAAATAATAATATGTAATAATAAATGTTCACCCATGACAGTAACAAGATAAGGGGAGATAACATCTGATAAGTGCTGACGTTTGATGAGGGTAAATGAGGGTAGAGCTGATGCCAAAGATGAGATGAACATCGCCCTCCTTTGTTTTTGCTGGTATACTAACATTTCTGTCTGTCTATTTGCCTGTCTGTCAAGCTCCCTGTCTATCCATCTAGCTCTCTGTCTCAGAGAGCCACAAGACTGCGTCATCACTTTTACTCACATCTTCAAGCAGAGTATAGCACTTTGTTGGGTTTCTTGGGTTATCCTAGGTAATTTATACCATGTATTCTTGTATTTATGTGTACCTGGTGAGACAGAGATAGACAGACAGATAGAATGAGGAGAAAGATAATTAGATAGAATGGAGGAGGAGAAGCAGCATCCGACCCCATTGTTTTGACAGGCCGAGGGGGAAAGAGTAATGAGCCAATATGTCACTTTGACAGCTGCGGACTCCTTGTAATTTACACTATGGACAAGGAGGAGAAGGAGTAGGGGAAGAGGAGGAGGAGGAAGAGGAGGAGGAGGAAGAGGAGGAGAAGGAAGAGGAAGAGTAGGAGGAAGAGGAAGAAGAGGAGGAGGAAGAGGAATAGTACGAGGAAGATTAGGGGGAAGAGGAGGAAGAGGAAGAAGAGGAGGAGGAGGAAGAGTAGGAGGAAGAGGAAGAAGAGGAGGAGGAGGAAGAGGAGGAGGAAGAGGAAGAGGAGGAAGAGTATGAGGAAGAGTAGGGGGAAGAAGAGGAGGAGGAGGGTGGAACACTAGTACACTGGTACTGGTACACTAACATTTCTGTCTGTCTATTTGTCTGTCTGTCAAGCTCCCTGTCTATCTGTCTATCCGTCTAGCTCTCTGTCTCAGAGAGCCACAAGACTGTGTCATCATTTTTACTCACATCTTCAAGCAGAGTATAGCACTTTGTCTGGATTTCTTGGGTTATCCTAGGTAATTTATACTATGTATACTTGTATTTATGTGTACCTGTGAGACAGAGATAGATAGACAGATAGAAAGAGAGAGACAGATTGAAAGAGATAGAATGAGGGAGAAAGATAAAACACCATTGTGTATGACACCATGTTTCAGAGTTCCACAAGCTGCAGAACTAATAGGAATATGTTCAGTGACTGTATATTGGTATATATATTATAGAACAATAATAATAAACAATGTTTTGTATTGTTTGTTTTTGTAAACAAGTTTTGTAAACAATATATTGATAATTATGTTTGTGTGCTTATTGTGTTGTATACAACGAGTGTATATATGTACATTGCACCTTACTTTGGTCTCACACGGCCACATAAGTTATGTGAAAAAATAAAATAGTGAAAAAAACAACAAACCTTCAAATACAAGTAAACTAAAGTTTACCGGGTGAGCGGCAGTCGCCGCTGTTGCCATACGCGGCTCATTTTCTGCAAACTTCATGCATCCATATCTCCGTAAGTATTGATGGTAAATTTTTTTTGTTTATCCTATAATGTTTAGAAAAAAAAACTCTATTTTTTCATAAGAAAAAATAATTTTTTTTTTTTTTGAAATTTGGCCGACCCTGAGAACGAGTTTCGGAGAGGGCCTGTCGACCCTCAAAGGGTTAAATAGTTACACTCAACTAATTAATACACCAACTCGGATTAAACAGTTCTCAACCATCCTAACTGACCACATACTTTGTAACCGCTCTGAGAACATTAGTCAGTCAGGCGTCATTACCATAGGTCTTAGTGATCATTTCATCATTTACTGTATCAGGAAAATCACTAGGGAATGGATAGGCCTACACAGGACAATAAAAATGGGGTCAACTAGAAACTACAGTAAAGAAACACTGGTAAATATGCTACACAATAGTGATTGGACAGAGATAACGTGTTGCACGGACGTAAATGATGCCTGGGAAAAATTCAAAGCAATGTTCACTGTCATCCTTGATAATATTGCACCAGTTAAAGAGGTTAGGATTAAACGATAAACCGAACCCTGGATGACTATGGAGATATTAGATAATATGAAATTCAGATAGACAGGAGTTGCAGCAGTAAATGAATTCCGAAGGGTGAGGAACAGAGTACAAAGACTTATAAAAGGAGCAAAGGCAAGGCACTATTGCTCAAAAATTGAAGTACAAGAATAACCCAGAAAGCTCTGGCAACAACTAAAACAGTTGGGGTATAGCCATAAACCAGCAGATAGATCTAACATAGTACTAAATATCGATAACGAGGTATGACACGAAACAACTAAAGTGGTAAATTGTTTTAATTCCTACTACACATCTGTGGCATCAACACTAGTAAGTAAACTACCAGCTGCATCAAACATCTTCAACAAAAACTCTGATAAGTATAAAACATAATATACCAATAAAGGGATAACCCCCAAACAGTATCTCATGACTTCGTTCAAAAATAATTAAGCAGGTTAAACCCAACTAAGAGCACCGGTCCAGATAACATCCCATCTAAGTTTCTAAAAGATGGTGCTTCTTAATTGTCAATCCCTATTGTTCACATAATAAATTTGTTCATCACTACTAATACCGTACCGGAGGGGTTCAAGGAGGTCAGAGTTACTCCTATTTTCGAGAAAAGTAGTAGGTCTGATGTAAGCAACTATAGGCCTGTTAGTATACTCAGTGTAATATCCAAAATTCTTGAGAGGACAGTGTACTGTCAAGTAGTTAAGCACCTTAATGATAACATTCTCCATAGTTATCAATCAGGTTTTATTAAGTCTTACTCAACCGACACCTCCCTAATTAATCTGATGGATTACATGAGAACTGAAATATTGATAGGGAACCTCATAGGAATGGTAACCTTAGACTTGCAAAAGGCCTTCGATGCTGTCAACCACAATATATTATGTAAGAAACTTCAAGCTATTGGTATAGGTTCTGTAGACTGGTTCAAGTCCTGCTTTAGCAACAGGAAACAAATTTTCAAAATCGACAAAACAGAATTAGAACCCCTGCCCACAGCATGCAGAGTTCCCCAAGGTAGTATTCTGGGTCCATTATTATTTCTTTGTTATATTAAAGACATGTCCATCAGTGTTAAGTGCAAACTCCTACTGTATGCAGTTGACAGTGCTCTGTTAGTGTCAGGTAAAGACCCACAAAATATAGCTAATGTATTAACACAGGAACTGGAGTCCTGCAGCAAATGGTTAGTAGACAACAAACTATCGTTACACCTCGGAAAAACTGAAGCCATACTCTTTGGCACGAAACTTACACTGAGAAGGGTAAATAATTTTAACGTCCGGGGTAATGGGGAACCCATTACTTCAGTTTCCTCAGTAAGATATCTGGGAATTCCCTTTGTCCCATGCATGTCAGGAGAATTGATAGGGAACAGTGTAGTAAGGAAAGCGAATGCCAGACTGAAGTTCCTTTACAGACAAGCACAGTGTCTACCTACTGAGGTTTGCAGGATCTTCTGTCTAGCCCTTATACAATGTCATCTGGACTACGCTTGCTCTTCATGGTACTCTGCCCTGACAAAAATATGTCTGGTGTCGGCATATACTTTGTTTAACCTACCTAAATTGTCCCTACAGCATTGTTAGCGAATTGCTCGTTCCACTGGCATTGATTACAAACACATTCTCACAGCTGCACAACTGCATTCACTGATCACTGACAAACTTCGGGAAGAAGAGATGGCACATCAGACTCCTCCCTCTGTGGGAGCTAGGAATAAAACTCCTATGTTCTTGCAGGAGGAAGATGATACATCAACGGAGCAAAATCGTCAGTCTAGTGCAGCAGGGCTGTCTCAAGGTGAATCAGCGGCGTTGGCACTTGAACCAGAACAATTTTTCGAAGCTTTCGAAAATCAGGCTCGAGCCTTGAGGTGGCCGGAACAGCATTGGGCATCGTTGGTTCACACAGCATTGTTTGGTAAGGCACAGGAATTTACGTCAGTGTTAAATGATATTGAATTTTCCGATTATAAAGTAGTGAAGACCACAGTTTTGGGAGCATGTACATGTATCCCAGCTAAATACAGAAAGGTCTTTAAATTAGGCAGGCGACAGCTTGGTCAATCCCTGGTTGATTTTGTGCGACAGCAGACCAAAGCTTTTACCAGCTGGTATAAAGCAAGTGGTGTTGCTACCTTCGAAGATCTTGTGCAGCTTATCCTGACTGACAACCTGCTGGAGTCTGTGGGACCAGAGGCTCGAGTCTTTCTGTAGGATCGTGACTTAACCACTGCATTGGAGGCAGCCAGGTTGGCTGATACCTTTGAAACTAACCGCTCCTTGTCCGAGCGGTCCCATCTCTCTTTTCAACAGCCTGGCATGAGCAGAGACCGTTAACCTTGGAGAATGAAGTGCCAGCCGGAGGAAGAACATCTACGTCAGCCAACTAAGTCACCTGGTGAGCCATGCTTCTCAACTTATGGTCCACCTGCTGAGAGACAAACTACTCAACATGGTGTAACTCGACAACAGTATCCAGAGAGACACCAGCCGGAGCGACATCAGTTGCAACGTCAGCAGGGAGTAAAGGGCAAGCCTGTCGTCTGCTACCTGTGCAATAAAGTAGGTCACATCTGTCCCAACTGCCCCCACAAACCCCAACCCATTGGGAAAATCTCTAATATCCCTAGTAACATGTCCCTGAAAGAAGTAGAAAAAGGGATGGCCCCTTATTACTGTCAGAGTCTTATTTCCCTTCAGGAAAACTCAGAAACAACTGAAGTCAAAACCTTTAGAGATACTAGAGCATATTGCTCACTTATAAGAGAGGGAATATTACCCCTTTCAAAGAATACCTCCTTAAATTCCTCTGTTTTGTTGGAAGCATTTGGAGGAGCTATTTATTCTGTCCCTTTGCATAAAATTTATGTACAGTGCAAATATTACACTGGGTACTTGACTGTGAGTGTATCCGAAGGATTCCCCATGAAAGATGCCATGTTATTACTGGGTAATAACATTACCACGGCTAGTGTATGTCCTGAACCCATAATGATTAATTCTTCTCCGGTGTTGGCCATAACTTGGGCAACATCCCAAGGGTTGTCTGGCGAGAATGTTGACCTATCCTTGGACGACTCCAATCTTGGAATAGCCACGTTGTTTTATGAGGAAAACCGGCCGGGGCCTCGTAGATCAAGTGAACAAACCCCGATCAAGCCTTCCTATTCCAAGGTTGCAGGATTGCCAGATATCTCTGTTTCCATGCCCGAGGGACTGTCCTTCTGGGAGGAACAACGAAAGGACCCTTCTTTAAATTTCGCTTTTCAAGCAGCCATGGGTAAATCCTCTTCGGATCATCCGGTCAGGTATAAACTTAAAAATGATTATTTGATCTGCACTGAGACTGGTAAGGAGATAGAGGGCCGGCAATTGTCTGACAGGTTAGTAGTTCCAACAAAGTTTAGACCTCAAATATTGAATATAGCTCATAATACTTCATTAAGAGGTCACTTAGGAATTACTAAAACATTATATAGAATTGCAAAAGAATTTTATTGGCCAAAATTAAAGCAGGACGTGAAGAATCATATCCGGTGTTGCCGAAAATGTCAGGAAGTAGGGAAACCTGGACATTCCATTAAACCTGCACCTCTCCAACCTATACCTGCTGATGGAGAACCTTTTGCAAATTTAATTATAGATTGTGTAGGTCCACTACCTAGGTCAAAGTCGGGAAATCAGTATTTATTTACCATTATGGATAGAGTAACTAGATACCCTGAAGCAATTCCCATGCACAGTATTAATACTAAAGCTATTCTCAAAGCTTTAACAAGATTTATTTCTTGTTTTGGCATTCCTAAAACTATTCAAAGTGATCAAGGTACTAACTTCACTGCCAAAGCATTTAGGGAAGCATTAACTAGGTTAGGGATAATCCACAACTTATCCACTGCCTATCATCCTCAGTCCCAAGGTGCCTTGGAAAGATTCCATCAGACATTAAAAACCATGATGAGAACTTTTTCCATGCATTTTCCTACAGACTAGGATGGATCTTTGTTGCTGTTCTCAGTATGAGAAACGGTGCAAGAGTCTACCGGGTTTAGTCCGTTTCAGCTGATCTTTGAGCACAACGTACGAGGTCCTCTTCGGGTGCTCAAAGAAGGATGGATGGGAGAAGACGTTAGCTTAACACTCTACAACCCGTCTTCAAGGTTGCAGGTGGCACGTCAGTTAGCCAAGGCTAACCTAAAGGCAGCTCAAAATAAGATGAAACAGAGGTATGACAGAAATGCACAATTCCGCTCCTTCCATCCAGGAGACAAGGTGTTGGTGCAGGAACCTATACCTGGCCACACCTTGAAAGGTAGATTTACGGGACCTATGCAAATTGTAAGTAAATTATCTGATGCAAATTATGTGGTAGCCCCCCTTGATAAGACCTCAAAAACTAAAACTTACCACATTAATCAATTAAAATTTTTCATACACCAGATAAAGTCCTAGTAATGACTCTGTCCTCTACCTCTAAGGAAGACTCTGACTCTTTGCACTCTATTTCTGAAATTAATGTCAAACTTCCAAACTCTGTCCTCCTCAAGAACCCTAGCCCTTTAATGATGGAGCTATCTGAAACTCAAGCAACAAGTTTAACTGCGCTTCCACAGACATATCCAGACATTTTTTTGGATGTGCTGAAAAAAATGTACGTTAGGTTATCATGATGTAGATGTGGGAAACTCTAAACCTATTAAACTCTTCCCCTACAGAGCTAATCCTGAAAAGCAGAGGCTACTTCAGCAGGAAGTAGAATTTCTGTTAGAGCATGGGTTAGTGGAGGAGGAGTCTAGTCCATGGGCTTTACCGTGCATCCTTGTTAAAAAAGCTGATGGAGAGTTTCGTATGTGTACAGACTACCATAAGGTGAATGAGGTCACAATCACAGATGCTTACCCTCTTCCTCGTCTGGATGACGTAATCGACTTTGTGGGTAAGGCTACTTTAGTTACTATCAGGTACCTTTGACGGATAAGGCGAAGAAAATCTCTGCCTTCGTAATTCCAGGTCATTATCAACATACAGTTACCCCTTTCAGAATGAAAAAACTCCCCCTCATCATTCCAGAAACTTATCAATCAGGCTATTAAAGAACTTGAAGGCACGGCAGCATACCTGGATGATATTGTTGTGGTGTCTGATACTTGGGATCAACACCTACTTAGACTTAAGGCTCTTTCTGAAACCTTTCAGAGTTCGCATTTAACTGTTAATTTATCTAAGTCTTCCTTTGGCCAGGCCACTGTTACTTTTCTAGGCCATGAAGTAGGTAATGGTAAAGTTGCTCCTAAATTTGCTAAAGTTCTTGCCATTAAAGATTATCCAGTTGCACATGATAGGAAATCTCTTCAATGTTTCCTAGGCATGATAGGATTTTACAGAAGATTCTGTTAGAATTTCTCAGTTATTGTAGCCCCTCTTACCAGTCACAAAGTTCCCTTTATTTGGACTTCAGTTGCTCAGGATGCTTTTGACAAAGCAAAAAGATTATTGTGTACTGCACCCATTCTTTTGTCTCCAGACTTCCCCAAACCTTTCTCATTACAGGTTGATGCTTGTGAGTCTGAGGTTGGGGCAGTACTATTGCAAAATGGGGCCAAGGAGTTGCAGCCTGTAGCCTTCTTCTCTGCCAAATTCCAGCTGCATCAGAGGGCTTACTCTACCATTGAAAAAGAGCCCTCACGCTGGTACTGGCTTTGGAGCACTTTCATGTTTACGTGGGACAAACTTCGCAGGTGGTCACAGTCTACAGTGATCACAACCCTCTAATATATCTCCAAGCCATGAAGAACCACAATACGAGGCTCATGAGATGGAGTCTACGACTGCAACCCTACTCTCTCAGAATTGAACATATTGCCAGCTAAGAAAATATGTTGGCAGACTCTTTATCTAGAGTCTAACAATATTATTTATAATAATTATATATTAGGTTAGGATGAGTTAGGTTACTTGTGGTAACCCCTTCCAAGCTCTTTTTTTTTATCCCATGGAGTTTGCCTGGAGAGAGTTCTGGGGGTCAACGCCCGGGTGGCCCGGTCTGTGACCAGGCCTCCTGGTGGATCAGAGCCTGATCAACCATGCTGTTACTGCTGGCTGCACGCAAACCAACGTACGAGCTACAGCCCGGCTGGTCAGGAACCGACTTTAGGTGCTTGTCCAGTGCCAGCTTGAAGACTGCCAGGGGTCTGTTGGTAATCCCCCTTATGTATGCTGGAAGGCAGTTTAACAGTCTTGGGCCCCTGACACTTATTGTATGGTCTCTTAACGTGCTAGTGACACCCCTGCTTTTCATTGGGGGATGTTGCATCGTCTGCCAAGTCTTCTGCTTTCGTAGTGAGTGATTTTTGTGTGCAAGTTCGGTACTAGTCCCTCTAGGATTTTCCAGGTGTATATAATCATGTATCTCTCCCGCCTGCGTTCCAGGGAATACAGGTTCAGGAACCTCAAGCGCTCCCAGTAATTTAGGTGTTTTATCTCCGTTATGCACGCTGTGAAGGTTCTCTGTACATTTTCTAGGTCAGCAATTTCACCTGCCATGAAAGGTGCTGTTAGTGTGCAGCAATATTCCAGCCTAGATAAAACAAGTGACCTGAAGAGTGTCATAATGGGCTTGGCATCCCTAGTTTTTGAAGGTTTTCATTATCCATCCTGTCATTTTTCTAGCAGATGCAACTGATACAATGTTATGGTCCTTGAAGGTGAGATCCTCCGACATGATCACTCCCAGGTCTTTGACGTTGGTGTTTCGCTCTATTTTGTGGCCAGAATTTGTTTTGTACTCTGATGAAGATTTAATTTCCTCGTGTTTACCATAACTGAGTAATTGAAATTTCTCATCGTTGAACTTCATATTGTTTTCTGCAGCCCACTGAAAGATTTGGTTGATGTCCGCCTGGAGCCTTGCAGTGTCTGCAATGGAAGACACTGTCATGCAGATTTGGGTGTCATCTGCAAAGGAAGACATGGTGCTGTGGCTGACATCCTTGTCTATGTCAGATATGAGGATGAGGAACAAGATGGGAGCGAGTACTGTGCCTTGTGGAACAGAGCTTTTCACCGTAGCTGCCTCGGACTTTACTCTGTTGACTACTACTCTCTGTGTTCTGTTAGTGAGGAAATTATAGATCCATCGACCGACTTTTCCTGTTATTCCTTTAGCACACATTTTGTGCGCTATTATGCCATGGTCGCACTTGATGAAGGCTTTTGCAAAGTCTGTATATATTACATCTGCATTCTTTTTGTCTTCTAGTGCATGTAGGACCCCTGGTGTGGGTTTTTGTTTTTAGTGAGGGGATGCGGGCTACCGTCCGCCCATGTCTTGGACCTAAGCTAGCCTGACTGTCTGCTGTCTCGCTCTGAGTTTAGGGTTTGGCTTTTTGTCATGAGAAAAGCTGAGCTCTATCTAAGAGTTGGATGATTGGAAGGAAAGGAGGTCCCATTATTTTGTGCCATGGCGGCATGGTTACCACTGGGAAGTGGGAGCCTAATCCTGAGCCTTCTCAGGGTGGGGGTGTAGCATGCAAAGAGTACATAACCTTTATTCGGCGCATGTACACACCCTCATTTACAGGCTATCTCCCCCAACCAGCGAACCAGATGACTGAGGGTTGACAATGAGGCCCCATCGTTCAACCAGTACCCAGGTTCCAGCCAATGAGAAGATGGTTTTGGCAATCGCAGAGGTTATGTGGGTACCACTCTCCTGTCTGCCCTTGTCATTCCCATTCTAGAGCTGGTTGAAGCACGGTCTGCTCTCTAGTGGCTTCTATTCTGCCTTGCTTACCGTGGAGTGCACCAATACCTATCGCTGTACATAGTGTATACAGTGTACATACTTCTGTTCTAAACTGGTGAAGGATAATATAAGTCAAAAGTTTTCTGTGTTTATTTTGTTCCCTTTACACCCAGGATAACAGGCCATTTGGACTCCTGGGTTGTAATACCCAGGTAAGGTGGGATAAGAAGGAGGAACATTATCCATTACTCGGTTAATAGTGGCTTTGGCAGCAGTGTTTCTGACTAAGACAGAATAATCCCAAAATGGACCACATTAAGCCTCATCCTATCAGTAGCTGCCTTTCTAGTAGTAACTCCCCAAAAAAGGCAGGGTGTGAAAAAAAGGTAAGACATTCACCATCAGTCAGTCAGTAGCTTCCTTGTCCCCAGCACTGCCCACAAAACTAAGGTGAACCTAAGTAGGAAAAACATGTCAACATCAGTTCATCATGGTGAGAAAACACCAGAATACCTATGTGGAAATTCTTAGAGGGTTCTTTTGAACGACCCTTGTGGGTTTATCGCTGCCCAGTCAATATAATAATAATCATAATTGCCTCTCACTCCCCGGTTATTGTATGATGTTACTCTTCCTGGGGAGGACGGGGTCTTGATAATGATCAGAGGCTCTTAATCAGGGAAGTGGAAATACCATCCCATCCCTCGGAACAAATTTGATTGCCTCTCCTCATTCCCAAGATGCTCTGTGATTATTACAGGTCTAGCACTTTACATTAATAATAACAATAATAATAATAATAATAATAATAATAATAATAATAATAATAACAATAATAATAATAATTCTAGGTAGTAGGTTGGTAGACAGCAACCACCCAGGGAGGTACTACCGTACTGCCAAGTGAGTGTAAAACGGAAGCCTGTAATTGTTTTACATGATGGTAGGATTGCTGGTGTCTTTTGTCTGTCTCATAAACATGCAAGATTTCAGGTATGTTTTGCTACTTCTACTTACAATTAGGTCACACTACACATACATGTACAAGCATATATATACACACCCCTCTGGGTTTTCTGCTATTTTCTTTCTACGTAGTTCTTGTTCTTGTTTATTTCCTCTTATCTCCATGGGGAAGTGGAACAGAATTCTTCCCCCATAAGCCATGCATGTCGTAAGAGGCTACTGAAATGCCAGGAGCAAGGGGCTAGTAACCCCTTCTCCTGTATATATTACTAAATTTGAAAGGAGAAACTTTCATTTTTCCTTTTGGGCCACCCCACCTCGGTGGGATACGGCTGGTACGTTGAAAGAAGAAGAAGAATCCTAGGTAGTAGGTTGGTAGACAGCAACTGCCCAGGGAGGTACTACCGTACTGCCAAGTGAGTGTAAAATGGAAGCCTGTAATTGTTTTACATGATGGTAGGATTGTTGGTGTCCTTTTTTGTCTCATAAACATGCAAGATTTCAGGTACGTCTTGCTACTTCTACTTACACTTAGGTCTCACTACACATACATGTACAAACATATATATATATACACACACATCTGGGTTTTCTTCTATTTTCTTTCTAGTTCTTATTTATTTCCTCTTATCTCCATGGGGAAGTGGAACAGAATTCTTCCTCCGTAAGCCATGCGTGTTGTAAGAGGTGACTAAAATATCAGGAGCAAGGGGCTAGTAACCTCTTCTCCTGTATATATGTAAAAGGAGAAACTTTTGTTTTTCCTTTTGGGCCACCCTGCCTCGGTGGGATACGACCGGTGTATTGAAAGAAAGAATAATAATAATAAAAATAATAATAATAATAATAATAACAATAATAATAATAATGCTATAATAAAAATGATTTAATAATAATAATAATAATAATAATAATGCTATAATAATGCTATAATAATCATATAACAATAATAATAATAATAATAATAATAATAATAATAATAATAATAATAATAATAATAATAATAATAATAATAATAATAATAATAATCCACGTTGATATTTTTAGTAGCTCTTCGTTAACAAGTGTGTTAGGCGAGGCAAGATTTGGGAGGGAGATGACATTAAGTCGTGTCATCAGCAGAGAACTGGTTTCAGGTGTTGTGATACATTGGAAAGATCAGTGATGTATAAGAGGAAGAACAAGGGACCAAGGACACTTCCCTGTGGTACTCCAGTATCAAGTGGTCATGTTGATGAGGTTGTGTCCTTAATGGTGACGTATTGATTCCTGTTAGTAAGGTAGGATTCGAAATATATAAGTGCATGACCTCTTATACCGTAATGGTCAAGTTTGTGGAGTAGGATGCTGTGGTCTACTGTATCAAAAGCTTTCCTTACGTCAATAAAGAATTGTAATGGATATTCCTTATTTTCGAGTGCTGTGTAAAGCAGGTCTAGCATTTTTACAGTTGCATCATATGTGCTTTTGTTTTTTTATGAAGCCAAATTGGCAAGGGTTGAGGATGCTTTGTGTTGTTTTAAGCGAATATAATCTCTTGTGTACGAGTTTCTCAAAGATTTTGGATAGTAACGGTAAGTTTGATATTGGCCTATAGTTACTTACATCTGTGGGGTCACCACCCTTGTGTATTGGTGTAACTTTTGCTGTCTTGGGTAGTGCTAGTTTCTAGTGATTTGTTAAAAATAATGAAATAGCAGGTGAAAGAACATGAGCCACTTGCTTGTACAACAATGGTGGGACTTGAGACAGATTCCCTGATTTATTTTTAAGTGACTTGATAATCGCTGTGATTTCAGTGGGCTCGGTAGGTGCAAGATAGAAGGACGCTGGGAAATTCCCATCTAAGTACAGTGGACCCTCGCCTAACGCTATTAATCCATTCCTGAGAGCTCAATGTAAGGCAAAATTATCGTAAGGCGAATTAATTTTCCCCATAAGAAATACTGTAATGGAAATCAAATTAATCCGTGCAAGACACCAAAAAGTATGAAAAAAATTTTTTTTTACCATATGAAATATTAATTTTAATACACACAAACTGAGGAAGACATGCACAGTTACATGACATTTACCTTTATTGAAGACCTGGTGATGATTGCTGTTGAAGATGATCTAGCAGCTCATCAGTGGTTAGTTCTTCACTGTCCTCCTCCACCAACTCTTCCACATCCTCCCCACTAACCCCCAACCCCAAGGACTTCTCCAATGCCACAATTGATTCCTCAACTGGCATACGCTTCTCAGGGTTAGCCTCAAATCCTTCAAAATCAATTTGGTCTACACAGTGTGGCCATAGTTTCTTACAAGCAGGGTTCAAGGTCCTCTTAGTCACTCCCTCCCAAGCCTTACCTATAAGGTTTACACAATTGAGGATATTAAAGTGATCTCTCCAAAACTCTCTCAGAGTCAATTGAGTTTCTGAGGTCGCTACAAAGCACCTCTCAAACAGAGCTTTTGTGTACAGTTTTTTGAAGTTTGCAATGACCTGCTGGTCCATGGGCTGCAGGAGAGGAGTGGTATTAGGAGGCAAAAACTTGACCTTAATGAAGCTCATGTCCCCACAAAGTCGCTCTGCCAAGTCTGTAGGATGACCAGGGGCATTGTCTAACACCAGGAGGCACTTAAGGTCTAATTTCTGTTAAATTAGGTAATTTTTCACATTGGGGGCAAATGCATGGTGTAACCAGTCATAGAAAAAGTCCCTAGTGACCCATGCCTTACTGTTTGCCCTCCACAGCACACACAAATTAGCCTTGAGGATATTCTTTTGCCTGAACGCTCTGGGAGTTTCAGAGTGATATACCAATAAAGGCTTCACTTTGCAATCACCACTAGCATTGGCACACATTAACAGAGTAAGCCTGTCTTCCATAGGCTTATGTCCTGGGAGTGCCTTTTCCTCCTGAGTAATGTAGGTCCTGCTTCGCATTTTCTTCCAAAACAGGCCTGTTTCGTCACAATTAAACACTTGTTCAGGTTTCAGTCCTTCACTGTCTATGTACTCCTTGAGTTCCTTGACATATTTTTCAGGTGCTTTGTGGTCCGAACTGGCAGCCTCACCATGCCTTATCACACTATGTATGCCACTATGCTTCTTAAATCTCTCAAACCAACCTTTGCTGGCCTTAAATTCACTCATATCATCACTAGTTGCAGGCATTTTTCTAATTAAATCGTCATGCAACTTCCTAGCCTTTTCGCATATGATCGCTTGAGAGATTCTATCTCCTGCTATCTGTTTTTCGTTTATCCACACCAATAACAGTCTCTCAACATCTTCTATCACTTGCGATCTCTGTTGCACCTTTGGCAAGTTGCACCTTTGGCAAGAACAGCTTCCTTGATTGCCGTTTTCTTGGCCACAATAGTAGCGATGGCTGATTGGGGTTTACTATACAACCTGGCCAGCTCGGAGACACGCACTCCACTTTCATACTTAGCAATGATCTCTTTCTTCATATCCACAATAATTATTCCTGTAGGGTTGGCACTAGAAGCTTTCTTGGGTCCCACGGTCACTTATTTTGCAGGTGAATTCACTAAAAACGCTGTGATAATACAAAATGTTCCAATTGTATGCTTGGATGTGACCACGGAGGCTGGCTTGTAAACACTGCTTGTAAACACTGAGGCTGGCTCAGGCCGCACATGGACTCGTCTCGGACGAATCGCATTGAGCGAGTTTTTTAGCACTAGGTGAGGCAAAATTTTTGCGTTAAAATGTATCGCTAGGCGGATTTAACATTATGTGATGCCATCGTTAGGCGAGGGTCCACTGTAATCACTTGCTTGGGCGTTGGTACCTGGGATTTTACTGGCATAATTTGATCCTATGGTTGAGAAGAAGTCATTTATTTTGTTAACTGTATCAATAGGCTGTAGTTGTGTTTCATTCAGTTTATTTTAGACAATATCACTAGTATTTTTTTCAGTTTGTGGGTGCCCAGAATCTGAGAGAGTGCTTTCCAGGTCTTTTTTATATCTCCTCTTGTTTCAGTGAATCAGCTGGAATATTACAATTGCTTGGCCATTCTTATTAGTTTGATGAGAACTGATGCATAGTGTTTAATAATATCTTTGTGTATTATTATTATTATTCTTATAATCAAAAAGAAGCGCTAAACCACAAGGGCCATACAGTGCTGCAGGGCAGGAAGGAAGCGAGGGTATCAGGTGGCAAAAGGGAGATGGATGAGTAATAGGTTATGGAGAACAGCGGGGCAGTGGATAATGAAAGGGTAGAGGGCAGCAAGAGGTTGAGGAAGAAAGGGCTGAGGGGAGTGTGAAAGGTATCATCATCAGAGTTTGTGGAGTAAATCAGTCGTTGTCAAGAAGTTAATGAGACAGTCAGGATTAAAGGAGGGTCCATCAGCAGGAAGGGAAGGTAAAGAGAGAGTAGTAGAGCAGAGATGACGTTGGAGGTAAATTCTGCATGCTCGTTGATAGAGAGGGCAGTCTAACAGAATGTGGCTAATCGATACTGGAACTTAACATTTCTCACAGAGAGGAACAGGGTGCCTCTCCATGAGATACCCATGAGTAAGATGAGTGTGGCCAATGCGAAGGCGGGAGAGAGTAGTCTTCCAACCTCGGCACTGATGACAAGAAGATGACCAGTAACCTATGCTCGGTTTAATAGAATGAAGTTTGTTACCAAGTTCAGTTGACCAATGTTGTTGCCAACGGGTGTGAAGGTGGGTAGCTACTACAGAAAATAGTCCGGGAATGGAGCACCTCTATATGAAATTGGTAGGTCATGTACTGCTGACTGCGCAGCAGTGTCTGCCTGTTCATTGCCCTGTATGTCAACATGACCAGGGACAAAACAAAAAACAATGTCTTTACGCTTGGTAGAGATACGGTGTAGCCAAAGTTGGATATGAAGAACTAGGGGGTGAGGTGTATCAAATTTCCGTATAGCCTGTAGAACACTAAGGGAGTCTGAGACAACCACAAATGATGACACAGGCATAGATGCGATAGGGATAAGTGCTGCAAGAATCGCATACAATTCAGCAGCAAAAATGCTAGCCGAAGATAGTAAATGCCCTTGCATGATGCTGTCCGGAAACACTGCTGCAAATCCCACGCCGTCAGAAGACTTAGAGCCATCTGTGTACACTGTGATGGCATGAGAATGAGAGTGGAAGTGGTCAAGAAAAAGAGAGCGGGAAGCCATCGTAGGCAGTTGGGCTCTCGAGCAAGGGAGTGAGAAAAAACAAGCCCGAACAGCTGGAACTTCCCAGGGGAGTAGGGAAAAGTGAGATGCTACATGAACATATAAAGGTGGTAACTGAAGGGAAGACAAGAGCGAATGTAGGCAAAGAGAGAAGGGACTGAGCAAACAGGGGCAGCGAACAAATAATGTCTACTAATATCGGTGACAATTCTATAAATGGAAGGATTGCGGAGACCATGAGAGCGTACATAGTAGCGAAGGCAATGGGCATCATGGTGATCAGACAAGGATGGAACATTCGCTTCTGCATAGAGGCTCTCAACAGGGGAAGAGCGAAAAGCACCAAGGCATAAATGTAATCCTTGGTGATGGATGGGGTTAAGGCTAGAGAGAGTAGCAGGAGAGGCCACTGAATAGATCTGGTCACCATAATCGAGTTTCGATAAATTGAGGGCCGAATGTAGGCGAAAGAGAGTTCGACGATCAGCTCCCCATGAAAGATGAGCAAGGGTTTTAAGAAGGCTCAGCCGGCTGTGACAAGTTGCCTTCAGAGAGGTAATGTGAGGTTTCCAGGATAACCTACGGTCAAAGAGAAGGCCTAGAAACCTGACTGTATCAAGTTCAGGGATACGGGAGCCATAGAGGTACAAAGGATGATCGGAGATAACAGAACGTCTAGTGAAAGTAATTTGGTGAGTTTTGGTACTGGAAAATTTAAACCCATGCGTGGTGGCCCAATTGGAAACACGGTCGATCGCATGCTGGAGAGAAAATGTAATGAGGTGACAGTCAGCACAAGCAATAGCGAAGTCATCTACATAGAGTGATGACCAAATATTGGATGGAAGACTCGAGGCCAGATCATTTATAGCAAGGAGAAAAAGTGTCGTGCTCAGAGCACATCCCTGGGGGACACCTTCGGCTTGGACAAAGTCCGAGGAGAGCACATTATTAACCCGAACACAGAAATGTCTGTGAGTTAAAAAGTTCTTAAGGAAGGATGGTAGATTGCCTTGGAGGCCTAAGGAGCGGGCTTGGGCCAAAATATTGTACCTCCAAGTTGTGTCATATGTCTTCTCAAGATCAAAAAATATGGCAATAACTGAGTGGTTATTCGCAAAGGCATTACGAACATACGTATCCAAGCATAGTAAGGGGTCTATGGGCTTACAAAAGCCATACTGACTAGTGGAGAAACTGTTGTGTGTCTCTAAATACCACATTAAACGTCGATTTACCAGACATTCCATCACTTTGCAAACTGCACTGGTAAGAGCAATGCAATGATACTGAGAGGCATCATGTCCCGTAGTACCCGGTTTGCGGAAAGGGTGAACAATGGCAGATTTCGACAGCTGGGGAAGAACTCCTTACGACCAAATAAGATTGAAAAGGTGTAAGAGGACTGCAAGGGCTGACTGATGTAAATGTTGTAACATCTGAATATGAATGTCGTCAGGCCCAGCTGCCAATGACCGGCAAGCTGAGAGCGTTGCCTCTAGTTCTTGAAGTGTAAAAGGCACATTATACTGTTCTTCTCTGAGAGAAGAAAAGTCCAAGGATGCTAACTCTCTGGCAGACTTTGAGGAAAGAAACGAGGGGCATAGATGGAGCCCCCGAGAAATATGGAGTAGATGATTGCCAATTTCAATGGCAACATCTAGAGGGTTTGCTATATCAATACCGGCAACCCGCAGAACAGGAGCCGGGTCAGGAGAGTATTTACCACTCAGTTTCCATACTTTTTTCCAGACTGCACTCATAGAGGAAGCAGAGGTGATGGTGGAAACATAATCTTGCCAGCAAGTGCGTTTAGCATCATGGATGACACGGCGAGCGATCGCACGTTTCTGCTTAAAATAAAGAAGCCTCTCAGTGGTTCTATTGTACCGGTACCTGCCCCACGCAGCGCGTTTCAAACGTACTGCACAAGCACAAGCAGGAGATCACTAGGGCACGCACTTCTGAGAATGCCTGCCTGAGGTTTGGGGTACAGAATGAGAAGCTGCGGTTAACACTGAGGACGAGAAGAGGTGTAAAAGCTCACCAATGGAGGACAAAGAAGGAACCTCACTAAAAGCAGTTAGTTGTGACTAAAGTTCCCAATTTGCTTGATCAAATTGCCAGCATGGGCTACGAAGAGGTGGTGAATATGAAGGGGAAGTAAGAATGATTAGAAAATGATTGCTGACATATAAATCCGGGAGAACAGACCAGGTGAAGTCTAGTGCAGCAGAGGAAGAGCAGACTGAGAGATCGATACAAGAGAGAGTATGAGTATGAGGATCAAAATGGGTGGGAGTACCTGGATTTAAAACATGGAGGGGGTGAGAAGCAAGAAAAACCTCTAACTGAAAGCCACGGGAATCACAGTGAGACCCCCTCCCCCCCAGAGAAAATGATGAGCATTAAAATCGCCTAGTAACAAAAGTGGTGGCGGTAAGGACGAGACAAGAAAGGCAATATCCGGGATAGATAATGCCTGAGAAGGAGAGAGATACAAAGAACAGATTGTATACCACTTACGCAGTGGATACGGGCTGCAGTGTAATGCAGCAAAGTATGAACAAATAGCTGATGGTACAGAATATCAGTGCGTAGAAGAAGGGCACTTTCATTAAAGGTCCCATCAGAAAAAGGATCCAAAGAATACAATAAATTATAGCCTGAGATGGGATAGTTAACCATGGAGTGTAATATTGGTTCTTGTAAGCAAACACCAACAGGGGAAAACTGGGAAAGCAACAGCTGAAGCTCACCCCGATTACCTCTGAGGCTGCGGATATCCCACTGTAAATAGGCCATGATTGATAATGATAAACATACCAGAAATCCACAGGCATGGGTGCCTATGGACTAGAGGGGCTTAAAAAGTCCACGTGTGGTGGCAGCGTAAAACGTTCAAGTAGCGAAGGAACGGAGCATTGTGAAGAAAGGAATTGCGTAGATGGAGGAGAGGAAAGAGAAGGAACAGGGCGTGGATCAGTGCCCATTGTTAGTTTAGACTCTGCAATATATTCAGAGATAGCTTCAAGTGTTTTGGAATTCAAAGACGACATGTGGGAGACAATATTGGAGATGGAAGGAGGAGGGTGAGTATATATTGGAACAGTAATGGATTGTACCAAAGTAGGGGGGGACGAAAGGATGGAGGGAACTGGAGCTCACTGAGGCATAGAGATTAAAAATGTTTATGAAAAAATCCCCTGCATATACAGTGGACCCCCACCTTACGATATTAATCCGTTCCTGAAAGCTCATCGTATGCTGAAATTATCGTAACGTGAATTAATTTTCCCATAAAAAATAATGGAAATCAAATTAATCCGTTCCTGATACCCCAAAGAATGAAAAAAAATATTTTACTCCATGAAATATTAATTTTAATACACACAAACTGACACTTACCTTTATTGAAGCTCTGGTGATGATTGATGGGATGGGAGGAGGGGAGAGTGTGGAAGTTGTTAATGTTTAGAAGGGGAGTCCCCTTCCATTAGGACTTTAGGTAGCACATCCTTTTCTGGGGCTACTTCCCTTATTCTTTTAATGCCACTAGGAACAGCTTCAGAGTCACTGGACCTCTGTCGCACAACATACCTGTCCATAGAGGCCTGTACCTCCCGTTCCTTTATGATTCATCTAAAGTGGTTGACAACATTGTCGTTGTAACAGTCACCAGCATGGCTTGTAATAGCTGTGTGAGGGTGATTTTCATCTATAAAGGTTTGCACTTCAAGCCACTTTGCATACATTTCCTTAATCTTTGAAATAGGCAACTTCCTCAATTTCTCTCTCCCCTCCTCCGAAGCAGTTTCCTCAGGTCTGGCCTCCTTCTGTTAAAGATGATCTTGCAGCTCATCAGTGGTTAGTTCTTCACTGTCCTCCTCCACCAACTCTTCCACATCCTCCCCACTAACCTCCAACCCCAAGGACTTCCCCAATGCCACAATTGATTCCACAACTGGCATACGCTTCTCAGGGTTAGCCTCAAACCCTTCAAAATCCATTTTGTCTACACATTCTGGCTACAGTTTCTTCCAAGCAGAATTCAAGGTCCTCTTAGTCACTCCCTCCCAAGCCTTACCTATAAGGTTTACACAATTGAGGATGCTAAAGTCATCTTTCCAAAACTCTCTTAGAGTCAATCGAGTGTCTGTGGTCACTACAAAGCATCTTTGAAACATAGCTTTTGTGTAGAGCTTTCTGAAGTTTGAAATGACCTGCTGGTCCATGGGCTGCAGGAGACGAGTGGTATTAGGAAACAAAAACTTGACCTTAATGAAGCTTATGTCCCAAGAAAGTCACTCTGCCAAGTCTGAAGGATGACCAGGAGCATTGTCTAATATCAGGAGGCACTTAAGGTCCAATTTATTTTCCAGGAGGTAATTTTTCACAGTGGGGGCAAATGCATGGTGTAACCAGTCATAGAAAAGGTCTCTAGTGACCCATGCCTTATATTTGCCTTCCACATCACACACAAATTAGCCTTGAGGACATTGTTTTGCCTGAACACTCTGGGAGTTTCAGAGTGATACACCAATAAAGGCTTCACTTTGCAATCACCACTAGCATTAGCACACATCAAGAGAGTAAGCCTGTCTTCCATAGGCTTATGTCCTAGGAGTGCCTTTTCCTCCTGAGTAATGTAGGTCCTGTTTGGCATTTTCTTCCAAAACAGGCCTGTTTTGTCACAATTAAACACTTGTTCAGGTTTGAATTCTTCACTGTCTATGTAATCCTTGAATTCCTGCACATATTTTTCAGCAGCTTTTTGGTCCGAACTGGCAGCCTCACCATGCCTTATCACACTATGTATGCCACTACGATTCTTAAATCTCTCAAACCAACCTTTGCTGGCCTTAAATTCACTCACATCACCACTAGTTGCAGGCATTTTTCTAATTAAATCCTTATGCAACTTCCTAGCCTTTTCACATACGATCGCTTGAGAGATGCTATCTCCTACTATCTGTTTTTCGTTTATCCACACCAATAACGGTCTATCAACATCTTCGAGTACTTGCGATCTCTTATTTGAAAACAAAGTTGCACCTTTTGCAAGAATAGCTTCCTTGATTGCCGTTTTGTTGGCCACAACAGTAGCGATGGTTGATTGGGGTTTGATATACAACCTGGCCAGCTGCGAGACACACAATCCACTTTCGTACTTAGCAATTATCTCTTTCTTCATTTCCATAGTAATTCTCACCTTTTTTATCGCACGGTTGGCACTAGAAGCTTTCTTCTTAGGGCCCATGGTGACTTATTTTGCAGGTACAATCACTAAAAAGGCTGTGATAATATGAAATGTTCCGATTGTATGCGTGGATGCGACCGCACTGGCTGGCTTGTAAACACTGGCACCCACGGGGCAGCTGAGGCACGCTGAGGCTACACGTGGACGCATCTCGGACGAATCGCGTGAGGTGAGGCAAAATTTCTGCGTTAAAATGTATCGTATGGTGGATTTAACGTACGGTGATGCCATCGTATGGTGGGGGTCCACTGTACTTTGACGCCATGATACTGTATGTTTACTCAACTTTGGAGGGCAAGGAGTGAATGTGGTAAGTTCTTTCTGACATACATCACACAACAGTTGGTTGACCTTAAGTTACAAGCTGCAAATCCAGGCAACTTTGGTAGAGGTGCTCCATTTTTTCAGTCTACATTCCTGCAAACAAATGACATCATTATTGTTGGCTGCACTAATATGATGTAAGTCAGGCAACTGCTTCCTGATGGAAGCAATGTTCCATGAAAAGATTTGTAATCTATACACTGTAGTGAGTTATTACAATCTCTTTCTCATAAATTGGTTAGACTATTTGGCTACAATGTACAGACACTTAAGAGCAAATAGCATAGTTTGTACATGTTTATCTTCAGAACCTTTTTTTTTTTTTAAGCATTCTTTGACATCTTGGCAGCCAGTTCCAAGGCAACTTTTGAAGCCAAGAGTCATGGGTTTCTTTCTTACAAACTGCTTGAAACTGAACAGAGATTGCTGCACTTCTGACATCATCAACGTACTCAAGAGCATCATTGTGACTACATATATTTATTAAACTTGTCAGCATCTGTTCAAGATGATCAATTTTTTCTGTCAGTTTGTTATAATTTGACGAAGGTCAGGCAAATCCAATGCCTCTCCAGAGGAAGGCACTTATGAGTTAGTTCTTTTTTTAACACTTATCACCTTAATTAACAGGTACCATAGTTACATTAGTGTTCTCTGATGGTGCCTGTGGCATGACTGCCTTATCATTCATTGTAGGTAGGTCCTGTGCATTTGACTGATCTCCAGCTTTCAGGGGGGTTACATGTGTGGTGTCTGTCTGACTGTTGTACATGTGCGTATTGGGAAAAATGACATGCTCATCCCCATATTCAGGTGTAGGTATAGGTATAGGTAGTGGCAGATCAGTAGTTTCACATGTGCTAGCAGGGATGGCTAGCTCCTCCACAACTGGTGTGTGTGATGACATTCTGGTATCACCAGAATCCTTTGCAATGAGGTTGGGCTCTTCCACACTTTGCAGGGGTTCAGTCTCAGATCTGGCTGTGGTAGACTGGATGGCCTCATCCTCAGTTACCATTAAAGGACTGTTAGCAGGTTTACATCGAAGGTTGTTTGGGTTCTGACTGCAGTCCTTATGGGAAACTGTAACCCAAACTTCTTTACAGTTAACCCTTTCAGGGTTGGCAGGCCCTCTCCTAAACATGTTCTCAGGGTCGGAAATTTTTCGATAAAAAAATTATTTTTTCTTATGAAAAGATAGAGGATCTTTTTCTGATCATAATGACACTCAGAAAAGACTGACATGTCATGCACTCCCTTTCCACGCTTAGTTTCGGACCACACAATGGACTAAATTCTTTACTTTATGACCGACTTCCTCTATTGCCTATCTTTCTGACCATAGTATTGGCAAGGCACTCCTACGCCATGTTGGTAAAGATATTTCCTTTCATGCTCTCAAGAGCGGTATGCGCATCATTACTGTCCAGAATGCTACCCAAGCTCATGATCTTTCTTCTTTCACATATCGATACTATTCCTGTCACTATTGAAAAACATCATTCCCTCAATTCTTGTAGTGGTACTGTCATTCTGCCCCATACCATAGTCCAACAGAATTTCTAGACATGTGGCAATGACATTCTCGAACAGCTGGAACTCCAAGATCTCCCAATCCTCAAAGTAGACACTTATGTCCTTCCTGCCTGCGGGCGGAGACGATACCCTTGCAATGTGGCTCGATTAACTTTCGACAGCCGTGAACTCCCGTCCTCTATTTATGAAGCAGGACATCGGTTACAAGTTTGAAAGGTGGTCCCTACACTGCAACAGTGTAGAAATTGCTGGTGATTTGGTCACCCAGCAAAATATTGTAGATCTAAAGCTGAATGCCCAGTCTGTGGTACTGATGATAATTCTAATACAACTTGTAGCTGATCTCTCTCTTGCCTTAATTGTCATGAGGCTCATCCTTCTTACTCTCGCAATCGCCAGGTCTACTTAAATCCGCACACTGACCACATACTCATTCTTTCATAAGTAGGCCTACCAGTTTTCGCTCTCACTAGATTTGAAGGTGCTAGAATTTATGCATACTACTACGGCACCAACCCTGGCATGCAAGCCGTACTAGTACGGCACAAACCCTGAAAGGGTTAAGCATCTCAGTTTTATAAAGTTTTTCATCTGATTTTTAGTATATGTGTACAGGAGAAGGGGTTACTAGCCCATTGCTCCCGGCATTTTAGTTGCCTCATACGACATGCATGGCTTATGGGGGAAAGATTGTTTTCCACTTCCCCATGGACAATAGAGAGAGAGAGAAAAAAAAAAGAACAAGAGCTATTAAGAAAACGAAGAAAAACCCTAGGTGTGTGTATGTATATATACATATATATGCATATGCATGCCTTTGTAGTGTGACCTAAACTAGGGATGCCAAGCCCATGATGACACTCTTCAGGTCACTTGTTCTATCTAGGCTGGAATATTGCTGCACACTAACAGCACCTTTCAAGGCAGGTGAAATTGCTGACCTAGAAAATGTACAGAGAACCTTCACGGCGCGCATAACGGAGATAAAACACCTCAATTACTAGGAGCGCTTGAGGTTCCTGAACCTGTATTCCCTGGAATGCAGGCGGGAGAGATATATGATTATATACACCTGGAAAATCCTAGAGGGACTAGTACCGAACTTGCACACGAAAATCACTCACTATGAAAGCAAAAGACTTGGCAGACGATGCAACATCCCCCCAATGAAAAGCAGGGGTGTCACTAGCACGATAAGAGACCATACAATAAGTGTCAGGGGCCCGAGACTGTTCAACTGCCTCCCAGCATACATAAGGAGGATTACCAACAGACCCCTGGCAGTCTTCAAGCTGGCACTGGACAAGCACCTGAAGTCGGTTCCTGACCAGCCGGGCTGTGGCTCGTACGTTGGTTTGCGTGCAGCCAACAGTAACAGCCTGGTTGATCAGGCTCTGATCCACCAGGAGGCCTGGTCACAGACCGGGCCGCGGGGGCGTTGACCCCCAGAACTCTCTCCAGGTAAACTCCAGAAGTAGCAAGATATACCTGTTATCCAGCATGCTTATGAGACAGAAAAAGACACCAGCAATCCTACCATCATGTAAAACAGTTACAGGTTTCTGTTTCACAGTCATCTGGCAGGACGGTAGTACCTCCCTGGGTGGCTACTGTCTACCAACCTACATGACTTAATACCTAACTTAATATATGTTAGTGTAAACTTGTTATCTGGCATTTAAATGCATTTATAAATGGAAAAAATGGTGTTCTGCTTTCCGGCAGTAGCCTGGAACCTAACCAGTGAAGCCCTACTGTTCTGTACATTTTTAAGTTCATCTACACACCAGAAAAGGTAAGAAAAATTACTGTATGCACTATACTGTACTGTACTTTCAACTCTGCTTTTCAGGTACAGCTATACTGTAATGTAATTCATGCAGTATATTGTAAAAACCTACCCTTAGTTCATTCTTAGTGTGTTTGGTAGCCCATCAATATAGCAGACGTCCATTTCCATGAGACTTACAATATATCTCATTATCCATAAAGAGGACACCCCTCCTTCCCCATTAGTCTGTTTCATGTTAGTTCCACTGTAACAGACTGATGAAGAATCCAATGAAGATACCATCTGAGAGACTATGACATAGGATTATTGATCCTCAGAACTCACAGAATACAAAGCCTGAGAAATGGAAGGCAATCAGATTGGATCCAAGAAAGTTGTGCTTGTTCTTTAGCTCATAAGACATTCAATCCATGAATGAAATGGTCTCCAGAAGCACTTCAAAGTTCTGATTGTAAACACTCAAAAATATTATGCTCTTTCTACTGAATGAGCTCTCCTATGTCATGCTGGGTCTGCTTTTAATGAAACGTCTTTTAGATACTAGGAACACTGATTTGGTTTCGCACGTGTATGAACTTTCATGTGTCTTATTAGAGATGGTTTCTGTGAAAAATCTTTCAAACACACTGAACACTGATATGCCTTTTTTTGTGAATGAATACTCGTGTGCTGTATTAAACACGTTTTTTGCGAAAATTCTTTTAGACACTCAAAACATTGATATGGTTTTTTCATGTGTATGAACTCTCATGTGTCTTATCAGATCTGATTTTTGTGAGAAGTGTTTTAGACACTCTGAACACTGATATGGTTTTTTTTGAGTATGAACTCTGGAGTTTACCTGGAGAGAGTTCCGGGGGTCAACGCCCCCGCGGCCCGGTCTGTGACCAGGCCTCCTGGTGGATCAGAGCCTGATCAACCAGGCTGTTGCTGCTGGCTGCACGCAAACCAACGTACGAGCCACAGCCCGGCTGATCCAGAACTGACTTTAGGTGCTTGTCCAGTGCCAGCTTGAAGACTGCCAGGGGTCTGTTGGTAATCCCCCTTATGTGTGCTGGGAGGCAGTTGAACAGTCTCGGGCCCCTGACACTTATTGTATGGTCTCTTAACGTGCTAGTGACACCCCTGCTTTTCATTGGGGGGATGGTGCATCGTCTGCCAAGTCTTTTGCTTTCGTAGTGAGTGATTTTCGTGTGCAAGTTCGGTACCAGTCCCTCTAGGATTTTCCAGGTGTATATAATCATGTATCTCTCCCTCCTGCGTTCCAGGGAATACAGGTTTAGGAACCTCAAGCGCTCCCAATAATTGAGGTGTTTTATCTCCGTTATGCGCGCCGTGAAAGTTCTCTGTACATTTTCTAGGTCGGCAATTTCACCTGCCTTGAAAGGTGCTGTTAGTGTGCAGCAATATTCCAGCCTAGATAGAACAAGTGACCTGAAGAGTGTCATCATGGGCTTGGCCTCCCTAGTTTTGAAGGTTCTCATTATCCATCCTGTCATTTTTCTAGCAGATGCGATTGATACAATGTTATGGTCCTTGAAGGTGAGATCCTCCGACATGATCACTCCCAGGTCTTTGACGTTGGTGTTTCGCTCTATTTTGTGGCCAGAATTTGTTTTGTACTCTGATGAAGATTTAATTTCCTCATGTTTACCATATCTGAGTAATTGAAATTTCTCATCGTTGAACTTCATATTGTTTTCTGCAGCCCACTGAAAGATTTGGTTGATGTCCGCCTGGAGCTTTGCAGTGTCTGCAATGGAAGACACTGTCATGCAGATTCGGGTGTGTCTTATTAGATCCGATTTTCTTTTAAAGTGTTTTAGACACTCTGAACACTGATACGTTTTTTCTTGAGTATGAACTCTCATGTGCACTTGTAGATTTGACTTTCGTGAAAAATCTTTTAGACACTCTGAACACTGATATGGTTTTTCTTTAGTATGAACTCTCATGTGTCTTATTAGATCTGACTTCCCAGAAAACCCTTTAGGACACTCTGAACACTGGTACGGGTTTCTTGTTTATGAACTCTTCGCTGGTGAAGTGTTAGTGAAATTTTGTGTGAAAAGTCTTTTAGACACTCTGAACACTGATATCGTTTTTCCTGTGTATGGGCTCTCATGTGACTTATTAAGTGTGATTTTCGTGAAACCTCTTTTTGACACACTGAACACTGATATGGTTTTTCCTGTGTACGAGCTCTCATGTGATTTATTAAATCTGATTTTTGCAAAAAGTCCTTAAGACACACTGAACATTGATATGATTTTCCTACTGAATGACTTTTCAAGTGTAGTACAAGATGAGCCTTAAATTTAAATAATTTTAAACACAATGAACACTGATTAAGTTCTTGCCCAGAGGGGACACTTGTGTGTTCCATGATGCTATTCATCTCAGTCATATAGATACAGAATACTGAATTTTATTTTTTGCTGAATGATTTAAGCATGTGCATTCTGAAATAACTGAAGAATGTTTTTGGTTCTGATCTGAGCTTGAAGTTGAACACTATATATGAGGATGCAGTTAGTGTCCTCAATATACTAATTCTCCACACAATCTCTCCAGTTGCAGCTCAGGAGTGCTAGTTCTTAGTACCCTAAAAGCTGCTCAGGAGTGCTAGTTCTTAGTACCCTAAAAGCTGCTCAGGAGTGCTAGTTCTTAGTACCCTAAAAGCTGCTCAGTGCCACATTATTGTTCCAAAACTATGTCTAGAGAAAGTACCAGTTTTATACCTGAAGGTCCAATTAGCTATTGGGATTTAACATTCATTAATTATATCAATAAATAAGATATTAAATGAACATGATAGTTGCTCATAAATGCATAAATTCAAATAATTGTAGATGCTTAAATTTAAAATACATTAGAACATATGAGTGGTTGAGGTTACAATTTAGCAGCAGCAAGTTAGCACAGTATTCATGGGGAGATCTATGTACTAATTTTAGATTTGAAAAATAATTATCACTAGACTTGTACAGAAATTATGTTAAAACTTAATTAACCTTTTCAGGGTCCAGAGGCCAAATTTCAAAGTGTGCACCAGTGTCCAAGAATTTTCAAAAAATAATTTTGTTATTTTTTCTTATGAAATGGTAGAGAATCTTTTTCTGAAGGTAACAAAACAAAAAAGTACAAAATTTGATGGAAAACTGACGAAATTATGCTCTCGCGAATTTTGACGTGTCAGCGATATTTATGCATCGGTGATTTTGCCGACTTTGACTCCCATTTTAGGCCAATTACTTTATTCCAGTTGACCAAATTCTTAGCTATTTCACTAGTATTACTTCTATTCTATCGACTGAGCACAAGAAATCACCAACTCAACTGTTTCAACTACAAAATAAAGTGATTGGAAATTGGTAATTTGGACAATTTAGTGCAAAGTTCAAAATATTCCAATTTCAAAATAGGGTCCAGAATAAACAATGCAGGCATTCCTGGCACTAAACTAACATGTCCTCTGTTCATTAGTTACATTTTCAGGCTTTACAAATGAATTCCATTTTGATTTTTAATTCACATAACAAATTTTTATTCAAACCAAAAAATAGAAGATTTACTGTCAAGCAATATTGTAATAATTGTATAAATAACATCAGCACATTTGTGAACATATATTTGACCCACCACCTGGTATGTATTAGACGTGTGGGGTCATTTGTTTACTCTTGAACATTGGCAAAAATTTGACATTTCTGCTACTTTGAGCTCAGTTTCAAGCTATTTTCAGTACTAAAAACCAATCAAAATCATCTCTATTTCTCTAATGTATCTTCCATTCTATCAAATGAGACCAAGAAATCGCAAATACAACTATAAAAACATACAAAAAAACACTGCAAAGTTGCTGTTTTAATCGAAAATTACAGTTTCATTTTTTTTTACTCTCATTATGCACTGTGTGCTGCAGGATTTGTTTTATGTGGTGCATACATACCACAATGGTGTATTCTCTCATATCTAGGCCCAAATTTACCGCTCGCAGCTTATCAGAGTGAGCTGAGCTCATGGTGTAGATCTACGGTTCGGACCCTCAACGTAAAGCAGTAGATCTACGGCACAGACCCTGCAAGGGTTAAGACAGAATATAAACTTGCTGTAATGTTTAACAAATATATGGGATTAATACTGGGTAAGAAATTAACTTCCTGTTATTATTAAGTAAAATGTCACAAATAAAATTAGTACAAGGTTAAAACTATGTAGCAGTAGTTTTGGGTTATAATGTTCTGTATACACTACCAGGAACCCCTTTGTTACCTCTGGGCTGCCTATGAACTATATATATTAATATAAAATGGCCACTATATGATTTACATTGCAAGTGTATGACTTAGCTGATGTGGAAAATATGAAGGTTAGAGATGTATGAAGAAGATCTATGTGTATCTGTCAGGAGGAGCACAAAATGTATCTCAGCAATGCACGTTTATGTCTCTCCCACCAAATTATCGACATTAATATTTTTAAACTAGTTTCTCCCACAAAAAATTTTGTGTTTATTGGAAGAGATTAGAATATATTATAGCTGTAGTGAACATTATCTCTGAGTTCATAATACACTAATGATTTATTTATTTATTTATTTATTTATTTCCAATTTGAGCACACATACAGAGGTACAAAAAAAATACAGATAAGAGCAGCATGCCAAAGCCACTTATACTATGCATAGCATTACGGGCTGGCTTAAAATTAACTTAAGATTAACTAAGCAATGATGAAATCAGTGATAAAACATTATTGTAAACAGATAACTATAAAGCACAAATGAGTATTACAAAGACAGGTCATATGGTTGCTTGCATTGCTGTACATTCAGTCGAATGGAGTATTCTGTTACGTAGTGTATTTAAAAAAATAATAAAGTTAGATTGGGTCCTAGGTTTAACATTTGTGTGATACAATTGTGAGTAACATATAGGATATACAATTTATAAGGTTCAGTTATTCAGTATTTATTTGGTTTTGGGTGAGTAAGTGATCTTTGAGAAGAGACTTGAATTTATAAACAGGTAGTGTTTCTTTTATATTTACAGGTAATGAATTCCAGATTTTAGGGCCTTTTATGTGCATTGAGTTTTTGCATAGTGTGAGATGGACACGAGGAACATCAAAGAGTGATCTGTGCCTTGTGTTATGGTCATGTGTTCTGTTGAGGTTGGCAAGGAGATGTTTGAGGGGAGGGTTAATATCAGAGTTAAGTGTTCTATGTATGTAATAGGTGCAGTAATAAGTATGGATGTTTTGTATGGTGAGTAGGTTTAGTGTATTGAATATTGGTGGAGTGTGCTGCCTGTAGTGAGAATTTGTTATCATTCTAACTGCAGCCTTTTGTTGGGTAATTAGTGGTCTGAGATGGTTAATTGTTGTTGAGCCCCATGCACAAATTCCATAGGTGAGATAGGGGTAAATAAGAGAGTGATATAGGGCCAGGAGGGCTGACTGTGGAACGTAGTACCGTATCTTCGATAGTATGCCTACAGTCTTGGAAATTTTCTTAGAAATTTGTTGTATATGTGTATGAAATTTGAGTCTATTATCAAGGTGGATTCCTAAGAATTTTCCCTCTGTTAGTTTTGTGATAGGTGATCCGTTTATCATTATGATAAGAGGGACATCTGTAGCTCTGTTACCAAACTGAATGAAGTAGGTTTTGTCAATGTTTAGTGTAAGTTTGTTAGTCCTCATCCAGGTAGATATTTTCTGTAATTCGGTATTTACAGTATTGGCTAGCGTGACTGGGCTCGGGTGAGAGAAGACGTATGTAGTGTCATCTGCAAATAGTGTGGGTTTGAGTAATTGCGAAGCATTTGGAAGGTCATTTATGTATGGGAGAAAGAGAAGAGGGCCAAGGACACTTCCCGGTGGGACACCAACTGTAATTGGTTGCGCAGAAGAGTTTGCCCCATTTGCGTACACATATTGGCTTCTGTTGCTGAGGTATGACTTGAGGTAGTTGAGGGAGTGCCCTCTTATACCATAGTGTGACAATTTTACGTGGAGCAAGTCATGGTCAACTGTATCAAAAGCTTTACGTAAGTCAATGAAGATCCCCAGTGGGACTTCTTTTTTCTCTATTGCAGTGTATATATGTTCTAGCATGTGTATAATAGCATCATTAGTATTTTTATTAGGCCTGAATCCAAATTGGCAGGGGTTGAGTATGTTTTGGGAGATAAGGTAGGAGTAGATTCGTTTGTGAATTAATTTTTCGAAGATTTTTGAGAGAGGGTGTAAGTTGGATATTGGCCTATAGTTATTCAACTCTGTTTGGTCTCCTCCTTTGTGGATCGGGGTGACCCTTGCTATTTTGAGTACTGTAGGGAAGGTGGAGGATTCAATGGATTTGTTAAAGAGTGTTGCAATGATTGGTGATAGCACTTGTGACACTTTTTTGTATATAAAGGGTGGTAAGGTATTTAAATCTCCTGCCTTGTTTTTTAGTGCATTGATAATAAGGGTTTTTTTTAGAAAATTATTAATACATTCGTCAATATCTGTATAGATTTCTAGCTCAGTGTGCCAATCAATGTTTGCTATTGCTGTTGTGAAGTTATTAATGGCTGCCTCATTGTGAAGTCTGAAGGTGACTTTAGTAGTGTCTTGGGGTAGTTTACCAAGAGTTGTTATGAGGAAAGTAGGGTAGTGGTCTGTGGTATTATCTGTAATTATGCCTGATTTTAAAGGGGATATGGTGTTGGTCCAGATGTGGTCAAGTAGGGAAACACTAGTCTCTGTAACTCTTGTAGGTTTTGTTACTGTTGGTAGTAACATACAGTTACTCATTGTGTTTGTGAATTCAGTAACGTGTGGGTCCTGGTCTTGCAGGAGATTTATATTGAAGTCACCTGAGAGTAGTAAGTGATCTTTGTTCATGCGTGCATCAGTTATCATACTTCCTAGATTTTGACTAAATTGGCTAATGTTTGACTGTGGAACTCTGTAGATGTTTATCAATGTGAGAGGTTTTTGTAGGTATTTGGATTTGAATTTAGCTATTATATATTCCCCATGTTCATCCCTTGTGCAAGTATTAGTGATACATTCTAGTTGGTCTGAGTAGTATATGGCTGTGCCACCCCCTTGTTGGTCTGGCCTACAGTTGTGTATGGCTGTGTAACCAGGAATGGCATAGACATCTGTACTATCAGGCTTTAGCCAGGTTTCAGTTAGTGTTATGATGGACATATTGGCATGTAAGGAATTTAGTAATGCTATGAGGTCATCGTAATGCTTGCTTAAAGATCTGATATTGTAGTTAAAGATAGTTATGTTGTTGTTGGCACTGAGAAGTGCCTTTGATTGTTCTGCAGTGTAGTAATTACAGTAACTGTTTGATTCATTTAAGTCATTAAATAAGAGGTTGGTATCAGGATCAATGCTTGTAATCATAAGGTTTGTAGTGAATCTATAGTTAGAATTAAGTATAAAACAAAGTAAATAGTCTTAAGCTAAAAAATAATAGGTCGTTATTGTTTATGAAGGAGATAATAAATTTGGAAATTAAATAAAAACATTCATTAATAGAACTTCAATAATTTCCATTCAAAAGACTTCAAATTACTGGCAATTATTGTGTTTATCCAGCTCGAAATATAGTTCCTAATTCCATTAGTATATACAATATTAAAAATTTTCATGTCCTTATGTTGATAAAGAAGATAAAAGACAGCATAAAGTTGACAATAGTAGAAACAAATGTGATTACAAGTTTTTACACATTATCAACATTTATTTTCTCAAGTATAAAAGAATCCTTTTTGATAATCAGCAGCACAGTATCAAAATAGACATATACACTAATAACAACACACTGGATGATGAGGATGTGGATGTATGAGTGTATACATTTAGCAGAGCACACTGGATGATGTGGATGTGGATGAATGATAACAAATTCCCACTACAGGCAGCACACTCCACCAATATTCAAAACTCTAAACCTACTCACAAAACAAAACATCCATACTTATTAATGCACCTACTACATACATAGAACACTTAACTCTGACACAAACCCTCCCCTCAAACATCTCCTTGCCAACCTCAACAGAACACATGACCATAACACAAGGCAGAGATCACTCTTTGATGTTCCTCATGTCCATCTCATGCTATGCAAAAACTCAATGCACATAAAAGGCCCTAAAATCTGGGATTCATTACCTGTGAATATAAAAGAAACACTACCTGTTTATAAATTCAAGTCTCTTCTCAAAAATCACTTACTCGCCGACAACTAAATAATTATTATTTTATTATCACACTGGCCGATTCCCACCAAGGCAGGGTGGCCCGAAAAAGAAAAACTTTCACCATCATTCACTCCATCACTGTCTTGCCAGAAGGGTGCTTTACACTACAGTTTTTAAACTGCAACATTAACACCCCTCCTTCAGAGTGCAGGCACTGTACTTCCCATCTCCAGGACTCAAGTCCGGCCTGCCGGTTTCCCTGAACCCTTTTATAAATGTTACTTTGCTCACACTCCAACTAAATAAATACTGAATAATTGTATCTCATAAATTGTATCTCATATATGTATCTCATTATTGTATCTCATAAATGTCAACCTGTGACCCAATCAAACTTTGTTACTATTTAACTTCATTACCTAACATAATACTCCATTCTACTGATTACACAGCAACACAGTAAATGACCATATGACCTGTCTTTGTAATACTCGTTTGTACTAAATTGTTATCTGTTTTACAATATTTTTTGTACCACTGAATATATCATTGCTTAGTTAATCTTAAGTTATTTTTAAGCCTGCCCATAATGCAAGTCCAGAAAAGGACTTGCTACCTCAAGTCCTAATGGAAGGGGATTCCCCTTCTAAACAGTAAGAAGATAATGCTCTCCCCTCCTCCCATCCCATCAATCATCACCAGATCTTCAATAAAAGTAAGTGTCATGTAATTGTGCATGCCTTTTTCAGTTTGTGTGTACTAAAATTAACATTTTTTTGTGGTAAGAAAATTTTTTTTTCATACTTTTGGGTGTCTTGCAAGGATTAATTTTATTTCCATTATTTCTTATGGGGAAAATTAATTCGCATAGCGAACATTTCGCATAACGACCAGCCCTCTTGCACGGATTAAGTTCGCTATGCGGGGGTCCACTGTAGTTTAAAGTAAAATTGGGCAATAATAGGGATTTAGAATAAAATTGGGCAATTGAGTATTTTTTAAAGTGAGGTAGAATTATTGAAGACAAGTTATGGTTAGTTTATAATAAAATAAGATAGAACAGTGATGTGGTAAGTTGTAAAAAAGGAGATAGATTCTGTAGATATTAAACACAATTAAGACCATGAGGTAGAATGGTCGTTGAATACAACAATGACAATCAAAAGTAGTTGGGGTATTAGAATTTTAGGGGGGCACAAATTTATGACAATATAACACTAACAGTGGACTATGGGTATTATCTGCACTTCACTCTGATTCTGTTAGTCCAGCCTCACTTAGGAATGTTTTAAGGTCATGTTCTGTAGAGATGAAGTATCTCTTCCCAGTGGGCTGTTTCCTAACTGCGATTTTTCCATCCCTCACAAAGCACTGGTGGATTTTTTGGGCATAGCGTAATTTTCTTAGCCAATAAAGAAGGTTTTGTCTTGTTTTGGTAAGGCACTCATTGACGTAAACATCAGTTTTCATAGAAACAGATGTTTTTAGTAGGTTGTTTCTTTGTAGGCTAGTTTGGAATTTTAACAGCACTGTTTTTTTACCTGCTTGGTAGCCCATCAGTTTGCAATCCTTTAGGTCGTCACTACGTATGTTAAGGCGAAGGTGGTCCTTGATAAGCTGTAGGGTGGTCTCCATGCAGGTCTCTTGGGTGACTGTGGCTGGGAGATGTTTGCTGTTAACTACAACACCGTCAGATAGCTGCTGTTGGTCATTATGGTCTTGGAAGTTGGTTATGACACTGGCAAGTTGTTGGTCCACTCTTGATCTTTCCTCTGTAATGTTGGTAGTAAGTAGGGTGACTTGGTCTTTTAGAGTGTTGATGGTGTCTAGGGACTGGGTGTGGGTGTTGCTTTGTTGTTCTAGAGTGTCTAGTTTATGTTCTAGAGCAGTGATCTTGTTGAGGTAATCTGCATTGTTAGCCTTTAGCTCCTGCATTTCTTGAGTTAGTTTGGTGATCGTTTGGTTCTGAATCATAAGGAGTTTAGCTATTTCTGGGTCGGTGATCTTCTTGACATCAAATACTGGGAAGAAGTTATCTTGGACTGTAGTGGCGGCCATGTTTGTTGTTGTCTGTCGTGTGTTGTGGTGGTGCCAGTGGGTGATGAGGGTTGTGTCCTGGCTGGCAGTACCACAAGTTTTCCCCGTGTTATTACTGCTCTCACCTTTGATGTTAGGAGTCCTTAGCTGGTTACTGGATCTTCTTTTATTGTTCTGACCCTTGTCCATTGGTTGCGGCTTCGGGTGAACAGTAGGTGATGGGTGATGGGTGAATGTTGTGGAGTATCACTTCAGTGGCAGCGGGGTAGGAGGTGGTAGTACGAGTCCTATTAGTTGGTAATTTGTGAACTTTTGGGTGATTTCTGCAGTTGCTTTATATCATTCTGGGTATCCACACATGTTAGTGTTATGCAGGTCTTGATTAGGTCATCACTGGGCTGCTGGGAACCTCAGGTAGAAGTAAAAATAGAAGACAAGGTTCCTGTTGCCGCTGCCGCTGCCGCTCACTGCCGAGCACATTGAACCACGTCTCAGTTAAGGCAAATACATGAATGTTACCTGCACTAGCAACTAGTCTCAACTCTTCCATCTTATTCCTAGCACTATGACTATTTGTGTAATATATATTTAACCCTTTGAGGGTCGACAGGTCCTCTCAGAGACTCGTTCTCAGGGTCGGCCAAATTTCAAAAAAAAAAAAAAAAAAAAAAAAAAAATTTCTTATGAAAAAATAGTTTTTTTTTTTCTAAATATTATAGGCTAAACAAAAATTTTTTAACATCAATACTTACGGAGATATGGAGGCGTGAAGTTGATGAAAAAGGGGGACAATGTGGCAACATCGCCGACTGCCATCTCCCGGTATTCTTTTATTTACTTTCTTATGTACTAATTTCTATTATTTTTTAATTTTTCTTTTTCCAAGTAACTTTTATGGCCTGTGAGACCAATATGATCAGTATTTTGTAAGTTTTTTCTTTTTCAATACTACATAATAAGGGCGTAAACACTGTTGTTATTTTGTTTATAAAAAATATTTACACAAACGATATGAAATGTTGTTAATTACTATTTTTCTATATTTTATATACACATTTTACAGCCCACAGGGAATGTTTCTAGAAGTTCTGCAGCTGTGGAAGTCTTTGAAACTGGTCTCATGCACAGTCGTGTTTTACACTCCTCAAACATAAAACGTGTGTCTTTTTGCTTTTGCTGTGGGCGTTTTTTTGTATGTGCACAGATGTAACCACCCTTCTGGGGCCCTTTTTTTCTTGAAAGCAGAAAGCAGGCAGTTTTACTAGGAAGTGATCACCATGCTTCAAACGAAAAGGTAGTTGTTGATAATTTGGTGGGCGGTCTATTGCAGGTGTTGTTCCTTGGTACTTGAAAACTATTTGTCTGATGACAGACAAACAGAATTCGCTGTATTGTGGTTTGTTTCTGGTCCTCATCTTATACATATTATAAGCATTCAGCATGGAAATGTCCAGAAGATGGAAAAAGAGTTTTATGTACCACTTATAACTCTTGTGAACACAATCAGCAAACCCAATCTGCATGTCACATTTGTCCACTGAACACATATTGAGGGAGTAGTCCATCACAGCTGCAGGTTTTAGAATGGGTTCATTGCTCTTTCTATGCTGCCTGCCAGTGTCTGCCATTTCATTAAGGTGAACTGACGACAACAGTGTGACATCTCATTAAGGTGAACTGATGACAACAGTGTGACATCTCGTTTGTCATGCCACCGAAATGCCATGATATCATTGGCAGCAAACGCCTGCACCTCACCTCTACGAGTGCCAGCATCAAACCTGGGCATATGTTTCCGATTTACACGCACTGTGCCACACACATCCGTCATGTTCACTCGCAAAAAATCACTGAGTGAGGGGCTTGTGTACCAGTTATCAGTATATAATATATGCCCCTTACCAAGGTATGGTTCTATCATTGTTCTAACCACATCACCAGAGATGCTCAATAACTTCCTGGTATTTTGCAATGAAAAACTTCCAGTGTACACAATAATATCCAATACCAACCACTGTAACAATCACAAAGCACAAACAAAATTTATACCAAAGTGTTTTCCTCTTGCTTGGTATGTACTGCTTGAAAGAGAGTCTTCCTTTGCACGAATCAAGACTCGTCAATTACAAGCTTCCTGAAGGGATAAAAATACATAAATTTAATTTCTCTTTCAGATACACAAACACATGCCTAATCTTATATAACCTGTCGTTTCTGTCAGGGCCTGGTTTGTCTGAGAAGTGAAGCATAACCGTAACATTAAGCACAAATTGATTCATCTGGGCATTAAATCACTGAAACCTGGGTTGCAATCAGGCGGTCTGTTGACCAGTATGATTTCACTTTGTGCTTATACACATGTGGCTAAGCATGATTGTGGCAAAGAAAAGTACACATCTCAGCCACAGTTGCCCTCCTTCCACTGTAGTAGACGTGATTTTGGTGAAAGCACTGTGTTTTGCCATTGTAACTCTATTATGTGTTGCTTTCCATGAGACAATACTTTCCATCAGGGGTTTCGTCAAAGAATAACTCGAAACATACCAGTTCAGTGGTCATTGTTCCCAAGTGTACAAGATGGCCGTATTCCACTTTGGCTGTCATTCAACGTGGGCATTTTGGAACAAAATTGTTAGCTTCCTGCCAATCCCAGTGCGGTTGCGTGGTGGTACTGAAATGACCAGGTGGTTGTGGTTGTGGAGGTTGTGGTTGCGGAGGTGTGGTTGTGGGGTTGTGGGTTGTGAGCTGGTGTGTGTGTTTGTGGGTGGGGGATGGTGGCCTTGGTTGAAGATCAGCTTGAGGCAGCAGCGTGGGTGGCAGTGTGGGTGGCAGCATGGCCCACTGCTGGTGCCTACAGCCGTCACCTAACCACTACCACCCCCCCATGCACATTTTTCCATTCCCAATTGCAACACTACATCGCATTTTCACTGACTGTGTCCTGTTTGTACAGCCACGATGTACTCGAGATGTACTCCTTCCCCTTGGAATAGCAAAGGCACACTGACAAGAGCGCATATAAACCATCGTATATAGACGGCTTCAACTAGGAATATTGCGGATTTCACTATCAATACTGGGAACTGTTTTCAAGAGCTTGTAGTTTCATAATCACTATCACTACACTATCCATCACAATGCACACACATCTGGTCTGGGATTTGGGAAAATAGGAGTATCCTCTTTGATTCTGGCACAACTGAACATGAACAAGATGGCCGAGCACCAGAGGTGGAAGGATGAGGGTCGTCTGGGTTTTCCTCACTATTACCGATATTATGGTTCATTAGTTTTGGTCAAAACCTCACCAAAACCTTGAAACTCATCTTCACTGGCACTTCCATCTGTATTAGAACTGTCACTGGGGAACAAAAGTGTCCCAATTTGCCGAGGAGTTAGTTTAATATGTTTATTATGCACCCCATACCCATCCTGTGGGCGGTAGTCAAAAGATTACAGAGGTACATAATGGGTCCAGGGACTGGGCCTCAAAGTTTTGATAGCTGAGCAAGTTACAGAGGTAATGAATTCACAATTTACAAAGGTAATGAACTCACAATTTACAAAGGTAATGAACTCCAGGTAGGTCTAGTCACAATCATGACAAGTTACAAAGGTATTTACAGATTACAGAGGTACACAATGGGTCCAGGACCGGGCTCCAAAGTTTTGATGGCGTGAACTAGGTACAAGTGAATGAAACTCACAAGTTACAAAGGTAATGAACTCCACCGCGAATTACAAAGGTAAATGAACTACAGTAAGAATGGGTTACTTATGTTTATACATGGCCTGTCAATCATGAAACAAATTTAGAGTACTGAGCAATTCACAACTTCCACACACCCGTCACAACCTGTATGTGAGTTATTTGGTGCAAAATGTGTGATTGCTGAGTCTCTCTGTCTTACACACACACTACATTACACACACATACAATTCATACACAACACACCTAAACGACACACCACACACACCACACACACACCACACAAACTCATAACACACATGCACACCACACTCATACACCACACACACACACTCATACACACACACTCATACACACACACACACATCAACACACACACACACACACTATACACGATACACACAAACCCACACCCCAACACACAACACACACACACACACACAGGAAGAGCCCTGCAATGGATCAGATAATACCTGACCGTGAGCAACAACCAAGTCATGGTACGTAATGAAGGGGGGTATCACAGTGGGCACCTGTGACGAGCGTGGTCCCACAGGGGTCGTCCTAGGACCAAGTGCTATTTTTGGTATATGTGAACGACATGACGGAAGGGGATAGATCTCAAAGTGTCCCTGATTGCAGATGCTGTGAAGTTAATGAGGAGAATTAAATCTGATGAGGGACCAGGCAGGACTTCAAAGAGACCTTGGACAGACTGGACACCTGGTCCAGCAAATAACTTCTCGAATTTAAATCCTTCCACATGCAAAGTCATGAAATAGGGGAAGGCACAGAAGACCACATACAGAGTATAGGCTATTGGCCAGAGAAGACTTCAAACCCCACTCAAGGAGAAAGAACATGGGTGAGTATAACACCGAGCATGTCTCCGGAAAGCACACATATCATCAGATAACTGCTGCAGCAAATGGGCGCCCTGGCAAACTGAGAACAGCATTTTCCGACCACCTTAGTAAGGAATCATTCAAGACACTGTAACCGTGTATGTTCAGGAGGCCCATAAAGGAGTATGCAGCAACCTTTTTGGAACCCGCACTTGAAAGCACTTCAAAAACTAGAGAAAGTACAAAGGTTTGCAACAATGTTAAGTTCCAGAGCTAAGGGGAATGTCCTATGAAGAAAGATTAAGGGAAATTCGGCCCTGACGACACTGGAGGACAGGAGGGTCCCTGGGGAGACATGATAACGACATATAAAATACTTCGTGGAATAGACAAGGTGGACAAGGACAGATGTTCCAGGGAGGGGACACAGAAACAAGAGGCCACAATTGGAAGTTGAAGGACCACAAATGAGTCAGAGAGATAGTAAGAATATTTTCTTCATCATAGATTGTAAGGCAGTGGAATAGCCTAGAAAATGAAGTAGTGGAGGCAGGAACCATACACAGTTTTAAGACGAGGTTTTGATAAAGCTCATGGAGGCGGGAGAGAGAGGGTCTATGTAGCAACCGGAGAAGAGGATGGGCCAGGGAGCTAGGACTCGACCCCTGCAACCACAAATAGGTGAGTACAATAGGTGGAGTACACACACACACACACACACGCACACATGCACAAATATGTGGTAACTGCTTTATTTACATCTAGCAAAGTCAGGGTATTTCTCCCAGAATGGTCTGTAATAAACCACTGTGGATAAAATACTAGCCATACATAACACAATCTGAGTGAGTTGTTTCTAAATTCATTAATTTAATCGCACTGCCAGTACAAAATGATGCAGGTTGAGACAATAATCCATCTGGCAAAGTTACATTTCGTTTGGTCTACATCTGGTGGTTGTGAATTAAACCTCCCAAGATACTTTGAAACCCAGCCGAGCCGGCGGTAAGTGACATCCAAGATCCCTGCTTATTTTGTTGTGATGCCCCATAGACATGTGGCTTCCCTCCTGCAAGATAGAATGATGATAGATGGACTCACTGGTTGTCAATCCTCCCTGATCCTTAAGTCCATAAAATTCAGCAGAAGTACTTTTCGAATTATTGTTCTCAAACAACTGACCTGAAAGCCAAGATTGTTAATCTACTCCCTCTTTGAAAAGCATACAGCTTAGCCAATTTATCAGTTCTATCATTCATCTCTGAAGACCAATGTGAGATGGAATCCACATGCATGTTGCACTCTGCTCACTGTCCACAATCCTAACCATACCTGTGCTGGCTTCACTGGCTCTTGAACACAAGCATGCACAATTTAAGCTTAATGAGTGAGAGCAATTATGGATGACAGGAATCAGTTACAAGTAAACTGTCAATCTTTGATACATAGATGCATTTCAGGTGCAAGGAGTATGGCAAACAGTCTGTCTGAAGGGTAAAGGACAACCAATAATTGAAGCGTGCTCCAATTTCTTTAAGAGAGCCATCACTCTGTAAAGACAACATCAGCACTACCAGCTCTGCAGCACCATGGATTGGTGAACAGAACCATCACCGTATAATTGCGAGAGTGTGTGCTTGTGACTAGTATCAATACAGATTAAGGCCCTCACGTTTGCTCAAAGGCGAGTTTGGTTGTGATTTAAGAAGTAGTTTTTGGGGGGAAATGGAGGAAATGGCAGTTTCGAATGGGTAATATTCCATGAGCGGAGAAGTGCCGCTGTTGCCTTACTTTGACATAAGATCCTGTATCTGATTCAAGCGGGAGGTCGGTTCAGAATTTTTCGATCCATCTGGAGGAGTGTTTTCACCAGTGCTGAGGAAAGTTTGGAGGGCTTCTGTGCAGGGTTTTAATGATGCTTTGCCTGAGCATATTAACCCCCATTAGGAAATTCTTTCAGTAACACGATCTCTGATGCTTGAATATCTAGTTCTTTTTGTCATATTTAAAATTTTGGCAGTACGAGGGCAATCCTAGGATGAACCCATGCTTCGTTCTGCAGTTTGTCCACCCTCCAATTTTCCAGTCAGATCACAAGAGCAAGTAGAGGTGCAGCATAATCAACCAATGATCTAATTATAAGCAGATACATCATTTTCACAATTTTAACATTAGCACCATACCTGGGGTGAAGCCCTGCCACAATCGAAGTGCTCTTTAGTCGTTCTTTGTATTGGCGACAAAAGTCATGTTACAACAGGTCCAAGTAGAGGAACCTCAAAGCCTAGATACCTGTATCTGCTTCCATATCAGAAAAGACCCATCATGCAATGATTCTGACGAACTGTGCCTCTCTGTCGAGAGGACGCCTATTGAGTATCTTTTTTTATCAGTAGAGATTATCAAACCCCAGGTCCTGGACACGAGCTATTACAAGATTAAGAATGTTTTGGTGTTGGAGAATTCCGGTGGTGTGAATCATTATATCATCGAGCAAAAACTAATCACAATAATTATGGGCTGGAACTAGGCATAGCATTAAATAATGCAATTCAAATTAAATATGAACAGTGTGGGACTGAGCACACACCTCCTGTGGGGTTCCTAATTCAAAGTCTTTAGTTTCACTTCTATGTCCCTGGGGAACAACACAAGACGATTTTCTGTTGGAACAAGGAAGCCTTTAATCCAGCGGAGAAGCCATCCTCCAACATCCATTCTGGCAAGTTCACTAATTATTACATGTCGGTTGGCTACAAATCGAAAGCGGATTTAAGTCAAAGGAAGGTAGTGTAGTACTGTCAGTGTGCAGTGAGAAAGGGTGGCTATGCAATGATGCACGCTCCTTCATGCATGAAACCATGTAACCTACCGGGGCGACAAAAATTGTTTGAGTCTGTACCTGAGACGATTAAGAATCAATCTCTCAAATGTTACACAAGCAGCTAGTAAGAGATATTGGGCGAAATGCATTTTGTTGATGGGCTTAGGAATTGGGAATGATGAGGCTTTTGGTCCCAGATTGGAAGGGAGCTCCCCAGTTACATAGCACATGTTATATAATACAAGGAAATGGATATACCTGGTAATCGACACAGCAACTGAGTATGTTGTAGAGTAACTACCATCCTCACCATGCGACCGTGGAGTTTGCTCTTATTAGTCGCTGCACGCAAGTTCACATAATTAGTGAAAGGAATGTTGCAATCATCTGCCTTACTGAAGGCAATAAAAGCAAACAAGTCTCTCCCTTGCATCATATTATCATTTAATTTTGCCTGTGTGGTACTGGGAAGATTGTCATAGACTAGATGTAGCAGCCCAAGCACTGACTAACTCATTCGCCCCTATGCAAGGATTAGGGTGCGCGATCTGCCATTCGTTACCCCTTCATTCTATTTATGTCCCTCCATGCCCGGCTAAGTGGGGTGGTGAAGCATTAATACCGTTGACAAATTTTTTCCCAGTCGGTTGCCGCAGCTCAGTTCATATGCCGCTCTCTGGCAGCAGCACGGGCAGTTTGGAAGAGCCACAGCATTCAGGTAACGATTTTTCCTTATAAGGCTAGGCCTAGTCTGCGAGCCAGAAACGTTTCATGTACGAAGTTTTAGAATCAATGTAATAAGTATGGTTTTTTGAGGAGGTATGATTATTATGGAATTGTTGGGTTTAGAGTACCAAGAGGTTGCAGTGGGCGGCTCTAAGTAGTTCTGAAATACTGCCACACAAAGATCATTGTTTTAAAGGTTCTCTACCCCGGGAACACACATAGGAAATTATACAGTCATCCAAGTTGCAACAAAGTCATCATGCTGACTGTGGGAACATTAAAACGTTACCGATAGAATATCCCACCAGGAAGGATAGTATCTACCAATATCTAGAGAGGTTAGCCTAGGGAAATGATCAACTCGATATCTGTAACAATGAAGACACACAGCTGCAGAAAGTTATGTTGAAGCCCAGGCACAGATCAAGGATGGCCTCCATAGATATGTGTGGGTTCAAGTCACCTACAATTGGAAACATTATCATGAACTGTTTAAGAGTGACAACAGTTTGATTACCATTACTATTACCAAACTGTGAGTTTCCATGCTTTTGTGTCTCGCATTGTAATCGCCAATAATACGAGTAGGCTCCGAATGAGCACAAGTTTGTTGCCTCCAAGTAATTAAAAATTTATCATCAGGAGAAGACAATTTTAAATATTTTGAGAGCAAGTTTCCCCTATATAAATCCTAACACCGTGATATTGTAGCCCCTCTGTTTTCTTGTGTGCAAGAAAGGATGAATGGGGAAGTGAATTTATTAATATATAGAAAATAAATAACCCAAACCCCCTAGATTTAGTAGATTTGAGTTATAGTGCAACAAATGATGGTAATTTAGGGGTTGGGATTTTTCAGGGACACTGCACTCTTGTAGCCACACAACATCAATGAATGGGTTCGGTGGTTTACTTATGATGAAGTTCAGGAAGTCCTTTTTCTAAGTGAAGCAATGTTCCAGCTAATATAGAAAGTTATAACAGTTTTGATCCATTATATTAGTCCTGTGATCTTGTTGATGTTTCGTCATCATAATGAAAAAATGTTCATATCAATAGCAATGACCTTATCATGTCTACAGTGCAACCTTGTCATGAGTATTTTTTGTAAGTGCACTTCCATTGTAAGGCCTCTCGATCTGGAGTTCTTCGTAAACCCAGAGCATGACGCTGTTTATGTGTGAATGTATGATAGGTGACACCACCACCACTCACATTCCCTCCTCCACTAACATTACCGCAACACTACTAGCCTGTCATCATCACCAGCGCCACTACCAACATTGTGTTCATTACATTTGTCAACCGTATTGTATTCAATACATTAATGTCTATGTGACTAACCTCATTTCCCACTCTGCACCACCAATTATATTAGCCATCACTATTACTAACATTATAGACAACCACCGCTCTCATCACACTCTTCACCACCAACTTAAATTCGCTCATCCTATTACTAACATTATAGACAACCACCGCTCTCTATCACACTCTTCACCACCACTTTTAAATTATGCTCATCACTATTACTAACATAATCACCACCATTGCCCTTATCACACAACTCTCACCACCACTTAAATTACGAGTCATCACTATTACTAACATCATTGACACCATAAGCCTTCGTTAATGCTCACTACAGTTTATCAACACAAGTATTATATTCGTCCATTACTGTGATTAAGAACACCACCACACATCTGTGTTCAGCAGCCTATAACACTTGCTTTCACAAATTGTGACAATCTGGTTATGGTACACTCTACACATCTTTTCCTTGTGTTGTTCAAGTTGTTGTTTCAGGAGAAATTGTTGTGTTTCCAGTATTTTTTTAAGCGTGACCATCAGTTTTATACCACAGGAGCAGACATGGAACATCTGAGACGTGAAGTCCCTGGTCAGCTGAGCTAATTTGGCTGACTGTTAGCTGACTCAGGCTAAGTCTGGTATTGACAGCCCGACAGTGATGGAGTCTGTGACCTGCTCCCCCAGGTGAAGGTGCTCAACTCCCATTGTCTGAGGGCAGGCATGAGGCCATATTCAGACCCGAGGGTACCATGTTAGTCTGGGTGGGCCATTAAGAGGGGTACATGGTGAAGTGCGTTGGCTGCGATAGCGAAATCAGCCCTCACACTGCAGTCACCAGGAGCTGCTGTGACTCCTGAGGTCTTACAATTGATTAACATTGTTTAGCAACAGTCTGTTGCTGTTTGATCATAGCTTAACACCGTCATAAGGATGAAGCATTGCACACCTGCACCCAGTGTGACTTAGATGGGCATTACCTGGCGATTTGACCCCAGCGTTACACTTATAACATCTACTTTGAGGAGGACCTGTACAATGCCATGAATAGCGTCTGTTGAGGGCTGCACGGGAGTGAATTAGCGTGGCAGAGTCCCCTGGTCATTCAACTCAGCTAAAATCAACCGAAGGAAAGTCAACGAGGGCTTGCAACTTGCTCTGACGCAGAATATTGAGGATTCAAGTGCTTGTTGACGTTGTAATGACAATAAGCACTTTAGGTGCCCTTTGTGAGGCAGCTCGGAGTCTGATGTTTGCATATTCGTGAGTGAGAAGTTTGTCTATAAATGCTGAATCCTTAGCACAAAGACGTAGTTATTCCTCATCGTGGACAAACTTGGATCGTTTTCTCATGATTTGTTACACACTAGCTTCGAAAACCCAGTTAAACTTGTCTCTAATGCCAGTGTTGTCCAGGGAAATGTAACATGACATGCCTTTGAGGAGGTGTGCGCCCACTGTATTTGCTTTCAGCAAGCTTTCTCTGGAAGCCTCGTTCTTTTTCCGAGAGCCTGTTTACTAAAATATTTTCAAATCTGCCTTCACCATCATCTACGTCAACACCATCAGCTGTACTCATAGCTGTCAGGAGTTTCACACTGGCGATGGCTAAAAGGATAACCGGTGAATTGAAAGGGACAAGGAGGATATTCCACCTCGCTAGACACAGGCAAGTGGGTGTAGTGGCCTGCGGGTTGCAGTGCGATTTTCAATGTCATTCACGGGGCCACAGTCGACACGAGTTACCAATATGCACTAGCTCTACTCGTTCATTAATTCCAAAACCCGCAGCACTTACCACAGCTAGCACACGTGACTAGGAATGACAGCCAAATTTTCACTCCTGTGGACAAATAAATCAGCACAAACTTAATATGTTTAATAGAATGAACCCTCATGGCTTGTTACAGTTTAAAAAGCTGTTGTTTAGAGAGCGCCTGGATCGGTTAACTCGCCCTTATCTCATATGTAGATAAAGGCGACGAGCTAAGGATACCGGTGAATAGGAAAGTCGAGGAGGGACATCACCCAGTCACAGGAACACACGCAGTATGGTTTAAGTGGCATGCGAGTCTTATAGTGCCATTTTCAAGGTCACCCAGTAGGGCCAGACAATCCTCACGTCAATATTAAGCCTATGTAGGTAATGATGGAAACAACAATGTCCATAAGTTCAGTGAAAATCGCCACTCGTGCAAATAGTACAACAAATCAGCAGCACTTAACACAACCCACTAGTCTATTTTGCTTGTAGTCAGGCATAGGAGGGCACCAAGGACTTATTCGATAGGTGAGTGGAGTTGCGGCTCAGAGGACTGACCGGGCCCTCAAGCATTTATGTGGGTCTTGCAAAAAAAACCAGCCTCTAGACCATAAGTAAATAGAGGCAATGGCTGAGTTCCAAATCGAGGAAGGAGGGGAGAGGGGCGATGTGGAGTGAAGTAGTAGCCTCCTACAGGCCACTTCAAATCAAGATGTTTGTGTTTCACAACTAGGTTATATCAACTAGTCACAGTTCACACATAAAGATTTAACCAGCAGCAATTCAGCGCGCTCCAACGATATTTGTTGCATGATGAGTTATCAGTCGGGTGAGATAAGCCATTAGTGTGGAACGTCTTACCACCGCGAGGCATGGTGGACAATGTGTACTATGATGGTGTCCCACAAATTGCCCACTGGGTCCCAGATTTTTCTACTACTGCCACATTACACGACCAAACAGACCCATTCTCCACATCTAGGCCTAACCATCCCTTTTTCCCGCAAGATTTGATGGCGCTAGAATTTATGGCATACAAGTACGTCAAAAAACACTGTGCGTAAGCCATACTAGTACGTCCTGAAACCCTCAAAAGGTTTAAGGACCCTCCTTTCTCTTTACCCTTCCTTCCTCCTATTTATTTATTTATTTAATTTATTTATTTATTTAAAAATTTGTGCACACATACAGAGTACAAAAAATACAGAAAAGAGGCAGTATGCCAAAGCCACTTATACTATATGCCCATAGCATTACGGGCTGGCTTAAAATAACTTAAGAAATGAACCTAAGCAATGATGACACGGAGATAAAAATTTAATGTAAACAATTACTATAAAGCACAAGTGAAGTATTACAAAGACAGGTCATATGGTTGTATGCATTGTTTATACATTTCAGTAGAATGGAGTATTCTGTTAGGTTTAGTGTATTTAAAAAAAAAATAATAAAGGTAGATTTGGATTTTTGGTTTAACATATATTTTGATATAATTGTAGAAATATATAAGATATACAATTTATAATAGTTAGTATATTCATATTATTATGGTTTTGGTGATTAAGTGATCTTGAGAAGAGACATGAATTTATAAACAGTAGTGTATCTTTATATATAGCAGGGAATGAGAATCCAGATTTTAGTGCCTTTTTATGTGCAATTGAGTTTTTGCATAGTGTGTAGATGGACAATATGAACATCATAATAGTGATCTGTGCTTGTGTTAAAATGGTCATGTGTTCTGTTGAGGTTCAGGCAATGAGAATGTATTGGATGGGAGGTTTAAATATCAGAGTTAAGTGTTCTATTATGTAATAGGTGCAGTAATAAGTATGAATGTTTTGTAATGTGAATAGGTTTTTAGTGTAATGAATATTGGTGTATTGTGTGCTGCCCTATAGTGAGAATTTGTAATCATTCTAACATGCAGCCTTTTGTTGGGTAATTAGTGGTCTGAGATGGTTCCTTGTTGTTGAGGGCCCCATGACAAATCCCATAGGTTAGATAGGGGTAAATAAGAGAGTGTATATAGGGCCATGAGGGCTGACTGTGGAGCTAGTGGTACCGTATCTTCGATATATGCCTACAGTCCCTTGGAAATTTTCTTAGAAATTTGTTGTATAATGTTATAACTTTGAGTCCTATTATCAAGGTGGATTCCCCCTAAGAATTTTCCCCCCCTCTGATTAGCAATGTGATAGGTGATTTCCCGTTATCATTATGTACGGGGAGGGACAAGTCTGTAGCTCCAGTTTACCAAACTGAATGAAGTAGTTTTGTCCAATGATTATGTAAGTTTGGTTAGTCCCCTCATCCAGTGTAGATATATATCTGTAATTCGTATTTAACAGTTTGGGCTAGCGTGACTGGGCTCAGGGTGGGAATGACGAAGTTAGTGTCACTGCAAATAGTGTGGGATTGAGTAAATAGCAAGCTTTGGTAGGGTCAATTTATGTATAGGAGAAAGAAAGCAGCGGGCCAAGGACACTTTTCCCTGTGGGAAACAAACCAACTGTAATGGTTGTGCAGAAGAGATTTGCCCCATTTGCATACACATATTGGCTTCTCTGGTTGCTGAGGTATGACTTGAGGTAGTTGAGGGAGAGACCTCTTATACCATAGGTGCAATATTACGTGAGCAAGTCCTGGTTAACTGTATCGAAAAGCTTACGTAAGTCAAAGTGATCCCCAGTGGGACTTCTTTATTCTCCTATAGCAGTGTATATATGTTCTAGCATGTGTATAATAGCAAGCATTAGTAATTTTAAACTTGGGCCAAATCCAAATGGCAGGGGTTGAGTATGTTTTGGGATATAAGGTAGGAGAAATTCGTTTAAAGAATTAATTTTTCGAATATTTTTTGAGAGAGGGGTGTAAGTTGGATAATGGCCTATAGTTATTCAACTCAGTTTGGTCACCTCCTTTGTGGATGGTGTGACCCTTGCTAAATTGAGTACTGTGGGGAAGGTGGAGGATTCAAGGATTTGTTTATAAAGAGTGTTGCAATGATTGTGATAAGCACTTGTGACACTTTTTTGTATATAAAGGTGGTAAGGTATTTCAATCGTCCTGCCTTGTTTTTTTAAGCGTGTTGATAATAAGGGAGACTTTCGATGGTTAGTCCGAGCTAGGAACATGTGTTCGGGTAGAGGTTGCCAGTGAGGAAGTCAATAGCAGGGTTTGGTGGGTATCCAGAGCTTGGGATATTTATTGGCAGAAGTTTTGTCCTAAATTGGAGAAGAATACATTGAGTCTGTTTGCAGTATCTTTTCTTCCTCTCTTCCTTTCTGTTGGAGGGAGTTGGGTTCATCTGATATTTGCTAATTTTATTATTTCGCTACTTTTTTTTTTTTCGTGATATCTTTTTTTGTTCCCTAAATTTCTGATAGGTTATTCCAGGTCTTTTTTATATCACCTCGAAGTTGGATAATCTGTTCACATAATAAAAATTTTTTTTGCCCTTCTTATCGGGCTGGTTGGGAAATTGACGAGTAACGTTTTGTTTTGGCCCTCTGGTTATTGTGACCCATTCTGTACGGGTTTTTCATATTGGTGTTTTGTATTTATGGATTTGAGAATGCTGGGTGTTAACCAGGGACTGTTCAGTCTCTTAGCTGTCATCTGTTTAGTTTTTTTAGGGCATGCTTGTTATAGAGGTATTGGGTCTTTTTTAGAAAATTATTAATACATTCGTCAATATCTGTAAGATTTTACTCAGTGTGCCAGTTCAATGTTTGCTACGCTGTTGTGAAGTTATTAATGGCTGCCTCTTTGGGTGAAGTCTGAAGGTGACTTTAGTAGTGTCTTGGGGTAATTTACCAAGAGTTGTTATGAGAAAAGTAGGGTATGGCCCTGTGGAAATTATCTGTAATTATGCCTGATTTTAAAGGGGATATTGGTGTTGGTCCAGATGTGGTCAAGTAGGGAAACACTAGTCTCTGAAACTCTTGTAGGTTTTTGTTACTGTTGGTAGCAACATACAGTTCCCTCATTGTGTTGGGGAATTCATAACGGTGGGTCCTGGTCTTGCGGGAGATTTATATTGAAGTCACCTGAGAGTAGTAAGTGATCTTTGTTCATGGCGTGCATCATTTTTATCATACTTCCTAGGTTTTGGGCTAAATTGGCTAATGTTTGACTGTGGAACTCTGTAAATGTTTATCCAATGTGAGAGGTTTTTGTAGGTATTTGGATTTGAATTTTGGGTATTATTATATTCCCCATGTTCATCCCTGTGCAAGTATTAGTGATACATTCTAGTTGGTCTGAGTAGTAAAATGGGTGTGCCCCCCCTTGTTGGGCTGGCCTCAGTTGTGTATGGCTGTGTAACCAGGAATGGCATAGACATCTGTACTATCAGCTTTAGCCAGGTTTTCAGTTAGTGTAATGATGGACATATTGGCATGTAAGGAATTTAGTAATGCTAATGAGGTCATCGTAATGCTTGCTTAAAGATCTGATATTTTAGTTAAAAATAGTTATGTTGTTGTTGGCACTGAGAAGTGCCTTTGATTTTTCTGCAGTGTAGTAATTACAGTAACTGTTTGAATCATTTAAGTCATTAAAATAAGAGGGTTTGGGATCAGGATCAATGCTTTTAATTTATAAGATTTGTAGTGAATCTATAGTTAGAATTAAGTAAAAACAAAGTAAATAGTCTTAAGCTAAAAAATAGCACCTGAATTATTTAACAAATGTAAAATAATGAGCTAAGGTAGTTTTGGAATATAATGGCAAAGTTTGAACTTATTCTCTTTAGCACCTGAGAATAGCACCTTGATTATTTTAACAATTTGTGAATGTATAAAATAGGGTAGTTATTTTTAAGCTAAAATAAAGGAGAAAATATTGAGGGACTAAAATTAAGTAATGGTAAACAAAGTTAAATGGACAGATGGTCACTATGAAATAATATTGATTTAGGAGTAAAAATCTGATTTGTAATATTAAATAAATTGAGCATTTATTGCACAGTAAAAAATAAAAAAAAATGAGGTAGTTGGTACTAGCTAGCAAAAGATAGTTTTTGGTACTTGCAAAAAAGTAATTGGAATATACACTAATTGCATACACAATAAAAAGTGACTAAAAAACAAGTAGTGATTGGAGGTATTTCATTAGCTAGTGGATGAAAAATAATAAAAATTAATAATGTACAATTTAATAGTAACGTACACTATATGCACCACACGTATAAGTAAAATTAAAGGGCACTTATCTAATCTGTTACAAAAATTCAGCTTTTCAGGAAGTAGAGAAATCGTGTTTTATTTGAGATAGTATATTGTTGTCCTGTTGAATTTTTTCCTTACTAGTATTTTCCCATCTTCGCGTGTGAAACACTGATGTATTTTGTTTTCCTGTTTAAGTTTTCTCAGCCTGAAACAGAAGGTTTTGACGTTTTTTGTTAGACACTCATTTATGTACACTTTCCCTTTTTTCATTGTAATTGCTGATTTAATTAAGTCCTTTCTTTTATCGTATGAATGAAGTCGGATCATTATACTGTGTTTTACTTCCTGGTTTTCCTAGCAAACGTGTTTCTTTGATTTTCATTGTTTTGCACGATGACTTGTAAAGTGGTTCTGTATTATCCTGATAGCAGTTTCTTTGCACTGAGCTTGTGTTATGTCACTAGGAATGTGTGGACTGTTTATTATAACTGCATCAAAACAACTTATCTTGTTCAGTTTTGTCGTCTTGGAAATCAAGGTATTCATTTAGGGCGAGTGTGCAAAGTTCTGATTCCAGTCCTTGATTGCTTCTTCAACCTTCATATTTATTGTTGTTTAATTTGCTCAGTGTGACTGGCTATAGCTGCTTTTAGAGTATTTTTTTGTGTCAACACTTCCCGATGTAATCTTCTCTTCAAGGTTTTGGGTCTTATTCTCGAGGTTGGTTTTTCTTGGATTCTCGTCGCTCGAGGGGTTGCTTTTTATATTTTGATTTCATTTTCTTAAACAACGAGTAGTCCTTGATATTGTCGGAAAATCAACCTGAGTTACATGGGGAATCCTTTTTAAAGGGGGTGGAGTTGGGGGGGGG
>NC_069472.1:8447835-8469572 GCF_026875155.1 Cherax quadricarinatus
CCTGAAAATTAGATGGCCTCTGTGATATTACCTCCCCTAAAAATTTTTCTCCTAAGAGAACTGAATGCAATTGATTTTGTATTATGTTTTATAAAAAAAAAATCAAGCCCCAGAGGCAGCATGTGTAAAAAATTATTATTTATGTTTGAATTCTGAAGGACTTTTACATGTTTTAGATATATGATTTGAATCATCTACTTCCTGTTGTTAGGTATTACTAAAGTTATACATTCTGGTCATTCAAAATATCGCCCATATTTTTGTCACTGATATACGAATCTCCTGTGGGAAGTGAACCAAAACTAGAAGAGTTTTCAAATGTGCAAATTTTAAAAGATTTTTTTGTAGTTCCTGTATCGCTTTTCTGTTCTATTTGCATTTCTTTCTTCTGGTAAGAATGTTTGGTTTGTGCTCTACATCGGATATATCTCGTTGTAGATAATCGGTGTTTTGTGAATATGTATGACCTGGTTAGTAGTACAAGGTGTTGCGTCACTGTTACACAGCGCCCTCTCATGTACATCTTGTCACTGCCCCCAGTATAAATGTATTCATTCGCCCCTAAACTACAAAACGAATCCTATAGTCACTTTTGTGAGCTATAAAGTAGTTCTCAGTTTAATGGCGATAAATAGATAAAAAAGTCTTGTGATTTTTGTAAGTGTTGTAGCTTTCTGTCACTTCTTGGTTTTTATATTTTATTTAAAACATGATATTACATGAAATAAAAAATTTAAAAAAACACATGAAATAACCTATAATAGTTATACTACCCTCCCGTCGTCAAGCTGAACATTTTACACTCACAACTACGTGTGGGTACATACCCTACTTTTCCCATATCCCATGAACTGTCCCAAGTCTTACATGCGTGTCACCAAACCTGTTGGAGCCCCCCAAACAGAATTACACACATATATAAACAAATCGGGTATCTGTACATCCCGATAGAGTGTACGCAGACACCGCAGACACAGCCTTTTCCATCCCACATTGATGGTGTACATCCGACCACAAGAAATTCGTGACACATCATGAAATACTTTGCACACACATAAGTATATCCTGTATTTACATCTAGGAATCCTATAAAATTCCCCCCCCCCCTCCCCGGTGGTAATCCTCTCCCCCCCTCCCCGGTGGTTATCTCTCCTCCCCCCTCCCGGGTGGTTATCCTCCCCCTCCCCCCTCCCTGGTGGTTATCCTCTCCTCCCCCCTCCCTGGTGGTTATCCTCTCCCCCCCCTGCTATTCAAAACCCTAACAGACATATACTATTTTAATAATGGCAATTAACTAAAAATTTTTAGCACATAGTATATCATTTACGGGCCAACAAAGGCCTTTTAACCTCATCCCAGATAAGGTTTAAATTTTTGTAAAAACGCACTAACACCAACACGGGTTTAAATGTACATATAAATCAATAAAAACAGTACACGAAATATTGCAGTGCAAAGCACAGAAACAAATATTAAAGCAATTACATTTAACAAACAGGATAAGCCATGCAGATATATAGTGACAGTACTTCTTCAAGCAATAATGCCACACACATTAAATAAAAAAAATTTTATATCACAGCATCACTCTGAACACTGTTCAAACTCTCAGCCACACTCGCCCCACACTATCTTGTGCTTATGTTTACAACTTCCACGCCCACGCACACATTACCTCCCACACCCCCCAGGAGGCGACTCCGTTGCAATCCTTGACTTCCCCTCCACATATGCGGCAACCAACACACCCCCCTGCACCCTCCCCCCCGTTTTAAACAGACCCAAATAAAATCCTAACGTTAGCGGTCTATATCCCTCTGAAAAAGCCTGCCCCACTCCTCCGAAAATTTCCCTATTACGACACAACGTGCGATAAAACGTAACCGCAAAAAAACCGCCGCCGCACCCCCCAAACCCCCCCCCTCATTCCCCACGAAAATATATTTTATATATATATATATTTATTATATATATATATATATATATATATATATATATATATATATATATTTTTAAAATCGACCATGATTTTCCCCGAAACCTAGTGACACCCTCATCAATCCTTTCACATCAAGACTAAGCGCTCGCAATTACCGACACTCCTTTTCCCCCTCCCCTTTTAAAACCACCCTACTCAGCCAACCCCTTACACCCGCCAACCCCTCGCAAAAATATACTACATGATACGCTGTCTCCTCACCTCCACAGATGCCACAAAACCCCACCCTCAACTACCCTTCCATTCCGGAGTACCACCCCCGACGGCAAAATACCGTGCAGAAAAACAATACTTTACCTCACGTGCTCTAGGTTTTAACCTCAACTTACTAAAGCGGCACCATATATACCCCCATTAGTTCATGGGGAAAATCCCCTCCACTGGCGCAACAACCCCCCCCACGAGTAACCTACACAAAACCCCTATCCTGACTTCCCCTGGTTCCCGAGCCAACACCAAAGCACGCAATACAGTCTCACACTCCCGCAACTCCACTCCACCATACAAATGTCTCAAACCTTTCATGTACCTTATCCATTCTGCCTCTTCAAGGAAAAGCTCGGTGGATATTTTGAATATTTTATCAAGTTGAAAAATTCATCCACTCAGACCCCCAACCATCACCTGATTACATTTAGTGTGACACCTGATTCTTTTTTTTTAATTATTGAATTATAGTTACTGTCTAAATAAACAGATGAATTACTTGTTTTGACAAACCTTGTGCATTTTGCATAGCGATTTAATTAATAATGGAAAATATGTAATCAGAGAGGTATTTATAAAGTATATTTTTTCCGGTAATTTTGACAGAGTCTTAACTAAGAGCATACCAAAGTTGTGCAGGACTGTAACAATTTAGAGTGCATAAAAACACCTTACCTGGTGGCTATGTGACCTGTTTGTAACAGTTACGTGTTGATCTACAAATTGCCGCCTCATCAACGCTCACAAGAAATAAATGTTTCTTAAGGAATACTGAAGCTTCGCGGCCCCCGAGTAAGAAAATAAATCGAAAAATAGGGAAAAATGACTTTTGTTTACAGAAATTTAGTTTAAGAATCTGGCAACATTTTGGCTAAAAATCTCATCGTAATACAATGTTTTACAGAAAATTATAGTTATTTGAACATTTTCTTGTGATGACACACCACGAAATATATGCGTTAACGTGAGGTGGAATTTTTAGATTTTTTTGCCTATTTTTCTTTCTAATAGTTAAATTTACCACTGAACCTCATTACAGTGTGGGAGGAGCTGTAGCATAGTAGGGAAGAGTCAACAGAGAGACAGGGAAAGAATTTGCTTAGTCAGCGATCTAGTCGTCGGCCACAAATTGTCTTGTACCTACGCTATTATTAGATTTTATTATTATTATTATTCGCCGGTATTCCCCGGGCCCCGGGTCTTTTCCAAGTAGTGGGGGACCCGGCCTTGGCTCCCTATCGGGGGGAGTGTCTCGAGACTTAAGTCTCCCATGGGAGGAGGTAAAGTACCCCCTCATCTTCGGGACCAACTGTCCCAGGCCTAGCCACAGTCCCCGCCCTCACGGGGCTCGTAGGGAGAGCTAGGCCTCGGGGTCTACTATTATTATTTAAATAAACTTTATTTTCCCTATACCATTTATTCAGAATGATAGCAGGCATAAGATAAATAAGATAAAATCATAAAAAAAGAACGCCAAAAAAAACGATATTTGGCTTTATTATAGATAGGGAAATTTGATTTTTTTTTTTTTTAGCTAACACGCGTGTAATTTTACCTTATTCCTAGTAATACCCTTTTGGCTTCATGAGTTGCCTTGGACTGGCTGCCAGTATGCCGAAAAATGTTTAAAAACGGAAAGATCCTGAAGATAAAGACATACAATTTATGCTATTTGCTCTTAAGTGTCTGCACACTGTACCCAAAGCAAAATTTAGTCTTACCATCTTAGGAGAAAGGGAGATTGTTAAAACTCACTTACAATGGATACATTACATATCTTTTCATGGAACATTGCTTCCATCGGGAAAGCGGTTGCCTGATTACATCATATTAGTTGCAACAAGAATATTGATGTCATCTTTTTGCAGGAATGTAGACGAAAGATGGAGCACCTCCACCAAAGTTGCCTGGAATATGCAGCTTAAAAACCTAAGGTCAACCAATGTTGTGTTTGTATGTCATAAAGAATTTGCCCATTCTCTGCCTGCAGAGTCGAGTAAACATGCAATATCATGGTTTTCAATATATTGCAGGCGATTTTTCCCTAAACATTTTTAATCTATTGCCCCAGCGAACCAGCTTCGACCTGATGCCTTACCAGATGCATCAAAAAGTGAACCCACCCTCATTCTTGGAGACTTTAATGCCAGACATAAGAATATTGTTGGGTCTATAACAAACACCAATGGAACTAAAAAACAACTGTCAATCTTGATTTCATCTCAAGTAATCAAGGGGCTAAATACGAAGGAGGAAAATTATTCTCAACCCAGAGCACAGAGACAACTTTATTTAACCACTTGGATCAATGGTATAAGAATTACGAGCCCCGTGACACAACAATTCAACGATGATTTAGTTGCCACTATTGAGACTGCCCTCACAGTTCAAGTGGGCAGGAAAAGAAAACTTTGACCTTTCACTATATTGACAATAAAAACCAATGTAAATACTATAATGATCCACAGCTACACAATCTAACACATGCAGCAGCTGGGAGGATTGGTAAAGCATACCCTGAATGTAGAACCTCAGACCCGCTCAGAAACGTTCAAGTTGCACTAAACAAATGCAAGGAATAGAAAGCAAGAAATTAGGCAGCAGGAATGGGAACAATTTGTTAGTGGATTAAATGGTCCACCCCCTTTAAGTTTGGCTTGGAAAGGTATAAATAAAATAACCAGGAAAAAGATGGCAATGTTGCTATCCCTTCCCTCTGGAAAAAGCAAATGACCTCATAAAAGAGTGGTCCAAAAACCGCCAGGCATGAAAACCTTCCATCTCATATTAAAAAAAATTTAGAGGTTTCTTCTGAAGAAAGTTGAAATGATTAATTTTATGAGCCAAAAAATTGATGAGTGATTGCCTCTTTCCCAGTATGAATTAGATAATGCATAACTAAAGGTCGATCAACTGCTCTGGAGAGGTGTAAACTATGATATTCTCAAACTCTAAGGCAAGTACCTGATAACCCCTTTGTTAGCACTGTATAATCTCAGTTTCATTGAGGCGTTCTTCCTACTTCCTGGAACCAATAGGGCCTCATTGTGCCCCATCCCTAAGCACCAACAGCCTGATATATTTAGACCGATCTCCTTAACTAGTTGTCTTTGTAAATTTATAAAACTTTTGAAAGAACGATACTTAACAGACTGTACTACAGAACAGGGCACCAACTTTCCCCTTCCTCTATGGGTTATGGAAAAGGTAAAAGTGTGCAGAACTGTTTTCCATCTTTCTCACTGCACACACCTCTTCTAGTTATACCACATTTCTTGATCTAAAATCTGCATTTGATATCGCATGAACTAGCCAAAATGATATTGGTGGTTTGCTTAAATTTTGATGGATAATAGGATACCGGTCAAATTTGAGTATCCTCTGTCCTCTACAAGGCTTTAGAAGTGAGTCTAAAGAAATGTTCTAGGTACAGCATAGAGAGGAGTTCTCAGTCCCATGCTATTTAATATTCTGATTAATGCTCTCCTAAATGCTCTACCTACCTCACCTAAACATACAGCTATAAGCTATGCTGATGACATCATGATCCACACAACAGGGCTTTGAAGATGAATGCCATTCGTAATGAAGTTCAAGCAATTTGTAATCGACTAGGCCTCATAATATCTTCCTCTAAAACAAAGATATTAACAAGCAAACGACATCCCCCACCAATTTTATTTTTCAGGGCGAAGCATTAGCTGCGTTAAAACTTACAGATATCTTGGTGTAGATGTACCCTTTAACAAATTCACTATACCACAACTAAATAAGAAATGCAAAGATTTGGCTAAATGCTCTCAAAGCTGTTGCTGGCTACAACCCCAACTATGGTGCTAATGTGGGGAATCGTGAGAATGATGTATATAGCCTATGTTAGGTCCTTATTTGATTATGCTGCTCCCATATTGATATTAGCTAGAGAAAGGTTCCTCCGACCTTTGGAGTTAATGCAAAATGAAGCTCTCAGAATTATTCTTGGTTGTCCCAAATCTACAAAGGTTCTTAATATGAGGAAGGAGCTTGGTATTTCTAGTATCAGTGATAGGATTGTTGAGATTAACCACTGTACTCGGTATTCAATGTTAAGAAATGAACCAGGGCACTGTCACAAGAGCCTTACTAAATGTCTAGAAGTAAATATACACAGATCTAAAAGGATTGTGAAAACGTGCAATTTCAAATTTAAATTTTATAACCTGCATTGAAATGTATCATTGTAGACAACAAGAACATTTCATCCCTCCATGGAAAAATGTGTTCATTTTAAAATCAAATACCTACAAGTCCCTCCAAGAAGCTCATTGCTAGTAATCCCCTTTCCTTAAATCTCTTGTTAGAGGCAAAATGCTCAAGAAGAAATTTCTCGCCTGGCTGGTAGTAATAAGTTATTACAAAAATAATATATTCACTGATGGATCTAAACAGGAGTCTTCTGGCAGTGTGGGATTGCTCTTGTTTTCCACCTCTCTAGTTAAAAAACGATAATAAACTTGTTGAACTAGGCATAAGAATTAACAACTGGGCGCTTACATTGCAAACTCAACTGTTTGCAATCCTGATGGCGCTAAAGCTAACCTATGACACTGAGATTGACTATATCATCATTACTGATTCTGTCATCACTGAATGCTCTTAACTCATATAATGACTAACAACATGCTCATTGGAGAAGCCAGGTATAGATACTCAAAAATCAGGGACAAATGAATTAATGTACAATTGCTATGGATCCCATCACACATTGGATTACTCCTTCATGATAGAGTTGATATGTTAGCCAAGAAGAGTAGCCAGAAGGAGAATGTAGAATATAACTTTGGTATATCTGTGTCTAGCATTAGGAATAATATTAGGAGAGAAGTAAATAACGAAAATGATTGTTATAAAGGAATGCAGTTAGAAGCCTGAGTAGACTTTTAACCACTTGATAACATGAACATAGATAAGTATGTTATGGAGCAACGTCAATGTGAAAAGATGACTGATGGTTGAGTGGCCAGGCTTATGCTTGGTTTACAAGTACTTCTTGGCAGTTTGGGAGACACACAGATGATGATCAAACAAATGCAAATTTTTGTGATTCAGGCATATGGTCACTGTTCTTGAAAACTATGTGTTAATTGTCCACTTATTGAGGAATACAGAGATAGACCCAATATAATAACCGATGTGACATGTCAAGATATTTATTAATGAAAATAAGATACCAGTTATACTAAGCTAAAATTTTCCCAAATTTGCTTGTAACAGATAATTGAACTATAGATATGTAGATATAAATCCATATGTATTCCTGTTAACCCTTTGGAGCCCAGTTCCTAGGCCTTTTGTGTATCCATATGCTGTTGCGCTATCGTCCAAGGATGGAATTGGGTGCCCATAAACTAGCCACTTCGGTGGCAAAATCTATTCTGGCCCTCGTATTGTAGATAGTCTTAATGACCCTCGTGTGTAGATAGTCTTTTTAGTATGATAATAAGATGTTATCTTCATTATAGAAAAATAATAATAAGATATTATAATCTTTATATTATAATAGTATGGTAAAAGGACCCCAATGGAAATAAGTCACTCTGTCTGACTTTTCTGGGTTATCCTAGGTTCTCTACACATATGCTGCTAAGTATGACAATCTATGCAACTGTATTTGAGTATACCTGAATAAACTTACTTACTAGGGTGTGGGGTCGGCCGGCGGCGAGCGGTCTGTTCAAGTGTCTGACCATAAAAGGATAATTACGTTCTCCGCTTGGCACCTCTGGTCTCGTACCAGAGAAAACGGTATAATATACAGGGGAAGTTATAAGAAATCACTTACATAGCAAGAAAACCCGAAAAGTAGTGCGATTTTTGTGATTTTTTTTTAATTTTTACGTAATCAGGTGTGGACGTTTACCCGAATATCTCGGAAGTAAGATTTTGGCCACTTTCTTGCCTGAATCGCCATTATTAATGATTAGATTGAAATTATTTTCACACCGGAGGGAGGGGGGGTTACGGCAGATATTTTGGTGAATGTCAAATGCGTAAAAAATGTTTTTTTTTTTTTTTTTTGGGGGGGGGCATGAAGATAAGGCATATTACATTTCTGCGAACCCCAAAAAATTCGGGTTAGGCTTGTTTTATCAGTCGGGAGTGTCCGCAGAGCCACTCGCAGTGCCAGTACGGCATTATTGCTGCCAAGTGTCATTCTCAGTAAATATTTTTTTTCTTATTTGTTTCTTGACCGATCTTATTGAAACTTTGTCACACTTTATTAAACATATGGTTCTGAAAGTACAACAAAATGAAACAAAATCGGACAAAAAAGAATTAAGGCGACATTGTCCCTTAACGTTCAGAAAGCCGCCTCAATGGTTCCTAAGTTCGTTGAAACTGATTTAGATACTTATTTAGACATATCTGAGAATCAGGCACGTGCTATGAATTGGCCACGCCTACATTGGGCTGCCTTACTGCACACGGCTTTAGCAGGGAGAACTCTAATTTGTACTGCTGCTTTGCCCTTTGAAAATATGTAAATTACGACAAAGAAACTATATTGGAGACTTATAACGTATTACCTGAAAGATACCAACGGACTTTTCGTACGCTGCAGAGAAGACCAGGTGAAATCAGTATCGAATTTGCACTTGTGAAAAAGATTACTTTCGAGAGGCGGTTCAGAGCCTCTAATTGCAATACTTTAGACATATTTGCGTAACTAATACTACAAGAAGATTTCTACAACTGTATGTTTGTCGACATACAAGAGTATCTCATAGACCCTTCTGCAATTGATGTTCAAGAAACTGCTGTCTTAGCAGACAATTATGAGATATCTCTCCAAATTCTTCGTTCTAAAACTCGAAGGAATAAAGTAACAGGAAAATCTAAGAGTTGGCAGTCTGAATCAGCTGGCAAGCCCCGGCCTCATTCACCTGTAGTAACTTTCCGTACGTATACTAAGAAACACTGATCCTAAATCTGTCTTTGTGGTAAGACAGAAATCTGGTAAGAAGACAGGACATTCTAGGGAGTGTTGTTATGCGTTGGAAAGGACATGAGAAAAAGTCATGCGGTGTGCGCCCCTACACAAGTCGTATCTTCCTACTTGGTGCAACAAGAACACGAAAAACTTTACTCGCCAAACCCTGTAGATCAGGAGAATAATACTCTGGCCAGATAACCTGAGTCAGAAACTATAACTGTAGATAAGATTCGTTCTACTATGAGTCTGCTTATCTAGAGGAAAGGTGGGAATGAACAAATCAGAACTGACCGAGGTAATTACCTTCCTACATACTGGCAGTTATCTCACTCGACTGAGAGATGATGTACTTCCCGTTTCCAACGATATTTACACCATATGGATGCCTTACTAGAAGCCTATGGAGGCGCTGTGATAAAAGTACCTCTTAATAAAGTATACATAGAAACTGACTATTACACTGGTTATACTTCAGTGGAGATTTTTAGTGATGCATTCCCTACAAAGTCCGTGGATTTGTTGATACGGAATGACGTTCTGCAAGCTGGTATATGTAAGGAACCACTTGTCTGTGACATCACTAATGATACCTATGCCATTGAATCTTGAAAGGAAAAACCTATTTTAATTCCCTTCAGTGTTATAACTAGAACAATGTCAAAGATACAACAACCATCCTTGTCAACAGCTGAGTTAGTTGATAATAATGACTTGGGTCTGACTGAATACGTTGTTCAGCGATGCCCTGCGCCCAAAATCATGACACTGACTTCCCCGTCCATGAGCCTAGTCAGGACTCCACAGACATTAAAATTCTAATTCATGAAGATCTGATAAAGGACCAGTTTGTTGATCAGTCTCTAGAAAGAATGAGGGATATGGCAGTATCTGAGGGTGAAGCTAAGGAATTAGAAAATCGTTATTATAATAATGGTGCACTTATGGAAAAGAATACTGCACGTCGTCATCTGACGGTGTTCCCAACACAGTGAAACATGTCATAGTTGTACCAGTAACCTTTAGGGAGCAAGCTATGGATTTTGCTAACAACAGTCCCATAGGAGGACATTTGGGTGTCAAGAAGACATTACTTAAGCTGGTGAATCATTTCACATGGCCTAAGATGAAGGAAACTGTCGCTGATCATGTGCAACGTTGTCACGTGTGTCAAGTGACGGGCAAGACTGCTCATACACCTCCACCTGCTCCTCTAATTTCCATCACCGCTGATGGAGAACCGTTCTCTAGATTGTGTTGGTCCTTTGCCAAAAAACAAATTAGGGAACCAATACTTGTTTACTATAATGGATGTAGCGACCCGCTATCCCGAGGCTATTCGTATGCGGAAAATTAATTTGCGGAGCTGACTCAACTCCTTAATTACTCTATTTGCACAGAAATTTTCTCTGCACTCATTTTTTTTCATTGATTCTTTTGTAATTTAACCATTGAGGTTGGCACGGTTTTCGATGCTGCATTATGAATCTAAACTACTTCATACATGAGATGATATTCATTAATGGAGGTTCATGAGACATGAACAAGGCGACGTGTCGGCCAAGAGACGTGTCGGCCAGGAGACGTGTCGGCCAGGAGACGTGTCAGCCAGGAGACGTGTCGGCCAGGAGACGTGTCAGCCAGGAGACGTGTCAGCCAGGAGACGTGTCAGCCAGAAGACATGTCGGGCAGGCTGTAAGATGCTGTGCTAAAATTATTTTTGTCACTAAATCAGGTCTCCCGAACTGGAAATTTTTGGAGAGTTTTATGTAAATGTAAATGTAAATGACTTCTCTGTCATTAAAGGCTTCTTATTATGAAGGTCTTTTAAATGCTGTAACACATTTTTATTGAAAGGGTATATAATAATGCTTTTGAATCTGTTGCAAATATTGTAACCATAGTGACTCTAACCAGTTGGGAAGCAGTTCTTAATACTAAAGTATCTATTGAACGTATAACGTATAATGACTTTCACTGTCGCAAGAATACCTTTGAGATTACCGTAACTACTGAACTATATGGCTTCAGTCCTGCTGGGAGGAAACCTATAAAACTACCATAGTTACTGAACTATAGTAACTTGAGTCTTGTTTGGAGGAAACATGAAGACTGTTGTAGCTACTGAAGCATTGTTATAAAAGTTACGTCTGCATAATAAGTTGTATCATTTCGCTGCATTTTTTAGCTTGTAAACAGACAAGAATAACTAAAACAACTAGAGACTCGTATCTTACACAAGTCTGACTTTGGTACCAGCCTGTGCTAGTGGAACAGATCAAAGCCCTACACAGTGTTAGACAGAATTGTGAAAGACATAATTTATGCAGAAACAAAATGTATGGTACTAGGGTTTCAAAGGTATATTAGAGCAAGAAATCATTGAAAGAAAAACAGCAATCCTGGAGGCAGTAACAATGAGACAAACTAGCCAGGTTGCAGGAATGACCATCAAAATTTTTTGGGTCGGCAGATCGAGATTACCATGATTGTCGAATTTATTAAGTGAGAGTTACTGACTTTTGGTGTGTATTGTGGATAGGTTTATTTGAATAAGTATTATAAATTTGAGAAAAGTACAGATAACAGAAAGGGATTCTGGTAGATGTTAATTAAGTGAATGTATTGGGAATGTAGAGTGGCGCAGGATAATTGCTTGAAGAGACATGAATGTCAGTGTGGGAGACACTGTTGAGTAAGACGCAGTGGAAAAGGTGAAAGTGTTTGGTGTATATAGCAGAGTAGTAACTTTAGATTACATCATGGATACAGCCAACGTATCAACATACAAGAACAGTCAAGACAAAATCGGTGCAGAAAAACGGAAAAACAGTATAATGGAAAGGAACACTAAGTACAGATCAGGATAAAAGTGACCTTAACCACAGTTTGTCACCATCACCAGACCACTTATACTTACAGTAAGTACACTAACATCAAAGACAAGTACAGTAACAAGTATGAACAGCGTAGTAACATAAAACGGTATAGTAACACTGAACAGTATAGATACACATAAAAAAGTATATTAACATATAAAATATTATAGTAACACATGAAACAGTATAATAACACATAAAAGAGTGTGGTGATACAAAAGATAATAGTGACACATGAAAGAGTATAGTGACACATAAAAAGTATAGTGGCACATAAAAGATCATAGTGACAAATAAAACATTATAGTAACACACAAAACAGTAAAAGGAACATACAATATCATAGTGTCACATAAAACAGCATAAAACACATGTGTAACATAACACAGTACAAGAACACAGACGACAGAAAAATATAACAGAAATAAATCAAAATAACAATGATGTAACATACACGACCAGTACAGTAACACAGACGACCAGTACAGTAACACAGACGACCAGTACAGTAACACAGAAGACCTGTACAGTAACACAGACGACCAGTACAGTAACACAGACGACCAGTACAGTAACACAGACGACCAGTACAGTAACACAGACGACCAGTACAGTAACACAGACGACCAGTACAGTAACACAGAAGAACAGTACAGTAACACAGAAGACCAGTACAGTAACACAGAAGACCAGTACAGTAACACAGAAGACCAGTACAGTAACACAGAAGACCAGTACAGTAACACAGAAGACCAGTACAGTAACACAGAAGACCAGTACAGTAAACACAGACGACCATACAGTAACACAGACGACCAGTACAGTAACACAGACGACAGTACAGTAAACAAAGACCAGTAAAGTAACACGAAGACAGTAAGTAACACAGAAGACCAGTACAGTAACACAGAAGACCAGTACAGTAACACAGACGATCAGTACAGTAACACAGACGACCAGTACAGTAACACAGAAGACCAGTACAGTAACACAGAAGACCAGTACAGTAACACAGACGACCAGTACAGTAACACAGACGACCAGTACAGTAACACAAACGAACCAGTACAGTAACACAGAAGACCAGTACAGTAACACAGAAGACCAGTACAGTAACACAGAAGACCAGTACAGTAACACAGAAGACCAGTACAGTAACACAGAAGACCAGTACAGTAACACAGACGATCAGTACAGTAACACAGACGACCAGTACAGTAACACAGAAGACCAGTACAGTAACACAGAAGACCAGTACAGTAAACACAGACGATCAGTACAGTAACACAGACGACCAGTACAGTAACACAGAAGACCAGTACAGTAACACAGAAGACCAGTACAGTAACACAGACGACCAGTACAGTAACACAGACGACGAGTACAGTAACACAGACGACGAGTACAGTAACACAGAAGACCAGTACAGTAACACAGACGACGAGTACAGTAACACAGAAGACCAGTACAGTAACACAGACGACCAGTACAGTAACACAGAAGACCAGTACAGTAACACAGACGACCAGTACAGTAACACAGACGACCAGTACAGTAACACAGAAGACCAGTACAGTAACACAGACGACCAGTACAGTAACACAGACGACAAGTACAGTAACACAGAAGACCAGTACAGTAACACAGACGACCAGTACAGTACACAACACGACAGTCATTAACCAGAAGACGTCAGTACACAGAGACCGTACAGTACCAGACGATCAGTACAGTAACACAGACGACCAGTACAGTAACACAGAAGACCAGTACAGTAACACAGACGACCAGTACAGTAACACAGAAGACCAGTACAGTAAACACAGAAGACCAGTACAGTAACACAGAAGACCAGTACAGTAACACAGACGACCAGTACAGTAACACAGAAGACCAGTACAGTAACACAGAAGACCAGTACAGTAACACAGACGACCAGTACAGTAACACAGACGACCAGTACAGTAACAAAGACGACCAGTACAGTAACACAGACGACCAGTACAGTAACACAGACGACCAGTACAGTAACACAGACGACCAGTACAGTAACACAGACGACGAGTACAGTAACACAGACGACGAGTACAGTAACACAGACGACCAGTACAGTAACACAGACGACGAGTACAGTAACACACTGACGACCAGTACAGTAACACAGACGACCAGTACTGTAACACAGACGACGAGTACAGTAACACAGACGACCAGTACAGTAACACAGACGACCAGTACAGTAACACAGACGACCAGTACAGTAACACAGACGACCAGTACAGTACAGTAACACAGACGACCAGTACAGTAACACAGACGACCAGTACAGTACAGTAACACAGACGACCAGTACAGTAACACAGACGACCAGTACAGTAACACAGACGACCAGTACAGTAACACAGACGACCAGTACAGTAACAGACGACCAGTACAGTAACACAGACGACCAGTACAGTAACACAGACGCCTAGTACAGTAAGACAGACGACCAGTACAGTAACACAGAAGACCAGCACAGTAACACAGACGACCAGTACAGTAACACAGACGCCTAGTACAGTAACACTGACGACCAGTACAGTAACACAGACGACCAGTACAGTAACACAGAAGACCAGTACAGTAACACAGAAGACCAGTACAGTAACACAGAAGACCAGTACAGTAACACAGACGACCAGCACAGTAACACAGAAGACCAGTACAGTAACACAGAAGACCAGTACAGTAACACAGACGACCAGTACAGTAACACAGAAGACCAGTACAGTAACACAGACGACCAGTACAGTAACACAGACGACCAGTACAGTAACACAGAAGACCAGTACAGTAACACAGAAGACCAGTACAGTAACACAAACGACCGTACATAAACACAGAGACCCGTACAGTAACACAGAAGACCAGTACAGTAACACAGACGATCCAGTACAGTAACACAGACGACCAGTACAGTAACACAGAAGACCAGTGCAGTAACACAGAAGACCAGTACAGTAACACAGAAGACCAGTACAGTAACACAGAAGACCAGTACAGTAACACAGAAGACCAGTACAGTAACACAGACGACCAGTACAGTAACACAGAAGACCAGTACAGTAACACAGAAGACCAGTACAGTAACACAGACGACCAGTACAGTAACACAGACGACCAGTACAGTAACACAGACGACCAGTACAGTAACACAGAAGACCAGTACAGTAACACAGAAGACCAGTACAGTAACACAGACGACCAGTACAGTAACACAGACGACGAGTACAGTAACACAGACGACCAGTACAGTAACACAGACGACCAGTACAGTAACACAGACGACGAGTACAGTAACACTGACGACCAGTACAGTAACCAGCGAACGAGTACAGTAACACAGACGACCAGTACAGTAACACAGACGACCAGTACAGTAACACAGACGACCAGTACAGTAACACAGATGACCAGGACAGTAACACGGACGACCAGTACAGTAACACAGACGACCAGTGCAGTAACACAGACAACCAGTACAGTAACACAGACGACCAGTACAGTAACACAGACGACCAGTACAGTAACACAGACGACCAGTACAGTAACACAGAAGACCAGTACAGTAACACAGACGACCAGTACAGTAACACAGACGCCTAGTACAGTAAGACAGACGACCAGTACAGTAACACAGAAGACCAGCACAGTAACACAGACGACCAGTACAGTAACACAGACGCCTAGTACAGTAACACTGACGACCAGTACAGTAACACAGAAGACCATTGCAGTAACACAGACGCCTAGTACAGTAACACAGACGCCTAGTACAGTAACACAGACGCCTAGTACAGTAACACAGACGACCAGTAAGTAACACAGAAGACCAGTACAGTAAACCCAGACGCCTAGTACAGTAACACAGAAGACCAGTACAGTAACACAGGCGCCAAGTACAGTAACACAGACGACCAGTACAGTAACACAGACGACCAGTACAGTAACACAGACGCCTAGTACAGTAACACAGACGACCAGTACAGTAACACAGAAGACCAGCACAGTAACACAGACGACCAGTACAGTAACACAGACGCCTAGTACCGTAACACTGACGACCAGTACAGTAACACAGAAGACCATTGCAGTAACACAGACGCCTAGTACAGTAACACAGACGCCTAGTACAGTAACACAGACGCCTAGTACAGTAACACAGACGACCAGTAAGTAACACAGAAGACCAGTACAGTAACCCAGACGCCTAGTACAGTAACACAGAAGACCAGTACAGTAACACAGGCGCCAAGTACAGTAACACAGACGACCAGTACAGTAACGCAGACGACCAGTACAGTAACACAGACGACCAGTACAGTAACACAGAAGACCAGTACAGTAACACAGACGCCTAGTAGAGTAACACAGACGACCAGTACAGTAACACAGAAGACCAGTACAGTAACACAGACGACAAGTACAGTAACACAGAAGACCAGTACAGTAACACAGACGCCTAGTACAGTAACACAGAGAACCAGTACAGTAACACAGACGCCTAGTACAGTAATACAGACGACCAGTACAGTAACTCAGACGACCAGTACAGTAACACAGACGACCAGTACCGTAACACAGACGCCTAGTACAGTAACACAGACGCCTAGTACAGTAACACAGACGACCAGTACAGTAACAGAGAAGACCAGTACAGTAACACAGACGCCTAGTACAGTAACACAGAAGACCAGTACAGTAACACAGACGCCTAGTACAGTAACACAGAAGACCAGTACAGTAACACAGAAGACCAATACAGTAACACAGAAGACCAATACAGTAACACACACGACCAGTACAGTAACACGAACCGTACAGTGACACAAAAGGACCAGTATAAGTAACACGACCGAGTACTGTAACAGAAGGACCAGTACAGTAACCAGAAGACATATAGCACACAGACGATTGTACAGTAACAGAGTGAGCCTAGTGACATAACACAGAAGACCGTACAGTACAAAAGACGCTAGTACGTAAAACGACGACCAGTACAGTAACAAAAGACCGTACAGTAACAAAGACGACCTGGTACGTAACACGAGGACTAGTACAGTAACACGACGACCAGTAGGTAACAGAGACAATACAGTAACACAGAGGACAATACAGTAACACGACACCAGTACAGTAACACAGATAACCAGTACAGTAACACAAAGACCAGTATGTACACTGACGCAGTGGACAGTAACCCAGAAGACCTGTACAGTAAACAGAAGCCAGTTATTAGAAGACACAGAGTTCCAGTACAGTAAACAGAGACCATGTACAGTAACACAGACGACCAGTACAGTAACAAGACTACAGTATAAAGCAACACAGAAGCCAGTATGCAACACAGACGTACTAGTACAGTAACACAGACGCCTAGTCAGTAACAAGAAGACCAGTTACAGTAACAAAACCCTAGTACAGTACATAGCGTGCAGGTACAGTAACATAGCGTGCAGTACAGTTACACAGAGACCAGTACAGCAACACAGAAGACCAGTTTGCAACACAGCACCAGTACAGTAACACAGTACGACCAGTTACAGTAATCAGGAAGGCCATACAGTCAACACGAAGTCCAGTATAGCCAAACAGACGACCAGTACTACTACACAGACGACCGTACAGTAACACAGACGACAGTACAAAACACGGACGACCAGTAGAGCAACACGACGACCAGTACAGTAACACAGAAGACCATACGTAACACCAAAGTTACAGTACAATAATACAGTGAGAACGTAGCTACCAGAAACCCAGAACAACGGTACAGCTACACCACCTTATCTACTGTCATGAGGCTGGTGGGAATAACACAACCGTGGGTACTGTCAAAGATAGCAGGAGTGAGAATAGCACCACCGTGTTGCCAGGAGGCTGGAGTGGAATACACACCATGACTACTGTCAGGGAGGTTCGATAGGAATAACACCTCGTGCGTTGTCGCCAGGTGTGAGTGGGGAATAACCAACGTGTTGTCAGAGAGCTGGAAGTGGGAATAACACCACCGGGTTGTCAGAGAGGCTGGAGCGGGAATAACCCACCGTGGTTGTCCCAGGAGTGCTGGGTGGGAATAAACCTCCGTGGTTGTCAGGAGCCTGGAGCGGAATACATCCACCGTGGTTGTCAGAGGGCTGGAGCGGGAATAACACCACAGTCGGTTGTCAGTGAGGCTGGAGTGGGAATAACACCCGTGGTTGTCAGGAGGCTGGAGTCGGGAATAACACCACAGTGGTTGTCAGGGAGGCTGGGTGGGAATAACACCACAGTGGTTGTCAGTGAGGTTGGAGTGGGAATAACACCAACGTGGCTAGTGTATGGAAATGGTTAACGCTTTTGAGTCTTATTAGGAAATCATTAATCTATAAGTAAAAATTAATATAATAATTATAATAATAAAATTATTATAAGTGTAACAATTATAATTTGCCCACTGTCAGTCTCAGAATTATCTCTGAGTACAGACTTGCCACGTGGAGGCTTAGTGGTTCGTCTTTAAGGTCTCGCCCCCCCCTCGCCTTCCCCAGGTTCATGTGTCCAGGAACATCCGTGGGCCCCGGATGTCTCCCCTTCCTCACTTCCCTAAGGTCAGCCTCGCCTCTCTCTCTCTCCTCTCTAGCCTTCCAGCCTCAGCCTTCCCAGGTTCATGTATCCAGGAATCCATCCGTCCGCCACCGGATGTCCCCTTCCTCACTTCCCAGGTAGCCTCACCACCCTGTTCTCTTGCCCTTTTCCCCGGTTCATGTATCCGGAATGATATCCGTTCCGCGCCGGATGTCTTCCCTTCCCCACTTACCAAGTCGGCCTCAAACATATTGTATTTTGCTTCCCCAGGTTAAGTATCAGGAAATCGATCCGTCTACGCTCGGATGACTTCCCATCACCACTTACACACAAGGTTTACAGCCTCAATAACACCTTCCCCAACTTCGTTATCCATGGAATCCATCCGTTCGCATCCCGGATGTCTTCCCTCCCACTTACTAAGGTCAGCTCAAAAAACTTCCCCAATTCGTGTATCCAGGAATCCATCCGTTCGCTCCCGGAGTCTTCCCTTCCCCACTTACCTGAGGTCGGCGGTGCCTTCCCCAGATCAGTGTCTCCAGAGTCGCGGTTGCCACCCTCAGTGACTTTGTGGGTGGGATCATTGTCTTGTCTAGCTGGTCTACGGTATGACTGTCAGGTGGGTGGAATAACTAGGGGACACACAAAGAAAACTCGTCAGTAATAATACACCCACCAAGACAGCCGCGACTACATCAGTAGACCACCAAGCATGTCACACAGCTCGCCATTGGAAGGTAATTAATAACAATTTTGGAATTCTTTATGTTGACAGTGAAATTTAATTAGTGCAAGTTTTACTACTTATTTAACAGTCCTAAAAGTATTTGTGAGTGTTTATTTTATGTAGAAGACTGCCCAATGTTGAAAATTGTCCATCAACAAAACTATTTAATGTATTACACTGCTTTTATTTTTATTTATTTATTCATCTTTAGCAAATGACACTCAAAGGTAACAATCGCACCAAAATACAGATATATAAATATTTTCACATAGTGTTTAAGTTTCCACCACCACCTTATGTATAACATTATACATAGACTCGCATCCATAAAAAACACCAATCAATCCCATGTATTACAAATACATTCAGATGCAAACAATGCAACAATGATCTCGCACTCTAACTGTATGAGGTCATACATACTACGTACACACATCTCACTCAAACCCCTGCCACGAACATTCTGCACACTATGATATCACATTCTCATAGACATGTCTGTACTTCGCCACATGGTGGTTAAAATTAAACAATGTAGTACAGCCAATATAAGGGAAATAATGGAAATATTAATGTGTTTAATATTCAAATTATAGACAAAGATATTGGTTTACAGTATTTTGACGACATTCATGTGAAATTGTGAATATATAAACATGGGACATGTTTGAAACATTAGTGAGGACTAGTGTTCATGTTTACATTTGAATGAATGAAATGTTTACGTTTATTGTGTATGGCTGTCCTGTGTACATGTTGTTATGTGTACGTTTTGTTCTGTGTTCACGAATATCATGTGTTCTTATCATTGTGTATGATTTAGTGAAATGTTTAGGTATTGTTGTGTATGGATGAGTGTCAAATGCAAATCTTTAAATCTCCTCCATGAAAACTGTAACAAATTTATAATAATCTCTTCTCGTGTTTCGTAAATGAATTTGAAGATCGCAAATGGAATCAATTGCAAATGCATGCATATATACACACATGCGTCCCATATGTATGTATATATAAATGCAATAAGATCACAGTAAACAGGTGATATTACAGTGAAAAAGTATTGAAATTGCATGCGCTTTCGTGATTTCTCTTGTTATCAGTCCCTGGATAATATAAGAAATCATGATACACAAATAACCCGCACATAAAAGAGAGAAGCTTACGACGACGTTTCGGTCCGACTTGGACCATTGACAAAGTCACACTAACAGAGGTGGAGCAGGACGGCTATATATAGGCAGGAAGAGGTGGAGGTATTTGTGTATCGTTCCAGTCACGGTATTGTGCCTTTTTGTTATTTATTTAAGAAATCATGAAATCGCTTGGAATTTCACATTGTGTATACATATGTCGTGCCGAATAGGTAAAATTGGCCAATTAGCAAGAACTCATTTAAAATTAAGTTCTTTCTAAAATTTTCACTTATACGTTTAAAAATATATTTTTTTTTTCATTTATGTAAATGTAAAAATTAATAATTTTGTACCAAAAGAACCTTATAACACTTACCTAACCTTATTATAACAAGCGCAATTTAATTTAACCTAATCCAACTAAATATATTTTAGATATATTTACAATAATTTAATAATAAACAAGCGCAATGAAATATTTTTTTTTTTTGGTTCAGAATGATCTTTGCGAAATTATTGCATACACGAACTTTCGCTTGCCTTATTTGGCAACAAGAGCGTTGCTATTTAAGCCAAAATCGCAAGTTTTACCTTTTCGGCACGACATATATATATTTATTATACACGTGTGTGTGTGTGTGTGTGTGTGTGTGTTTGTGAAGAGTTTTAACATAGTATGTTAATACAGGTGTGTTTACAGTGACACCTGGTCTACATGATGGCTTACTTTGTATATATCGTCTTCTCACCAAAGTGCAGTGGCATCACACGTCTTTAAGACCACAGGTGACATCACACAACATTATCTAAGACTCAGTTTTTTGGTTAAATCTTTTCCGTCTTTGTTATATATTATAACTTTATTCTCATAGACTTACTGATATTCGTTGTGCACTGCAGATAACTATAAATATACTAGAACTGTATAATGGAGGTAAGTGTAGATGAGAAAAATAGATCCTGCGACATGTTGAGTGAATGTGTTGGGAACCTTAGTCATACAAGATAATTACTTGGTGTGACATGAATGTCAATATTGGAGACCGTTATGGAAGCTACAGTGGAAAAGTTTGTTGTGCTTGGTGTCAATAACAATATGCAACCTTCACTTACTCAACATACAACAAGCATGTCAACATGCAACAACGGTAAATACACACAAAAAAATTATGCAGCAAGGAAAAAAGCAGTACAGTAATTTAAAAAATGTACA
>NC_069472.1:8470072-8620072 GCF_026875155.1 Cherax quadricarinatus
GTCTACCTCCCCCTCTCTCTCTTGTCCTACTGCTGTCACCCTGTCACAAAACTCCAGTAGGTTTGTGACATAGGATTTCACGTCCCTGAGCCCGTGCTGGCTGCTGTTGATAAGCTCGTTCCTTTCTAGGTGCTCCACCACTCTTCTCCTGATAATCTTCTCCATGACACTGGTCTGCAGTTTAATGCTTCATGTTTGTCTCCTTTTTTAAAAAATGGGACTACATTTGCTGTCTTCCATACCTCAGGTAGTCGCCCAGTTTCGATAGATGTGTTGAAGACTATTATTAGTGGTGCACACAGCGCCTCTGCTCCCTCTCTCAGGACCCATGGAGAGATGATATCTAGCCCCATCGCTTTTGAGGTATCTAGCTCGCTTAGCAGCCTCTTCACTTCTTCCTCGGATGTATGTATTGTGTCCAGCACTTGATGATGTACCCGGCCTCTCTGTCTTTCTGGAGTCCCTTCTGTCTCCTCTGTGAACACTTCTTTGAATCTCATGTTGAGCTCCTCACATACATCTAGGTCGTTTTTTGTGATCTTCCCTCCTTCCTTCCTCAGCCGAGTGTGGTACTTTGACAATGTTGGCTTTGTACATAACGGTCAGGCCTCCAACATCTTGTAATTCTTTTTCTTTCTCTCTCCCTCTCTCACTTTTTCCTTTCTTTCTCTCTCTCTCTCTCTCTCTCTCTCTCTCTCTCTCTCTCTCTCTTCTCTCTCTCTCTCTCTCTCTCTCTCTCTCTCTCGAGGGAGAGAGAGAGAGAGAGAGAGAGAGAGAGAGAGAGTTTAGGTAAGACGCCATGTGGGGTGAGCTGGGAAGACGGGATAGGCAAAGAATAGCGGTGGAGAGGAGTGTCCACATTCGAAGAATAAGAGTCAGGGCTTAACAAGGATGCACGGAGAAGCCCACGGACTGGATGATTCCTCCACTAACCCATGCTCTAACAGAATTCTACTTCCTGCTGAAGTAGCCTCTGTTTTTTCAGGGTTAGTTCTGTAGGGGGAGCGTTTAATAGATTTAGAGTTACCAATATCTACATTATGATATCCTTGTGTACATTTTATCGGCGCATCTGAAAAGATATCATGTTAGGATTGTAGAAGCGGTTAAACTTATTACTTGATTCTCAGACAGCCCCATTATTAAAGGGCTAGGGTCCTTGAGGAGGACAGAATTGGGAAGCATTACTTGAATTTCAGGGATAGAGTGCAAAAAGTCAGAGTCGTCTACAGAGGCAGAGGACAGCGTCATTACTGTGACTTTATCTGAAGTATTAAACACTTTAATTTGAGTAATGTGGTTTGTTTCACTTTTTGAGGTCTTGTCAATGGGAGATACCACATAATTTACATCAGATAATTTACTTACAATCTGCATAAGTCCCGTAAATCTAGTTTTTAAGGTGTGATCAGGTATAGGCTCCTGTACCAACACTTTGTCTCCTGGATTTAAGGAACGAAATTTGAATTTCTGTCATACTTCTGTTTCATCGTATTTAAGCTGATTTTAAGTTAACCTAAGCCAATTGACGTGCCACCTGCATACTTGAAGAAGGGTTGTAGAGTGTTAAGGAGGCGTCTTCCCAAATCCATCCTTCCTTGAGCACCCGAAGAGAACCTCGTACATTGTGCCCAAAGATTAGCTCAAACGGACTGTGCCCTGTGAACTCCTGCACAGTTTCTCTCATTGCAAACAGCAACAGAGGAAGTGATTCATCTCAGTCTGTACGAAAATGCATGCAAAAAGTTCTCATCAGGGAACTTAGCATACCTTTGGCTAATCTTTTTAACATATCACTACAAACTGGCATAGTGCCTGATAAGTGGAAAATGGCAAATGTAATACCTATTTACAAGGCAGGTGACAGGTTCTTGGCTTCGAACTATAGACCAATAAGCCTTACCTCCATAGTGGGAAAATTTATGGAATCAATAATTGCCAAAGCAATTCGTAGCCATCTTGACAGGCACAGATTGATTAATGATTCTCAACACGGTTTTACAAATGGGCGTTCCTGTCTTACGAGTTTACTAACTTTTTTCACTAAGGTGTTTGAGGAGGTAGATCATGGTAATGAATATGATATTGTATATATGGACTTCAGTAAGGCTTTCGATAGAGTTCCACACCAGAGGCTATTGAGGAAACTTAGGGCACACGGAATAGGAGGAAAAATTTTTTCCTGGGTAGAGGCATGGCTGACAAATAGACAGCAGAGAGTTTGCATAAATGGGGAGAAATCAGAATGGGGGCACGTCACAAGCGGTGTTCCTCAGGGGTCAGTGTTGGGCCCGTTGTTGTTCACAATTTACGTAAACGACATAGATGAGGGAATAAATAGCGACATAAGCAAATTTGCTGATGACACCAAAATAGGCCGTCCAATTCATTCTAATGAGGACATTAGAGCACTCCAGGATGATTTGAATAGACTGACACAATGGTCGGAGAAGTGGCAGATGCAGTTTAATATTGACAAATGCAAAGTTCTAAATGTTGGACAGTTAAATAACCATGTCACATATAAACTAAATAATGTAGATCTTAATAATACCGATTGCGAAAAGGATTTAGGAGTTCTGGTTAGCAGTAACCTAAAACCAAGACAACAGTGTATTAGTGTTCGCAATAAAGCTAACAGAATTCCTGGCTTCATATCTAGAAGTATAAATAATAGAAGTCCTCAGGTTGTTCTTCAACTCTATATATCCTTGGTTAGACCTCATTTAGAGCATGCTGCTCAGTTCTGGTCACCGTATTACAGAATGGATATAAATGCTCTGGAAAACGTACAGAGGAGGATGACAAAGATGATCCCATGTATCAGAAATCTTCCCTATGAAGATAGACTGAGGGCCCTGAATCTTCACTCTCTCGAAAGGTGTAGAATTAGGGGGGATATGATCGAGGTGTATAAATGGAAAACAGGAATAAATAAAGGGGATTACATAGTGTGCTGAAAATTTCCAGCCAAGACAGGACTCGCAGCAATGGTTTCAAGTTGGAAAAATTCAGATTCAAGAAGGATATAGGAAAGTACTGGTTTGGTAATAGAGTTGTGGATGAGTGGAACAAACTCCCGAGTACAGTTATTGAGGCAAAACGTTGTGTAGTTTTAAAAATAGGTTAGATAAACACATGAGTGGGTGTGGGTGGGTGTAAGTTGGACCTGACTAGCTTGTGCTGCTGGGTCTGGTGCAGTGTTCCATCCTTGAGTGGAGGTGACCAGACTGGGTGGGTCATTGGTCTAATCCGGGGGGGGGGACATGGACCTGCTCCGCATGGGTCAGTAGGCCTGTTGCAGTGTTCCTTCTTTCTTATCCTTCTTATGTTCTTTAACGTCTGATGGAATCTTTCCAAGGCGCCTTGGGACTGCGGATGATAGGCAGTGGATAAGTTGTGAATTGTTCCTAGCCTAGTTAATGCTTCCTTAAATGCTTTGGCAGTAAAATTAGTACCTTGGTTGCTCTGAATAGACAGAAATCTGTGCTCTGTAAATACATCCACCCGGGTAGACTCGTACCGTAGTCCAGCTGAAAGAGAAGAACTTCCCGTCCGGTTCCACCACCATGAAAAGGTCAATTATTTTAAATTATATTCTTCTCTTTATACTCATGGTTTGTAATTTGTTAAAATTAATTCTATGCATGTTTCTGTATATAACATCGTCGCCTTTGTATCTTCCGTGTTAACATGTATAACATGTGTGATGTATGTATTTATGGTGTTCCTATGTATAACAGAGATCTCTGTATCTCTAGTGTTAACTTTGTTATTGTGGGTAAAATATGTAAGTATCCTTGCGAAACAAATAATGTACATTTGTACCTTATTTGTATTGTTAATAAGAGATAAGTAAATATTGAATGTGAATGTCACAGGAACTCAGTAAGAAACAGCAATTACATGGTGTGAATAGTGGTATAACAGTGTTAGTGCTGAGTGAGTATGTGAGTGAAGAACACATTATAACAGTGTTAATAAGTGCTGAGAGTGTATGTGAGTGCAGTGTCAATTAGTGCTGAGCGATTAGTGCTGAGTGTGTGTGATCATTCTCAGTAGTTACAGTGTGAAGAACACATTATAAGTGCTGAGACTGATCAAGTTAGAACTTTATAAAGTTTATTTTCATCATTATAAACTGTACATCACACAGCGTATTTCGTCAGATATTAATGTTTGCTACCTTATTTAATATTACTGGTACCTGATGTGTTGTAGGCAACTAACATTATACATCATTGTTCAATTGTTCAACAAACATTTCTCTCTATAACCTGAGAACATTAAACTACAAGATCAGCTAGAAATAACTGAACTTCATAACATTAACAAGTTTCAATTAAAGTTCATGAATGATTGTCATTTATCTTTACTTATTCGGGTGTATTTATATCTGTCAGCAAACATTCAGCTTGTTGAATATTAACAAGTCAAAGATTTGAAAAAAAAAGAATAATGTCATTTTACATCCCATTGTGTAACTAGTAATTATAATAATTGATCTCAACATGAGTTACTGTAATTACTCACATAACTTCATTTGCTATATTAAATTACAAAGTTTTAATTTTTGAAAAAAAAAAAAAATAGGTGATGCTTTGTGGCATTTGAAAGGGTGAAGAAAAGATATTCTTTACCAGATAGACTTTTCATGGAACAACGTTTCGATCTATGTTGATCTTTGTCCAGTGACTTGGTCAATCACTGCACTCTTTGGTAATGTGTGCTAATGTACTTTACACGCCCACACCTACTCAGTATCCTTTAACTAGGTGTAATAATGTTCTCTGCACTCTCGAACACACTTAAGATTCTTTATCAGTGTGTAAGAATGTGCTCAACACTCCCACTCCCACTCAATACTTTTTAACAATGTGCAATAATATGTTGAACACTCACACACTCGGCTAACAAAACAGCTTCGTATCAGAAGAAAAAAACAGCAACTGTTACAGTACATTTGAGGGGGACGTTGAGAGCTGTGAACCCCAAACACAGCATTTCCTCAAAGAGGAACTTAACTCTTCAAATGTAGCAACACCATGGAGCATTACCCATATATGATATTAGAACACATGTTTTAATATCCTTATATACAGACAGATGTAATTACAGAGAGGGACACACACAAGTCTGTGCTATGTAAATACATCCACCCGGGTAGACTCGTACCGTAGTCCAGCCAGAAGAGAAGAACTTCTCGTCCGGTTACACCACCATGGTGAGGCCAATTATTTCAAATTTTATTTTTCTATTTATATGTCATAGTTTATAATCTGTTAAAATTAATTTTATGCATTCATCTGTATATAATATTGTCATCTTTGTATCTTCTGTGTTAACATGTATAACAGTTTCGTGTATGTATTTATGGTGTTACTATGTATAACAGTGTGATCTCTGTATCTCTAGTGTTATGATGCATAACTTTATTATAGTGGGCGAAATGTTTTTATAATAAAATTACTTCACGATGTATAAGAATCTCAATGATACAAATAATGTATATTAGTACCTTATTTGTATTGTTAAAAGATAAATAAATAATGAATCTGAATGCCACAGGAATTCAGTAAAAAACAACAATTACATGGTGTGAATAGAGGTACTGAGTGTGTGTAACAGTGTTAATGTGTGCTGAGTGTGTGTAACAGTGTTAATGTGTGCTGAGTGTGTGTAACAGTGTTAATGTGTACTGAGTGTGTGTAACAGTGTTAATGTGTGCTGAGTGTTTGTAACAGTGTTAATGTGTGCTGAGTGTTTGTAACAGTGTTAATGTGTGCTGAGTGTGTGTAACAGTGTTAATGTGTGCTGAGTGTGTGTAACAGTGTTAATGTGTGCTGAGTGTGTGTAACAGTGTTAATGTGATACTGAGTGGGGTGACAGTGTTAATGTGTACTGAGTGTGTGTAACAGTGTTAATGTGTACTGAGTGTGGTAACAGTGTTAATGTGTGTGAGTGTAACAGTGTTAGTGTGTGCTGAGTGTGGTAACAGTGTAAATGTGTGCTGAGTGTGTGTAACAGTGTTAATGTGTGCTGAGTGTGATAAACAGTGTTAATGTGCGCTGAGTGTGTGTAACAGTGTTAATGTGTGCTGAGTGTGTGTAACAGTGTTAATGTGTGTGAGTTGTGTAACAGTGTTAATGTGTGCTGAGTGTGTGTAACAGTGTTAATGTGTGCTGAGTGTGTGTAACAGTGTTATGTGTGCGAGTTGTGTATTATGAGGGCAACTCCATGCAGCACTGCCAATATATGATATTATAACACAGGTGCTATAATATCAATATATGAAGGTAGATATAATAACAGGGGAGGTCACAATGAAATCTCTGTGAACCTCCCCCTGTTATTAAATGTGACCATTCATCCTGTAAACTGGTGCAACCAGCTGTTACTATGTATAACAGTGTGATATTTGTATCTTTGGTGTTATGTATAAGAATAGGATCTTCATGTACCTTTTGTTATTAGTATAAGAGAGATCACTACGTCTCTTTGTGGTCATTGCATCCTCGGCTCTTGTGCTAAGAAGGTCACATGAACTCCAAACAATTAGTGATTTTTTGTCTGACCTTCGAGAGAAAAAAAAATACTGAAGAAAATGCGTGTGAGCCTTAAAGGACATTTCTACATTCATAAAAATATTTCAAGAAAACATCAGTGCACTTTGAGAAGAACAAAAGAATATAGTGTTTAGTGTAGTGTAGTTGTAAGTTAAAGCAGTAATTTTACAGCTGGTGCTGGGGAAGCTTCCCATGTCACTGTAAAAAAGGATTGTTGGTGATGGAAGATTGAATGTTAAACAAATGGAGGTCAATAAGGTCATTGGTTACAGCGCAAAATTCCAAACACTGAAATCAAACTGATGAAGTGTTGAAAACTACGAGAAAATATAGATGAGTACAACACACACACACACACACACACACACACACACACACACACACACACACACACACACACACACTGGCTTCTCGAATTCAATCCAGCCAAATGCAAAGTCATGAAGATTGGGAGGGCAAAGAAGACCGCAGACAGAGTATAGGCTAGTAAAGACAAAGACTACAGACCTCACTCAGGGAGAAAGACCTTGGGGTGACCATAACACGAGCACATCACCGGAGGCACACATCAACCAAATAACCGCTGCAGCATAACGGGCGCCTGGCAAACCTGAGAATAGCGTTCGAATACCTTAATAAGAATCGTTCAAGGCACTGTACAAATGTGTAGTTAGCCTACTGGAGTATGGAGCACCAGTCTGGAACCCACACCTGTCAAGCACGTCAAGAAGTTAGAGAAAGTACAAAGGTTTGCAACAAGGCTAGTCCCAGAGCTCAAGGGAATGTCGTACGAGGAAAGGTTAAGGGAAATCGGACTGACGACACTGGAGGACAGAAGGGTCAGGGGAGACATGATAACGACATACAAGATACTGCGGGAATAGACAAGGTGGACAGAGATAGGATGTTCCAGAGAGGGACACAGGGGCAAGGGGTCACAACTGGAAGCTGAAGACTCAGACGAGTCACAGGGACGTTAGGAAGTATTTCTTCAGTCATAGAGTTGTCAGCAAGTGGAATAGCCTAGCAAGTGAAGTAGTGGAGGCAGGAACCATACATAGTTTTAAGAAGAGGTATGACAAAGCTCAGGAAGCAGAGAGAGAGAGGATCCAGTAGCGATCAGTGAAGAGGCGGGGCCAGGAGCTGAGTCTCGACCCCTGCAACCACAATTAGGTGAGTACACACACACACACACACACACACACACATACAGGCAGGAACCATACATAGTTTTAAGACGAGGTATGACAAAGCGACCAGTGAATAGGCGGGGCCAGGAACTGAGTTTCGAACCCTGCAACCACAATTAGGTGAGTACACACACATACAATTGGAAGCTGAAAACTCAGATGAGTTTCAGGGATGTTGGGAAGTATTTCTTCAGTCATAGAGTTGTCAGGAAGTGGAATAGTCTGAAAAGTGATATAGTGTTAGCAGGATCCTTACATAGCTTGAAGAAGAGGTATGATAAAGCTCATGAAGCAAAGAGAGCGACCTACTAGCGACCAGTAAAGAGGCGGGGCCAGGAGCTGTGGATCGATCCCTGCAACCACAATTAGGTGAGTACAAGCGGGCACATCAACTACAACACAAATAATAATCTCGTCCAAGTATAACATATGTAAACACAAATTCAACAGTAGACGTACTGTGTTGAATGTTCTCAGACTTAGATCACTTACAACGGTGTTCACATTCTCATGCGCATATCTGAGCTGTCTAACACTTGTGCTCACATTCTCATGCGCATATCTGAGCTGTCTAACACTTGTGCTCACATTCTCCTGCGCATGTCTGCGCTGTCTCACACTTGTGCTCACATTCTCCTGCGCATGTCTGCGCTGTCTCACACTTGTGCAAATTCTCTCGCGCATATCTGCGCTGTCTCTGACAGATGTAAAAATTCAATTATTTTGCACAGGAAATGAAAGGGAATAAGGAAATTCTGGAGTTTAACTTTTGATAAAATTCTGTTGAAACGGGAGGGAGAATGTTTTATTAATATGTGTTGAAATATTCCTTCATAAGAAATGGGAAAAGGTAAAGAAGGGACAATTGTGAGAAACTTGTCTTGGATATAGTAAAAAAGACACTTATGAATTGTCTTTTGGAAAGTAGAAAGTCACCAGAAATAATTATTGAACAATTAAAGTCTCTCCCACTTTCTAATTTTTCATGTGTTCAATATTCTCACCTTCTGTATATATAGAAAAAAAATCACAATCACAAACACAAAAAATATCTCCGGCAATGAAATAAGGACAAGAAACTTTGAGACTCGACCTCTAGACGAAAATAATATCAGGTGTAGATCCTACAACCTGGTCGCTACAACTCTTTATGTCAGGTGTGGATCCTACAACCTGGCTGCTACAACTTTGTTAATGTATCTAATACTGTTTGTTGTTTTATGTATTAGTATGTGGCTCTAGTGTTTCCCTATTTTACTGTGTTGTTTTTGCATGTTCTTGTGCGGTACTTGTGTATTGTTCTACTGTATGTTACTGTATTTTTATTTCGTATTACTATACTGTTCTTATGTTCTATCTTATTGTTCTTATGTCCTAACTTACTTATTGTTCTTATGTCCTATTTTATTGTTTTTAAGTCTTATCTTATTGTTATGTTCTATCTTACTTATTGTTCAAATAATTTACTACACTTGTGTGTTACACTACTGTTCCTCTATATTAATATATTGTTATTACGAGTTATTGTGTTGTTTTACTCTACTGTTTTGTGTTACTCTGCTGTCTTCGCATGTTCATTTTATGCTGCTACATTTATTGTAAATTACTGTACTGCTCTTCCTTGCTGCTATAATTTTTTGTGTGTATTTACCGTTGTTGCATGTTGACATGCTTGTTGTATTGTTGAGGTAAGTTGAAGGTTGCATATTGTTATTGACACCAAGCACAACAAACTTTCCCACTGTAGCTTCCATAACAGTGTCTCCAATATTGACATTCATGTCACACCAAGTAATTATCTTGTATGACTAAGGTTCCCAACACATTCACTCAACATCTCGCAGGATCTATTTTTCTCATCTACACTTACCTCCATTATACAGTTCTAGTATATTTATAGTTATCTGCAGTGCACAACGAATATCAGTAAGTCTATGAAAATAAAGTTATAATATATAACAAAGACGGAAAAGATTTAACCAAAAAACTGAGTATTAGATAATGTTGTGTGATGTCACCTGTGGTCTTAAAGACGTGTGATGCCACTGCACTTTGGTGAGAAGACGATGTATACAAAGTAAGCCATCATGTAGACCAGGTGTCACTGTAAACACACCTGTATTAACATACTATGTTAAAACTCTTCACAAACACACACACACACACACACACACACACACACACACACACACACACACACACACGTGTATAATAAATATATATATGTCGTGCCGAATAGGTAAAACTTGCGATTTTGGCTTAAATAGCAACGCTCTTGTTGCCAAATAAGGCAAGCGAAAGTTTGTGTATGCAATAATTTCGCAAAGATCATTCTGAACCAAAAAAAAAAAAACATATTTCATTGCGCTTGTTTATTATTAAATTATTGTAAATATATCTAAAATATATTTAGTTGGATTAGGTTAAATTAAATTGCGCTTGTTATAATAAGGTTAGGTAAGTGTTATAAGGTTCTTTTGGTACAAAATTATTAATTTTTACATTTACATAAATGAAAAAAATATATATTTTTAAACGTATAAGTGAAAATTTTAGAAAGAACTTAATTTTAAATGAGTTCTTGCTAATTGGCCAATTTTACCTATTCGGCACGACATATATATACACAATGTGAAATTCCAAGCGATTTCATGATTTCTTATATTATCCAGGGACTGATAACAAGAGAAATCACGAAAGCGCTTGCAATTTCAATACTTTTTCACTGCTAATATCACCTGTTTACTGTTGATCTTATTGCATTTAATTTACATACTATGGGACGCATGTGTGTATATATGCATGCATTTGCAATTGATTCCATTTGTGATCTTCAAATTCATTTACGAAACACGAGAAGAGATTATTATAAATTTGTTACAGTTTTCATGGAGGAGATTTAAAGATTTGCATTTGACACTCATCCATACATAACAATACCTAAACATTTCACTAAATCATACACAATGATAAGAACACATGATATTCGTGAACACAGAACAACACGTACACATAACACCCCTACACAACAACATGTACACAGGACAGCCATACACAATAACACGTAAACATTTCATTCATTCAAATGTAACAACATGAACACAGTCCTCCACTAATGTTTCAAACATGTCCCATGTTTATATATTCACATATTTCACAATGAATGTCGTCAAAATACTGTAAACCAATGTTCTTTGTCTTATATATTTTGAATATTTAAACACATTAATATTTCATTATTTCCCTTATATTGGCTGTACTACATTGTTTAATTTTAACCACCATGTGGGCGAGTACAGACATGTCTATGAGAATGTGTATACATATGTGTGCATGAATGTTCGTGGCAGGGGTTTGGAGTGAGATGTGTGTACGTATGTATGTGTGACCTCATACATGTTAGAGTGCGAGATCATTGTGTGCATTATTTGCATCTGTGTGTATTTGTAATACATGGGATTGATTGTGTGTTTTTTATGGATGCGAGTCTACGTATAATGGTGTATACATAAGGTGGTGTGTGGAAACTTATAACAATATGTGAAAATATTTATATATCTGTATGTTTGTGCGCTTGTTAGCCTTTGAGTGTCATTTGCTAAAGATGAATAAATAAATAAAAATAAAAGCAGTGTAATACTTAATAGTTTTGTTCGAGGTGGACAAGTTCTTCAACACTTGGGCAGTCTTCTACATAAAATAAAACACTCACAAATACTTTTAGACTGCTTAAATAAGTAAGTAAAACTTGTACTAAGTATAAATTCACTGTGCAACATAAAAGGAATTCCAAAATTGTTATTAATTAGCTTCTCCGAAGTGGCCGAGCTGTGTGACAGCTTGGTGGCGTCTAGCTGGTGTACGGTCGCGGCTGTCTTGGTCGGTGTAATTACTGGACGCAGTTTTCTGTGTGTCCCCTCCAGTAATTCCACCCACCTGGACAGTCTCTACCGTAGACCAGCTAGACAAGACCAAGATCCCACCCAGCAAAGTCACTGAGGGTGGCAACCGCTGACTCTAGGGAAGTGGGGAAGGAAGTGCACTCATTGACACAAGTGGACTCCTGGAGACACTGATCTGGGGAAGGCACCGCCGACCTCAGGTAAGTGGGGAAGGGAAGACATCCGGGAGCGAACGGATGGATTCCTGGATACACGAAGTTGGGGAAGGTTGTTGTTGAGGCTGACCTTGGTAAGTGGGGAAGGGAAGACATCCGGGAGCGAACGGATGGATTCCTGGATATACGAACCTGGGGAAAGCATGAATACTAGCAGTTGAGGCTGACCTTGGGTAAGTGGGGAAGGGAAGTCATCCGGCGGTAGACGGATCGATTCCTGGATACATGAACCTGGGGAAGGCAAGAATACCAATAGTTGAGGCCGACCTTGGGTAAGTGGGGAAGGGAACACATCCGGCGGCGGACGGATACATTCCCGGATACACGAACCTGGGAAAGGCAAGAAAACAGGGTGGTGAGGCTGACCTTGGGGAAGTGAGGAAGGGGAGACATCCGGTGGCGGACGGATGGATTCCTGGATACATGAACCTGGGGAAGGCTGAGGCTGGAAGGCAGAGAGAGAGAGAGAGAGAGGCGAGGCTGACCTTAGGGAAGTGAGGAAGGGGAGACATCCGGGGGCCCACGGATGGATTCCTGGACACATGAACCTGGGGAAGGCGAGGGGGGGGGGGCGGACCTTAAAGACGAACCACTGGCCTCCACGTGGCAAGGTCTGGTAACTCAGAGATAATTCTGAGACTGACAGTGGTCGCAAATTATAATGTTACTATTATAATAATTTTATTATATAATTATTATTATTATTAATTTTTACTTATAATTAATGATTTCCTAATATAGACTCAAAAGCGTTAACCATTTTCCATGACACTAGCCACGGTGGTGTTATTCCCACTCCAACCTCACTGACAACCACTGTGGTGTTATTCCCACTCCAGCCTCCCTGACAACCACTGTGGTGTTATTCCCACTCCAGCCTCCCTGACAACCACGGTGGTGTTATTCCCACTCCAGCCTCACTGACAACCACTGTGGTGTTATTCCCGCTCCAGCCCCTCTGACAACCACGGTGGTGTTATTCCCGCTCCAGGCTCTCTGACAACCACGGAGGTGTTATTCCCACCCCAGCCTCTCTGACAACCACGGTGGTGTTATTCCCGCTCCAGCCTCTCTGACAACCACGGTGGTGTTATTCCCACTCCAGCCTCTCTGACAACAACGGTTGTGTTATTCCCACTCCATCCTCTCCGACAACCACGGAGGTGTTATTCCTATTCGAACCTCCCTGACAGTAGTCATGGTGGTGTTATTCCCACTCCAGCCTCCCTGGCAACCACGGTGGTGCTATTCTCACTCCTGCTTCTTTGACAGTACCCACGGTTGTGTTATTCCCACTCCAGCCTCCATGACAGTAGATAAGGTGGTGTTACTGTACCGTTCTTCTGGGTTTCTGTGTACTACTGTTCTCCTGTATTATTGTACTGGTCTTTGTGTTACTGTACTGGTCTTCTGTGTTACTGTACTGGTCGTCTGTGTTGCTCTACTGGTCGTCCGTGTTATTGTACTGGTCGTCTGTGTTACTGTACTGGTCGTCTGTGTTAGTGTACTGGTCGTCTGTGTTGCTATACTGGTCTTCTGTGTTACTGTACTGGCCTTCTGTGTTACTGTACTGGTCGTCTGTGTTACTGTACTGGTCGTCTGTGTTGCTATACTGGTCTTCTGTGTTAATGTATGGCGTCTGTGTTACTTTTACTGGTCTCTGTGTTACTGTACTGGCGTCTGTGTTACTGTATGGTCTTCTTGTTACTGTATGGTGTCTGTGTTACTGTACTAGGCGTCTGTGTTTACTGTACTGGCGTCTGTTTTTACTGTACTGGTCGTCTGTGTTACTGTACTGGTCGTCTGGTTACTGTACGGGTTTGCGTCCTGTAGTCGTGTTATGAAACTGGTCTCTGTGTTCTGTACTGCGTCTGTGTTACTGTACTGGTCTTCTGTGTTACTGTACGGGTCGTCTGTGTTCTGTACTGGTCTTCTGTGTTACTTTTACTTCTGGTTTTACGTACTGGCGATGTTTATTACTGGTCTTCTGTGTTACTGTACTGGTAGTCTGTGTTACTGTACTGGTCGTCTGGTTACTGTATGGTCTTGTGTACTGTATTGGCCCTGTGTTACTGTACTGGTCTCTGTGTTACTGTATAGCTCTGGTTTACTGTACTGGTTTCTGGTTTTACTTACTGGTCTTGTGTTACTGTACAGGCGTCTGGTTCTGTACTAGGCGTCTGTGTTACTGGCTTTTACTGGGTCTTCTGTGTTACTGTACGGGGCGTTACTTGTTGTTTACTGTACTGGTCGTCTGTGTTACTGTCTGGTCTTCTGTGTTACTGTACTGGTCTTCTGTTTACTTTTACTGGCGTCTGTGTTACTGTACGGGTTTCTTCTGTGATGTACTGGTCTCTTGGTTACGTACTTGGGGGTGTTACTGTACTGGTCTTCTGTGTTACTGTACTGGCGTCTGTGTTTACTGTACTGGCTTCTTTTTTAAAGTTCTTGTACTGTACTATCTGTTGTTAAACTGTACTAGGGTCTGTGTTACTGAAATAGGCGTCTGTTTAACCAATGGTCTTCGTGTTACCTGTACTGGTCTCAGTTACTGTAAGCACGTCGTGTTACTACTGGTCATCTGTTACTTTTCTGGTCTCTGTGTTACTGTACTGGTCGTCTGTCTTACTGTATTGGTCCTGTGTTACTGTATGTTCTGTGTTACTGTACGGTCCCCTGTACTACGTCATGTACTTAGGTCTCTGTGTTACTGTACTGGTCTCTGTGTTACTGAAACTGGAGTCTGTGTTACTGACTAGCGTCTTTTACTTACGGTCCCCGTGTTACTCTGTCTCGTGTTCTGTACGTCGTCTGGTTACTGAACTGGCGTCGTTTACTGTAACTGCGTCTGGTTACTTACTGTCTCTGTGTTACTGTACTGGCGTAGTGTTACTGTACTGTCTCGTGTTATGTACTGTCCGTCTGTGTTACTGTACTGTCGTCCTTGTTACTGTACTGGCGTCTGTTTTAAATTATGGTCTCTGTGTTACTGTACGGTCTCTGGGTTACTGTACTGTCTTTCTGTGTTACTTACTGGTGTCTGTGTACTGTACTGGCGTCTGTGTTACTGTACTGTGTCTGTGTTACTGTAACAGCTCTGTGTTACGTATGTCTTCTGTTGTTACTGTACTTCGTCGTGTTATTAAACTGGCTTCTGTGTTACTGTATTGGTCTTCTGTTACTGTAAATGGTCTTCGTGTTACTGTACTGGTTTCTGTGTACTGATGGTCTTCCTGTGTTTACTTTTCACTTCTTTTTACTGTAAGATCGTCTGTGTTACTGTATGTTTCTTGTTAACTGTATGGTCTTCTGTGTATGTACTAGGCGTTGTGTTACTTACTGGTTTCTGTGTTACTGTACGGGTTTTTGGGGTGTTACTGTACTGGTCTCTTTTTTTAAATGTACTGGTCGTCTGTGTTACGTACTGTTTCTGTGTTATGTACTGTAGTCTGTGTTTACTTACGGTCTTCTTTTATGTCGGTCTGTGTTACTGTCGGTCGTTGTGTACTGTACTGGTCTCGTGTTACTGTATGGTCTTCTGTGTTACTGTACTGGTCTTCTGTGTACTAACTGTCGTCTGTTTTACTGTACTGGTCGTCATTTTGACTATTGTGTTACCTTACTGGTCGTCTGTGTTACTGTCTGGCTTCTGTGTTACTGTACCTGCGTTTTCTTACTGTACAGTTCTTGTTACTAGTCGCTGTGTTACTGTTGGTGCTGTTTACTGTATGGTCGCTGTGTTACTGAAATGTCGTTCTGTGGTTACTGTACTGTCGTCTGTGTTTTACTGTATGGTTTCTGTGTTACTGCACGGGTCGTTTGTGTACTGTTTCGGTGTACGCTTCATTTGTTACTGAAACGGGCTCTGTGTTACTGTACTGGTGTCTGTGTTACTGTACTGGTCGTCTGTGTTAGTACTGTCTCTGTGTTACGTACTGGTCGTCTGTGTACTGTACTTTTCGTCAGTGTTACTGTACTGGTCGTCTGTGTTACTGTACTGGTCGTCTGTGTTACTGTACGGGTCTTTCTGTGTTAACTGTACTGTCGCCCTGTTGTTATGTATGGTGTCTGTGTTACTGACTGGTCTTCTGTGTTACTGTTACTGGTCTCTTGTGTTACTGTATGGTCGTCTTTTGTACTGTACTGGTCGTCTTTGTTACTGTACTGGTCGTCTGTGTTTTTACTGTTTTTGGTTTTACTTACGTCCTTCGTGTTACTGTACTGGTCGTCTGTGTTACTAATTGGTCTTCTTTTTGTTTACTGTACTGTCTCTGTGTTACTGTACTGGTCTTCTGTGTTACTGTACTGGCTCTGTGTTACTGTATGGTTTTGTGTTCGGGTCTGGTCTTTCTGTGTTTTTTTACTGCGCTGTGTTCTGTACTGGTCTTGTGTACTGTACTGGTCCTGTGTTATGTACTGGTCTTGTTTTACTGTACTGGTCTTCTGTGTTACTGTACTGGTCTTCTGTGTTACTGTACTGGTCGTCTGTGTTACTGTACTGGTCGTCTGTGTTACTGTACTGGTCTTCTGTGTTACTGTACTCGTCGTCTGTGTTACTGTACTGGTCGCCTGTGTTACTGTACTGGTCTTCTGTGTTACTGTCTGGTCGTCTGTGTTACTGTAGGGTTTCTTCGTGTTACTGTACTCGTCGTCTGTGTTACTGTACTGGTCTTCTGTGTTACTGTACTGGTCGTCTGTGTTACTGTACTGGTCGTCTGTGTTACTGTACTGGTCGTCTGTGTTACTGTACTGGTCTTCTGTTTTTACTGTACTGGTCTTCGTGTTCTGTACTGGTCGTCTGTGTTACTGTACGGGTCGTCTGTGTTACGGGTACTGGTCTTCTGTGTTACTGTAACGGGTCTTCTGTGTTACTGTACTGGTCGTCTGTGTTACTGTACGGGTCGTCTGTGTTACTGTACTGGTCTTCTGTGTTACTGTACTGGTTTCTTTTCTTCTTTTGTGTTACTGTACTGGTCTTCTGTGTTACTGTACTGGTCTTCTGTTTTACTGTACGGGTTTCTTTGTGTTACTGTACTGGTTTCTGTGTTACTGTACTGGTCGTCTGTGTTACTGTACTGTACTGGTCGTCTGTGTTACTGTACTGGTCTCTGTGTTACTGTACTGGTCTTCTGTGTTACTGTAGGGTCTTCTTTTTTAAACTGTACTGGTCTTCTGTGTTACTGTACTGGTCTTCTGTGTTACTGTACTGTCTTCTGTGTTACTTTACTGGTCTTTTGTTTCTGTACTGGTCTTCTGTTTTTACTGTACTGGTCTTCTGTGTTACTGTATGGCCCGTCTGTGTTACTGTACTGGGTCTCTGTGTTACTGTATGGTCTTCTGTGTTACTGACTGGTCTTCTGTGTTACTGTACTGGTCTTCTGTGTTACTGTACTGGTCTTCTGTGTTACTGTACTGGTCTTCTGTGTTACTGTACTGGTCTTCTGTGTTACTGTACTGGTCGTCTGTGTTACTGTACTGGTCGTCTGTGTTACTGTACTGGTCGTCTGTGTTACTGTACTGGTCTTCTGTGTTACTGTACTGGTCTTCTGTGTTACTGTACTGGTCTCTGTTTACTGTACTGGTCGTCTGTGTTACTGTACTGTCGTCTGTGTTTACTGTACTGGTCGTGTATGTTACATCATTGTTATTTTTGATTTATTTCTGTTATATTTTTCTGTCGTCTGTGTTTTGTACTGTGTTATTTTTAACATGTGTTTTATTGCTGTTTTATGTGACACTATGATATTGTATGTTTTCCCTTTTTCTGTTTTGTGTTTTTACTATAATGTTTTATTTGTCACTATGATCTTTTATGTGCCACTATACTTTTTATGTGTCCCCTATACTCTTCATGTGTCACTATTTTCTTTTTTATCACCACACTCTTTTATGTGTTATTATCTGTTTCATGTGTTACTATAAAAATTTTATATGTTAATATACTTTTTTATGTGTATCTTTTACTGTTCAGTGTTTACTATACCGTTTTATGTTACTACGCTGTTCATACTTGTTACTGTACTTGTCTTTTATGCTAGCGTACTTACTGTAAGTATAAGTGGTCTGGTGATGCTGACAAACTGTGGTTAAGGTCAATTTTATCCTGATCTATACTTAGTGTTCCTTTCCATTATACTGTTTTTTCCGTTTTTCTGTGCCGATTTTGTCTTTACTGTTCTTGTATGTTGGTATGTTGGCTGTATCCATGATGTAATCTAAAGTTATACTCTGCTATATACACCAAACAACTTTCACCTTTCCACTGCGTCTTACTCAACAGTGTCTCCCACACTGACAATCATGTCTCCTCAAGCAATTATCCTGCGTCACTCTACATTCCCAATACATTCACTTAACATCTACCAGAATCCCTTTCTGTTATCTGTACTTTCTCAAATTTATAATACTTATTCAAATAAACCTATCCACAATACACACCAAAAGTCAGTAACTCTCACTTAATAAATTCGACAATCATGGTAATCTCGATCTGCCGACCCAAAAAATTTTGATGGTCATTCCTGCAACCTGGCTAGTTTGTCTCATTGTTACTGCCTCCAGGATTGCTGTTTTTCTTTCAATGATTTCTTGCTCTAATATACCTTTGAAACCCTAGTACCATACATTTTGTTTCTGCATAAATTATGTCTTTCACAATTCTGTCTAACACTGTGTAGGGCTTTGATCTGTTCCACTAGCACAGGCTGGTACCAAAGTCAGACTTGTGTAAAGATACGAGTCTCTAGTTGTTTTAGTTATTCTTGTCTGTTTACAAGCTAAAAAATGCAGCGAAATGATACAACTTATTATGCAGACGTAACTTTTTAACAATGCTTCAGTAGCTACAACAGTCTTCATGTTTCCTCCAAACAAGACTCAAGTTACTATAGTTCAGTAACTATGGTAGTTTTATAGGTTTCCTCCCAGCAGGACTGAAGCCACTATAGTTCAGTAGTTACGGTAATCTCAAAGGTATTCTTGCGACAGTGAAAGTCATTATACGTTATACGTTCAATAGATACTTTAGTATTAAGAACTGCTTCCCAACTGGGTTAGAGTCACTATGGTTACAATATTTGCAACAGATTCAAAAGCATAATTATATACCCTTTTAATAAAAATATGTTACAGTATTTAAAAGACCTTCATAATAAGAAGCCTTTAATGACAGAGAAGTTGTTTACATTTACATAAAACTCTCCAAAAATTTTCCAGTTCGGGAGACCTGATTTAGTGACAAAAATAATTTTAGCACAGCATCTTACAGCCTGCCCGACATGTCTTCTGGCTGACACGTCTCCTGGCTGACACGTCTCCTGGCTGACACGTCTCCTGGCCGACACATCTCCTGGCCGACACGTCTCCTGACCGACACGTCTCCTGGCCGACACGTCTCTTGGCCGACACGTCGCCTTGTTCATGTCTCATGAACCTCCATTAATGAATATCATCTCATGTATGAAGTAGTTTAGATTCATAATGCAGCATCGAAAACCGTGCCAACCTCAATGGTTAAATTACAAAAGAATCAATGAAAAAAAATGAGTGCAGAGAAAATTTCTGTGCAAATAGAGTAATTAAGGAGTTGAGTCAGCTCCGCAAATTAATTTTCCGCATACGAATAGCCTCGGGATAGCGGGTCGCTACATCCATTATAGTAAACAAGTATTGGTTCCCTAATTTGTTTTTTGGCAAAGGACCAACACAATCTATGATGAGTCTAGAGAACGGTTCTCCATCAGCGGTGATGGAAATTAGAGGAGCAGGTGGAGGTGTATGAGCAGTCTTGCCCGTCACTTGACACACGAGACAACGTTGCACATGATCAGTGACAGTTTCCTTCATCTTAGGCCATGTGAAATGATTCACCAGCTTAAGTAATGTCTTCTTGACACCCAAATGCCCTCCTATGGGACTGTTGTGAGCAAAATCCATAGCTTGCTCCCTAAAGGTTACTGGTACAACTATGACATGTTTCACTGTGTTGGGAACACCGTCAGATGACGACGTGCAGTATTCTTTTCCATAAGTACACCATTATTATAACGATTTTCTAATTCCTTAGCTTCATCCTCAGATACTGCCATATTCCCTCATTCTTTCTAGAGACTGATCAACAAACTGGTCCTTTATCAGATCTTCATGAATTAGAATTTTAATGTCTGTGGAGTCCTGACTAGGCTCATGGACGGGGGAAGTCAGTGTCAATGATTTTGGGCGCAGGGCATCGCTGAACAACGTATTCAGTCAGACCCAAGTCATTATCATCAACTAACTCAGCTGTTGACAAGGATGGTTGTTGTATCTTTGACATTGTTCTAGTTATAACACTGAAGGGAAATAAAATAGGTTTTTCCTTTCAAGATTCAATGGCATAGGTATCATTAGTGATGTCACAGACAAGTGGTTCCTTACATATACCAGCTTGCAGAACGTCATTCCGTATCAACAAATCCACGGACTTTGTAGGGAATGCATCACTAAAAATCTCCACTGAAGTATAACCAGTGTAATAGTCAGTTTCTATGTATACTTTATTAAGAGGTACTTTTATCACAGCGCCTCCATAGGCTTCTAGTAAGGCATCCATATTGGTGTAAATATCGTTGGAAACGGGAAGTACATCATCTCTCAGTCGAGTGAGATAACTGCCAGTATGTAGGAAGGTAATTACCTCGGTCAGTTCTGATTTGTTCATTCCCACCTTTCCTCTAGATAAGCAGACTCATAGTAGAACGAATCTTATCTACAGTTATAGTTTCTGACTCAGGTTATCTGGCCAGAGTATTATTCTCCTGATCTACAGGGTTTGGCGAGTAAAGTTTTTCGTGTTCTTGTTGCACCAAGTAGGAAGATACGACTTGTGTAGGGGCGCACACCGCATGACTTTTTCTCATGTCCTTTCCAACGCATAACAACACTCCCTAGAATGTCCTGTCTTCTTACCAGATTTCTGTCTTACCACAAAGACAGATTTAGGATCAGTGTTTCCTTAGTATACGTACGGAAAGTTACTACAGGTGAATGAGGCCGGGGCTTGCCAGCTGATTCAGACTGCCAACTCTTAGATTTTCCTGTTACTTTATTCCTTCGAGTTTTAGAACGAAGAATTTGGAGAGATATCTCATAATTGTCTGCTAAGACAGCAGTTTCTTGAACATCAATTGCAGAAGGGTCTATGAGATACTCTTGTATGTCGACAAACATACAGTTGTAGAAATCTTCTTGTAGTATTAGTTACGCAAATATGTCTAAAGTATTGCAATTAGAGGCTCTGAACCGCCTCTCGAAAGTAATCTTTTTCACAAGTGCAAATTCGATACTGATTTCACCTGGTCTTCTCTGCAGCGTACGAAAAGTCCGTTGGTATCTTTCAGGTAATACGTTATAAGTCTCCAATATAGTTTCTTTGTCGTAATTTACATATTTGTCAAAGGGCAAAGCAGCAGTACAAATTAGAGTTCTCCCTGCTAAAGCCGTGTGCAGTAAGGCAGCCCAATGTAGGCGTGGCCAATTCATAGCACGTGCCTGATTCTCAGATATGTCTAAAAAAGTATCTAAATCAGTTTCAACGAACTTAGGAACCATTGAGGCGGCTTTCTGAACGTTAAGGGACAATGTCGCCTTAATTTTTTTTGTCCGATTTTGTTTCATTTTGTTGTACTTTCAGAACCATATGTTTAATAAAGTGTGACAAAGTTTCAATAAGATCGGTCAAGAAACAAATAAGAAAAAAAATATTTACTGAGAATGACACTTGGCAGCAATAATGCCGTACTGGCACTGCGAGTGGCTCTGCGGACACTCCCGACTGATAAAACAAGCCTAACCCGAATTTTTTGGGGTTCGCAGAAATGTAATATGCCTTATCTTCATGCCCCCCCCCAAAAAAAAAAAAAAAAAACATTTTTTACGCTTTTGACATTCACCAAAATATCTGCCGTAACCCCCCTCCCTCCGGTGTGAAAATAATTTCAATCTAATCATTAATAATGGCGATTCAGCAAGAAAGTGGCCAAAATCTTACTTCCGAGATATTCGGGTAAACGTCCACACCTGATTACGTAAAAATTAAAAAAAAATCACAAAAATCGCACTACTTTTCGGGTTTTCTATGCTATGTAAGTGATTTCTTATAACTTCCCCTGTATATTATACCGTTTTCTCTGGTACGAGACCAGAGGTGCCAAGCGGAGAACGTAATTATCCTTTTATGGTCAGACACTTGAACAGACCGCTCGCCGCCGGCCGACCCCACACCCTAGTAAGTAAGTTTATTCAGGTATACTCAAATACAGTTGCATAGATTGTCATACTTAGCAGCATATGTGTAGAGAACCTAGGATAACCCAGAAAAGTCAGACAGAGTGACTTATTTCCATTGGGGTCCTTTTACCTTACTATTATAATATAAAGATTATAATATCTTATTATTATTTTCTATAATGAAGATAACATCTTATTATCATACTAAAAAGACTATCTACTACACGAGGGTCATTAAGACTATCTACAATACGAGGGCCAGAATAGATTTTGCCACCGAAGTGGCTAGTTTATTGTGCACCCAATATCCATCCTGTGGACGATAGCGCAACAGCATATGGATATACAAAAGGCCTAGGAACTAGGCTCCAAAGGGTTAACAGGAATACATATGGATTTATATCTACATATCTATAGTTCAATTATCTGTTACAAGCAAATTTAGGAAATTAGCTTAGTATAACTGGTATCTTATTTTCATTAATAAGATATCTTGACATGTCACATCGGTTATTATATTGTCTATCTCTGTATTCCTCAATAAGTGGACAATTAAGCACATAGTGTTCAAGACAGTGACCATATGCCTGATCACATAATTTGCATTTAGTTTGGTCATCATCTGTGTGTCTCCCAAACTGCCAGAAGTACTTGTAACCAAGCATAAGCCTGGCCACTACAACATCAGTCAGTCTGTTCACATTGCACGTTGCTCCATAAACATACTCATCTATGTTCATGTTATCATAGTGGGTTATAGTTCTACTCAGGCTTCTCCCCTCAAGGAAGGTTCCTTGATGTTGGTGAGGCGCTTGATAGGAATTGGATCTGTGCTCCTCCCCGAATTATGCCTAATGCCTTCACATATTCCCCACCCCAAGGCGCTGTATATTCCTACTGGTTTCGCTTCCCCTGATTTATATAATAATAATATACTCATGGCTTCTAACTGCATGTCAATAACAATCATTTAAGTTATTAACTTCTCTCGTAATACTATCCTAATGCTAGACACAGATATACCAAAGTTATATTCTACTTTCCTCTGGCTACTTTCTTGGCTACATATCAACTCTATCATGAAGGTATCCAATGGTGATGGTGTCATGCATTGTACTTAATTCATTGTCCTATTTTGAGTATCTATACCGGCTCTCCAATGAGCAGTGTTATCTTATATGAGTTAAGAGCATTCAGTGATGACAGAATCAGTAATGATGATATAGTCCATCTCAGTGTCATAGGTTAGCTTTAGCGCCATCAGGATTGCAAACAGTTGAGTTTGCAATGTAAGCGCCCAGTTGTTAATTCTTATGCCTAGTTCAACAAGTTTATTATCGTTCTTAACTAGAGGAGGTGGCAACAAGAGCAGATGCAGCACTGCCAGAAGACTCCTGTTTAGATCCATCAGTGAATATATTACTTGTAATAACTTATTACTACCAGCCAGGCGAGAAATTTCTTCTTGAGCAGTTGCTCTAACAAGAGATTTAAGGAAGGGATTACTAGCAATGAGCTTCTTGGGAGGGACTTGCAGGTATGTGATATTAAATGAACACATCTTCCATGGAGGGATGAAATGTTCTTGTTGTCTACAATGATACAGTTCATGCAGGTTATAAAACTTATTGAAATTGCACGTTTTCACAATCCATTTAGATCTGTGTATATTTACTTCTAGACACTTAGTAAGGCTCATTGTGACAGTGTCTGGTTCATTTCTTAACATTGTAATACCGAGTACAGTGTTAATCTCAACAATCCTATCACTGATACTAGAAATACCAAGCTCCTTCCTCATATTAAGAACCTTTGTAGATTTGGGACAACCAAGAATAATTCTGAGAGCTTCATTTTGCATTAACTCCAAAGGTCGGAGGAACCTTTCTCTAGCTAATATCAATATGGGAGCAGCATAATCAAATAAGGACCTAACATAGGCTATATACATCATTCTCACGATTCTCACATTAGCACCATAGTTGGGGTTGTAGCCAGCAACAGCTTTGAGAGCATTTAGCCTATCTTTGCATTTCTTATTTAGTTGTGGTATAGTGAATTTGTTAAAGGGTACATCTACACCAAGATATCTGTAAGTTTTAACGCAGCTAATGCATTCGCCCTGCAAATAGATTGGTGGGGGATGTCGTTTGCTTGTTAATATCTTTGTTTTAGAGGAAGATATTATGAGGCCTAGTCGATTACAAATTGCTTGAACTTCATTACGAATGGCATTCATCTTCTTATGCCCTGTTGTGTGGATCATGATGTTATCAGCATAGCTTATAGCTGTATGTTTAGGTGAGGTAGGTAGAGCATTTAGGAGAGCATTAATCAGAATATTAAATAGCATGGGACTGAGAACTCCTCTCTATGCTGTACCTAGGGACATTTCTTTAGACTCACTTCTAAAGCCTTGGTAGAGGACAGAGAATACTCTATTTGACCGGTATCCTATTATCCATCAGAGTAAGCTACCACCAATATTCATTTTGGCTAGTTCATGTAGTATAATGGTTCTGTTTGCGATATCAAATGCAGATTTTAGATCAAGAAATGTGGTATAACTAGAAGAGGTGTGTGCAGTGAGAAAGATGGAAATACAGTTCTGCACACTTTTACCTTTCATGAACCCATAGAGGAAGGGGAAAGTTGGTGTCTGATTCTGTAGTACAGTCTGTTAAGTATCGTTCTTTCAAAAGTTTTATAAATTTACAAAGACAACTAGTTAAGGAGATCGGTCTAAATATATCAGGCTGTTGGTGCTTAGGGATAGGCACAATGAGGCTATTGGTCCAGGAAGTAGGAAGAACGCCCTCAATGTAACTGAGATTATACAGTGCTAACAAAGGGTTATCAGGTACTTGCCTTAGAGTTCTGAGAATATCATAGGTTATACCATCCTCTCCAGGAGCAGTTGATCGACCTTTAGTTAATGCATTATCTAATTCATACTTGGTGAAGAGGCAATCACTCTCATCAATATTTTGGCTCATAAAATTAATCAGTTTCAACATTTCTTCAGAAGCACTCTCTAAATTTGTTTTAATATGAGATGGAAGGTTTTCATGCCTGGCTGTTTTGGACCACTCGTTTATGAGGTCATTTGCTTTTTCCAGAGGGAAGGGATGAGCAACATTGCCAGTCTTTTTCCTGGTTATTTTATTTATACCTTTCCAAGCCAAACTTAAAGGGGTGGACCTATTTAATCCACTAACAAATTGTTCCCATTCCTGCTGCCTAAGTTCTTGCTTTCTATTCCTTGCATTTGTTAGTGCAACTTGGAATGTTCTGAGCGGGTCTGAGGTTCTACATTCACGGTATGCTTTACCAATCCTCCTAGCTGCTGCATGTGTTAGATTGTGTAGCTGTGGATCATTATAGTATTTACATTGGTTTTTATTGTCAATTATAGTGAAAGGTCTATGTTTTCTTTTCCTGCCCACTTGAACTGTGAGGGCAGTCTCAATAGTGGCAACTAAATCATCGTTGAATTGTTGTGTCACTGGGCTCGTAATTCTTATACCAGTGATCCAAGTGGTTGATAAAGTTGTCTCTGTCCTCTGGGTTGAGAATAAGTTTCCTCCTTCTGTATTTAGCCCCTTGATTACTTGAGATGTAATCAAGATTGACAGTTGTGTTTAGTTCCATTGGTGTTTGTTATAGACCCAACAACATTCTTATGTCTGGCATTAAAGTCTCCAAGAATGAGGGTAGGTTCACTATTGATGCGATCTGGTAAGGCATCAGGTCGAAGCTGGTTCGCTGGGGCATATAGATTAAAAATGTTTAGGGAAAAATCGCCTGCATATACTTTGACACCATGATATTGCATGTTTACTCGACTCTGCAGGGCAAGGAGTAAATGTGGCAAGTTCTTTATGACATACATAACACAACAGTTGGTTGACCTTAGGTTATAAGCTGCATATCCAGGCAACTTTGGTGGAGGTGCTCCATCTTTCAGTCTACATTCCTGCAAACAGATGACATCAATATTCTTGGTTGCACTAATATGATGTAAGTCAGGCAACCGCTTCCTGATGGAAGCAATGTTCCATGAAAAGATATGTAATGTATCCATTGTAGTGAGTTATTACAATCTCTTGCTCCTAAGATGGTAAGACTATTATGCTTTGGCTACAGTGTGCAGACACTTAAGAGCAAATAGCATAAATTGTATGTCTTTATCTTCAGGATCTTTCCGTTTAAGCATTTTTCGGCATACTGGCAGCCAGTTCCAAGGCAACTCATGAAGCCAAGGCTATTACTAGGAATAAGGTAAAATTACACTCGTGTTAGCTAAAAAATAAAAAAAAATCAATTCCCTTATCTATAATATGCCAAATATCGTTATTTTGGCGTTCTTTATTATGATTTTATCTTATTTATCTTATGCCTGCTATCAATTCTGAATAAATGGTATAGGAAGATAAAGTTTATTACTAATAATAGTAGACCAGAGGCCTAGCTTCTCCCTACGAGCCCCGTGAGGGCGGGGAATGTGGCTAGGCCTGGGGACAGTTGGTCCCGAAGATGAGGGGGTACTTGTACCTCCTCCCATGGGAGACTTAAATCTCGAGACACTCCCCAGATAGGGAGCCAAGGCCGGGTCACCACTACTTGGAAAAGACCCGGGCCGGAGAATACCGGCGAATAATAATAATAATAAAAACTAATAATAGCGTAGGTACAAGACAATTTGTGGCCGATGACTAGATCGCTGACTAAGCAAATTCTTTCCCTGTCTCTCTTGTTGACTCTTCCTACTATGCTACAGCTCCTCCCACACTGTAATGAGGTTCAGTGGTAAATTTAACGTATTAGAAAGAAAAATAGGCAAAAAAATCTAAAAATTCACCTCACGTTAACGCATATATTTACGTGGTGTGTCATCACAAGAAATGTTCAAATAACTATAATTTTCTGTAGAAACATTGTATTACGATGAGATTTTTAGCCAAAATGTTGCCAGATTCTTAAACTAAATTTCTGTAAACAAAAGTCATTTTCCATATTTTTCGATTTATTTTCTTACTCGGCGCCGCGAAGCTTCAGTATTCCTTAAGAAACATTGATTGCTTGTGAGCGTTGATGAGCGGCAATTTGTAGATCAACACGTAACTGTTACTAAACAGGTCACATAGCCACCAGGTAAGGTGTTTTATGCACTCTAGTTGTTACAGTCCTGCACAACTTTGGTTATGCTCTTAGTTAAGACTCTGTCAAAATTACCGGAAAAAGTATACTTTATAAATACCTCTCTGATTACATATTTTCCATTATTAATTAAATCGCTATGCAAAATGCACAAGGTTTGTCAAAACAAGTAATTCATCTGTTTATTTAGACAGTAACTATAATTCAATAATTAAAAATAAAGAATCAGGTGTCACACTATAATGTATATCAGGTGATGGGTTGGGAGTCTGAGTGGATGAATTTTTCAACTTGATAAAATATTCAAAATATCCACCGAGCTTTTCCTTGAAGAGGCAGAATGGATAAGGTACATGAAAGGTTGAGACATTTGTATGGTGGAGTGGAGTTGCGGGAGTGTGAGACTGTATTGCGTGCTTTGGTGTTGGCTCGGGAACCAGGGGAAGTCAGGATAGGTGTTTTGTGTAGGTTACTCGTGGGGAGGGTTGTTGCGCCAGTGGAGGGGATTTTCCCCATGAACTAATGGGGGTATATATGGTGCCGCTTTAGTAAGTTGAGGTTAAAACCTAGAGCACGTGAGGTAATGTATTGTTTTCTGCACGGTATTTTGCCGTCGGGAGTGGTACTCCGGAATGGAAGGGTAGTTGAGGGTGGGTTATGTGGCATCTGTGGAGGTGAGGAGACAGCGTATCATGTAGTATATTTTTGCGAGGGGTTGGCGGGTGTAAGGGGTTGGCTGAGTAGGGTGGTTCAGAGGGTAGGGGGGAAAAGGAGTGTCGGTAATGCGAGCGCTTAGTCTTGATGTGAAAGGATTGGATGAGGGTGTCACTAGGGTTTCGGGAACATCATGGTCGATTATATATATATATATATATATATATATATATATATATATATATATATATATATATATATATATATATATATATATATATATATATATATATATATTTTCGTGGGGAATGAGGGGCAGGGGGTTTGGGAGGTGCGGCGGCGGGTTTTAGCGGTTACGTTTTATCGCACGTTGTGTCGTAATAGGGAAATTTTCGGGAGGAGGTGGGGGCAGGCTTTTTCAGAGGGATATAGACCGCTAACGTTAGGGATTTTATTGGATCTGTAAATCGGGAGGGAGGGTGCAGGGGTGTGTGTTGGTTGCCGCATATGTGGGAGGGGAAGTCAAGGATTGCAACGGAGTCGCCTCCTGGGGTGTGTGGGAGGTAATGTGTGCGTGGGCGTGGAAGTTGTAAACATAAGCACAAGATAGTGTGGGGCGAGTGTGGCTGAGAGTTTGAACAGTGTTCAGAGTGATGCTGTGATATAATTTTGTATTTAATGTGTGTGGCATTATTGCTTGAAGAAGTACTGTCACTATATATCTGCATGGCTTATCCTGTTTGTTAAATGTAATTGCTTAATATTTGTTCTGTGCTTTGCACTGCATATTGCGTGTACTGTTTTTATTGATTTATATGTACATAACCTGTGTTGGTGTTAGTGCGTTTTACAAAATTGAAACCTTATCTGGGATGAGGTTAAAAGGCCTTTGTTGGCACGTAAATGATATACTATGTGCTAAGAATTTTGAGTTAATTGCCATTATTATAATAGTATATGTCTGTTAGGTTGTGAATAGCAGGGGGAGGAGAGGATAACCACCAGGGAGGGGGGGAGGAGAGGATAACCACCAGGGAGGGGGGAGGAGAGGATAACCACCGGGGAGGGGGGGAGGAGAGGATAACCACCGGGGAGGGGGGGGAGAGGATTACCACCGGGGAGGGGGGAGGGGGAATTTTATAGGATTCCTAGATGTAAATACAGGATATACTTATGTGTGTGCTATGTATTTCATGATGTGTCACGAATTTCTTGTGGTCGGATGTACACCATCAATGTGGGATGGAAGAGGCTGTGTCTGCGGTGTCTGCGTACACTCTATCGGGATGTACAGGATACCCGATTTGTTTATATATGTGTGTAATTCTGTTGGGTGGCTCCAACAGGTTTGGTGACACGCATGTAAGACTTGGGACAGTTCATGGGATATGGGAAAAGTAGGGTATGTACCCACACGTAGTTGTGAGTGTATATGTTCAGCTTGACGACGGCAGGGTAGTATAACTATTATAGGTTATTTCATGTGTTTTTAATTATTTATTTCATGTAATATCATGTTTTAAATAAAATATAAAAAACCAAGAAGTGACAGAAAGCTACAACACTTACAAAAATCACAAGACTTTCTTATGCTATTTATCGCCATTAAACTGAGAACTACTTATAGCTCACAAAAGTGACTATAGGATTCGTGTTTGTAGTTTATGGGTCGAATGAATACATTTATACTGGGAGCAGTGACAAGATGTACATGATGAGTGGCGCTGTGTAACAGTGACGCAACACCTTGTACTACTAACCAGGTCATACATATGTCACAAAACACCGATTATCTACAACGAGATATATCCGATGTAGAGCACAAACCAAACATTCTTACCAGAAGAAAGAAATGCAAATAGAACAGAAAAGCGATACAGGAACTACAAAAAAATCTTAATATTTGCACATTTGAAAACTCTTCTAGTTTTGGTTCACTTCCCACAGGAGATTCGTATATCAGTGACAAAAATATGGGCGATATTTTGAATGACCAGAATGTATAACTTAGTAATACCTAACAACAGGAGAGTAGATGATTCAAATCATATATCTAAAACATGTAAAAGTCCTTCAGAATTCAAACATATAATAATAATTTTTTAACACATGCTGCCTCTGGGACTTGATTTATTTTTTATAAATACATAATACTATTAATCAATTGCATTCAGTTCTCTTAGGAGAAAATTCTTAGGGTGAGGTAATATCACAGAGGCCATCTAATTTGCAGGCATAGTTCTGCATGGTAGAGGCAGTCCAGCAAAATACTGCAGACCAATACGCAGAAACATTATATCACAAATGCTGTTAGGTGTGCCGATACTGCAGTTCGAAACTGCAACATATCTCCATCCGTCTTTCAGAGTGAAGGCATTGTACTTTCCACCTCCAGAACTCAACTCTGGCTTACTGGTTGTCCTGAATTCCATCACAAATGTTGCTTTGCTCACACTCCAACAGCACGTAAAGTCATAAAAACCACTTGCCTCCACTAACTCCTATTTAATACATTAAGACACGCTTCCTGGATGTTTAAGCACCTTGCACACAACGTTTGCTCCTTCCCTCCATCCTTTCCCAGGACGAGGCCAATCCTGCCTTCCCTACACTACTGATTTATACACCATGCAAGTCGTCTTATTTTGTTCCATTATTTCTAAATGTCCGAAACACTTCAACAACCCCTCTTCAGCCCTCTGGATAATACTTTTAGTAAACCCGCACCTCCTTCTAATCTCTATGCTAAGAATTCTCTTCATAATATTCACACCCCACACTGCCCTCAGAAAGGACATTTCTCAAGCCTCCTACATGGTGCAACATTTACCACTCATGCTTCGCACACATTTAAGAGTCTTGGTATCACTATACTCTCATATGTATTACCCTTTTTGCGTCGATGGATAACGTTTTGTACCCACAGACTTTTCAGTGCACCACTCACCTTCTTCCCCTCGTCAATCATATGGTTCATTTCGTCTTTCATAGACCCATCTGCTGACTAGTCCACTCCCAAGTATCTGAACATTTACTTTCTCCATACTTCCTCCCTCCTGTCTGATATCCAGTCTTTCATTGCCTAAATCTTTTGTCACCTTCTTCAACTTGTGCTTTCATATGTTTAATTTAGATTTACTTGTTTTTCATACGCTACCTAACTCGTCCATCCACCTGTACAACTTCTCTTTCGAATCTCATTAAAGTAGAGTGACATCAGCAACTGAGACAACCCCCACGTTGTGTTAGATTGTTTATCTTCCAATCCCAGCACCTCTGCATTCACTTCTCCTATATCCCCATAAATATATATTTTGAAGAACCATGAATATATCAGGCATCCCTGTTTATGGCCTACTTTTGCTGGGAAATAATCTCACTCTCTCCTTCATACACATATTTGAGCCTCACTATCTTCGTAAAAATTTTACCTGCTTTCAGTAACCTACCGTCTATTCCATACACTTGCAACATCTGCCACATTGCTCCACTATCCATCCTATCACATTAGTTTTTTTTAAATCCAGAAATGTAACAAAAACTTTTTTACTATTATCTAAATGCTGTTCACTTAAATGCTTCTATGATCACTTGATCTACACATCCCCTACCCTTCCTGAAGTCAACTTGTTCTTTTTCGATCCTGCTCTCCGCCTAACTCTTAATTATTTTAATAATAACTATGCCACACACCTTACCAGATATACATAACAGGATTATTCCCCTATAATTCGTACATTCTCTTTAATACCCTTTGCCTTCATACAAAGGAATTATGCATGCTCTCTGCCTATTCTTAGGTACCTTCCCGTCTTCCATACCTTTATTAAATAAAAGCGACAAGCTTTTATTTAAACCTGCTTTTCACAGTTCTGTCTTGATCTTTTAAATCCCTTCCTGTCTTGATATTATAAATCCCCTCCAACATCTGCTGAACACCCCAACTTTGCTTTCTTAAATCTACCCTGTTTCTCTTCAATCTCATTATCTATTACTCTTACTATTTCATCTTTCTACCAATAGATTCTTATATCTTACCTGAACTACCTCCTCTAGTTTATAAACTTGTGAAAGTTTATAAATTAGTTATGCCTTTCTCCTTGTATCCCATCTTCCCTTTACTCTCACTGTAGCCACAGCTAAAAAAGATGATCTGAAATATCTGTTGCATCTCTATAAACATAGTGACTTAAGAAATCGTAATGACACGAAGGCAGTGAAGGGACTTGAGCTAGAGTTCGTCACGGCCACGCTAGCTGGAGATTCGTCTGTAAAAACTTGCATTTGTGGTCACAGAGGTGCCTGTGCTAACCTTCCTATGGTGTAGAAATATACCTAGTTGGATGAATCTTATTGTGGCTAGCTGGTCTAGTGGCTAACGCGACGGGCTGGAGTTTTGAGACTCTATGACCGCGGGTTCAATCCCTGCCTGGGGTATGGTTTATAAACATAGTCATCCGTTAGTCTACCCATCAACAGTTTATCCATCAATGCACAAACCAACAAACTACTGTCGTTAATCTCTGTGTCATATCTCGTATATTAATATATCCTCTTCTTAAAATATGTATTTATTATTAGCAAACCAATTCTATGCAAATTTCAGTCAAAAATCCTCCATTACCATTCATCCCTGGCACCCCAAATTTACCTACTACTCTCTCTACAACTGTTTCTCTCAATCAAACATTCAGATCCTCTACTACAGTTACTCTCTCACTTAATACAAAACACCCTTAACACTCAATATTTTTAAAATCTCTCTCTCCCTCTCTCCATTACACTTCTCTATTCTCCAAGTGCATAATATAACCCACTTTCGCATCGGATCCTTATTTTAATCCACATAATATCTGAATAAATATATTTCAATTCTCTCTTTTCCTTCCATAACTGCTACCCCTTCTTTAGCTCTATCTCTCTCAGATATACCTGACAGTATCTCATTTATTTTCCCCAGTGAAGCTCTCCTACCCCCTTCAGCTTGGTATCGCTTAGAGCCAATACATCAAGCTTCATCTCCATCATATTTGCGATCATCTCTTTCTTAATATCTGCACTTCTTCCACATATATTCAAACGTCCCAACTTTGTAAATTTTTACTTCTTCATACTGCATTTTAGTTTCCTTTCATGACACGCATGACTTACGGAGGAAAGATTTTTTTCTACTTTGCCTTTCAGATGAAAGGAAAATAAATAAGAACAAGATATATTAAGGAAACAGAAGAAAACTCAAATGAGTGTGCATACTTATTTGTAAAACACAGACACACACACAAACACAGAGAGACAGACAGACAGACAGACACACAGACACACACACAGACACACACACAGACACACACACAGACAGACACACACACACAGACACACACACACACACATAGACACACACAACACACACACACACACACACACACACACACACACACACACACACACACACACACACACACACACACACACACACATTCTCCAGCCTCCAGAGACAGAACAATGTACACATTGCCTTAGCCACTCAAACGGCTATCCTACAAAGATCATGCACCCAGTTGAGCTAGGTGTTGTTCATGATCCGAGGCAGTTTGGTAAATGATTCAGTACCTCTTGTTTCGTACTTTCATTACTATATAAACTGCTTGCGGAAGCTAGTGTTCAAACGGGAGCCGGGTGAAAGTAACCTTGAGCTTACCACTACCTCGAGTATCCTCGTGTGTGCATGTGTAAGTGTACTCAGTTAATTGTAATCACCTAGTTGTGGTTTTATTGGTCGGTTCACATCTCCTAGCCCCGCCTCCTTACTGGTCGCTACTAGGTCACTCTCCCTGCTCTGTAAGCTTTATACCTGTTCTTAAAACTATGTATGGATCCTGCCTACACTACGTCACTTCCCCGTGTGTGTGTGTGTGTGTGTGTACTCACCTAGTTGAGGTTGCGGGGGTCGAGTCCGAGCTCCAGTGTATGTGTGTGTGTGTGTGTGTGTGTGTGTGTGTACTCACCTAATTGTACCCACCTAATTGTGGTTGCAGGGGTCAATTCATAGCTCCTGCCACTGCATCTTCACTGGTCACTACTAGGTGTTCTCTCTCCGTGTTCCATGAGCTTTATCAAACGTCGTCTTAAAACTATGTAAAGTTCCTGCCTCCACTAAGTCACTTTAAGACTATTCCACTTCCTGACAACTCTATGACTGAAGAAATACTTCCCAACATCCCTTTGACTAATCTGAGTCTCTTCAGTTTCCAATTGTGACCTCTTTTTCCGTGTCCCATGTCTGGAACATCCTGTCTTTGTCCACCTTGTCAATTCCTCTCAGTATTTTGCATATCGTTATCATGTGTCTTCTAACCCCCCTGTCGTCCACTGTCGTGAGGCCGATTTCCCTTAACCTTTCTTCGTAGGAAATTCCCGTTAGCTCCGGGACTAGTCTTGTTGCAAACCTTTGCACTTTCTCTAATTTCTTGACCTGCTTGACCAGGTGTGGGTTCCAAACTGGTGCTGCTTACTCCAATATGGGCCTGACGTACACGGTGTACAGTCTTGAACGATTCCATACTGAGGTATAGGAACGCTATTCTTAGGTTTGCAAGGCACCCAAATGCTGCAGCAGTTATCTGGTTGATGTGCACCTCAAGAGATGTGCTCAGTTGTACACTCACCCCAAGATGCTTTTCCTTGAGTGAGGTTTGCAGTCTTTGGCCACCTAGACTATACTCTACACAAATAACCCGCACATAGAAGAGAGGAGCTTACGACGATGTTTCGGTCCGACTTGGACCATTTACAAAGTCACACTAACGAGAAGTGGAGCAGGACGGGTATATATAGGCAGGAAGAGGTAGTGGTGGTAGTGGTAGTAGTGGTAGTAGTAGTGGTAGTGGTAGTAGTGGTAGCAGTGGTAGTAGTGGTAGTAGTGGTAGTAGTTGTAGTAGTAGTAGTAGTAGTAGTAGCAATAGTAGTAGTAGTGGTGGTAGTAGTAGTGGTAGTAGTGGGGAATTAAGGAGGAGGAGCCAGTCAGATACAAAAAAGGGGAGCACTGCAAGGGAGCTAGGTGCCCACAAGGGAGCTAGGTGCCCACAGAGGGAGAGCAAGTGCACAGAGGTGGGGAAGGGGAAGTGATGAAATAAATAATGAAGGAACAGAAACACGAGACAGAAGAAAGAAAGACAACCCAGAGGAGAAAAAAGGAAAGAGGAAAGGGGAAGAGGGAGAAGAAGAAAATAGGAGGAATCAAGTTAAGTCACGGGTGTTCTGAAGTTTGGGGCATTTTACAATGTAGTGGGAGAGGAAGGCATCTACAGAGACAAAGCCAGGACTAAGATTCATACAAGGAAAGTTGTGTATTAGAGATGATTCAACTAGACGTCGACTGTTAGAGTTGGAAGTAGGGAAGACAGTTTTAGCGGAAGACCAGTCAATAGGATGGCTGTGATCTCTGACGTGACAGAACAGAGCATTGTTAGTGTCGGCAAGCCTAACACTATTTTTGTGCTCCCTAAGACTGTCAGAAAGAGATCGACCAGTTTCTCCAAAGTATTAAAGAGGACAGGAGGAGCAAGAAATAGAGTAGACTCCAGGAACATCTGTAGAAGGAGGAGAGGTAAGAACGAGATTAGTGCGAAGAGTGTTAGTCTGGCGGAAAGTAAGTTTGATGTCTACGGGACGGAGAGAACTGTTGAGTTTAGAAAGACTGGAAATGTAACCCTGTGCGGGTTATTTGTGTATCGTTCCAGTCACGGTATTGTGCCTTTTTTTGCTATTAGACTACACTCTGTCTGAGGTCTTCATGACCCTTCCCCTGTCTTCATGACTGCATTTGGCGGAGTTAAATTCGAGGAGACAGTTGCTGGACCAGGCTTGCAGCCTGTCCAGGTACCTTTGTAGTCCTGCTTGATTCTCATCCGCTTTAATTCTCATTATTAACTTCACATCATCTGCAAAGAGGGACACTTCTGAGTCTATTCCTTCCGTCATGTCATTCATATATACCAGAAACCGCGCTGGTCCTAGGACTGACCCCTGTGTAACACCGCTCGTCACAGGCGCCCACTCTGACACCTCGTCAAGTACCATGACTCGTTGTTGCCTCCCTGTCAAGTATTCTCTGATCCATTGCAGTGCCTTTGTTGTTATGCTTGCCTCATCCTCTAGCTTATGTACTAATCATTTGTGAGGATCTGTGCCGAAGGCCAACTTGCACTCCTAGAAAATGTAATCTCTTCACGTCTTCCGTTACCTTGTCAAAAAGTTCCAGTAGGTTTGTGACACAGGATTTCCCTTCCTTGAAACTGCGCTGGTTGTTGTTTATAAGCTTGTTCCTTTTTAACGTCAGTGTGAGTGTACTCATCAAAGTGTATGTACGTCTGAACTCACCTAGTCGTGGTTGCAGGGGCCGAGTCATAGCTCCTGGCACCGCCTGTGTGTATGTGGTTGTGTGCGTGTGCACGTCTATGTATGCGTGCGTGATCGTGGGTGTGTGTACACTTGCTCGTGAACGCGTATGTACGCGTATGCGTGTACATGTGTGTGTGTACTTGAGTCAACGTGGGTTAGAGTGTGTGCACACATGCGTGTGTGTATGTGGCTGTGTGTGTGTACATGTGTGTATCCATGAGTAAACGTGGGGGTGGGTGTACGTGTGCGTGAACGTGGATGGGTATACACATGTTCGTAGATGTGTATGTACGTGCTTGAACGTGGGGGGCTGACGATACCCTCAAGAAGGTGTGAAGGGTATTGACTCGATGCTGACGATACCTTCGAGTAGGTGTGAAAAGTATTGACTCCAGGCTGACGCAACAATGATGTAAGTAATTATCCTCAAGTGGCCTGGTGACGAAGATCCTCTTGACAACCTATCTTTTTGGGAACGTGTCTTTATGAACGTCTGAGATACGAAGACGCTTGATGAGAGTATTCAGTGTGGTGGGAATGGTGGCATGAGTTACCCTCACCTGTCTTTTGAAAGGTGGGTGTAGAGGAATGAGTCTTTACACGCTTACCTCCTGACAATCTGTGTTGGGGAATGAGTCTCCTCTTGAGTACCCAACACCAGCTTCCTGTCGAGGTTGGTGTGGGAGCGTGAGTCCCCCACACCCACCTCCTGACAAGGCGGATATGAGTGTCCGAGTCCTTCACACCCTCCTTCTGAAAAGTCAGCCAGTGGAGTGAGAGACCCCCTCCCCCTCCCCCTCCCCCTCTCCCGCCTGCTGACAAGACAGGTGTGGTCAGCCAGGGGAGTGAGAGACCCCCTCCCCCTCCCCCGCCTGCTGACAAGACAGGTGTGGTCAGCCAGGGGAGTGAGAGACCCCCTCCCCCTCCCCCGCCTGCTGACAAGACAGGTGTGGTCAGCCAGGGGAGTGAGAGACCCCCTCCCCCTCCCCCGCCTGCTGACAAGACAGGTGTGGGGAATAAACATGTGAAACCATCGGGAGAAGAAATAAAGTAAGAAAGTATTCACAATATAGTCTTAAACAGGTTTTCTTAAGGAGAACAAATTTAGTGTTTTTTCTGACGATGACAACAGTAATTTTGTCAGCAATGATGTTGCACACGCGAATGATGTTGTCATCACGTCAGCACATGATGTTGTCATCACGTCAGCACATGATGTTGTCATCACGTCAGCACATGATTTGTCTCACGTCATCACATGATTTGTCAGTAACATGATGTCGTCATCACGTCAGACATGATGTCGTCATCACGTCAGCACATGATGTCGTCATCACTCAGCACATGAGTCGTCATACGTCAGCACATGATGTTGACATCACGTCAGCACATGATGTCGTCATCACGTCAGCACATGATGTCGTCATCACGTCAGCACATGATGTCGTCATCACGTCAGCACATGATGTCATCACGTCAGCACATGATGTCATCACGTCAGCACATGATGTCATCACGTCAGCACATGATGTCATCACGTCAGCACATGAAGTCGTCATCACGTCAGCACATGATGTCATCACATCAGCACATGATGTCTTCACGTCAGCACATGATGTCATCACGTCAGCACATGACTATCCATTCGTCGCATTATCTGACAATGTCGTCCAGTTATCACGTTACCAAACGATGTTCTTTATTCATCAGATCATCACATGATGTTGCTGTATAGCCCTTGAGGCTTAGCGCTTCTTTTTTATAATAATAATAATAATAATCACATGATGTCGTCTAGTCGTCTCATGAATCCTGAAAACTCTTCTAATCAAGAAACTGCGTCAAGTTTTAATCATCTGGTGAGACGTGAGGAAAGGAAGTGATCACATTGTTGATTTTCCCGACACAGGTGTTTATTAACCGCTCTCCCGGCCTCCCTTATGCAACACATGTTGTTTGACCTTGATAAGTTGTTTAACATGGGGATAACGTCAACTCATCTTATTACAATAAATAAATAAATCTTGATCCACCCTGAACTTGAATTGTCATCATAAATTTACAGGCTTCCTGCCTCTAATTTACAGGCTTCCTGCCTCTAATTTACAGGCTTCCTGCCTCTAATTTACAGGCCTCCTGCCTCTAATTTACAGGCCTCCTGCCTCTAATTTACAGGCTTCCTGCCTCTAATTTACAGGCCTCCTGCCTCTAATTTACAGGCCTCCTGCCTCTAATTTACAGGCTTCCTGCCTCTAATTTACAGGCTTCCTGCCTCTAATTTACAGGCTTCCTGCCTCTAATTTACAGGCTTCCTGCCTCTAATTTACAGGCTTCCTGCCTCTAATATTGTCAGTGCCACACAGACCCAAGAACCATCATCATGTTGTAACACTCTCAAGCATTATAACATCTTTAATTTTTAAAGATATTATAATATCTTTATAATATCTTTAATTTTTAAAGATATTATAATGGGTTAAGCCTTTGTACTATCCCATCTACTCACCAACCTACTCTTCCCTATCCCTACTTTCCCAATCACCCCACAAGGGTCTTACCTATACTCTCTTGATCTTGAGCTTGAACGGGTGGTCTGGTAAGCCAGTGGAAGGCCTCGGTTATATGACCAAAGATCTCCAGTGACGGGTCAACTTGAATCTTATACTCGCGACAGAAAGCATTGGTTCTGGCTCCTGGAGAATCTTACCTTAAGCAAAGACCTGTTCTATTACAGAACGTCAAACTCACTTTGGTTATAGACGACGAAAATCTTTGTGGAGGTGCACACTGTGTCCAGAGACTGAGCTGTAACATTTTTTTTGGGGCTAGACAAGATGTAATTAAAGAATTTGCAAAATAATGGATCTGCTTTTGTGAGCTCAGCTAAAATTGTATTTATTTTGGAGACTCTGGGTTGATCCAGTCTTATCAGAGAATCAGTAAATAATTTTAACTGTGCTACTACTACTTCTACCATTACTACTACTACTACTACTACTACTACTACTAACTACTAATAATAATAATAATAATAATAATAATAATAATAATAATTATTATTATTACTACTGTTATTAATGACAATAATAATCATAATAAATAATAAGACTGATTACCAATAAATAAACGTAATTAAACAGAGGAAATAAAAAAATGAGAGTTTTGCCGCCGAGGCGACTAATTTATTGGGTGCCTCATATCCCGCCTCTGGACGAGAGCTCACCAGAGATGCTAGAGATGCTAGTATGCTGATGCTTCACACTCCCACATATCTTGGTATTATAATATTGGTAGAATTACCTACAATACGTTTCGCTCTCCAGAAGCTTTGTCAAGCCGGTACAAGCTTGAAAGGTTACCAAAATAAAATGACACTTTAGTTGCACATGTGTCCTTTTACCTAACATCTTGGTATTGCTAGTAAAACTAGCAATAAACAAATGAATTCCCTTTCTTATACACGACACTGAATAACCATCAGGGTTAGATATACACTGTTGAATGACCATACACGGTTGGTTATACGCTATTGAATGACCATACATGGCTGGTTATACACTGAACTGAATGACCACTCATGGTTTATGTCGCATTAGGTTTAATGACCACCAGGGTTGGTAATACACTATGATGAATAAATGAAGCAGCAAGATGGCCGGGGTTGCAGGGCGTGTGACTGGCAAAAAATCAAAGATCAAAGAGAGTATAGGTAAGACCCTGTGGGGTGAGCGGGGAAGTGGGATAGTGGAAGAATAAGATGGCGAGAGGAAAGGGTGTGAAAGGGATAGTACCAGGGCTTAATCCAGTTGTTAGGTCGATAGTGGATCAGGAGATCAGGAGACTGCACTTGGCAAGGATGACTGATAAGGCGTGTGGGCAGGCGATCGCCGTCACGCAACTCTGCAAGGTACCAATGAGAACATCGCGCTAGCTGCGGGATTTTCAAGGATAACTCCTGATCAAAGAGGCTGACCAGGTCAAGACTCAACAGGACTCGGTGTGAATACTTGGGAAGATTCCAGTGCAGCGAGAAGACATTCCAGTGCATCGTTTCAACATAAATAGTATAAATGTTGCGCAGTTTGTGAAGGAAGATGAGTGGCGAAGATGACCACGAACCCACTGTGTGTGTGGGTGCCAGCTGCTATATACAAACCTTGAAAGGCCTCCAAAAAACACATCTACTTCCAGCAAAGGCGCCATGCTTCCAGTTAACTTAAAAATGAATACGTGTCTATGTATGGAATAATTAGAGGCATATGGTGTGGAAAGCATGTGGTGTTGTGAGTACCGAGGTCGGGACCAGTCAGTGCCTCGTCCCACACGCCACGGGGGAGGGTGGGTGGAAGAGGCAGGGTGTGTACGTGAAGATGAGGGAACACACTGGTTTTAAGCAGTCACATACCCACATCTTTCATGATGTGCATGGGAAACAAATGTTGTGCATATTGTAAACAAGGCAGCGTGAACAACAGTGTGCAACAAATAACCCGCATGTAGGAGAGAGAGGAGCTTATGACGACGTTTCGGTCCGACTTGGACCATTTACAAAGTCACACTAGCAAAAAGGAGAGGAGGGAGTATATATAGGCCAGCAGACATTGACGGGAACAAGTGAGGTACAAGGAAAGGAGGAAGAGAGGTAGTGGTAGCAGTGGAGTCAGTCAAATACTAAGAGGAGTACTGCAAGGGAGCTAGGGGCCCACAAGGGAGCTAGGGGCCCACAAGGGAGCTAGGGGCTCACATAAGGTAGGAACAAGAACACAAGGGGGGGGAGATAATAATATTGGACAAAATATCCAAGGCAGAAGAAAAAAAAAACCTAAAGGAGAGAGAGGAAAGGGGAAAGGAAAAAGGGAGAAGGGAAAAAAAGAATCAGGTTAAGTCACGGGAGTTCTGAAGTTTGTAGCATTTTACAATGTAATGGGAAAGGAAGGCATCTACAGAGACAAAGCCAAGACTAAGATTCACACAAGAAAAGTTGTGTATAAGGGGGGATTCAACCAGACGGCGACTGTTAAAGGAGGGTAGACAGTTTTAACAGAAGACCAGTCAATAGGATGACCGTGATCTCTGACATGACAGAAAAGAATATTGTTTGTGTCGGCAAGCCTAACACTACTTTTGTGCTCTCTAAGTCTGTCAGAAAGAGATCGGCCAGTTTCCCCAAAGTACTTAAGAGGACAGGAGGAACAAGAAATAGAGTAGACACCAGGAGCATCTATAGAGGGAAGAGAGGTATGAACTAGATTGGTGCGAAGAGTGTAAGTCTGGCGGAAAGTAATTTGACGTCTAAGGGACGGAAAGAGTTGTTGAGACTAGAAAGACTGGAAATGTATGGAAGGCAGATGACAGGAGAGTTCCCAGGGATAGAGAGTTTTAGAGAGAAGAAAATTCGTTTAGTACGTGAGAAGACAGTGTTTATGAAATGGGAAAGGTAGCCAAGACGGGAAAATGAATTACGAAGAGTGGAAATTTCTGATTCAAGGAACTGAGGATCACAAATGCGGAGTTCACGAAAAAAGAGGAAAATAAAAGCACTTTTCTTGACAGAAAAAGCATGATAAGAAAAGAATTGAATGTACATGCCACTGTGCATAGCCTTGCGGTACACGGAAAAAGCAAAACCTATATCTGAGCGGTAGACATGAACATCAACGAAAGGAAGCAAGGAATTAGATTCCAATTCAGCTTTAAGCTTAATGGAAGGGGCAAGATTATTAAGAGCATCAAGAAATGGTTGGTTCATTATTATTATCTTTCCCCGCTTTATATTCTTGTTCCTATCCTATGTGAGTCCCTAGCTCCCTTGTGAGCCCCTAGCTCCCTTGTGAGCCCCTAGCTCCCTTGTGAGCCCCTAGCTCCCTTGTGAGCCCCTAGCTCCCTTGTGAGCCCCTAGCTCCCTTGTGAGCCCCTAGCTCCCTTGTGAGCCCCTAGCTCCCTTGTGAGCCCCTAGCTCCCTTGTGAGCCCCTAGCTCCCTTGTGAGCCCCTAGCTCCCTTGTGAGCCCCTAGCTCCCTTGTGAGCCCCTAGCTCCCTTGCAGTGTTCTTATTCTTAGTATTTGACTGACTCCACTACTATTACTGTTACCTCTACCACTACCTCTCTTCCTCCTTTCCTTCTACCTCTCTTGTTCCCATCATTGTCTGTTGGCCTATATATGCTCCCTCCTTCTCTCCTTTTTTTGTTAGTGTAACTTTGTAAATGGTCCAAGTCGGACCGAAACATCGTCATAAGCTCCTTTCTCCTATATGCATGTTATTTGTTGTATTGTTCCAGTCACGGCATTGTGCCCTTTTCGTTATTTAACAGTGTGCAATTCGTGTGTAGTATACAGTGAGTGCCCATCACCCCATCATTGTCATGACTACATATGCAACAGAAACAATAGCATTTCTTACCTTAAATTGTGGGTGCTGGTGTTTGTGGATGATTGTGAAGAGAGTGGAGAGTTATGTTGTGGTCCTACTGGGCTGAGGTGGATGGTAGAGGTACTGGTACTGAAGTTAATGGTTGTACTGGAGTGGCATAAATTCTGTATTGGATTTCTGTTCTGTTTTACCCTGCAGTACATTATACAACTGGCAGTAAAGCCTCAACTGCTTTAGACACAGTTTCAGGGTCCTCTTCAGTGAAAAAGTCTAACTTTAAGTCATTCAGTCAGTCAGTCAAGTCAGTAAATCAGTCAAGTCAGTAAGTCAAGTCAGTTAGTCAGTAAAGCATACAAGCGTTCCCGCAAGTGACAAGAAAAGATTTAAGCGTTCAAGTCTAGGAAATACGAAGAAAATCGAGATATTAGATAAGCGAGTGGCCTTCATGAAGCGTAAGTTCGTACAATTAAAAAGAACTAGCTGACTGATTTGACTGGCTGACTTGACTGACTTGACTGACTGGCTTGACTGATTTACTGACTGACTTGACTGATATACTGACTGACTTGACTGATTTACTGACTGACTTGACTGATTTACTGACTGACTTGAAAGATTTACTGACTGACTTGACTGAGTGATTTGACTGAATTACTGACTTGATTTACTGACTGACTTACTGACTGACTTGAGTTACTGACTGGCTTACTGACTGACTTGACTGATTTACTAACTGGCTTGACTCAATGGTGTAACCCACAGACCATCCCGCCCGGCGGGCGACCACGCGCTCGAAAATTTTTCCCCTCCCGTGTTAAACTATTTTACGAAGTGTTAAACAAAAATATGCCGCATATGCTATATTCAAAATGTGCAAGACAAAACCGTGTTAAACGACGGTCTGCTGTATTTCATTAGTTTATTATAACGTACAATATATCAGTATGTTTTAAACTATAATCTGCACCTACTCTCTGCCTTTTTGCTTGACGCTTATACTGGGCTGAAGAATCATCTCTTGTCTATGTCCAGCAATAGTCTGCAAGCATTCTTGCGCCCCATTTGCCCTGGTACCATTTTCCATGGTTGAAATATCTTGGTGAAACCTTTCACCATGTTCGTCAATAACTGCCACACAGTTCGCTGGAAAAAAGTCTAAATGTGAGTCCAAAAAGTCGATTTTAAGTGACATGTTACATGCCATGTTCTCGTAAGCCTTGATGAGATTTTCCACCAATTCTTCATAGTTGCCTTCCCTTCTGTTTTCGAGAAATCTCTTCGCCACTAACTTGAATGCTTCCCAAACAGCTCTTTTCTCCCCATGAAGGTCTTATTCAAAGTCACCATCTTTAAGAAGCTCTCGAATCTGAGGACCATTGAAGAATCTCTCTTATCTTAGTGTCGCTCAGTGAGGGGAATTTTGATGTTAAATACGTGAATCCATAACCGGACTTGTCCATAGCTTTTACAAAGTATTTCATGAGCCCCAGTTTTATGTGTAGTGGTGGTAGCAAAATTTTGTTTGGTTCAATGAAAGGTGGATGTTGAACATTTTTCATCCCAGGCTCCAATGATTGACGGGGTGGCCAGTCTCTCCTGATGTAGAGGGAACCTCTTGCATGGCTGTCCCATTCACATAGAAAGCCACAATACTTGGTGTATCCGCCCTGCAAGTTTTGCTAAGAAAATAACCTACCTTTCACCTCAAAATATAAACCTGCACAGCACAACTACCCTCTATGACTGCTGGAACAATAATGAAGGGCAGTGAGACAGTGAGTGGGGTAAGAAACACTTTGCCGCAAACCTGTTGGAACCTGAAGAATTGAGACACGTATGCAACATATGGGAATCTTTACTGAAGAAACGTTATGCCACGCAGTGGCTTCATCAGTCCAATACAAAGCAAGAAGGTATAAGGCAAGGAGGAGTTTGAGATAATCAGCTCCTCAGCCTGGAATCGATGTGTTGAGTCCATCACTCTTGTAGGAAGTACAGCATAGGGCCAGAGAGGTGGCTTATATACTGCAGTCAGGTGAGTCGTAAGAACATAAGAAAGAACACTGCAACAGGCCTACTGGCCCATGCGGGACAGGTCCATGTAACCCCCACTTAGACCAATGGCCCATCCAGTCAGGTCACCTCCACTTAAGGCAGGAGCACTGCATCTGACCCGGTAGCACCAGCTAGTCAGGTCCAGTTCACACCCACTCATGTATTTATCTAACCTATTTTTAAAACTACACAACATCTTAGCTTTTATAACGGCACTCCACAACTCCATTACCAATCCAGTGCTTTCCTATATCATTCCTGAATCTGAATTTTTCCAGCTTAAAACCATTGCTGCGAGTCCTGTCTAGGCTAGATATTTTTAGCACGCTATTTACATCCCCTTTATTCATTCCTGTTTTGCATTTATACACCTCAATCGTATCCCACTTAACTCTATGCCTTTCTAGAGTGCAGATCCAGGGCCCTCAGCCTATCCATGGGGAGATTTCTGATACATGGGATCATCTTTGTCATCCTCCTCTGTACGTTTTCCAGAGCATTTATATCCATTCTGTAATACGATGACCAGAACTGTGCAGCATAATCTAAATGAGGCCTAACCAAGGATATATAGAGTTGAAGAACAACCTGAAGATTTCTATTATTTATGCTTCTTGATATGAAGCCAAGGATTCTGTTAGCTTTATTGCAAACGCTTATGCACTGTTGTCTTGGTTTCAGTTTACTGCTTACCAGAACTTCTATCCTTTTCGCAATCAGGGATATTAAGATATACATTATTTAGTTTACATGTGGCATGGTTATTATCCTTTCTAATTTAGAACTTTGCATTTGTCTATATTAAACTGCATCTGCCACTTCTCCGGTCATTGCATCAGTCTTCAAATCATCGTAGAGTGCTCTAATGTCCTCATTAGAATGAATTGGACAGCCTATTTTGGTGTTATCAGCAAATTTGATTATGTCGCTATTTATTCCCTCATCTATGTCGTTTATGTAAATTGTGAACAACAAGGGGCCCAACACTGACCCCTGAGGAACACCGCTTGTGACGTGCCCCCATTCTGATTTCTCCCTATTTATGCAAACTCTCTGCTGCCTATTTGTCAACCATGCCTCTACCAGGAAAAAAATTTCTCCTATTCCTCGTGCCTTAAGTTTCATCAACAGCCTCTGATGTGGAACTCTATCGAAGGCCTGACTGAAGTCCATATACACAATATCATATTCAATACTGATACGACTATGATGTCGTAACTTAAATAAAATGTTCCTGGCTCCTAAAGGCTGCTTACACTGCTGTCTAGGAGTTATAAAATTACTCTTAAAGCACAGCGAACCTTGGGCCAGCATGTACTCGTATATTAAACAATTAGGAAGGAAGGACAAAAACTCACCAAGGAGACTCCATGATATACACACCCCCATCTTCACTTTTGCCTGGTAGACTAATTACCAGCAGGCAAAACACAATACAGTACTCTCGCATAAACAGGCCTCAGCATACTAGGGTCTTACAGGTAAATATGAGAGCAATAAAATAACATATGGAATAAATTTACAAAAAACACCAGCCCTACTAAACACATACCGTGGTGTATTAGTACATCTTGTTACAAGTGCTGTGCAACACTGACTGACGCTCACCACACCTCATCTACTCCTGTCTCCTGGCCATTCTAACTGGCCGGGAATAATACGCGTTCGGATTCAGTACAAGCATACAGTGATATATTTTTAAAGTGCTTGTATTCTCTGGAATACTTCTGTGCACTAAAACCAATTTCCAACGAAACTGTATTGCAGCTCTGAGTGTAAGAACTTCTCGCTGTCACTGTTAGCTCAGTCAAAAGTTTAAATCAGTGGGAGCGTTATAAATCCCTCAAATTGCGTGGTCTCAGTTCCTCTTTTTTATCCTAAAGCATTAACCCGCGTTGACTGGTTACTGACTTCCTGAGCTTATCATCTTCGTATGAAATTTGCCTCCATTACCTCCTCATCAAGCTCATTTCACTTGTTTACCATCCCAAGAGTGAAGAAATATTTCCTAACATCTCAGTGGTTCATCTGTGTTCTTAGCTTTCTCCTGTGAGCACTTTCTCCCATCTGTCACATTTCAATCAATCTGTCTGTCTCTTTTTTTTTAAATTTCTAAGTGATTTATACGTTTTGATCATGCCTTCCATAGTCCTGTTTTCCTAGGCTATTAGATATAATTCTTTGAGTCTCTTCTCATAGTTCTAACTTCTCCATTCAGGAACTAGCCAAGTTGCAAAGCTCTGTTCTTTCTCTGACCGTGTTTTCTCAGGTGTGGTCTCCTTGTTGGTGATGAGGGGCCTAAGCAAGGTCTTATTGTCATTGTACATTGTATTGAATGGTTGTTTACTGAGGTGTCATCAGATTCACATACACTGCTGTTGTTATGCAGTTCATGTACTACCCAAGCAACACTAACAATACGTAATGCTTACTCCCTCACAGTTTATATACTTTATTTGGTCTTCCATTCTCATCTCAGATTTTTATGACCTTGCACGTGTCTGGCTTAAATTCCAGTTGCCACTATCATTATCTATTCTTGTAGCCTCTCCAAGTTTCTCGTAATCTGTCTCCATCTCCTTGTGTTTTTATTCTTTCATTTGTTTTACATCAGCCAACAGCGATGCATAGTACAGTTAATTCCTGTATAAGAGGAGAAATAATTACCTTCACACCAGTCACTGGGAGGACCTAATTTGATTCTCTCCCCAATCTAATGTCTCCTGTAAGGTATTCACTGATTCATTTGAATACTTTTCCTTGCAACTCCTGACCACGCTTCTATCCTGAGCATCAATCTCTAGTGCAGCACTGTGTGTAATACATTCCTGCTGTCCAAGAAAATGCAGTCAACCCATCATTGAATTTCTTGGTTAATATTTTTCTTCAACTACCGATTTCCTGCTGGGTCTCCATTCCCAAAATTCACTAAAGTTTAGCAGCACTGAAATTATTGCTATTCATATTAGTCAGTCATCTACCGATGATATATTCCTACACATTACAAAGTAAGTTGCTGTTACAAAGTAAGATGTTGTTGTAAAGTTGCTGTTACAAAGGTGCTGTTACAAAGTAAGATGTTGTAAAGTTGCTGTTACAAAGATGCTGGAAAAAATAAGAAGAAGCAAACATACTAACTTGTGTGTGTGTGTGTGTGTGTGTGTGTGTGTGTGTGTGTGTGTGTACTCACCTAGTTGTACTCACCTAGTTGAGGTTGCAGGGGTCGAGTGTGTGTGTGTGTGTGTGTGTGTGTGTGTTTTACCATTTTGTCCAAGACATTTGTCACTAAGACACTTGGCCTGTTTGTGTGTGTGTGTGTGTGTGTGTGTGTGTGTGTGTGTGTGTGTGTGTGTGTGTGTGTGTGTGTGTGTGTGTGTGTGCGTGTGTGCGGGAGATAGAGACAGATATAGATAAATAGACAGAGAGACATAGACTTTGCACTTGGCAGGGTTGAACTCCAGGAGCTAATTGCTAGATTAGGCCTGTAAAATGTCCAGATCCCTTTGTAGTCCTGCCTGGTCCTCCTCCGACTGAATTCTCCTCATTAAACCAGCGGTCAGAGAGTCTCAAAACTCATTAACTTCACATCGTCTGGAAACAGATACACTTCTGGATCTATTCCTTCCTTCATGTCGTTCACATATACCAGAAACAGCACCGGTCTTAGAACTGACCCTCTGTGGAGCCCCACTCGTCACAGGCGCTCACTGATGCCTTCCTGCCAGGTATTCTCTGATACATTGCAGTGCCTTCCCTGTTATACCGCCTGGTCCTTCAACTTTTGCGCTAACCTTTTTTGTGGAACTGTGTCAAAAGCCTTTTTACATTCCATGGAAATGCAATCTACCCATCTCTCTCTCTCTCTCTCTCTCTCTCTCTCTCTCTCTCTCTCTCTTCTCTCTCTCTCTCTCTTGTCTTACTGCTGTCACCATGTTACAGAACTCCATGAGGTTAGTGATACAGGAATTCCCCTCCCTGAATCCGTGCTGAGTGTCGACAGATAAGCTCGTTCCTATGCATGTCAGTGATACTGGTCTATGGTTTAAAGCTGCATGTCTGTCTCTTTTTTTAAAAATTGGGACTACATTTGCCGTCTTCCACACCTCAGGTAGTCCTCCTGTTTCAACAGACGTGTTGAAGAATGTTGTTACTGGTGCACACAGAGTCTCTGCTCCCTCTGTCAGAATCCACGAAGAGATTTTATCTGGGCCCATCGCCTTTGAAGTATCTAGTTCACTTAGCAGCCTCTTTACCTCCTCCTCGGTTACGCGTATTGTGTCCAGCACTTGGTGGAGTAGCCCACCACTCTGTGTTTCTGTAGTCTATTCTGTCTCTGTTGTGAATACTTCTTTAAATCTCTTGTTGAGCTCCTCATACACTTCTATCATTTCTTGTTATCTCCCCTCATCCCTTCTATAGCCTGATTAACTGGTTATTTTCCGTTTTCTCCTCATGTGGCTGTATAACAGCTTTGGGTCGAACTTGGCTTCCGTTGCTATGTCATTTTCGTATTGTCGCTGGGCCTCTCCTTAGTTGTGCATATTCGTTTCTGGCTCTTCGACTACTCTTTCCTGGGTCTTATGCCTCCTATAGTTTTTCCATTCTCTATTGCATTTGGTTTTGGCCTCTCTACTCCTCCAGGTGAGCCATGGACTCATCTTGGCCTTCTCGTTATGTCTGTTGCCCTTGTGTACAAACCTCTCCTCTGTTGTCTGCAAATTGTTGTCACATATTCCATAATCACATTTACTGATTTACCTGCCAGTTCTCTGTCCCACTTAACTTCATAGAGGAAGTTCCTCATGCCTGCGTAGTCCCCTCTCTTGTAATTTGGCTTCGTTCGTCCTGCCCTTTCTGCTTCCCTTTCCACATGTAACTCCAATATGTATTCAGAGCTCAGAACCACGTGATAACTAGCTTCAAGGGACTTTTCGTATGTAATGTTCTTCCTCTTCTGTTTCCCTGGTAGCCTCTCTAACGTGTTGATGCATAAGGTTTACCAGTACCACCTCCATCTTAACGCTCCATGTTTCTGGGCCCCATGTGGGTACAGGTTTTCCCAGTTAATTTCTTTGTGATTGAAGTCACTCACAACCAGTAGCTTTGCTCTGCCTACATGGGCCCTACATGTGCGCCTCGAGATGTGTTCGGTGGTATACTTACCTCAAGATCTTTTTCCTTGAGTGAGTTTTGTAGTCTTTGGCCCCTTAGACTGTATTCCGTCTGTGCTCTTTTTTCCAATTCCCAGATCTTCAAGACTTGGCGGGGTTGAACTTCAGGAGCCATTTGCTGGGCCAGGCCCAGCAAATCCCTTCGTAGTATTGCCTGGTCCTCCACCGATTGAATTTTCCTCATTAACTTGATATCGTCTGCAAACAGAGACACTTCCCAGTCTACTTCATCCGTCAATTTATTCACATGTACCAGAAACAAACAGAACTAGCCCTAGGACTGACCCCTGTGGAACTCCGCTCGACACAGACACCCATTTCGACTCCTCGTCGTATACCATGGCTCGCTGCTGCCTTCCTGTCAGGTATTTTCTGATCCACTGTTATATCTGCCTGGTCCTCCAGCATTTGCACTAATCTCTTGTGTGGAACTGTGTCAAAAGCCTTCTTACAGTCCAAGAAAATGCAGTCTACCTACCCCTCCCTCTCTCTCTCTCTTGCCTTACTGTTGTTACTGTGTCACAGAACTCCTGAATACGTACTGGTTGTCGTTAAAAAGTTTATTCCTTTCTAGGTGTTCCACCGCTCTTATTCTGATAATCTTCTCCATCACTTTGCATACTATGCATGTCAGTGATACTGGTTTGTAGTTCATTGCTGAGCGTCTCTCTTTTTAAAATTTGGGACAGTATCCACTGCCTTCCATACCTCTGCTCTGTTCCAGTAAATATGTTGAAGATTGCTGTTAGTGGTACAGAGAGCGCCTCTGCTACCTCTCAGGACCCACGGAGAGAAGTTATCCGACCACCTCGCCTTTGAGGTATCTAGTTCGCTTAGCAGCCTCCTCACCTCAGTTGTATGTATTGTGCCTAGCACTTGGTGGTGTATCCCACCCCTCCATGATTCAACAGACCTTTCTGTCTCCACTGTGAATACTTCTTTAAATTTCTTGTTGAGCTCCTCACATACATCTCGGTCATTTCTTGTGATTTTTGCCTCCTTTCCACAGCCTGATTACCTGGTCCTTGACTGTTGCTTTCCTCCTAATGTGACTGTACAACAGCTTTGGGTCGTACTTGCCTTTCTCTGCTATGTTCTCTTTGCATTGTTGTTGGGTCTCCATCCTTACCCGAGCATATTCATTTCTGGCTCTTCGACTACTCTCCTTATTCTCCTGGGTCCTTTGCCTTCTGTACTTCTTCCATTCTCTAGCACACTTGGTTTTGGCCTGTCTACACCTCTGGGTAAATCAAGAGCTTGTCCTGGCCTTCTCATTATTTATGTTGCCTTCGGGTACAAACTTTACTCTGCTGCTTTGCATATTGTTGTCACACATTTCATCATCTCATTTACTGATTTCTCTGCCAGTTCTCTGTCCTACTGAACCTCATACAGGAAGTTCCTCAAGCCTTAATAGTCTCCTCTCCTGTAGTTTTGCTTTTCTCTTCTCTGCCCTGACTGCTTCCTTGTCCACTAGTACTCTACTGTGTATTCGAAACTCAGAACCACTTCACCACTAGCTCCAATTCACCTTTCATATGTGATGTCTGCAGTATCTGCTCTACTTAAGGTGAATACTAGGTCCAGTCTTGCCTGTTCGACTTCTCTCTCTCTCTGGTAGCGTCCCGAACGTGCTGATGCATGAAGTTTTCCAGTACCACTTCCAACATCTTTGCCCTCCACGTTTCTGGGCTCTTATGTGGTTCTAGGTTTTCCCAGTCGATTTCCTTGCAGTTGAAGTCACCCACTACAAGTAGCTTTGCTCTGCCCATATGGGCTTTTCGGGCCACTTCAGCCAGTGTTTCAATCATTGCTCTGTTACTCTCATCATATTCTTGTCTTGGCCTCCTACTGTTCTGTGGTGAGTTATATATCACTACAATCACCACCTTGGGACCTCGACACTGAAGTACTCCAATTATATAGTCTGTTGCTTCACCTCTGTCTCCTCTCTCCAGCTCCTCAAAATCCCATTGGTTTTTGATATGTAGTGCCACACCTCCTCCCCATCTGTTCCCTCTGTTTTTCCTCAGGATCTGATATCCAGTTGGAAAGTTAGTATCTGTTATCATTCCTGTGAGGTTGGTTTCTGTGAGAGCTATGATATCCAGTGATGTTATTTGATTCTTTTGTGCCACTCTTCTCACTTATTCGTTATTCCATCAGCGTTGGTGTACCATATCTTCAATTTCCTTTCCAGTACTGTGTTCTGGGGGGTTTGTGGGGGTTGTGGGAGTGGGGGTTCTGGCAGGGTGATGTGGGAGTCTATTGCATAGTGTGGGGTGGGGGCTGTGATTAAGAACTGTAGTTTGTATTGGGATAGTGTGTTAGGCTGTCGGATTCAGTGGGTGGTTGTGCGTGTATTCGTGTTTGTTGCTCTGCCAGGCCCTGGTTGTCCTTTGCTGACTCTATCCTTGTCTCTCTTTGTAGCTTCTTTCATTTTTGTATCCTCTCCCTCGGCTGCTGTCGTTCTGTTCTCGTTCTGTCATGGTCTAGGAATACCCTTTTGCATGTTGAGGATTCCTTCAGCCGTTGTTTCTCTTGCAGGATCCTGTACTGCACTGTTTTTGTCTTGAAAATCAGTTTGATTAATCGATTTCTCTGCTTGTAGTGCCCCACTATTTTTTTAATATTTATTATCTCAGTCATGTCCTCGCCCCTTTCCTTGATGATGTTTTCAATTTCTTGTTTTTCTTTCTGCCGTCTTCCATTGTGTCTCCTTTTTGCTCTCATGAAGCCCATGAATAAAGACTGACCTCTCTGTCTCCTCCTCCCATTGGCTTTCCTTCTGTGTCTCTGGCTATCATTTGTACATAGCCAATGTCTCACTTATCATCACTTGTAACTTTTGGTTGCTTGGTCGTCCCTCTGCATGGGACATGTCATCTTCTCTACCTGCACCCCCTCACTTACTGCTATTCCTGCTCCCAACAGCTTGTATGTATGTGATAAATGGTTTTGGAAACCGACAAGTTGAAGATTGCTTCACTTATGCAACATATGGGAATCTTTATTAAGTAAACATTTAGCCACACAGTGGCTTCTTCAGTCTAATACAAGGCAAGGAGGGGTAAGGAGAGGAGGAGTTTGAGGTAATCAGTCCCTCACCCTGGAATCGATGTGATCAGTCCATCACTCTTGTAGAGTGATGTGTTCAGTCCATCACTCTTGTAGAGTGATGGACTGATGATAGAGTCCAGGCTGAGGGACTGATGACCTCAAACTCCTCCTCTCCTTACCTCTCCCTGCTTTGTATATGACTGAAGAAGACACTGTGTGGAGAAAAGTTTCCTTAATAAAGATTCCCAAATGTTACATAAGTGTCTCAGTCTTCAGCTTGTGTGTGTGTGTGTGTGTGTGTGTGTGTGTGTGTGTGTGTGTGTGTGTGTGTGTGTGTGTGTGTGTGTTGTGTGTGTGTGCATGTGCATGTGTGTGCGTGTGTGTGCATGTGCATGTGTGTGTGTGTGTGTGTGTGTGCATGTGTGTGTGTGTTTGTGTGCGTATGTACTCACCTAATTGTGGTTGAAGGGGTCGAGACTCAGCTCCTGGCCCCGCCTGTGTGTGTGTGTGTGTGTGTGTGTGTGTGTTGTGTGTGTGTGTGTATGTGTGTGTGTGTGTGTGTGTACTTACCTAATTGTACTCACCTAGTTGAGGTTGCAGGGGTCGAGTCCAAGTTCAGGGCCGCGCCTCTTCACTGGTCGCTACTAGGTCACTCTCCCTGAACCGTGAGCTTTATCATACCTCTGCTTAAAGCTATGTATGGATCCTACCTCCACTACATCGCTTCCCAAACTATTCCACTTCCTGACTACTCTGAGCTGTGTGTGGTGTGTGTGTGTGTGTTGTGTGTAGTGTGTGTGTGTGTGTGTGTATGTGTGTGTGTGTGTGTGTGTGTGTGTGTGTGTGTGTGTGTGTGTGTGTGTTACTCACCTATTTGTAATCACCTATTTGTGGTTGCAGGGGTCGAGTCATAGCTCCTGGCCCCGCCTCTTCACTGATTGCTACTAGGTCCTCTCTCTCCCTGCTCCATGAGGTTTATCATACCTTGCCTTAAAACTATGTATGGTTCCCGCCTCCACTACTTCACTTTCTAGGCTATTCCACGGCCTGACTACTCTATGACTGAAGAAATACTTCCTAACATCCCTTTGATTCATCTGAGTCTTCAACTTCCAATTGTGACCTCTTGTTTCTGTGTCCCATCTCTGGAACATCCCGTCTTTGTCCGTCTTGTCTATTCCGCGCAGTATTTTATATGTCCATATCATGTCTCCCCTGACCTTCCTGTCCTCCAGTGTCGTCAGGACGATTTCCCTCAACCTTTCTTCGTAGGACAATCCCCTTACCTCTGGGACTAGTCTTGTTGCAAACCTTTGCACTTTCTCTAATTTCTTGACGTGCTTGACCAGGTGTGGATTCCAAACTGGTGCTGCATACTCTAGTATGGGCCTGACGTAAATGGTATACAGAGTCTTGAACGATTCCTTACTGAGGTATCGGAACGCTATCCGTAGGTTTGCCAGACACCCGTATGCTGCAGCAGTTATCTGATTGATGTGCGCCTCAGGAAATATGCTCTGTGTTATACTTACCCCCAGATCTTTTTCCTTGAGTGAGGTTTGCAGTCTTTGTTCATCTAGAGTTCTAGACTATATTGTGTCTGTGGTCTTCTTTGCCCTTCCCCAATCTTCATGACTTTGCATTTGGCAGGGTTAAACTTATGGAGCCAGTTGCTGGACCAGGTCTCTTTGTAGTCCTGCCTGATCCTCGTCCGATTTGATTCTTCTCATTAACTTCACATCATCTGCAAACAAGGACACATCTGAGTCTATCCCTTCTGTTATGTCATTCACATATACCAGAAACGGCACTGGTCCTAGGACCGACCCCTGTGGAACCCCGCTTGTCACAGGCGCCCACTCTGACACCTCGTCACGTACCATGACTCGTTGTTGCCTCCCTGTCAGGTATTCTCTGATTCATTGCAGTGCCGTTCCAGTTATGTGTGCCTGATCCTCTAGCTTTTGCAGTAACCTCTTGTGAGGAACTGTGTCGAAGGCCTTCTTGCAGTCCAAAAAAATGCAGTCGATCCACCCCTCTCTCTTTTGTCTTACTTCTGTCACCTTGTCATAAAACTCCAGTAGGTTTGTGACACAGGATTTTCCTTTCCTGAAACCGTGCTGGTTGTCAATTATGCACTTGTTTCTCTTCAGGTGCTCCACCACTCTCCTCCTGATGATCTTCTCCATGACTTTGCATACTATACACGTTAGTGATACAGGTCTGTAGTTTAGTGCCTCATGTCTGTCTCCCTTTTTAAAAATTGGGACTACATTTGCCATCTTCCATACCTCAGAGAGTTGCCCAGTTTCGATGGATGTGTTGAAGATCTTTGTTAATGGCACACAGCATCTCTGCTCCCTCTCTAAGGACCCACAGAGAGATGTCTGGTCCCACCGCCTTTGAGGTGTCAAGTTCACATAGCAGCTTCTTCACCTCCTCCTTGGTTATGTGTACCTCATCCAGCACTTGTTGGTGTACCCCTCTGTTCTGATTTCTTTGAGTCCTACTGGTTTCCACTGTAAATACTTCTTTAAATCTCGTGTTGAGCTCCTCACATACCTCTCGGTCGTTTCTTGTGAATTCCCCATCACCCTTCCTCAGTCTGATTACCTGGTCCTTGACTCTTGTTTTCCTCCTGATGTGGCTATACAACAGCTTCGGTTCAGACTTGACTTTCGATGTTATGCCATTTTCATATTGTCGCTGAGCCTTCCTTCTTATCTGTGCATATTAGTTTCTGGCTCTTCGGCTAATGTCTTTATTTTCCCGAGTTCTCTGTCTTCTGTACCTTTTCCATTCTCTAGTACACCTAGTTTTTGCCTCCCTACACCTTTGGGTGAACCAAGGACTCGTTCTGTTCTTCCCATTATTTCTGTTTCCCTTGGGAACAAACCTCTCCTCTGCCTCCTTGCATTTTGTTGCCACATAGTCCATCATTTCTTGTACTGGTTTTCCTGTCAGTTCCCTCTCCCACTGAATGTCTTGAAGGAAGTTCCTCATGCCTGAGTAGTTCCCCCTTTCGTAGTTCGGTTTTTCCCATCTTATTCCTGCTACTCCCTCCACTTGAAGCTCAACTATGTAGTCAAAGCACAGAACCACATGATCACTAGCTCCCAGGGGCCTTTCACACATGATATCCTCGATGTCCGAGCTACTCAAGGTGAATACAAGGTCCAGTCTTGCTGGATCATCCTCACTTCTCTCTCTGGTAGTGTCTCTAACATGTTGATGCATGAGGTTTTCCAGTACCAAATCCATCATCTTGGCTCTCCATGTTTCAGGACCCCCATGGGACTCCAGGTTTTCCCAGTCAATCTCCTTGTGATTGAAATCACCAATAACTAGTAACTTTGCTCCCCCATGTGTGCTCTTCTGGCCACCTCGGCTAGTGTGTCGACCATTGCTCTGTTGCTCTCATTGTATTCTTCTCTTGGCCTCCTGCAGTTCTGTGGTAGGTTGTACATTACTGCAATTATCACCTTATGTCCCTCAGACTGGATTGTTCCTACTAAGTAGTCCCTTTCTCCCGTGCCATCCATTCCTTCCATTTTTCTCAAAACCCCACTGGTTTTTAATGAGCAGTGCAACTCCTCCTCCCCCTCTCCTCCCTCTGTCTTTCCTGAGGATTTGACATCCGGATGGGAAGATTGCATCTGTTATTATGCTGGTGAGTTTTGTTTCTGTGAGTGCTATTATGTCTGGGGATGTCTCCTTGATTCTTTCATGTCACTCCTCACACTTATTTGTTATTCCATCTGCATTTGTATACCACACCTTCAACTTCTTTTCTAAGACTGTGGTCTGGGAGGTATATTGGGGTTGAGGAAGTGGGAGACCTGATAAGGAACTATGGGTGGTTGCTGTGGGGGTGGAGTTTGTAATGCAGTGGGTGGGGGCACTGAATATGGCATGGGTGTTTTGGTTTAGAATGTTTGGCTGCACTGGGGATGACCTGGTTGGGGGCTTCTATAGGAAGTTGTGAGGGAGGCTGCAATTGATCTTCTTCCTGGGTCTGGGATCTCCTGTCTGTCTCCTCCATCCCCTCTCTTTCCTCCTTTCGCCTTTGTACCATGTCTCTCAGTTTCTGCCTTTCTTCTCGTGTTCTGTTGCGGTCGAGATACACTTTCCTGTATGCCGGCATGTCCCTTAATCTTGCTTTCTCCTACAGGATCCTGTTCCGAGTCAATTCTGCCTTGAAAGTCACTTTCATTGGCAGGGTTCTTCTTCTTGAAAACCCCTCTATTCATCGAAAATTTTCCAGCTGGGTCATGTCATCTTCTCCTATTGCTTTTATGATGATTTCAATTGCTTTTTTTTCCCCTTGTTTTCTTGCTTCATATGTTTCCCCTTCAACTTCCTGGAGCCCATACACAAAGACTGCCCTTTCATTCTCCCACTGCATCCTTGTGTATCCACTCATTCAATTTAATTTCCTCCATTGCAGCCTTCCTTTCTTCAGTTTCACTTTCTATTGTACTTGCGAAAATGACAGGCCACAGAGCCCTTCTCGGTTTTTCCTGGGCTCTGCTGTGGGCTGTTAGGGCCTCCACATATAGCTTAGCTCTTTCATTTACTACATTCCCCTCTGATAGAGGTTCTACATGCAGTTTTGCTCCTTCTTTCCCTACAGTCCCATTATTTGTGACTGAGATAGCAGTCTCTGATGTCATACCCAAAATGTTCTTTAGTTCTTTAGGCTGTTTCAGATTTTTCAGTTCCTCTTCTAATGTCTGTATCCTAGCCTCTGCTGCTATGACTTGCATGTCCCACTTCCTGCTTTCTAAATCTATCCTCTCTTCCATTCTCATGCTAAGTTCTTCTAGTTTCTTTTCCCATTCATGTTCCCTTCTTGTGAGCTCTGCTGCCCAATCTTCCTTTGCAGATTCATCCTCCTGCCCCTTGGTTTTCCTTCCTGCTCTCTGGCAACCCATTTTTTTTATTTTGATTGCCTCAGAATGGAAAACTTACGTAATTCTGTGTTAGGTTAGTAGTGTGTCAGAGTGTGGGGGGTAAGGTAGAGGAGGAACTGTGGACAGTGGCTATATGGAAGAGAGGGTTGGGGAGGGGGATTTAGGGTGGAATATGGGGAGTGAGAAGCAAGGGGGTGAATGGGAGAGGGAGAGGTGGGGAGGATGAGGGTGACTGAGAGAGGGAGGGATCAGGGAAGGAGTGAGAGGTTGGTGGGGGGGGGGGGGAGTATGTGTGTCTGAGTCTGTATATGTGGTGGGTGTGTGTGTGTGTGTGTGTGTGTGTGTGTGTGTGTGTGTGTGTTTAGTTATGTGTGGAATTAAGTGTGGGTTTATTAAGTGTGTGTGTGTGTGCATGTGTGTGTGTGTGTGTGTGTGTGCGCTCACCTATTTGCTGTTGCACGGGTCGATCCATAGCTCCTGGCCTAGCCTAGTCGCTGGTCACTACTAGGTCTACTTTCTCCTTGCTCCATGAGATTTATCGTTCCTGCCTCCACTACTTCACTTGCTAGGCTATTCCACTTCCTGACGACTCTCTGACTGAAGAAATACTTCCTAACGTCCCTGTGACTCGTCTGAGTCTTCAGCTTCCAGTTGTGACCCGTTGTTTCTGTGTCCTCTCTATGGAACATCCTATCTCTGTCCACCTTGTCTATTCCCCGCAGTATCTTGTATGTCGTTATCATGTCTTCCCTGACCCTCCTGTCCTCCAGTGTCGTCAGGCCGATTTCCCTCAACCTTTCTTCGTAGGACATTTCCCTGAGCTCCGGAACTAGCCTTGGTGCAAACCTTTGTACTTTCTCTAATTTCATGACGTGTTTCACCAGGTGTGGGTTCCAAACTGATGCTGCATACTCATTCCTGTATGGGCCTGACGTACACAATGTACAGTGTCTTGAACGATTCCTTACTAAGGTATCGGAACGCTATTCTCAGGTTTGCCAGGCGCCCATATGCTGCAGCAGTTATCTAGTTGATGTGTGCCTCCGGAGATGTGCTCGGTGTTCACCTAGCCTATACTCTGTGCGTTCTTCTTGCCCTTCCCCAATCTTCATGACTTTGCATTTGGCAGGGTTGAATTCGAGAATTGGGTTGGTCAAATGTTTGTTAGTGGGATGAATTGTAAAGGACCTGCCTAGTATGGGCCAACAGGCCTGCTGCAGTGTTCCTCCTTTCTTATGTTCTTATGTAAGCCGGTTGCGGGAACACGTGTCCAGCCTGTCCGGGTCTCTTTGTAGTCTTGCCTGATCCTCATCTGATTTTATTCTCCTCATTAACTTCACATCATCTGCCAACAGGGACACTTCAGTCTATCCCTTCCATCATGTCATTTACATATACCAAAAATAGCTCTGGTCCAAGGACTGACCCCTGTGGGACCCCGTGTGTGTGTATGCGTGTGTGCGTGTATGTGTACTCACCTATTTGTAATCACCTATTTGTGGTTGCAGGGGTCGAGTCACAGCTCCTGGCCCCGCCTCTTCGCTGATTGCTACTAGGTCCTCTCTCTCCCTGCCCCATGAGCTCTATCATACCTCGCCTTAAAACTATGTATGGTTCCTGCCTCCACCACATCACTTTCTAGGCTATTCCATGGCCTGACTACTCTATGACTGAAGAAATACTTCCTAACATCCCTTTGATTCATCTGAGTCTTCAACTTCCAATTGTGACCTCTTGTGTCTGTGTCCCATCTCTGGAACATCCCGCTTTGTCCACCTCGCTATTCCGCGCAGTATTTTATATGTCGTTATCATGTCCCCCCTGACCCTCCTGGCCTCCAGTGCGTCAGGCCGTTTTCCCCTCAACCTTCTTCATAGGACAATCCCCGTAGCTCTGGGACTAGTCTTGTTGCAAACCTTTGCACTTCTCAAATTTTCTTGACGTGCTTGACTAGGTGTGGATTCCAAACTGGTCTGCATACTCCATTTATGGCCTGACGTAGATGGTGTACAGAGTCTTAAACGAATCCTTACTGAGATCGGAACGCTATCCGTGGGTTTTCCCAGGCGCCCGAAAGCTGCAGCAGTTATCTGATTGATGTGCGCCTCAGGAGAAAACTCGTGTTATACTCACCCCCAGATCTTCTTCCTTGAGTAGGTTTTGCAGTCTTTGGCCATCTAAACTATATTGTTCTGCGGTCTTCTTTGCCCTTCCCCAATCTTCATGACCTTGCATTTGGCAGGGTAAATTCAAGGAGCCAGTTGCTGACCAGCTTGTAGCCTGTCCAGATCTCTTTGTAGTCCTGCCTGATCCTCGTCCGATTCGATTCTTCTCATTAACTTCACATCGTCTGCAAACAAGGACACTTCGAGTCTATCCCTTCCGTTATGTCGTTCACGTATACCAAGAACAGCACAGTCCTAGGACGACCCCTGGGGAACCCCCTTGTCACAGGCGCCCACTCTGACACCTCGTCGCGTACCATGACTCTTTGTTGCCTCCCTGTCAGATATTCTCTGATCCATTGCAGTGCCTTTCCTGTTATGTGTGCCTGGTCCTCTCCTTATGCAGTAACCTCTTGTGGGAACTGTGCCCGAAAGCCTTCTTGCAGTCCAAAAATACGCAGTCGATCCACCCCTCTCTCTTGTCTTACTTCTGTCACCATGTCATAAAACTCTAGTAGGTTTGTGACACAGGATTTTTCCTTCCCTGAAACCGTGCTGGTTGTCAATTATACACTTGTTTCTTTCCAGGTGCCCCACCACCCCTCCTCCTGATGATCTTCTCCATGACCTTGCATACTATACACGTTAGTGATACAGGTCTGTAGTTTAGTGCCTCATGTCTGTCTCCCTTTTTAAAAATTGGGACTACATTTGCCTTTTTCCCATACCTCAGGATTTTGCCCAGTTTCAATGATGTGTTGAAGATCTTTGTTAATGGCTCACACAATATCTCTGCTCCCTCTTTAAGGACCCAGGGAGAGATGTTGTCTGGTCCCACAGCCTTTGAGGTGTCAAGTTCGCATAGCAGCTTCTTCACCTCCTCCTTGGTTATATGTACCTCATCCAGCATTTTGCGGTGTGCCCCCCTGTTCTGATTTCTTGGGAGTCCTCCTGGTTTCCCACTGTAAATACCTCTTTAAATCTTGTGGTTGAGCTCCTGACATACCTCTCGGTCGTTTCTTGTGAATTCCCCATCACCCTTCCTCAGTCTGATTACCTGGTCCTTGACTCTTGTTTTCCTCCCTGATGTGGCTGTACAACAGCTTCGGGTCAGTCTTTACTTTTGTTTGCAAATTCATTTTCATATGTCTCTGAGCCTCCCTTCTTATCTTGCATATTCGTTTCTGGCTCTTGGGCTGATTTCTTTATTTTCCTGATTTCTCTGTCTTCTGTCCCTTTTTCCATCTCTAGTACACCTAGTTTTTGCCTCCCTACACCTTTGGGTGAACCAAGGACTCTTTTCTGTTCTTCCCATTATTTCTGTTTCCCTTGGGAACAAACCCTCCTCGCCTCCTTGCATTTTGTTGCTACATAGTTCCATCATTTCTTGTACTGTTTCCTGTCAGTTCCCTCTCCCACTGAATGTCTTGAAGGAAGTTCCTCATGCTGAGTAGTTTCCCCCTTTTGTAGTTTGGGTTTTCCCAGCCTATCCTGCTACTCTCAAACACTTGGAGCTCAACTATGTAGTCGAACACAGAACCAAAATGATGACTGGCTCCCAGGGGCCTTTCATACATGATACCCTCGATGTCCGAACTACTCATGGTGAATACAGGTCCAACCTTGCTGGTTCATCCTCTCCTCTCTATCTGGTAGTGTCTCTACATGTTGATGCATGAGGTTCTCCAGTACCACATCCATCATCTTGGCTCTCCATGTTTCGGGACCCCCATGGGGCTCCGGGTTTTTTCCCAGTAAAATCTCCTTGTGATGAAATCACCCATAACTAGTAACTTTGCTCCCCCCATGTGTGCTCTCCTGGCCACCTCGGCTAGTGTGTTGATCATTGCTCTGTTGCTCTCATCGTATTCTTCTCTTGGCCTCCTGCAGTTTCTGTGGTGGGTTGTACATTACTGCAATTATCACCTTATGTCCCTCAGACTGGATTGTTCCTACTAAGTAGTAGTGTGCGTGTATGTGTGTGCGTGTAATGTGTGTGTGTGTGTGCGTGTGTGCTTTTGTGTGTGTGTGTGTGTGTGTGTGTTGTGTGTGTGTGTGTGTGTGTGTGTTGTGTGTGTGTGTTTTTTGTGTGTGTGTGTGGTGTGTGTGTGTGTGTGTGTGTGTGTGTGTACTAACCTAATTGTGGTTGCAGGGGTCGAGACTCAGCTTCTGTGTGTATGTGTTGGGGTGTGTGTGTGTGTACTAACCTAATTGTGGTTGCAGGGGTCGAGACTCAGCTTCTGTGTGTATGTGTGTGTGTGTGTGTGTGTGTGTGTGTACTAACCTAATTGTGGTTGCAGGGGTCGAGACTCAGCTTCTGTGTGTGTGTGGGGTGTGTGTTTTGTGTGTGGTGTGTGTGTGTACTCACCTAATTGTGGTTGCAGGGGTCGAGACTCAGCTCCTGGCCCCGCCTCTTTACTGATCGCTACTGGATCCTCTCTCTCTCTGCTTCCTGAGCTTTGTCATACCTCTTCTTCAAACTATGTATGGTTCCTGCCTCCACTACTTCACTTGCTAGGCTATTCCACTTGCTGACAACTCTATGACTGAAGAAATACTTCCTAACTCCCTGTGACTCGTCTTAGTCCCCTTTAGCTTCTAGTTGTGACCCCTTGTCCCTGTGTCCCCTCTCTGGAACATCCTATCTCTGTCCCCCCTTGTCTATTCCCCGCAGTAACTTGTATGTCGTTATCATGCTCCCCTGACCCTTCTGTCCTCCAGGTCGTCAGTCGATTTCCCTTAACCTTTCCTCGTACGACATTCCCTTGAGCTCTGGACTAGCCTTGCTGCAAAACCTTTGTACTTTCTCTAACTTCTTGACGTGCTTGACCAGGTGTGGGTTCCAGATGGGGCTGCATACTCCATTATGGGCCTAACATACACAGTGTACAGTGTCTTGAAAAGATTCCTTATTAAGGTATCGGAACGCTATTCTCAGGTTTGCCAGGGGCCCGTATGCTGCAGCGGTTATTTGGTTGATGTGTGCCTCCGTGATGTGCTCGGTGTTATGGTCACCCCAAGGTCTTTCCCCCCTGAGTGAGGTCTGTAGTCTTTGTCCAACCCAGCCTATACTCTGTCTGCGGTCTTCTTTGCCCCTCCCCAATCTTCATGACTTTGCATTTGGCTGGATTGAATTTGAGAAGCCAGTTGCTGGACCACATGTCCAGCCTGTCCAGGTCTCTTTGCAGTCCTGCCTCATCCTCGTCCGATTTAATTTTTCTCATCAACTTCACGTCATCTGCGAACAGGGACACTTCAGAGTCTATTCCTTCCATCATGTCGTTCACATATATCAAAATAGCACTGGTCCTAGAACTGTGTGCGTGTGTGTGTGTGTGTGTGTGTGTGTGTGTGTGTGTGTGTGTGTGTAGGTGTGTGGGTGTGGTGTGTGTGTGTGTGTGTGTGTAGGTGTGGGTGTGGTGTGTGTGTGTGTGTGTGTGTGTGTGTGTGTGTGGTGTGTGTGTGTGTGTGTGTGTGTGTGTGTGTGTGTGTGTGTGTGTGTGTGTGTGTGTGTGGTCTGTGTGTGTGTGTGTGTGTGGGTGTGGTGTGTGTTTGTGTTTGACCTTGTAGATGGGATGGCGGGCAGACACTAGCTAGTACTCTCACAGACACTTCAGTTCAGTGGCAGCATCGTGTTGACGTGGATGGTTCATTCACTCCCACAGCGTGGCCTAGGTGGAGGTGGGTTGCTACTAACAGTGACGGAATATGAGGAGTAGCGCTGTAGGTCTTCTGGCGCTGCAGGTCCTATTTACACACGATAGCTTTTCTATATAATATCAATTGTTTTAATGACGCTACTTGCTAAGTTGTTTTATTCATCTATTAGTGTTTGCATGCCATTACTTACTTATAAACCTTGGCAACAAATTTTATTCAGTTGAATTACGTTGCTATGAGTTCAAAATTAATTTGATACTTGTCCTTACTGTCTTAACATTTCAAATATTTATACATTTCATCAGTTTGTACACTTTAATAAATTCAGATGTAATTCTAATCTAATTCTGTGCTGTTATCAAACTTCGTAAGGATTAATTTTTTCTACATTCCTTATATGTTTAAGCTGTGTTGTGTTAGGGCCTCAAAAATTATCACTCAAAAATTACATTTACACTCCCTGTCTTAATATTAACCGTCTTAGTTTCATTATCTCTCTACTTCAATGTGGATATTCAGTGGACGCTGCGGCACCAACTTCAGTGTGGACATTCAGTGGACGCTGCGGCACCAACTGATACTCACTATTTATAATCTTGACACTTATAAATAACTAATATTTTCAAGGTCATATGTTATGAAACCGCGAGTTTTCTCTCTCTCCTATGAATGTTAATATTCTTCCCATCTAAATTCTTGACTGGAGAACCAAAGAATTTTTCTCATAATTATCACCCCTTCCAAGAAAGTACCTTGATGCTGGTGAAAGGATCTTGATCCAAGGAACAGGTACAACTCTTTCTCGTTTCTTAGATCGCACATGACTGTCTCTCTTTACCCAAGCACGTTACCACCCCAAAGGGTTTAGCACATCCAAAGAGATGTAATACTAATTATAACAATATTTGGATCTTTATTATATTTATGGAAAAGCGGTAAACCCGCAAGAACTACACAGTTTTGCGAGAATGGAAGGCAATCAGGAACGAGCCAGAGAAGGATTTGATACGTTTAATTCCCTTAATGAAAAGCCCTTAACCACAAGCGTAGTTAATATTAATATTAATATTAATATTAATCAAAGACTTCTACAAAATTTCGTGAGTGATTGTGCTAGAGGAACCAGAGTAAGTGTGGTAGAGGCCCCAGAGTGAGTGTGGTAGAGGCCCCAGAGTGAGTGTGGTAGAGGTCCCAGAGTGAGTGTGGTAGAGGTCCCAGAGTGAGTGTGGTAGAGGTCCCAGAGTGAGTGTGGTAGAGGCCCCAGAGTGAGTGTGGTAGAGGTCCCAGAGTGAGTGTGGTAGAGGTCCCAGAGTGAGTGTTTGGTAGAGGCCCCAGAGTGAGTGTGGTAGAGGCCCCAGAGTGAGTGTGGTAGAGGCCTCAGAGTGAGTGTGGTAGAGGCCTTAGAGTGAGTGTGTTAGAGACCTCAGAGTGAGTGTGGTAGAGGTCCCAGAGTGAGTGTGGTAGAGGCCCCAGAGTGAGTGTGGTAGAGGCCCCAGAGTGAGTTGGTAGAGGCCCCAGAGTGAGTGTGGTAGAGGTCCCATAGTGAGTGTGGTAGAGGCCCCAGAGTGAGTGTGGTAGAGGCCCCAGAGTGAGTGTGGTAGAGGCCCCAGAGTGAGTGTGGTAGAGGTCCCAGAGTGAGTGTGGTAGAGGCCCCAGAGTGAGTGTGGTAGAGGTCCCAGAGTGAGTGTGGTAGAGGCCCCAGAGTGAGTGTGGTAGAGGCCCCAGAGTGAGTGTGGTAGAGGCCCCAGAGTGAGTGTGGTAGAGGCCCCAGAGTGAGTGTGGTAGAGGCCCCAGAGTGAGTGTGGTAGAGGCCCCAGAGTGAGTGTGGTAGAGGCCCCAGAGTGAGTGTGGTAGAGGTCCCAGAGTGAGTGTGGTAGAGGTCCCAGAGTGAGTGTGGTAGAGGTCCCAGAGTGAGTGTGGTAGAGGCCCCAGAGTGAGTGTGGTAGAGGCCCCAGAGTGAGTGTGGTAGAGGTCCCATAGTGAGTGTGGTAGAGGCCCCAGAGTGAGTGTGGTAGAGGCCCCAGAGTGAGTTGTGGTAGAGGCCCCAGAGTGAGTGTGGTAGAGGTCCCAGAGTGAGTGTGGTAGAGGCCCCAGAGTGAGTGTGGTAGAGGTCCCAGAGTGAGTGTGGTAGAGGCCCCAGAGTGAGTGTGGTAGAGGCCTCAGAGTGATTGTGGTAGAGGTCCCAGAGTGAGTGTGGTAGAGGCCCCAGAGTGAGTGTGGTAGAGGTCCCAGAGTGAGTGTGGTAGAGGCCCCAGAGTGAGTGTGGTAGAGGCCCCAGAGTGAGTGTGGTAGAGGCCCCAGAGTGAGTGTGGTAGAGGCCCCAGAGTGAGTGTGGTAGAGGTCCCAGAGTGAGTGTGGTAGAGGCCCCAGAGTGAGTGTGGTAGAGGCCCCAGAGTGAGTGTGGTATAGGCCCCAGAGTGAGTGTGGTAGAGGCCTCAGAGTGATTGTGGTAGAGGTCCCAGAGTGAGTGTGGGAGAGGCCCCAGAGTGAGTGGGGGTAGAGGCCCCAGAGTGAGTGTGGTAGAGGCCCCAGAGTGAGTGTGGTAGAGGCCCCAGAGTGAGTGTGGTAGAGGTCCCAGAGTGAGTGTGGTAGAGGCCCCAGAGTGAGTGTGGTAGAGGTCCCAGAGTGAGTGTGGTAGAGGCCCCAGAGTGAGTGTGGTAGAGGCCTCAGAGTGAGTGTGGTAGAGGCCTTAGAGTGAGTGTGTTAGAGACCTCAGAGTGTGGTAGAGGCCCCAGAGTGAGTGTGGTAGAGGCCTCAGAGTGAGTGTGGTAGAGGCCTTAGAGTGAGTGTGTTAGAGACCTCAGAGTGTGGTAGAGGTTTCAGAGTGAGTGTGGTAGAGGCCTTAGAGTGAGTTTGTTTGAAACCTCAGAGTGAGTGTAGTAGATGTCTCAGAGTGATTGTGGTAGAGGTCTCAGAGTGAGTGTGGTAGAGTTCTCAGAGTGAGTGTGGTAGAGGTCTCAGAGTGAGTGTGGTAGAGGTCTCAGAGTGAGTGTGGTAGAGGTCTCAGAGTGAGTGTGGTAGAGGTCTCAGAGTGAGTGTGGTAGAGGTCTCAGAGTGAGTGTGGTAGAGGTCTCAGAGTGAGTGTGGTAGAGTTCTCAGAGTGAGTGTGGTAGAGGTCTCAGATCTCACGTCTACTCTCTTCCTCAGGTTTCTGATAAACATCATTAACTGCAGTTGCCATTTCTTTTTCTCTTTTTATCTCCTGTTATATTTGTAATCTACAATTCAATTTATTGGGAATATTTGACACTTCAACATATTCTTTGTGTGAATTTTAGCATTGAAGAGAATATAAACCTTTACTGTTGCGAACTGGCTTCTCGTGCTGTAATTTATAATCTATAAACTATAGTTTATAAACTATGAACTATAAATAGTTTAGAAATTAAAGAACTGGGCATTTGTGCAAATTTGGGGAAATTTTTTTGCCAATAAGTGGCTTTCTCATTCTCGTACAGTGACGAACGGAAGAAGATGAACACATCGACTCAGGCCTTGAGTCGGTGTGTTCAACCCATCAGTAGAAGTGGTTTATATAATGTAAACAGTTGAATTGAAACAACAGGGTACGGAGTCACCAGTGGAAAATTCCACTTGTGTAATTAGGTCATGCCTCTATGTTCGGTACCTGACTAAGGAAGCCACTTGCTGGCGACAGGTTTCCACAACAGGTATTATAAAATGTTGCGGAAATGCGTAATTCTTCAAGACTTTAGTTTTTTATCATTTTAAGGATTTGTACTAATTTCATATTTCTGATGGATTTTCAGAAGAATTTGATATACAGTACCGTAGGAAAGTTCCGCAAAAGTTGCAACATCAAGCAGTAGCTCATATGAGATGGAGGTCATTTCTGGTTCACAGGACCCACTGTTTATTCACAACACTCCAGACAGCCATCATGGACAAGTCAACGCTGGACTACAATTGGATGGCTCGACAAGCACAATTGTGCAGTCGTCAGTGAACTCAAGTTAGTGATACAGCATATATTTTTTATACATACCATTGAAATACCAGTGGTGGTGGACCGGTAAGCCAGTGGAAGGCCTCGGTCAGATAACCATTAGCTCCTGTGGCGGGTCATTATAAACAGAAGACCCTCGTCAGGAAACACTTGTTTATTTTCTGGCGAATCTTACCTAACCTAACCTAGTATAGATTTATTTATCATGAGCGAATTTCTTCATTTCCAACATGCATGTAGCATTGATGATCATACATACACTAACATACATACACTAACATACATACACTAACATACATACACTAACAAATACACTAACATACATACCTAACAACAACACAACATAAAACACTAACATACATACATTAACATACTACACTAACATACATCACTAACACACATACACTAACTACATACAAAAACTACATACACTAACATACACTAACATACATACACAACAACATGCACTAACATCATACACTAACATACATACACAACAACATACACAACATACATACACTAACATACAACACAAACACACATAAACTAACTACATACACAACGACATACCAACATACAACACTAACAACATCACTAACATACAACACAAACTACACTAACACATACCAAAAAACAACATACACTAACATACATACACTAACATACAACACTAAATAACAAACATACATACGCTAACATACAACACTAACACACATACACTACACACATACACTAATACATACACTAACATACAAAACACTAACAACAAACACAAACATACATACAAACATACATACACTAACATACAACACTAACACACATACACTAATACATACATAACTACATCACTAACATAATAACTAACTACATACACTAACAACATACACTAACTACTACACAAACATACATCACTAACATACATCACTAACATACATACCTAACACACATACACTAACATACTACCTAACATACATACACTAACATACATACCTAACATACAACACTAACACATACACAACATACATACACAGCATCATACACTAACAACTACACTAACTACATACACTAACATCATCACTACATACATACACTAACATACATACAAAAAACACATCACTAACAACATACCTAACACACAACACAAACTACAACCAAATACATACCTAACTACTACACTAACATACATACACTAACATACATACACTAACATACTACACAACACACATACACTAAAACATACATTAACAAACTACACTAACTACATACACTAACATACATACACTAACATACATACATAACAAATCATACACTAACATACTACACAACATACACTAACAACAACGCTAACATACATACGCTAACATACTACACTAACTACATACACTAACATACATACCTAAAAACATACACAACTACATCACTAACTACATAACTAACTACATACACTAACTACAAAAACACTAACACACTACACTAACACACACACACATACACTAACTACAACACTAACATACATACCAACATACTTACACTAAATACATACACTAACATACATACACAACATACATCACAACACACAACACTAACATACATACACAAACACACTAACTAACAACATACACAATACACTTTACACTAACATACATAACTAACATACATATACTAACACACATACACTAACATACAACACAAACACCATACACTAAAAAAAAAACACATACACAAACATATTTTACCAACATAAAACACAAAAAAACATACACAACATACATACCAAACATACATACATTTAACACCAACACTAACATACAACACAACACACATACACTAACCACAACACTAACACACATACACTAAAACATACACTAACACACATACACTAACATAAAACACTAACAACATACACAACACATACACAAACAACTACACTAACATACATACATAACATACATACACAAACATACATACACAAAGCATACACTAACATACTACACTAACATACATACACAACATCATACCTAACTACAACACTAACTACATACACTAACATACATACACTAACTACATAACAAAAACATAATACACAAACAACATTCACTAAGACATACACTAACATACATACACAAACTACATAACCAACATACATAAACTACATAACAACATACATACACAAACATACATACACAACACATACACAACATACATACACAACTAAAAACACAACATACAACTCTAACATACAGCACTAACAACATACCTAACATACATACACAACATACTACATAATATACATACACAACTACTAAAATAACTTTATCACTAACTACATACACAACAACATAAACTAACATACATACACAAACATGCATACACTAACATAATTCACTAGCATACATACACAATACATACACTAACATAAAACACAAACATACTACACTAACATAGTAAAATAACAACATACACAACATACATACACTAACATGCATACACTAACATACATTCACTAGCATACAAACACAAACTAAAAACTAACATACATACACTAACAACAACACTAACAACATACAATAACAACATACCAAACATACAAACCTAACATCATACACTAACATACAACACACAAACATACACTAACTACATACACTAACAACATAAACTAACATACATACACTAACATAAAATACACAACACATACACTAACATACTACCTAACATACTTTTCACTAAAAACATACACAACTACAACATAAAAAACATACATAGCATAATACACTAAGATACAACACTAACTACAACACAAACATACATACACTAACACACATACACTAACTACATACACAAACATACACACACAAACAACATACACAACATACATACACAAACTACATCCCCTAACAACACACACTAACACACATACACTAACATACATACACAACATACATACACAAACATACATAACTACAACAACACAACATACAACACTAACATACATACACTAACAACTACATAACATCATCACAACATGCAACCTAACATACATTCACAACATCATACACTAACATACATACACTACATACATACACTAACTACTTACCTAACATACATCACTAACAAACATCACAAACATACATACACTAACTACATACACAACATACATACCAAACAAAAATACACTAACACATGCCTAACTACATACACTAACACACATACACAAACATACAACACAAAACATACATACACTAACAACATACACAACATACAACACTAACTACATACACTACATCGTACACAACACAAAACACTAACATACATACACTAGCATACATACACTAACATACATACAAAAACACAACACTAACATACTTACAATAACACACAACACTAACATACATACACTAACATACAACACTAACTACATACACTAACATACATACCCTAACATACATACACTAAATACATCACTAACCACATACACTAACATACATCCCATTAATATACATCACAAACATACATCACTAACATACAAACTAACATACACAAACAACTCGTTTACAACACTAACATACATACACTGACGCATACACAACAACATACACTAACAACATACACTAACTACATACACAAAAACAACATACATAACTAATACAAAAACAACATACACTAACACACATACAAACACACACACACAACACAAATACAACACTACCTACATACACAAACATACATACACTAAAACATACACTAACATACATCAAAAACATACATACACTAACATACAACACTAACAACATACACTAACCACAACACTAACATACAACACAACACCAAACACTAACATACATCACAAACACACATAACTAACATACTACACTAACACACTACACAAACATAAAAAACACTAACACACATACACTACACACATACACATACACTAACATACATACACTAACATACAACACTAACAACATACACTAACATACAACACTAACATACATCACTAACATACATACACTAACACCAACACTAACTACATACATAACACACAAACACAACACAATACACTAACACCATACACAAAAACATACAAACAAAACTACCTAAATACAACACTAACATACTACACTAACAACTACCAGCACACATACACTAACACACATACACAACTACATACACTAACTACATACCAAACAACAACCTAACATACATAAAAAAACCCATACACAATAAAAATAACAACACACATACCAAAACACACATACACAACATACATCACTAACACACATACATAACATACATACACTAACATACATACCTAAATACATACACAACTACTACACTAACATACACACACTAACAACAAAAAACAAACCCTCTACCTAATATACTACACTAACATTGTACACTAACAACATACCAAAAACATACATACACTAACATCATCACTAACATACTCCTAACACACATACACTAAACATACACTAACCTACATACACTAACAACATACACTAACACCATACACTAACATACTACACTAACAAATCCTAACATACATACACAAACACACATACACAACATACTACACTAACAAACATCCAAACAACATACACAACATACATACACTAACATAATACCTAACTTACATACACAAACATACATACACAACATACATACACAACATACTACCTAACATACATACCAAACATACAACACTAACCACATACACAACAACATACGCTAACATACATACCTAACACACATACACTAACTACATACACTAACTACATACACTAACATACTATACTAACAACATAAAAACTAAAAACATACACTAACATCTACCAAACAACAAACACTAACAACATACACAACATACAACGCTAACATAATACACAACACCATACACAACATACTACACAAAACTACATCACAAACAACATACACTAACATACTTTCGCTAACATACAACACAAACACAACATAACATCATACACTAACATACTACACAAACAACATCACTAACATACAACCTAACAACAACACTAACAACATACACTAACCACAAACACTAACAACATACACTAACACACATACACAACAACAACACTAACATACATAAACAACATCATACACTAACATACAACATAACATACATACACAACATACTACATTAACATAAACACAACATACAACACTAACAAACACACACAACATACTAACAAATACAACACTAACATAGTACTCAAACATACATACACTAACATACATACACTAACATACTACCTAACATACAACACAAACACACAAACTAACACTACACTAACAACAAACAACCTACATACCCTAACAAAAAATACACTAACAACATACACAACAACATACCTAACAACAACACTAACAACATACACTAACATAAAAAACACAACATACATACACTAACAACAACACAACTTAATACATAAAAACAAAAAACTACAACATAACTAACATACATACACTAACATAATACACTAACATACATACACAACAAAAACCTAACAACATACACAAACACACATACACAACATACATCCTAACATACATACACTAAAAACATACACTAACATACATACACTAACATACTACACTAACAAACATACACTAAAATACTACACTAAAAACATAAACTAACATACATCCCAAAAACATACATCCCTAACAACTACGCAACAACATACCTAACACACATACACTAACATACATACACTAACATACATACACTAAAAACATACACAAAACATACATTCGCTAACATACAACACAACACACATACACTAAAAAAACATACACTAACTACATACACTAACATACATACACAACATCAACAGAAAACATACAAACACTAACTACATACACTAACAACATACAAAAACATGCTTTCACTTACATACATACAAACATACATACACTAACAACATACACTAACATACATACACTAACATACATACACTAACATACATACACTAACATACATACGCTAACTACATACACAAACACAAAACACTAACATACATCACAAACTCCCATACACAAACTACATACACAAACATACTACACAACACACATACACTAACAACATACACTAAATACAACACAAATACATACACTAACAAAAATACACTAAAATACATACACTAACATAAAATACCAACACACATACACAACAACATACACAACATACATACCTAACATACAACACTAACATACTAACAAACAACAACACTACAACATACACTAACAACTACACAACATACAACACTAAATACATACACAACAACATCACTAACACTACACTAACACATACACTAACAAACATAACTAACATACATACACTAAAAAACATACACTAACATACATAACATAACTACATACACTAACAACATACACTAACATACTACACTATCAACAAACACAAAAACATACACTAACATACTACACTAACATCATACACTAACACTTTCACTAACAACATACACTAACATTCTACACAACAACTACACAAACATACAACACTAACTACATACACTAACATACATACACTAACATACATACACAACAACATACACTAACATACATCACAAACATGCATACACTAACATACATACACTAACATACATACACTAACATACTCACTAAAAACATACAGTAACTAATACACAAAAAATCATACACTAAAAACATCACTAACATACATACACAAACTACACACACAAACAACATACCAACATCAACATAACATACAACACTAACACATACACTAACATACATACACAACATACATACACAAATACATACACAACTACTATTTTTAACATACATACACAACATAATAACAAATACTACACTAACTACATACACTAACACATACACAAAAAACAACACTAACATACAACACATGTTCCTACCTAAGGTTATTTGGAAAATAACAATTATTGGGTACTTCAAAACCACACAGAGACATGCGGGTATTTACAACATTTTCCCAAACCGATACAAAGTATTTAAAAAAGTCACATGGAAGGGGCGAAAGGATAAAAACTCGTTTAAATTTAAAATACAAATACTTCTTTTTAAAATGAATATATATGATTATTTTGGGTAAAATAAACCAAACCTTCATTTTAGCGGTTTCGTTCGTTCAAATCCACTAATAATATTATTATTATTATTATTTTATTATTATTATTATTTTTATTATTATTATATTGTTGTTATTATTTTTAAAAGCGGGGCCCTCCCCCACCGAGGGAGGGTGACCCAAAAAAAAGAAAACCCCAAAAAGAAAAATTTCATTATCATTCCACACTTTCACCTCACTCACACATAATCACTGTTTTTTGCAGAGGGCTCAAAAAACATTTTAGAACTAAAACGTAAAAAGATACACAACATATCCCTCCAAACTGCCAATATACCAAAACCCCCTTTAAAGTGAAAGGCATTTATTCCCCTTTCCAGGACTCAATCCGCTATAAAAAATAACCGTTTTCCCTGAATCCCTTTCCCAAAATTACCTGCTCAAAACTCCAACAGATCTCAGGGTTTCCAAAAACCATTCGTCCCCTAAATCCTATCAACACGCTCACTACGCCGCTGAAAACCCAAGCCCTCGCCCCAAAAAACCCCCCTTTCCCCTTTCCCTTTCCAAAGTTTTCGAGGGCGACCCCTACCCCGCCTTCTTGTAATTTTTGCGCTCTCCAGTCATTCTACTTTGTTCCATTCTCTCTAAAGACCAAAACCCCCTCAACAAACCCCCCTCAGCCTCGACTAATAATTTTACAACTCCCCCGCTCCTAATTTCCACACTTTGAATTTTCTGCATAATATTTACACCATAATTCCCTTAGACGACATCTCCGCGCCCTCCAACCATCTCCCGCTGCTCGTTTACAACCCAAGCTTAACACCCTATAAAGGGGTTGACACATACATTCATACATTCCCTTCTTTGTCTCCATAAAGCGTTTTTTTTCTCCACATATACCCCCAAAGCACCCTCCCCCTTTTATTCATCATCATTTTTAAAGATTAAACCCCATCCTTCACAAATCCATCCGCCGCACGTCAACTTCCAAATATCTGAAAAAATTTACTTCTTCCATACTCCTCCCCAATTTTATATCCAATTTTTCTTATCTAAATCATTTGATACCCCCATCACCTTACCTTTTCTATGTTCACTTTTAACTTTTACCTTAACACACACTCCAAAACTCGTAAACTAACCTTTGCAGTTTTTCTTTAGAAATCTCCCCAAACCACATACACAGCAAAAAGCAACGTGCAATTTCCCCTTTTGTATTTGATTCCCATAAATTTAAACCCACCCCCTCCTGAACACCCTAGCATTTTCTTCTTTTACAACCCCATCTATAAATTTTAAACAACCATGGGGGACATTACACTTCCCCGTCTAAACCCACTTTACTGGGAAAATAGTCTCCCTCTCTTCTACACACCCTAACCTGAGCCTTACTATCCTCATAAAAACTCTTTTTACATCATTTATAACTTACCACCCATTCCATATACTTGCAACACTGCCACATTCCTCCCCATCCCTCACATATGCCTTTTCTAAATCCATAAATGCAATAAAAACTTCCCCACCTTATCTAAATACTGTTCACATATATACTTTTAATGTAAACACCTACTACACATCCCTTACCCACTCAAAACCTCCTTTCCACCCCAGTCCTACATTGTCTTTCCTCTAAATTTTTTCAATTATAACCCTAAAGGTACCTTTTCCTGGTATACTCCAAACTTATTCCCTATAATTTTTTTTCAATCTCTTTTTTCCCCCCTTTCCCCTTTAAAAATAAAGGGGTTTACATGCTCCCGCCAATTCCCAGGGAACTTTCCCCCCTTTCATACATTTATTAAACAAAAAAACCAAAAACCCCTCCAAACTATAATCCCCCTGTTTTTAAATTTCTGTCATGATCCCGTCAGTTCCAGCTGCTTTACCCCCTATCATTCTATGTAATGCCTCACGCACCTCCTCCACACTCACATCCTGTTCTTCTTCGCTCTTAAAAGATGGCATACCTCCCTGGCCAGTTCATGAAATTACCGCCTCCCTTTCTTCTTCGACATTTAATAGTTCCTCAAAATATTCTCACCATCTACCCAATACCGCCATCTCCCCATCTACTAACTCCCCTACTCTGTTTTTAACTGACAAATCCATTCTTTCCCTAGGCTTTCTTAACTTGTTTAACTCACTCCAAAAATTTTTCTTATTTTCATTAAAATTTCTTGACAGTGCCTCTCCCACTCTATCATCTGCTTTCCTTTTGCGCTCTCTCACCACTCTCTTCAACTTTCTTTTACTCTCCATATACTCTACTCTTCTTATAACAGTTCTGCTTTGTAAAAACCTCTCATAAGCTAAGTTTTTCTCTTTTATCACACCCTTTACTTCATTATTCCACCAATCACTCCTCTTTCATCCTGCACCCACCCTCCTATAACCACAAACTTCTGCCCCACATTCCAATACTGCATTTTTAAAACTATTCCAACCCTCTTCAACCCCTCCACTACTCATATTTGCACCAGCCCACCTTTCTCCCAATAGTTGCTTATATCTCACCCGAACCTCCTCCTCCTCCCTTAGTTTATACACTTTCACCTCCCTCTTACTTGTTGCCATTTTCCGATTTTCCCATCTACCTCTTACTCTAACTGTAGCTACAACTAAATAATGACCCGATATATCAGTTACCCCTCTATAAACGTGTACATCCTTTAGCCTACCCATCAACCTTTTATACACCAATACAGAATCTAACAAACTACTCTCATTACGTGCTATATCATACCTTGTATATTTATTTATCTTCTTCATAAAATATGTATTACTTATTACCAAACCTCTTTCTACACAAAGCTCAATTAAAGGCTCCCCATTTTTATTTACCCCTGGCACCCCAAATTTACCTACTACTCCCTCCACAACATTTTCGCCCACTTTAGCATTGAAATCCCCAACCAACATTACACTCACACTTGGTTCAAAACTCCCCACACATTCACTAAGCATTTCCCAAAATCTCTCTCTCTTCTCTACACTTCTTTCTTCTCCAGGTGCATATACGCTTACTGTAACCCACTTTTCACATCCAACCTTTATTTTACTCCACATAATCCTCGAATTAATACATTTATAGTCCCTCTTTTCCTGCCATAGCTTATCCTTCAACATTATTGCTACTTTTTCTTTAGCTCTAACTCTGAAACCCTTGACCTAATCCCATTTATTCCTCTCCACTGAAACTCTCCCACCCCATTCAGCTTTGTTTCACTTAAAGCCAGAAAATCCAGCTTCTTCTCATTCAAAACATCGACAATCATCTCTTTCATATCATTTGCACAACATCCACGCACATTCAGACTTCCCACTTTGACAATTTTCTTCTTCTTATTCTTTTTAGTAATTATTACAGGAAAAGGGGTTACTAGCCCATTGTTCACACGCATGGATTACGGAGGAAAGATTCTTATTCCACTTCCCCATGGATATAAAAGGAAAAGTACTAAGACCAAGAACTATTAAGATAAAATCAAAGAAAACTCGGATGAGTGTGTATAAATAAACGTGTACATGTATGTTTAGTGTGACCTAAGTGTAAGTAGAAGTAGAAAGACATACCTATAATCTTGCATATTTATGAGACAGACAAAAGACACCAGCAATCCTACCATCTTGTAAAACAGTTACAGGCTTTCGTTTTACACTCACTTGGCAGGACGGTAGTACCTCCCTGGGTGGTTGCTGTCTACCAACCTACTACATATTATTATTTTTTATTATTATTATGATTATTATTATTATTGAGAAGCGCTGACCAATCTGTGATGGATATATGGGTCAACAGACTACCTGCAGCAGCAGCCTGGTTGACCAGGCAAGCACCAAACGAGCCAAGCCCAAAGCCGGGCTCTGTGAGTAGAAAAGCTTTAGGAACTCATCAAAGGAAAGCACTAAGCCCGTCAGTGCCATAAAGTTAATGTAGATGCCTTGAACATGGATGCCTTGAATGAATGGTTAAAAGGGGATAGTTTCTGGGTCAGGCTGAAAATAAAGAAAGCACGAATGCACTTCAATGGTCAGTGAGGATAATGGTACCACTAACTCCTCTGCTAATAAACTTAGGAATATCCTTGTGATCAGCGACTCAAATGTAATTTTAAGTTAACCTTGAATTGTGCAACAAAGATAGGAAGGGTGTGTTTCCAAGGAGCTAGTATTGGTATCAGTCAGCAGATTGGATAATATTGTGTCAAATAATGGGAACAAGCCCATTGTCTGCCTTAGTGCTGGTGGAAACGATATTGGGAAAGGCAGGAGGAAGGAGGTACTAAATAAGTACAATATAGCTGTAGATTTAATTAGGTCTAAGGGAGAGGTCCCGAGAAGAGGACTGCTGGTTAGACAGGTATTACAAAGAGCTTGCAATCCCATTCATTGGCAACTGGGATAATATATATGTACACCAGGGAAGGGGCGCATCTCTCTCTGGAAGCGTTAGCCAACTCTGTCGAGGAGTCCATTGCTGACTTTTCTAGGATTTTAAACTGATAGATAATAGAGGTATGGGTGTGTAGGAAACAATTAGATTATAGTAAGAGAGATGAAAGCGGCAGAAATTGCCAGGATACCTCAGGAACGTGTTCAAAAGATATTGCTCATCATAAAGTTACTAATAAGTGCAATGGAATTCGTAAACAATTAAAAGGAGGCAATAGAGAGCAGCGAGTGACTAGCTATTTTTAGGTTTACTGTACTAATGCGTAAGAAATAGGATAGATGAGCTAAGATTAATTGCATGAGTAGGAAGCATATAAATTATTGCTATAAAAGAATCTGGTTTAACTTAAAAGTCAGTGAAATATTTGCCTTCTAAATGCCACATACAAGGCTTTAAATTGTTCTACACCGAAAGGGTTCATTGGAAAGGTGGTGGAGTGATGATGCAAGTCAGAGATAATTTATTCTGTTGCATTAGACAAGGTATGAAATTAGGAGCGACGGACACTGAATCTGTTAGGCTGCAGATTCTAGAGAAGCGTAACAAACTAATCTTGGGTGTGATTCACAGGCCCCCAAACCTTGATAGAGAACGCAGTAAACTTCTATGGGACGGAATTCATAACCCATCTAGATACGAAAATGTTGTGTTAATAGGAGATTTTAACTTTAGACACCATGATTAGAGTAATTTGACAAAATCTTGAGTCAAGCGATATTCTTAATAGGCTTCAGAGTTTTTTTTTTTTAAACAGTTTCTATCATAACTAACTAGAGTAAACAACCTCACCACTCAGCAGGAACACCTCACCACTCAGCAGGAACACCTCACCACTCAGCAGGAACACCTCACCACTCAGCAGGAACACCTCACCACTCAGCAGGAACACCTCACCACTCGGCAGGAACACCTCACCACTCGGCAGGAACACCTCACCACTCGGCAGGAACACCTCACCACTCAGCAGGAACACCTCACCACTCAGCAGGAACACCTCACCACTCAGCAGGAACACCTCACCACTCAGCAGGAACACCTCACCACTCAGCAGGAACACCTCACCACTCAGCAGGAACACCTAACCACTCAGCAGGAACACCTCACCTCAGCAGGAACACCTCACCACCTCAGCAGGAAACACCTCACCACTCAGCAGGAACACCTCACCACTCAGCAGGAACACCTCACCACTCAGCAGGAAACACCTCACCACTCAGCAGAACACCTCACCACTCAGCAGGAACACCTCACCACTCAGCAAGAAACTCACCTCAGCAGAACATCACACTCAGCAAGAACACCTCACCACTCAGCAGGAACACCTCACCACTCAGCAGGAACACCTCACCACTCAGCAGAACACCTCACCACTCAGCAGGAACACCTCACCACTCAGCAGAACACCTCACCACTCAGCAGAACACCTCACCACTCAGCAGGAACACCTCACCACCAGCAGGAACACCTCACCACTCAGCAGAACACCTCACCACTCAGCAGGAACACCTCACCACTCAGCAGGAACACCTCACCACTCAGCAAGAACACCTCACCACTCAGCAGGAACACCTCACCACACAGCAGGAACACCTCACCACTCAGCAAGAACACCTCACCACTCAGCAGGAACACCTCACCACTCAGCAGGAACACCTCACCACTCAGCAGGAACACCTCACCACTCAGCAGGAACACCTCACCACTCAGCAGAACACCTCACCACTCAGCAAGAACACCTCACCACTCAGCAGGAACACCTCACCACTCAGCAGGAACACCTCACCACTCAGCAGGAACACCTCACCACTCAGCAGGAACACCTCACCACTCAGCAGGAACACCTCACCACTCAGCAGGAACACCTCACCACTCAGCAAGAACACCTCACCATTCAGCAGGAACACCTCACCACTCAGCAGGAACACCTCACCACTCAGCAGGAACACCTCACACTCAGCAGAACACCTCACCACTCAGCAGAACACCTCACCACCAGCAGGAACACTTCACCACTCAGCAGGAACACCTCACCACTCAGCAGGAACACCTCACCACTCAGCAGAACACCTCACCACTCAGCAGGAACACCTCACCACTCAGCAGGAACACCTCACCACTCAGCAGGAACACCTCACTACTCAGCAGGAACACCTCACCACTCAGCAGGAACACCTCACCACTCAGCAGGAACACCTCACCACTCAGCAGGAACACCTCACCACTCAGCAGGAACACCTCACCACTCAGCAAGAACACCTCCCCACTCAGCAGGAACACCTCACCGCTCAGCAGGAACACCTCACCACTCAGCAGGAACACCTCACCACTCAGCAGGAACACCTCACCACTCAGCAGGAACACCTCACCACTCAGCAGGAACACCTCACCACTCAGCAGGAACACCTCACCACTCAGCAGGAACACCTCACCACTCAGCAGGAACACCTCACCACTCAGCAGAACACCTCACCACTCAGCAGAATCACCTCACCACTCAGCAGGAATACCTCACCACTCAGCAGGAACACCTCACCACTCAGCAGAACACCTCACCACTCAGCAAGAACACCTCACCACACAGCAAGAACACCTCACCACACAGCAAGAACACCTCACCACTCAGCAGGAATACCTCACCACTCAGCAGGAACACCTCACCACTCAGCAGGAACACCTCACCACTCAGCAAGAACACCTCACCAGTCAGCAAGAACACCTCACCACTCAGCAGGAACACCTCACCACTCAGCAGAACACCTCACCACACAGCAGAACACCTCACCACACAGCAGGAACACCTCACCACTCAGCAGGAACACCTCACCACTCATCAGGAACACCTCACCACTCAGCAGGAACACCTCACCACTCAGCAAGAACACCTCACCACACAGCAAGAACACCTCACCACACAGCAAGAACACCTCACCACACATCAAGAACACCTCACCACTCAGCAGGAACACCTCACCACTCAGCAGGAACACCTCACCACTCAGCAAGAACACCTCACCACTCAGCAAGAACAGCTCACCACTCAGCAAGAACACCTCACCACTCAGCAAGAACACCTCACCACTCAGCAAGAACACCTCACCACCAGCAAGAACACCTCACCACACAGCAAGAACACCTCACCACACAGCAAGAACATCTCACCACACAGCAAGAACACCTCACCACTCAGCAGGAACCTCACCACTCAGCAGGAACACCTCACCACTCAGCAGGAACACCTCACTGCTCAGCAAGAACACCTCACCAGTCAGCAAGAACACCTCACCAGTCAGCAAGAACAGCTCACCACAGAACAAGAACATCTCACCACAGAACAAGAACATCTCACCACTGAACAAAAATACCTCACCAATCCTGAAAAACACTTCACCAATGAAGTAAGAACATCTCACCAAGAATAAGAAACCTACCAGTCAGCAAGAACACCTCATCACTGAACAAGAACACCTTACCACTAAACAAGAACACCTCACCACTGAACAAAAATACCTCACCAATCCTGAAAGAACACTTCACCACTGAACAAGAACACCTCACCACTGAACAAAAATACCTCACCACTGAACAAGAACACTTCACCAGTCCTGAAAGAACACCTCACCCCTGAACAAAACCACCTCACCACCGAGCAAGAACTCACCACTGAACAAAAACAACTCACGACTGAACAAGAAAAACTCACCACTGACTTAGCAAGATATCATTAAAGTTATAAATGGATGATCAGCATAAACAAAGCCGGTGAAAGTAATGTACTAAGGATGTCGAATCAAGTAAGAAACAGAAATAACAGTTTAAACTTAGATTAATTTAGATTTAGAAAGGACATAGGTAAGTACTGGTTTTCGAACAGAGTTGTCGATATGTAGAATAACCTCCCGAGGATGGTAATAGAATCTAAGACCTTGGAAAGCCAATTTCCCTGAATCCCTTCATAAATGTTACTTTGCTCATACTAAAACAGCACGTCAAGTCCTAAAAACCATATGTCTCCACTCGCTCTTATCTAACATGCTAATGCTTGCTTGCTTGCTGGAAGTCCAAGACTCTCACACACACAAAACCTCCTTTACCCCCTTCCACCAACATATCCTAGGCCGACCCCCCTACCCCACCTTCCTTCCATTATAGATCTATACGCTCTCCGAGTCATTCTATTTCGTTCAATCGTTTTTAAATGTCCGATCTACCTCAACAGCCCATCCTAAGCCTTCTAGTTCCCCCGCGCCTTCTAATTTCCAAACTACAGACTCTTTGCATTATTTTCACACAGCACATTTCGCTCAGATCCGACATCTCCACTGCCTTCAGCCTTCTCCTTGTTACAATATTCACCACCCATGCTTCACACCCTATACTCTCATATAATCCCTTCTTAGCTTCCATGGATAGCATTATTTATCTCCACAGGCTTCTCAGTGCACCACTCACCACTCATCTCGTCTTTCATAGTCCCATCTGCTGCCAAGTCAACTCCTAAATATTTGAACACATTCACTTCTTCCATACTCCCTCCCTCCAATCTCATATCAAATCTTTCATTACCCAATTTTTTGTTATCCTCATCACCATACTCTTTCCTACGTTCACTTCTAATTTCCTTCTCTTACATACGCTACCAAACTCGTCCACCAACCTCTAAAACTTCTCTTCAGAATTCCCCAAAAGCACAGTGTCATCAGCAAACAGCAACTGACAACTCCCACCTAGTGTTAGCTTCTTCATCTCTCAATCCCACCCTTTTTGCCAACACCTGAACATTCACTTCTCTTACAGCTCCATCTTATTCACTGAACAACCAAGTTGACATCACACATCCCTGGCTAAAGCCTACTTTTACTGGTACTTAATCTCCCACTCTCTCCTATATACTCTAACCTGAGCCTCACTATCCTCGTAAAACTTTTCACTACTTTCAGTAACTTATCACCTATTCCATACATTTGCAACATCTGCCACATTGCCCCCCTATACACCCTATCAGATGCCTTTTCCAAATCCATAAATGCAACAAAAACCTCTTTACCCTTATCTAAATACTGTTCGCCTATATGTTTCACTGTAAACACTTGGTCTACAAACAAACTGCTCTCCATCTTACTCTTAATTCTTTCAATAATAACACTACCATACACTTTACCAGGTATACTCAACAGACTTATTCACCTGTAATTTTAACACTCGTTTGTCCCCTTTTGCCTTTACACAAAGGAACCAGGCATGCTCTCCCAATCCCTAGGTATACCTGGAGTATACGTGAAGAGGGTCCTGTGGGTCAACGCCCCCGAAGCCAGGTCTGACACCAGGTCTCGTGGAGGATCAGGGTATGATCAACCAGGCTGTTACTGCTGGCTGCACGCAAACTGACTTTAGGTGCCTGTCCAGTGCCTTCTTGAAGATAGCCAGGGGTCTATTGGCAATCCGCCTTATGTATGCTGGGAGGCAGTTGGACAGTCATGGGCCTGAGTTTTCTGGAGTCTCCCTGGCATTCAGTGGGGAACTGTCGCGTCCGTCTGTCCAGCCTCTTAGCATGTCAGATGCGAAAAGGAGTAATTTTCTGTGGGGACATAGCACAGGTGGAAGAAACACTCAAGATTTTCACTTGTGGATATAACCGTCTCATTATCTCGAGCCTGTCTTTCCCTGGAACATATCGAGTGCTTCATAAGTGTTTCCGTAAGTTGGTACTTTAATCGTCTCTAAGTTTCCAGTGAAATTCTATGTACACTCTCCAGGATCATCGAGCTCAACTTTCGCCTGTGCTGATATGGGAAAGCGGCATTTTTGGGCGTTAGTGTACAGCGGTATTCCAGCCTAGACACAACAAGCGATTTGAAGAAAATCATCATGGGCTTGGCGTCTCTAGTTTTGAAGGTTCTCATTATTCATCCTATCATTTTCCTAGCAGCTGCGGAAGATACAGTGAAGGTGAGATACTCTGATATCATCACTACCAGGTCCATCACATTGTTTTTATCGCGCTATTGCATGGTTAGAATTTGTTGTATTCTCTGATACAGTTTCAATTTCCTCAAGTTTTCCATAACTGAGAAGTCGAAATTTCTCCTCATTGAACTTCATATTGTTTTGCGTGACCCATTTGAAGATTTGGTTGATGTCCGCTTGGAGTCTTGCGGTGTCTTCAATGGAGAACACTTGTCATGGCAACTCGGGTGTCAGCAGCAAAGGAAGACATGGAGCAATGGTTTACATCTCTGTCTCCCCAGAGTTTTGATGTGACTTGATTTGTTGTCGACCCGATAAGCTGAATGCTTCAACCCCCCCGCGCGAAATAGGAGCGTGATTAACATCTCTGTCTATGTCAGATATGAGGATGAGGAATAGGAGCGAGTACTGCGCCTTGTGGAACAGAGCTTTTTCCCGTAGCTGCCTCAGACTTTACTCTTTACTATTACTCTTTGTGCTCTATTTGTTAGGAAGTTATAGAACCATCTACCAATTTTTCATGTTATTCCTCCATCACGCATTTTGTGCACTGTTACATTGGGTTGTACTTGTCGAAGGTGTTTGCAAAGTCTGTGTATACTACTTAGTTTATCCTCAATACCATCCAGGACCTTTTCATAGTGGTGCAGTAGCTGGGACAGGCAGGAGCGACCTGCTCTATACCCGTGTTGCCCTGGGTTGTGTATTTGATGGGTATCTAGGGTAACGGCTCGCTGAGCACTAAGTCGTATTGGAAATTTAGCGTCTCATTTTCGCTTCGCTGTCATCTGTGTAGGTCCCATCTCGCCTAAGCAGAGGCTCAATACTGGATGTTGTTTTACCCTTAGATTTGGCATAAGAGAAGAAGCATTTTGTTTTTTTGCAATTTCCTTTATGACTTTTAGTTCTTCCTGAGTCTTTTCTCCTGTAAGATTCCGTAAGCTTAAGTTCGATATTTGCTATTTCTCTGACCAGTGCTTCCCTTCGTGTTTTGGATATATTGGCTCCTCTCAGCAGCTCTGTGATTCTTCGCCTTCGTCTGTATAGGGAGCGTCTCTCTCTTTCTAGATTACATCTTCTCTTTCTTTTTTCTAACGGAAAATGCCACAGAGTTATTTTTTCTAGGAAAGGTTCGGATCCATGTTGTTTAGGATATTTTCCCAGCTTGTTTCATTTAGGACATGAGTGACTTCTTCCCATTGTTTGTTTTTGTTATTAAAGCTGAATTTTGTGAAGACTCCCTCATGACTGATCACATTCTGCTGGTCAGGAGCCCTGTGCACACATGTCTGTACCTCTATTATGTTGTGATCTGAGTGTATTGTCGTTGATACGGTTATATTACCAATCAGATCGTCGTTGTTAGTGAAGATGAGGTCCAGCATATTTTGTAGTCATGTAGGTTCTAATATTTTCTGGTTTAAGTGAATTTGGTGCAGAGATTTAATAGCTCGTGTGTGTGTTTGAGTTTTCATTTGAGCTGCCTCCTTGGGTAATCGCTGCTAATATATTATTTGATGCACTCCTCCATTCTAGATGTCTCAAGTTGAAATCTCCCAGTAGCAAAATGTTTGGGGAAGGAATTGTAAGATATTCCAAGCAGTGGTCAATTTTCAAAAGCTGATCCTGGAATTGCTGAGAAGTTGCATCCAGAAGCTTATATACAACCACAATGACAAGGTTTTGATTTTCAAGCTTTAATGCCAAAACTTCAACTACACCATTTGAGGTGTTTAGTAGTTCTGAGCAAATGAGCGACTCTGTGATGTACAGGCCAACCCCTTGTTGCCTGTTTAGTCTGTCGCATCTAATAGGTTATAACCCGGGACCATATTTCGTTGTCGAAATGATTCTTTATGTGGGTCTCTGTGAAAGCTGCAAACATTGCATTTGGCTTTAGACCCTGTATGTTTACAAAGATAAATGTCATTATATTGATGGAATTGAGGGGGTTTAATTGCTGGCTTTAATATCTGTTGTTCTGGAGTGGAGGTCAATGACTGTGCCTCTGCTCCAGAAGTGTTTTCAGTTGATGCAAGATTTCTGTCATTTCTTGCCAGTTTTTTTCCTTCCTGGCCCTGATAAACCTGGTAGTATACGTTGTAGTATTTTCTTTCATGAAGTGATGTATGACACATTTAGGGGTGAAATAGGTTGGAGGAAGGAGAATTGTCATGTGGTTGCGTTATTTTTTGAGATGGTCAAAGGTGCACGTCCCACTTGCTTTTCTAGATATACCATAAGTGCAGATACCCAAGGCATAGAATTAGCATAGGCTGGAATTTTGTTTGTTAGGATTTTTTGTAGCTGCGTTCTCTGCAGGTGCATTTTTTTGTGTTTCCCCACTACCTACCGCCTCTGTATGGATAGCATAGTCTTCCACCAGTTTTTACTGGTAATGTGTCAATACTATTCCCTGAGGCATCGTCCCCTTTTGTTCTATCTCCAGCAGTACCGCTGCTTGTACCAGGGCCACTTTCTCCACTTGGTGCGTTGTCCTCCAGGACAACGGTAACGCCCTCTGGGGCACTGTCTTCCAAGACAGCCCCATCCAACCACTAATTTTATTTTCCCAGCTGTTATACCAGGCTGACATGTCTTGCAAGAACGATATTTTATTGGTGTTCTTGTCTTTTAATATACATGTAATTTTCTCATACATGTGTATCTCGTTTGGACAGACCCAAAAACATTTCTCTGATTTTATATCAAAAGCGGTCATTGGTTAGTTCCTGCATGTCCTATGGGATCATTTACCACAGAGATTTCATGCAATCCAGGCATGACTTCGTCTGTTACCCTTTCTGCAGACTACACAGATTTTCATGGTGGTAGTCATTTACAACACTTTACAACTCTTCTAACTAGCTAATCTATAACTACTAAAAGCATTTAGTTGTTAGTGTTAGTAAGTTTATTCATGTTAACACAAATACAGTTACATAGATTATCATACATAGCAGTAAAGAACATAGGATAACCCAAAAAAAGTCAGACATAGTGAATTTTTTCATTAGGGACCTTTTACCTTATTGTTATAAAATAAAGGAGATAATATCTTATTGTTATTCCATAAAGGAGATAATATCTTATTATTATACTATAAAGGAAATATACTAGGAATAAGGGAAGATTACATGTGTGATAGTTAAACAAGTAAAAAATATCATTCTCCTCCCTTTCTGTCGCTACATTCATTAGGTACTTTTTGGCTCTCTTCTTGAACTGGCTCATGCTATGACTGGCTTTGACATATGCAAGCAATCTGGTCCATTCCCTTATTGCTATACAATAAAAGGTGTTTGAAGCCTGGCCACTGACTGTGAGTATTACGAAGTTGTGCTCTATCCCCCAAGTACTATGATTGCTCCGGTTCCCAGTTTTGACAAAATTAGCAGCAAGATATTCTGGACTGTTTGAGAAATTTTATAAACTTGATTTAACTTCAATTGTTTTACTCTGTCTTCAACATTCAGCATATCCAATTGTTGTAATTCATCCTGGCCTATATGTTCTTTTGGGCCCAGGTCCAGGATGAATCTTACCATTTTGTACTGGGTGATTTGCAGTCTGTGTTTCAGTATTTTTGTCAGGGCAGAGTACCATGAAGAGCAAGCGTAGTCCAGATGACATTGTATAAGGGCTAGACAGAAGATCCTGCGAACCTCAGTAGGTAGACACTGTGCTTGTCTGTAAAGGAACTTCAGTCTGGCATTCGCTTTCCTTACTACACTGTTCCCTATCAATTCTCCTGACATGCATGGGTCAAAGGGGATTCCCAGATATCTTACTGAGGAAACTGAAGTAATGGGTTCCCCATTACACCGGATGTTAAAATTATTTACCTTTCTCAGTGTAAGTTTCGTGCCAAAGAGTATGGCTTCAGTTTTCCCGAGGTGTAACGATAGTTTGTTGTCTACTAACCATTTGCTGCAGGACTCCAGTTCCTGTGTTAATACATTAGCTATATTTTGTGGGTCTTTACCTGACACTAACAGAACACTGTCAACTGCATACAGTAGGAGTTTGCATTTAACACTGATGGACATGTCTTTAATATAACAAAGGAATAATAATGGACCCAGAATACTAACTTGGGGAACTCTGCATGATATGGGCAGGGGTTCTGATTCTGTTTTGTTGATTTTGACAATTTGTTTCCTGTTGCTAAAGTAAGACTTAAACCAGTCTACAGAACCTATACCGATAGCTTGAAGTTTCTTACATAATATATTGTGGTTGACAATATCGAAGGCCTTTTGCAAGTCTAAGGTTACCATTCCTATGAGGTTCCATATCGATATTTCAGTTCTCATGTAATCCATTAGATTAATTAGGGAGGTGTCGGTTGAGTAAGACCTAATAAAACCTGATTGATAACTATGGAGAATGTTGTTATCATTAAGGTGCTTAACTACTTGACAGTACACCGTCCTCTCAAGAATTTTGGATATTACACTGAGTATACTAACAGGCCTATAGTTGCTTACATCAGACCTACTACTTTTCTCGAAAATAGGAGTAACTCTGACCTCCTTGAACCCCTCCGGTACGGTATTAGTGGTGATGAACAAATTTATTATGTGAACAACAGGGATTGACAATTAAGTGGCACCATCTTTTAGAAACTTAGACGGGATGTTATCTGGGCCGGTGCTCTTAGTTGGGTTTAACCTGCTTAGTTATTTTTGAACGAAGTCATGAAATACTGCTTGGGGTTATCCCTTTATCGGTATATTATGTTTTATACTTATCAGAGTTTTTGTTAAAGATGTTTGATGCAGCTGATAGTTTACTTACTAGTGTTGATGCGACAGAAGTGTAGTAGGAATTAAAACAATTTACCACTTTAGTTGTTTCATGGCATACCTCGTTATCGATATTTAGTACTATGTTAGATCTATCTACTGTTTTAGTTGTTGCCAGAGCTTTCTGGGGTTATTCTTGTACTCCAATTTTTGAGCAATAGTGCCTTGCCTTTGCTCCTTTTATAAGTGTTTGTACTCTGTTCCTCACCCTCCGGAATTCATTTACTGCTGCAATATCCTGTCTATCTGAATTTCATATTATCTAATATCTCCGTAGTCATCCAGGGTTCGGTTTATCGTTTAATCCTAACCTCTTTAACTGGTGTAATATTATCAATGATGACAGTGAACATTGCTTTGAATTTTTCCCAGGCATCATTTACGTCCGTGCAACACGTTATCTCTGTCCAATCACTATTGTGTAGCATATTTACCAGTGTTTCTTTACTGTAGTTTCTAGTTGACCCCATTTTTATTGTCCTGTGTAGGCCTATCCGTTTCCTAGTGATTTTCCTGGTACAGTAAATGATGAAATGATCACTAAGACCTGTGGTAATGACGCCTGACTGAGCGGTTACAAAGTATGTGGTCAATTAGGATGATTGAGAACTGTTTAATCCGGGTTGGTGTATTAATTTGTTGAGTGTAACTATTTAAACCTAGAATTTGCATATACCTTTTGCATAGCCCGTTATTTTGCTGCTGAAAACAGATGTTGAAGTCTCCCAGTATTACTGTCTCGTAACTGTTATCAAGTCAGGATAAGACTCTGGAAAAGTTTTCTAAGAACTGGTCATGGGTGGGAGGGCAGTAACTAGTTCCTACTAAGATGGGTTTTGTCTTGGGAAGCAGCACTTCAAACCATAGAATCTCCAGTTTTCTGTCATTTAAATCAGGCCTTCGGTTGTAAGTTAAGTCATTTCTTATGTAGGAACATAACCCACAAACTTTTCTGTTCCTATCTAAGCGTTTTGTATTGTAACCTTCTATTTTGACCTCTTCGTCAGTCACCGTATCATCCAACCAAAATTCATAGATGGATATAACTGCCGCCCTAGTTCTGTTAGCTAGAATACTAGTCTCTGCCAATTTTGGAAAAAGTGATCTTGCATTGACATGAATGAAGTGAAGGCCTGTTTTCATAAAGCAATTATAATCATCAACATATGACAAAAGATCATTTGTATTAAAATTAGGCAAATCAAATTCGTCACTGCTAAAGGGTAACTGTGCCAAAATGCATTTGTTACACTCAAAATGAATTCTGGTACCATTACCAAAATCGAACATACATCCATAATACACCCATCCCTTACACAAATTACATAAGGTATATTTATTGTTCTTCTTTCGCACCTTAGTACAGCGCATACATATACTATTTGGTGGTGTTTGAGATAATAAGAATGGCTGTATTGACTCACATTGACCTATGTATGCATTACATATGTTGCATTACATGTTGGCCTTGCTACTAGACCAACATTATCATCGTCACTTATCTGCCTGTTTTGTTCCTGCACAATAGTTTGAGGTCCTGGATTAGTTTGGATATCGCCAATTAACAGCGCAACTATAGGAGCTGTGTGCCACTGTTTTTGTTTGGGTATGCGGTGTTGCAATACCTCGCTGGGATAGTGACATTTTTCTTTTCAGGTAGGATGGCAGCTGTTGTGTTTTCACTGTCCAGGGTATGACCCCATTCACCTTTTCCAGTCCCCATGACTGATTTCCTACTTCAGAGAATTGCAGGATAAAGATTAACATAAATATGGCAGCCTGTACCCCTCAAATGCCGGCCATTTTCACTTTTCACTCTTTTTATCATACACAAAATTTTTTTTTTCTTTTTTTTTTTTAATTTTTTTATTCCAGTCCCCTAGCAATGGCCTAGTAGCTACTTTAGCAATTACCACTGATTACCAGTAAATTTCCTGATAAGTTCCTTCACAAACCCTCTTCACTCCTCACTTATCCCATTACTTACACCCCTTTCACGCCTCACTTCACAATCCGTCTTCACCTATCACATTTCTAATTCACTTCCATCCTGGCAAGACCAAAAAGTTTTACTCAATGGAGCATATGCGTCCCAATCCTCCTCAATTCCATTCATCGAGGCTGCTGTTGACTCCTGACCATGTGCTACTGGATCAGCCATTTTTAAAAGCACTGAATGAAGAAAACGCCACAACATCCTGATTTTCCTTGGAGTTTTATCGTTAGATTTGGCGTTTTCTCCTATGATTCCCTCCCACTATACACTGGTCAGTTGAATATGCAGGTCAGCTACTGAAAAAATCATCCTTTGCTTTTTAACTAGTCACTTCCCGTGATTTGGCTGGATTTAGGTAGGCTGGCTAGGATAGGCTGGCTAGGATAGGCTTATTATACAAAAGATTTATTTTATATATATATTGGTATATGTACTGCAGTTTGATACATATAGATTTTATGTATTTTAATTTCAATCCCATACAGCAATCTTCCTCTGGTACACTTGAACAGTTCTTCAAGGTTGGCTGGCTAGATAAACCGAATATAAAAGTAATTTGTAGTTTGATATATATGGTATATATACTGCAGTTTGCTATGTATGGATTTTATGTTGTTTCAATCCCTTACAACAATCTTCCCTCCTGGTACACTTGAGCAGTTCTTCTGGGTAGGCTGGTTAGCCTACTCTAAAAGTATTTTGTTTTTGATGTTGGAATATATGCTGTATATCTGGTATATATACTGCAGTTTGATATATATGGATTTTATGTATTATATTATCAATCCCATACAACAATCTTTCCTCTTGGTACACTAGAACAGTTCTACTGCCATAATAGTATTTTGTTTCATATGCTGGTGTAAATACTTTACTTTGATCTATAGTCTTTTGTAGTTATGAATTTTATGTATTTGTATATTAGTAATGCAGCAGTTTATACCTATAGTTTTATATAATATATTATTATTGTGGTTGTTTATTATTGTTATTGTTTAACTTGCGTGTTTGGTGAGCTGGTGACTGCTGGTAGCTTCTACAGCGTGTTGAGGAAATGGTGGTCACTGCATTTACTTTTCTGGTACCGTATTTAGCTCTCCTAGTACTATGGTGACTGTTATTAGCTATGGCACTGGTGTGAGGATTTACTAAAGAAAATGCTTTCTATAGTGTGTACTGGGTTTATTGTTGTGTATATTGCGCTCACTGGAACTATGCTTTTTTTTCTCTCTTATTTTCCATTATTTCCACTGCCTGTATATTCTTTTAATAGTTCCACAAGCTTTGTACACCCTTTCGTGTTTCCACTGTATTGTACTCTGTAGTAGTGCTATACATACGTAGGTACGTAGGTAGGTAGCTGTAGGTATAAATTTTTAAACTGGCTCGCGTGGTAGGATCCTGGCAATTCCTGGCAACTGAATACACGACGGGTATCTACTAGGCCTATTTCAAACGAATACACTTTTATTTCCACCATGCACTCAGCCCTAGGCCAAGACTCTGTGAAACTCTGTGTTCGTTAAGAAGTGGTGGTATGACTCACGAAATCGCAATGACACGATTGCAAACAAACCATACCACGGGCGGGTTCAATCCCGCCCGTGGTATGGTTTAACCGTGTCCTCAATAGGTGGCAGTCTCATGCAGATCCTAGTATCGTCTGCAAAGGATGATATGGCGCTGCGTATTACATCTCTAAGTCTGATATGAGGATGAGGAACAGGATGGGGGCGAGTACTGTGTCTTGTGGAACAGGGCCTTTCAATATGGCATTAACCTCCAAGAAGATATAAACCAAGTTTTCCAATGGACAACGGAAAACGATATGATGTTCAATGATAACAAATTTCCACGATCACAACTGTAATGGAAATGATAGAATGGACAATGATAACGTTCAAAACAAGAGATGTCAATCTAGTGGTGATCCTTTTCAAATCACATTAGCATCTCTGTTCAAAGCAGGTGAAATTGCAGATCTAAAGAGTGTACAGAGAACCTTTACGGCACATATAAGTTCAAACACCTCAACTACAGGGAACGTTTGGAAGTATACTTGATTTGTACTCGTTGGAACGTAGGCGAGAGATATATCATAATCTACACCTGGAAAATTCTAGAAGGAATGGTCCCGAATCTGCACACAGGAATCACTCCCTACGAAAGTAAAAGACTGGGCAGGCGGTTCAAAATACCCCCAGTGGAAAGTAGGGGCGCCATTGGTGCACTAAGGATAAACACAATAAGTGTCCTAGGTTTGATTAAACTCCAGAAGCTATTTATTGGGCCAGGCTTGCAGCCTGTCCAGGTCCCTCTGTAGCTCACCTGATCCTCCACCGCTTGTGTTTTCCTCATTAGTTTCACAGCGTGTGCGGACAGGGACGCCTCTGCATCTATCCATATCGTCATGTCATTCACATACACAAAAGAAGCACCAGCCCAAGAATTGACCCTTGTGGAACCCCACTCAACACATGTGCCCATTATGACACCTCGTCACATACAAACACACGTTGTTTACTTCCTGTCAGGTATTTCCTGATCCACTGCAGTACTTTCCCTCCAATTCCTGCCTGCTAATCTAGCTTTACAACCAGTCTCTTGTGTGTTGTAAGGCTTCTTACAGTGTGTGTGTGTGTGTGTGTGTGTGTGTGTGTGTGTGTGTGTGTGTGTGTGTGTGTGTGTGTGTGTGTATGTGTGTGTGTGTGTGTGTATGTGTGTGTGTGTGTGTGTGTGTGTGTGTGTATGTGTGTGTGTGTGTGATGTGTGTGATGTGTGTGGTGTGTGTGTGTGTGTGTGTGTGTGTGTGTGTGTGTGTGTGCGCGCGCTCACACATATGTACTTACGTTGAAGATTGAGACACTTATGCAACATATGCATAAGTGTCTCAATCCTCAACTTGTCGGTTTTTCAAACCATTCATCACACATGTACTTACGTATATGTATTTGCAGGGATCGCGTAACAGTTCTTTGACCCGCCTTTATGCTGGTCGCTCCTAGGTGCACTCTACCCCTGCTACAAGAGTCTTGCCGTATATCTTCTTAAAGCTATGTATGGATCCTTTTTCTACCACTCTGTAGATAGTTCGACTTCCTGACAACTCTAAGGCAGAAGAAACACTTCCTAACATCCCTATGATTCATTTGAGTTTTCACCTTCTGCCCCTGCCCTCTTGTTCCCATTCCTCATCTTAGAAACAATCTGTCTCTGTTCACATTGTCAATTTCTCTCAGTATTTTGTACGTCGTTATTATATCCTCCCTCCCTAGTCCCGTTCTCCGGTGTCATAAGGTTGAGTTCCCTTAACCTCATCTCATAGGACATACCCCTTAGCTCCAGGACTAATTTTGTTCCAAATTTCTACCCTTTCTGAGTTGCTTGAGAAGTTGTGGGTTCCATACTGGTTCTGCGTATTACAATGTGGGCTTTGCGTGCATGGTATAGTGTCGAGAATGGCTCATTCTTAGATGTCGAAACGCAGGTAATAGATTAACCAGACTGTCATTTTCTTGTGTGAGGCTTGCTGCCTTTGGCCCCCATCTGCGGTCTTTCTTGTCCTTCTCCAAGTCTCATAACTTTGCCCTTGGTGGGGTTAAACTTCATGAACTATTTATCAACCAGGCCTGTAGCCTGTAGCCTGTCCCTATCCCTTAGTAGACTTTCCTGGTTCTCGTCCGCTTTTATTATCCTCTTAGTTTCATGTCGTCTGCGAACAGGAATATCTCTGCCTCTAATCCTTCTGGCATGTCATTCACGTATACAAGAAACAGAACCGGCCTTAGGACTCATCCTTATGGAAACCCACTTGACACATGCGCCTACTCCGACACTTCATAATGTACCATTACTTGCTGTTTCCTTTCTATCAGGTATTCCTTGATCCGTTACAGTGCTTTCCCTACTATTCCTGCCTGCTCCTACAGTATTTTTCACCAGCCGTTTGTGCGGTACTATGTCAAAATTCTTATTATAGTCAAAGAAGATACAACTACCCATCACTCTTTCTCCTGTCTTACTTCTGTTACCTTGTCGTTGAATTCCAGTATGTGTTTGACAGAGGATTTTCCATGGCTCAAGCTGTGCTGGTTGTCACATATGAACTCACTCCTTTCTAGGTTTTCCACCACTCTTCTCCGGATAATCTTCTCCATAACTTTACATGCTATACATAACAGTTACATTGGTCTGTAGTTTAATATAGCCTGTCTGTCTTTTTTCTTTAAAACTGGGGCTACATTTGCTGTCTTCAACACCTGTCGCAGTTACCCTGTTTCAATAGAGTTGTTGAAGATTGTTGGCAGCGGCACACAGTGCCTCAGCTCCCTCTTTAGGACCCAATGAGAGATATTATCTCGTCCCAACCGCCTTCGAGTAATCTAACTTACATTGCAATTTCTTCACTCCTCCTCGGTTGTGTGTTTTGTGTCCAGCACTTGTCAATGCACTTTCCCTCCTCGGCTTGCTGGAAACCTTTCTGTCTCATCTGAGAATACCTCCCAAATTATGTTGAGGCCTTCACATACTTCTAGATTGGTCCTTGTGAGCTCCCCGCCTTCCTTCCTCAAGCTGATTACCTGGTCCCTGACTGCTGTTTTCCTCCTGAAGTGGATATATAAAAAAATTTGGGCCTTATTGGCTTTCCGTGTTATATCATTCTCAAACTGATATCTGTGTTTACTCACCTACATGTTGTTGTAACGGTGGAATCACAACTCCTATGTTTGTACTCACCTATTTGTAATCATTTATTTGTAGTTGCAGGGTTCAATTCATAGCTCCTGGGCCCGCCTGTTCACTGGTCGCTACTAGTCCCACTCTATCCCTGGTCTGTGGGCTTTATCGTACCTTTCCTTAAAGTCTCACATTGTTTCAATTCCTGACAACGCTGATCCCATGTATCAGAACTCTTCCCTATGAGGATAGACTGAGGGCGCTGAATCTGCTCTCTCTAGAAAGGCGTAGAATTAGGGGGCATATAATTAAGGTGTATAAAGGGAAAACAGGAATAAATAAAGGGATGTAAATAGCGTGCTGAAAATATCCAGCCAAGGCAGGACTCGCAGCAATGGTTTCAAGTTGGAACAGTTCAGATTCAGGAAAGCATTGGTTTGGTAACAGAGTTGTGGATGAGTGGAACAAACTCCCGAGTACCATCATAGAAGCTAAGACCTTGTGTAGTTTTAAAAATAAGTTAGATAAATACATGAGTGGGTGTGGGTGGGTGTGAGTTGGACCTGACTAGCTTGTGCTACCAGGTCTGGTGCCGTGCTCCTTCCTTAAGTGGAAGTGACCTGACTAGGTGGTCATTGTTCTAGGCCGAGGGGTGACATGGACCTGCATGGGTCAGTAGGCCTGTTGCAGTGTTCCTTCTTTCTTATGCTCTTATGTTCTTATGTTCGTATAACTCTTGAAATACTTATATACATATATATATATATATATATATATATATATATATATATATATATATATATATATATATATATATATATATATATACATATATATATTAACATCTCTGTGTTTTCAACTTCTAGTTGTGAACCCTTGTTACTACGTCACTTCTGAAACATTTTGTCCCTATCCAACTTGTCTATTCCTTTCAGTATTTTATACGTCGTTATCATGTCCTCTCTATTCCTCCTGTCTTCCAGTGTTGTCAAGTTGCGTTCCCTTAACCTCTCCTCTTAGAACAACACCCTCAGCTCCGGAATTAGTCTTGTTGCAAACCTTAGTACTTTCTCAAATTTCTTGACGTGTTTGACCAGGTGTAGGTTCCATACCGGTGTTGCATACTCCAATATGGGCCTGACGTACACGGTGTACAGTTGGTTTAGAAAGACACGGAAGCAAACACTATAACATATTTATTAGAAAACGTTTCGGTCCTGGGACCTTGACCGTGATCAAGGTCCAGACCGAAACGTTTTCTAATAAATATGTTATAGTGTTTGCTTCCGTGTCTTTCTAAACCAACTTGTCGGTATTTATTACCAAGGTTTATACCACGGTGTACAGTGTCGTGAATGACTCCTTTCCTAGATGTCGAAGAACTATTCTCAGTTTCTCAGGCGTCCATTTGCTGCAACAGTGTGTGTATGTGTTTTAGAAGCAATGTGAACGAAAGCAACAGATGTAACATCACAAAACCTACATTTAAAACACTTCATCTAGGCCATGTGCCTAGGATATAGTATTTCCTCTCTGGAAAAGAAAGGTCGCCGCCGCTCTGGGGTCTTTGGTTTCCAGTGACTTTTACCCTATACTCTGAGGGCCTCTGATCCTATTGTAACGAAGTTATCAAATGGTCCTATCCGTTTTATTTGTTGATCTTACGTGTCTCTTAGAAACAGAAGGCACCATATTCCTTCAGAACCATACCCCCGGCCGGGATTGAACCCGCGGTCATAGAGTCTCAAAACTCCAGCCCGTCGCGTTAGCCACTCGACCAGCTAGCCACAATAAGATTCATCCAACTAGGTATATTTCTACACCATAGAAAAGTTAGCACAGGCACCTCTGTGACCACAAATGCAAGTTTTTACAGACGAATCTCCAGCTAGCGTGGCCGTGACGAACTCTAGCTCAAGTCCCTTCATTGCCGTCAACATGACTCAAGAAATCGTAATGACACGATTGCAAACAAACCATACCCCGGCAGTGAAGGGACTTGAGCTAGAGTTCGTCACGGCCACGCTAGCTGGAGATTCGTCTGTAAAAACTTGCATTTGTGGTCACAGTGGTACCTGTGCTAACCTTCCTATGGTGTAGAAATATACCTAGTAGGATGAATCTTATTGTGGCTAGCTGGTCTAGTAGCTAACGCGACGGGCTGGAGTTTTGAGACTCTATGACCGCGGGTTCAATCCCGGCCGGGGGTATGGTTTGTTTGCAATCGTGTCATTACAATTTCTTGAGTCATATTCCTTCAGCTTCGCTGTATCGTAAGTGTCGGCCATTGTAGAGGCACTAGTTCAACTCTATATTATAAATATGGCATTTTCCAATGTAGCATAAAGAATTCATCTGGGCGCTTCTGGTTATCATTGGACTGGTTATCATTGATGGATATTTTATTATGAGTTGGGGGTAGGGTTATGCCTCGAAATATTTGCAAGCCAAATGACAGGAAAATGTTTTACGGCCAGTTCGAATCGGCAGCCGATTTATTGATCGTTCTCAACTTATAAAGATTCCATAAATAGCTATTTGGTGCCCATTTGGGGCACATTAGTACACGATAAATAAATTTAAATTCATTAGTATTAACTCCATTTGAAAGTTAATGCAAGAATCTCTCAATAAATGTCTAAATAAATTCCTGAGGATATAGATAATGTGTGCTGAAATAATGCATTCTTGACCACGCTTTAAATAATACTTAGTTAATTATTAGGTTCAACAATAACAGAAGACACAGTGGATTTACAAGAAAAGGAATTTGACAAATCTGCTTCATGTTGTGGATGCTGCAGTTCCTGCTCGAGGAGCCACAATGAGCTCTCAGATAACCCAACAACGACAGATCATATAAAGTATGCCTTCTCCTGCCCGCCCCATGGAAAAGTAAGGATTATGCACTAATTTATCAAGTTACGTGTTGCATGAAAGATTAATACTTTTGGATGTTTTATCATTTACATTTGATGTTAGTTTTAGATGTTATACTAATTCGGTAAGTAGTCAGAATTTCTTAACAGTATTAATTATATTGTTTTTATAATACATTGACTATTATTTATACAATTATAATATGAACCATTGTGTATTAAAATTCATTTTCTTTATTTTAACCAGATTGGAGATTGTCTTATTTGGATAGTGTTTGGCCTGGCTTGCTGGGGCTGTCTCATCTCTATTACGTGGGAGATGGCTCTTCCTGGCGGAAAGTTATTTAGCCTCCTCTTACTGTATGTGATGGCACTACTGGCTGGGATGATGGCCGACTATGTAGGCCTACCTTCATTACTTGGCAGCTTGGTAATGGGAATACTTTTCAGCAGTATTCCTGGGATAAATGCTCTTGGACATAATATTGATATCTATTATTCGTCTGTTCTAAGGTAAGATTTTTTACGTTCCATAAAATATGTGAAGCACTGATTAAATGTTGAACTTTCATAAATTATTAATTTTATATTGATTTAATGAACAAAACTTTATCCATAAATTATAAATATAGTACTTTCTTCGAACACTCATTAATCCAAACACTCTTTCCTCTGAATGAGTCATCACTACATTATCCTAAATTTTGACGATTGCAGTAAATTTATGTAGAAAACTTGGTACCCAGTAAAATAAAATTATACAGACTGATTTCAGAGAAAATGCCTCGAGTTTATAATGTAATTCAGAGAACAATTGTTTTAAGTTTCGTATATTGTAATATTTTGTCCATAATCATTCTTGTGAAGAGGATATGAGCGTCATATAAAAAAAGTGAACTGAACCTAATTAGATTAATATAGTCTAATTAACTCAAGTAGTTCCTAAACGTTTAGTAAGTTCATCAATAAATGAAAAATGGAAATTTTTCCACTATAAAATTATATATTTAAAAAGGTTTTATCCTTTAGTTTCATAAAAGTTTATGCTCTTTATCCATGGAATTGGAGTTACCTTCTCCTTCTCCTTATCCCAGACTGGAAGTATTGGCACTTTACTATAAAAATAACAGTTGCCACTTCTGAGAGTGACTCTTATCAATTAATACATCATTTAATTTTGCAGGAATATTGCGCTTACAATTATATTAATACGTGCTGGACTCGGACTGGACCCAGTCGCACTGAAGAGGTTAAGCTGCACTGTACTACGTTTGGCTTTCCTTCCTTGTTTAGTAGAAACAGTAACAATGGGCATTGCTTCAGCCTTCTTCCTTGATCTTCCCTGGAGTTGGAGTCTTATGCTCGGGTAAGTACCCATGTTCTTCACTTATACATATTCTGATTTCATTTTATTCGCAACTAATATCCGTTAGATATTTGTACGTCTACAATTCCGATATTATAGATTTTTTTTGTAATTATTCATAAAGCTGACGAATCATTTCATATTATGCCTTTCATTGGTTTTGATTAGCAATTTTTAGATTAAATGTTTAGTAAAACATGCCAGTGTTTACAGTCATATAACAGAAGTTCTCCATCTGACAAACTCAACAAATTACACAAATTAACAGGCGCAAATACTGCACTTAAGAACAAATTAAATTTCACAGTTGTCGTGCGACTGAACAAGAATGTTTAATAATTTACCTTTCAACAATTGTTAAAATATACAGAACGAAACTTTTGTTTTAAAATTAGGAACATCATGTAAATATACTATCCATTTCTCAGGGTTGATTTATTAATCACTTGGCTGGATTACCTTCTGACGAGGTTCTTTGAAAGCAGTCAGATTTCAGGCCACCTATCTTAATTAAATCTTAAGAAATTCAATATCAAGAAGGTTCAGGTCACAGCCCTCGGGAGGTATAATGTGTGGACAAGTTCTCTTTACACTTTTTTCCCACCCAACAGTAAAAATAGATACCTGTCTGTTAGCCAACTGTTATGAGCAGCATCAATGGAGAACTGCTATGGAGATGTGCAAGAAATGAAAGTCCTGCCAAAATTCACAATCTGGGAAAAAATGTGACTATAAAAAACATTCCAGTAGCATAATTTGTGTTGGATGAAATACATCCATGTAGTTCGTGAATTAAATTTTCTTAATTAAAAATACTAATTTAAATAAGCATCAACCTGATCAGAACGTGTTCCATGTATCGTTTATATTACCAAATTATTATATTACTGTTCTTCTTGAAACATAATAAATAAAACGTAAAAAAGAAAGACTTATTTGCGATGATCCGATTTAAAAAAAACATTTGCAGAAGAAGAAAGTCCCTCTGTCCTCTTTTTCATCGATCAGACAATTTTCGTAATTACCAAGTTGCAACTCATAACCTTTAAATCTTAGAGATGGATAGGAAATCACTGTAAACTAGATGTATGTCGGCCAGAGTCCCCTGAGTGTCAATGTAAACAGCTGACATAGTACAGAATGCACCACTAGTTTGTATTGCAGTTAAATATTAACTTTGAAGATTTGAAGTGAATCAGAAAAGTTATCACCTGAAAACTAATATCCTAATTTTTTTCCAATAAAAAATGGCATATTTAAATATACACATCCTATATCTAGTTCAAACCTTCCACTTAGAAGCACTAAATTTGCAGCGAAACTGAAGAGGCTTTCTCTTGATATCTCAGAGAGACCACTGTCCTAAAATGTACCAGCATATTAAGCTTGAAGCTTCACTGTACCTAACACTGTGCTTCTCTGCACCTAACACTGTGCTTCACTGGACCTAACATTGTGCTTCACTGTACCTAACATTGCGCTTCACTGCACCTAACATTGTGCTTCACTGCACCTAACACTGTGCTTCACTGTACCTAACACTGTGCTTCACTGCACCTAACACTGTGCTTCACTGGACCTAACATTGTGCTTCACTGTACCTAACATTGTGCTTCACTGCACCTAACACTGTGCTTCACTGCACCTAACACTGTGCTTCACTGTACCTAACACTGTGCTTTACTGCACCTAACACTGTGCTTCACTGCACCTAACACTGTGCTTCACTGCACCTAACACTGTGCTTCACTGCACCTAACACTGTGCTTCACTGTACCTAACATTGTGCTTCACTGCACCTAACACTGTGCTTCACTGTACCTAACATTGTGCTTCACTGCACCTAACACTGTGCTTTACTGCACCTAACACCGTGCTTCACTGCACCTAACACTGTGCTTCACTGCACCTAACACTGTGCTTCACTGTACCTAGCATTGTGCTTCACTGCACCTAACACTGTGCTTCACTGCACCTAACAATGTCCTTCACTGCACCTAACAATGTCCTTCACTGCACCTAACGCTGTGCTTCGCTGCACCTAGCTTCACTACACCTAAGACTGTGCTTCACTGCGCCTAACACTGTGCTTCACTGCACCTAACAATGTGCTTCACTGCACCTAACAATATCCTTCACTGCACCTAATAATGTGCTTCACTGCACCTAACAATGTGCTTCACTGCACCTAACAATGTGCTTCACTGCACCTAACAATGTGCTTCACTGCATGTAACAATGTGCTTCACTGCATGTAACAATGTCCTTTACTGCACCTAACACTGTGTATCACTGCACCTAACAATGTGTTTGACTGCACCTAACAATGTGCACCACTGCACCTAACAATGTGCTCCACTGCACCTAACACCGTGCTTCCTTAGGCAGTTTTTCAAGTATTTACTAAACTTATAAAAATTAAAACGGCATGAAAATGGGTTTTCCGTATTTTTTAATTTTCTTTTTACAATTATTTTCTATTTAAAATTCTCTGTAATCATTTAAGATTTTTTAAGATATTTTAAAACTGACAAATGACAAGTAAAAGAGCTAAATGTGATAAAAGATACTTCCAGTTAATATGTAGCTTCGTTCGTATGTTTGAAACTGCTGGAGAGCCACTTTCCAGTTTTTTATTATCACACTGGCCGATTCCCACCAAGGCAGGGTGGCCCGAAAAAGAAAAACTTTCACCATCATTCACTCCATCACTGTCTTGCCAGAAGGGTACTTTACACTACAGTTTTTAAACTGCAACATTAACACTCCTCCTTCAGAGTGCAGGCACTGTACTTCCCATCTCCAGGACTCAAGTCCGGCCTGCCGGTTTCCCTGAATCCCTTCATAAATGTTACTTTGCTCACACTCCAACAGCACGTCAAGTATTAAAAACCGTTTGTCTCCATTCACTCCTATCAAACACGCTCACGCATGCCCGCTGGAAGTCCAAGCCCATCGCACACAAAACCTTCTTTATCCCCTCCCTCCAACCTTTCCTAGGCCGACCCCTACCCCGCCTTCCTTCCACTACAGACTGATACACTCTTGAAGTCATTCTGTTTCGCTCCATTCTCTCTACATGTCCGAACCACCTCAACAACCCTTCCTCAGCCCTCTGGACAACGGTTTTGGTAATCCTGCACCTCCTCCTAACTTCCAAACTACGAATTCTCTGCATTATATTCACACCACACATTGCCCTCAGACATGACATCTCCACTGCCTCCAGCCTTCTCCTCGCTGCAATATTCATCACCCATGCTTCACACCCATATAAGAGCGTTGGTAAAACTATACTCTCATACATTCCCCTCTTTGCCTCCAAGGACAAAGTTCTTTGTCTCCACAGGCTCCTAAGTGCACCACTCACCCTTTTCCCCTCATCAGTTCTATGATTCACCTCATCTTTCATAGACCCATCCGCTGACACATCCACTCCCAAATATCTGAATACATTCACCTCCTCCATACTCTCTCCCTCCAATCTGATATCCAGTCTTTCATCACCTAATCTTTTTGTTATCCTCATAACCTTACTCTTTCCTGCATTCACTTTTAATTTTCTTCTTTTGCACACCCTACCAAATTCATCCACCAACCTCTGCAACTTCTCCTCAGAATCTCCCAAGAGCACAGTGTCATCAGCAAAGAGCAACTGTGACAACTCCCACTTTATGTGTGATTCTTTATCTTTTAACTCCACGCCTCTTGCCAAGACCATCGCATTTACTTCTCTTACAATCCCATCTATAAATATATTAAACAACCATGGTGACATCACACATCCCTGTCTAAGGCCTACTTTTACTGGGAAATAATCTCCCTCTTTCCTACATACTCTAACTTGAGCCTCACTATCCTTGTAAAAACTCTTCACTGCTTTCAGTAACCTACCTCCTACACCATACACCTGCAACATCTGCCACATTGCCCCCCTATCCACCCTGTAATACGCCATTTCCAAATCCATCAATGCCACAAAAACCTCTTTAGCCTTATCTAAATACTGTTCACTTATACGTTTCACTGTAAACACCTGGTCCACACACCCCCTACATTTCCTAAAGCCTCCTTGTTCATCTGGTATCCTATTCTCCGTCTTACTCTTAATTCTTTCAATAATAACTCTACCATGCACTTTACCAGGTATACTCAACAGACTTATCCCCCTATAATTTTTGCACTCTCTTTTGACCCCTTTGCCTTTATACAAAGGAACTGTGCATGCTCTCTGCCAATCCCTAGGTACCTTACCCTCTTCCATATATTAAATAATTGCACCAACCACTCCAAAACTATATCCCCACCTGCTTTTAACATTTCTATCTTTATCCCATCAATCCTGGCTGCCTTACCCCCTTTCATTTTACCTACTGCCTCAAGAACTTCCCTCACACTCACAACTGGCTCTTCCTCATTCCTACAAGATGTTTTTCCTCCTTGCCCTATACACGAAATCACAGCTTCCCTATCTTCATCAACATTTAACAATTCCTCAAATCAAGTTTCAAGTCTATCACAAAAGACTATTAACTCTGTTGACTCTAAATTCATAGATCTTTTCTTTTTTATGGAATGCATGAATTTTAAATACTTTGAAGCCGAGAAGACGAAGCATTCTCTAGTTAATGAATGTAACTTATGCCACCTTTAATGTTTCTTGGCGATTTCCTACAACGTTCAAGTTGGTCATCAGTCACTGATGAAGCTGGAACAGCAACTCCAGGAACCGTCGATGCCCTCCTAAAAGCAACACATGTAACCAAATCAAGGTATTCTTCTCCGATGATATATGATGCTTTGACAAGGTTTCTCTGCGAAGCATATGGTACATATCATCCTGGGTTGCATTGGAAAAATGGGCTCCTTCTATGGAAGCTTTCCTTTACATCTAGACTCCTTGCAGTCCCTTTCACCTCTGCTTTTTTTTCCCAATCACAGTAAGTAGGCTCGCTGAGTTCCTGTTTATATTCAAGATCTTAAAGAATTACCAAACATACTTTAAAAGCCATAAATCAAAGTTAAGAGCAACGAAACAAAATATTTAAGAGTTCTGGAGGAGTGATTGTATTAATACAGGATCCAGTATTTTTTGTTATAAGGTCCCTTTGTAAATCACTGTTCATTCAGTTGCTTCAGGACTTCATGAGAGATTACACAGATCAGAAATCAGATTTTTTCACCACGATCTGGGATAAAAGCAACAGACTAAATTCCTCACTGATGTCACAAAACTTTGCTGTGTCATTCGAATATTGAGAAATCCTTTCGTAGAACTTGGAGACCTAGGAAATTTGGCTGAGATTTTTTACTAACAATGATTAAGGCAGGAAACTTGAAAAGCTAGAAAAGATCAGCTCGACGACTTTGCGAAAGATGTCATCACTTAGAAGGAAAGAATAATTTTAGTTTCCAATTACAAAGAACTCCTTCCTTTCAAAAATAAAAAACAACAACAGTAAAACGAATGTTTTTTCTCCGTCCATTGCAAAAAGTGAAGTAATGTATTTTTAGGGGAATCGTATATCACTGAATGTCTTAAGAAATAAATTAATAATTTACCGTTTTTTTTTCAGTGTTTCAAACCTTGTTGTATTATTACCTAGTACATGGCTGAGCACTCGTCCGCATGCTGGTTTCCCTAAGTGGATTTTCAATTTTCAAAAACTACAGACACACGTATTTCAAGAAGCACATTCAGAGTGAGCTTAGGAAGGTCTCCTCTCTCCATATTATTTGGGACGTCTATAGACAAGACTCCATCAAGGACGGTACCAGATCATTGCGCTTAAAAATTGGCTCGATGGTGAAAATACCTTGAAAATCTTTTTGAGTTCCTAGAAAATTGCTAAATAAAGTTGAACTCTTTCAGTCCTGTGGGAAGAGCTCATCGAGACCCAGTCCTCTCCAGTTGATCTATACCCCTCCAGTACTAATGGAACGACAGTCAAGCACCGGAAACCAAGTCAAGACAAAAAGCAAGACTTTTGCTAAGAATAACCAGATAACGACTCATGATGTGTGCATATTCTATATTCTCTGTGGACTAGGAATTCAAACATTTTGGCGATGACCTCAGACTCTGATGATGTGACCATTACTTTCATATACCTTTCTTTGAAGCCATATCTGTTACCAACTGTGAAGATTCTGTCAGCTACAACACTGAGAGGCATCAGCTCCGTATAACCATCAAGGACATCATTGAAACTTTAGGCAGAAAGCGATAGAGCCCCTCCTCGGCTTGCTGCAGTGACTGACTGTGAGTCAGCTTCTTGCCTGAGAGGCGGTCATAATGTATTTGTCGCAAAGTCTTGCAGAAATTCCCTAAAGATGTCATGGAGATTATAGGTTCCTTCCAACCGTTTAATATACTGAAGATTAACTCATCAATTCCTTTGAATATTTCATTATTCAAAGTTATCGAGGAGGTACGAGGTCGGTGAACCACCACATGAAGCAGTAGTTTTGCCAGGGAAATCAGAATGTAGAGATGATTCCAGCGACTCGGAATGCTCTGCGCCACCACTCCAAAAGGGATCTCTACCAAACCAGCATTGAGCATCTTGGCACTATTCAGACCCTGACCACAGTGTGTATGGCTGGAAAAGAGTTAAGGGAAAGCTTATTCAACAGCAGATTACCATCCTACAAGTTTGAACGTTGTGCCCGGATCAGGGTAAGTGTTGTTGTTGACAACTATATACGTGGTGGGTCTTGCAGCTGCTTGAAGAAGGGACTACCCTACACAGCCCTCAACAAATATCTGTGCAAAACTCTTTAACATTTAAGTACATTATTATTATGATTATGTCTGATACAGTTATGATTGTTTCAGTTACCAATAAAATTATGACTGCGACTTTATTTTTATATTTGACAGAATAAGGTACTGCATAATTCATTTTTAACTCTGCTGTATATCGCTCAGGATGGTCATTTTGGTCTTATTTAGAAGCCAATAAAAATGTTATGAAATGTTTGTTTTGAAGCATTAGAGAATATAATATGCCTCTGGCTGGGATGGAAATGGTGATTATCAAATCTCATGAAATCGTAATCACATGATTGCCAACAAACCACAGAACGGGTGAGGTTAGAACCCATGGTGAGTGAGTTGTTGAACTCCAGGCCAGTGCGTAAGCCACTGGCCTGGAGTTTAATTAACATCTCACTCACTGTGGGTTCATACCCCACCCGTTCCGTTTTTTTAATTATCATAATTTTATCGATTATTTTTAACAGTAACAAATAACGCTTGTATGTTGTAGACACATTTAACAATGAAAATGGTAGTGAAATCTGTATCTTCGTTTCATAAAACATAGATGAATCATTCATGTCTGTATTTTATTTGGTTGCAAAGATATATATGACAACGGAAGCATGTGATTCTCACAGTTCCTCGATTTCAGGGGTTTTTCCCTGCAAGCCCAAAGGAAAATTTTTTTGGGCCTTTTCATCGGGATCGATTATCACTATTTAACAATTTTTCTTCCTGGCTAGTAAGATTTATTTTCTAACTCCTTTTATTGCAAAAAATAGAAAATGTCCATTATTCTTTTTAAACTTTGCTTTTGTGGCTTACAGGATGATTTTTGACACAATTTGACACAATTTCAATATTTTTTGCTGGTTGTGGCTGTAAAACAAAAACATTTAATAAAATAAAGAAAATTTACATAAAAATAAAATTTACACAAATTTTATTTTAAACATATTCACAAAGTCAAAAATAATCAGTTTTTCTAGATTTGCAAGCATGCAACATATCACTTTCCCGTTTAAGCCCCAAAATGTAGTCTCCCATAATGTTTCCATTATAAGATCCCTGATATCTATGTTCAAAGTCCATTATATGTTGTATGAGTATGCTCCCTTATTCTCCTTGAAATTGTCAAGATGAGCATCAAGGATATGCACTTTAAGGGACATCCTACACCTTATCTGACCATAGTTTTTCACCAAGGTTTCAACAAGTTCCACATAATTATCAGCCTTGTATCCCAGAAAGCCCTGTGCTACAGCAACAAAACTCTCTCAGGCTTCCTTTTCCTTGTCTGTGAGCTTCTTTGGAAATTCTGACTTATGGTCCAGTGAAGATGCCAACCTTCACCTTTGCCTCTGATAACTTGGGAAAGATGTCGTGAAGATACTTTAAGGCTGCAGACTCTTTGTCAAGGGCTGTAACAAACTGTTTCATTAACCCTAGTTTGATGTGTAATGGAGGGAGCAGAACCTTTTGAGGATCCACCAATGATTTATACTTGATATTATGTCTTCCTACTGAGAACGCAGTCCTTTGAGGCCAGTGCTTCCTCTGGCAATGTGCTGCTCTGTCTCTACTATCCCAATGACAGAGATAACAGGGAATCTTGGTAAACCATCCTTGGAGTCCCATCAAAAATGCCACCATTTTGAAGTCTTCAGTAACTTCCCAGCCATACTTATTATAGTTCAAAGCTTCCAGTAGAAGTTTGACACTGTTGTAGTCCTCTTTAAGATGCACTAAATTAACCAAGGGAAGAGATGGATATTTGTTCTCATTTTGCATAAGTACAGCTTTTAGGCTTCTGGAGGAGCTGTCAATGAAGAGTCTCCACTCATCTGGATTGCATGCAATTCCAATTGCATCAAACAGGCCTGATACATCATTACAGTAGCACAACCTGTCTTCATTAGTAAAGAAGCTTGAGAAATGTTCGTGACGTTTTTTTAGGCTTGTCACTTTCACACTTTCATCCACCATGTCCCCACTCCTTGAGCTTTGAAATAAAAAGCTCAGCATTTGACTTTGTCAAACCAAGATCTCTGATAAGGTCATTGAAGTCTGTTTGGTTTGGGTAGTAAGGATTCCTCCCAACAGCTGCATTTGTGAGATCATAGTCTTGTTCACGGTGCTTTTCGTTTTCTGATTTGCTGCTTTCTTCTACTGACGGTTGACTTCTTTCTGGAGGTGTAAGTACAGGAAGATCAGCACTGTGTGGTATAGGTGCAATAGAAGAGGGAAGGTCTGGATAAGAAACAGCTGGTGCATTTTTCCCAGTTCGGCGTTTAGGTTCCTAAATGCTCACAAACAACATGAGGTGCCCAGGTCTTGTCTTGGTCCGCAACTGGCAACTTGTAAGCTTCACACATTTTTTTAGATGCTGTTACAGAGAACTTCTTTGCTCTTGTCTTAACGCATTGACCACATATGTAGTAGAATGCATCTGGAGAATGATTGCAGCCACTTGATGCAGTTTCATTCTTCTGATGTGTCTTCTCGTGCAGCCAGAGCTGAAATAAATGCTGGTTTGTGAGCCCCTGTTTTTATATAGGCTATATAGGCCAAGCAAAACCCTAGAACATAATAGTTTTACATCAGTTTTTCTTGAAAGTGTCCCAGAAGTGTTCAGACTACAAATGCAAAGTTCTGGGATCAAAGTTGCCTTTTTAAAGTTTGTTTAGTTATAAAGAATCGGGAAATGATGCTTATTTCCCAGGAACATGACAAAAGTGAAATTTTGTTACATCGTGTTATTTATGTGCAATCAATCTGGAAAATATTATGGGCAAGCTTTTTCACGCCGTCTGATTACCGATATACCTGGAGTTTACCTGGAGAGGGTTTCGGGGTCAACGCCCCCGCTGCCTGGTCTGAGACCAGGCCTCATGGTGGATCAGGGTCTGATCAACCAGGGTCTGATCAACCAGGGTCTGATCAACCAGGGTCTGATCAACCAGGGTCTGATCAACCAGGTTGTGATCAAGTAGGTCACACGAACTACTTGGAGGAATTTCAATATTTTTCCAGGAAGTATTTTTATCTAATTTTATAAGTTTAAGCAAATTAATATTTAGGTAAAGGTTTTCAAGGTAAAAACTAATGCTGTAAATTTTGATATATAATATTACAATAAAGAATTTTTTTTATCTAGGTAATCTTTTGGTATAGTCTTGAGCAGCTAGTGCTAGTGCTAGTGTTAGTGCTAGTGTTAGTGCTAGTGCTAGTTCTAGTGCTAGTGCTAGTACTAGTACTAGTGCTAGTGCTAGTGTTAGTACTAGTGTTAGTGTTAGTGTTAGTGCTAGTGCTAGTGCTAGTGCTAGTTCTAGTGCTAGTGCTAGTACTAGTGCTAGTACTAGTGCTAGTGCTAGTACTAGTGCTAGTACTAGTGCTAGTGCTAGTGCTAGTGTTAGTGCTAGTGCTAGTGCTTATTTCCACAAGAATCACTTATTCTTCTGCTGATACTTCGAACAACCTTTAATTATTAATTTGTCATCAATCTGTAGAGAACGAATTTTTTATCATTTTAAAGGTAGTTGATGCTATAAATAACATTGTAGTTAGTGCCGCAGTGTGTGGACATGAATCACCCACCACCATAACCTATACTGACACAACACCACCATAACCTGTACTGACACAACACCACCATAACCTATACTGACACAACACCACCATAACCTGTACTGACACAACACACACCATAACCTATACTGACACAACACCACCATAACCTATACTGACACAACACCACCATAACCTATACTGACACAACACCACCATAACCTATACTGACACAACACCACCATAACCTATACTGACACAACACCACCATAACCTATACTGACACAACACCACCATAACCTATACTGACAACAACACCACCATAACCTATACTGACACAACACCACCATAACCTATACTGACACAACACCACCATAACCTATACTGACACAACACCACCATAACCTATACTGACACAACACCACCAAAACCTATACTGTCACAACACCACCATAACCTATACTGTCACAACACCACCATAACCTATACTGACACAACACCACCATAACCTATACTGACACAACACCACCATAACCTTACTGACACAACACCACCATAACCTGTACTGACACAACACCACCATAACCTTACTGACACAACACCACCATAACCTGTACTGACACAACACCACCATAACCTGTACTGACACAACACCACCATAACCTGTACTGACACTACACCACCATAACCTGTACTGACACAACACCACCATAACCTTACTGACACAACACCACCATAACCTGTACTGACACAACACCACCATAACCTGTACTGACACAACACCACCATAACCTTACTGACACAACACCACCATAACCTATACTGACACAACACCACCATAACCTGTACTGACACAACACCACCATAACCTGTACTGACACAACACCACCATAACCTATACTGACACAACACCACCATAACCTGTACTGACACAACACCACCATAACCTGTACTGACACAACACCACCATAACCTATACTGACACAACACCACCATAACCTTACTGACACAACACCACCATAACCTGTACTGACACAACACCACCATAACCTATACTGACACAACACCACCATAACCTATACTGATCACAACACCACCATAACCTGTACTGACACAAACAACCACCATAACCTATACTGACACAACACCACCATAACCTATACTGCACAACACCACCATAACCTATACTGACACAACACCCCCAACCTTACTGACACAACACACCATAACCTTACTGACACAACACCACCATAACCTATACTGACACAACACCACCATAACTATACTGACCACACCACATAACCTGTACTGACACAACACACCATACCTGTACTGACACAACACCACCATAACCTATACTGACACAACACCACCATAACCTATACTGACACAAACACCACCTAACTATACTGACACAACACCACCATAACCTGTACTGACACAACACCACCATAACCTATACTGTCACAACACGACCACAACCTGTAATAACACAACACGACCACAACCTGTACTGACACACAACATGACCACAACCTGTACTGACACACAACACACCACAACCTGTACTGACACAACACCACCATAAACCTGTACTGCACAACACGACCACAACCTGTATAACACAACACGACCACAACCTGTACTGACACACAACATGACCACAACCTGTACTGACACACAACACGACCACAACCTGTACTGACACACAACACGACCACAACCTGTACTGACACACAACACGACCACAACCTGTACTGACACACAACACGACCACAACCTGTACTGACACACAACACACCAAACCTGTACTGACACAACAACACGACCATAACCTGTACTGTCACAACACGACCACAACCTATAACACAACACGACCACAACCTGTACTGACACACAACACCACCCTAACCTGTACTGACACACCAACTGACGCACAACCTGTACTGACACCAACACAACCACCCAAACCTGTACTGACACACAACACACCAAACCTGTACTGAACACAACACGACCACAACCTGTACTGACACACAACACGACCACAACCTGTACTGACACACAACACAACCACAACCTGTACTGACACAACACCACCATAACCTGTACTGTCACAACACACCCACAACCTTTATGAACACAACACGACCACAACCTGTACTGACACAACAACCCTAACCTGTACTGACACAACACACCATAGCCTGTACTGTCACAACACAACCACAACCTGTACTGACACACAAACACGACCCACAAACCTGTACTGACACACAACACGACCATACCTGTACTGACACACAACACCACCAACCACCTGTACTGACACACAACACGACCACAACCTGTACTGACACACAACATGACCACAACCTGTACTGACACACAACACAACCACAACCTGTACTGACACAACCGACCACAACCTGTACTGTCACACACAACTAAACGACCACAACCTGTACTGACACAACACCACCATAACCTGTACTGACACAACACACAACCGACCAAAACCTGTACTGACACACAACGACCACAACCTGTACTGAACACAACACGACCACAACCTGTACTGACACACAACATGACCACAACCTGTACTGACACACAACACAACCACAACCTGTACTGACACAACACCACCATAACCTGTACTGTCACAACACGACCACAACCTTTAATAACACAACACGACCACAACCTGTACTGACACAACACCACCATAACCTGTACTGACACAACACGACCATAGCCTGTACTGTCACAACACAACCACAACCTGTACTGACACACAACACGACCACAACCTGTACTGACACACAACACGACCACAACCTGTACTGACACACAACATGACCACAACCTGTACTGACACACAACACAACCACAACCTGTACTGACACAACACCACCATAACCTGTACTGTCACAACACGACCACAACCTTTAATAACACAACACGACCACAACCTGTACTGACACAACACCACCATAACCTGTACTGACACAACACGACCATAGCCTGTACTGTCACAACACAACCACAACCTGTACTGACACACAACAAACCCCGACCACAACCTGTACTGACACACAACACGACCACAACCTGTACTGACACACAACACACCACACCTGTACTGACACACACACGACAAACCTGTACTGCACACACTGACCACAACCTGTATGACACACAACACTACCACAACCTGTACTGAAAACACAACTGTACGACACAACAAACCTGTACTGATACAAACACAGACCACAACCTGTATGACACAAACAGACCACAATCTGTACTACACACAACACGTACCACAACCTGTACTGACACACACACCACCACCACCTGTACTGACACACAACACGACCACAACTGTATGACACACATACGACCACAACCTGTACTGACACACAACACGACCACAACTGTATGACACACATCACAGTCACAACCTGTACTGAAACACAAATGTAAGGACAATCCCAGTTTACAACTTTGTAATTCTATGATCAATTTAAGTTATCGATATGAACAAATATTTTCAAAAAATTATTTTATTTCTTTAACTTTCTTCTCATAGATTTTTATGTAGCAGTTAAGATTTTCAGATTCGTGTCAGTATCACCACATCCAAGTTATTAGAATAAGTGAATCAGGTTATGGTGGACAGGTACCAAACTTCATCCAGCCCAGCATTGATACGTCTTGGCTATCACAGGCTTCAGCATCATGCTGGGATTAACATTTGCTAAAGGTTAGTGTCTAATCCTAATTTTAACAATGTTTCAAGGCCTTGTAACTTTTGCTTTCGGATTGAACCTCTTTTATTAAATAAAAGTATTGATTTTTAGGTTTATAGTCCTTAAAATACATATTTCTACTTTTTTTTAAGGTTATGAAATGATTATGTATATAAATCCAAAGATATATGTGTCTCGGTGTATATACACTAAGAACTTATTGTAATTTATTTTTTGTTTAAATATTTAGTATTCTTGCTTGCAGATTATATACACAAAAGAGTTAAAAATCCTTGTGTATACACAATGAGAATATATTAGGGATGAAAGCATATTCACTGAAAATATGGTTTGCTGGCGGTAAAAAGTTACATGCAGCCTTATTAACCTTAACATAGTGGTTGTGAAGAAGTTATATGCACCCTTGAAGACTGAGACACTTATGCAACATATGGGAATCTTTATTAAGGAAACGTTTCGCCACACAGTAGCTCCATCACTCCAATACAAAGTAGAAAAGGATTAGGAGAGGGGGAGTTTGGGGTAATCAGTCCCTCAGCCTGGAAACGATGTGTTCGATCCATCACTTTTGTAGAAAGTGCAGCATATGGCCGGAGAAGTTGCTTATGTACTCTAGTCAGGTGAGGCGAAGCAGGATGAGGCGGATCATAGCGGTACCATCCACTAATCTAAGTAGGTCTTCGTCCAAAGGTTGGCCAAGTATAGAAGAATTTCTTGTATCAAGATCCCATGATGTTGCAGTGTCTGACAGATGTGATAAATGGTTTTGAAAACCGACAAGTTTAAGATTGAGACACTTATGCAATACATGGGCACCTTTAATAAGGAAACGTTTCGCCAGTGTCTCAATCTTCTACTTGTCGGTTCTCAAAACCATTTATGACATGCAGCCTTATTAACCGTAACGTAGTGGTGGTGAAGAAGTTACATCCAACCTTATTAACCTTAACATAGTGGTGGTGAAGAAGTTACATGCAGCCTTGCCTTAACAGTTGTAGAGTACATGAAAATTGGTAGATAAGACACATAAGCAACATTTAGGAAACTTTATTCCGAAACGTTTCGCCTACACAGTAGGCTTCTTCATTCGAGTACAGAAAGTACGCAGGAGCAGTAGAGATGTGAAGACGATGTAATCAGTCCATCACCCTTGAAGTCGTAGATTTGAGGTTGTCAGTCTTTCAGCCTGGAGAAGTTCAGTTCCAAAGTCTGGAACTAACTGAAGATCAAGCGACAGTGTTGAGACTTAAATACTGTCGAAAGGAGAGGTGCAGAGTAGTAGTAGTGAGAATGTAGCCACTGGGAGGTCATGTTCCTCTCAGATCAAACAATTCTCACCAGAAAAAGTTGTCCAAGGTGTTTTCTCTTCTGTACCAAGATGCCATTGCAGGTTGAATGAAAATTGCAGGTTGAATGACCCACAAGCAGATCGTAAGCTTTAAAATTCGTTAACAGAGTAACCATATAGACACAGTAGCTACAACACGTCTAGTTTACTTTACCTTAAGTCACACAGTAGATATAATAATTTTTTTTATTTTTCTATTCATTTTGCTGAGCTTTAAAACATGAAAATTTAGCAATAAACAGAATGGAATATTGCTAATCCTCTAATTCATTCAGCATATTAAAACAGTTGCTGTCTATTACGTGCAGACATTGTTAAAAATGAAGTTATTATTGGTAAAGTGACTTATGTCTCACTCTGAAGTTATACCACAAAAGTTGTTCAGTCTTTAGTTATCCCTGAAGGGCAACCTTTAAATTGTAACCTGATTTTTTAATTTACCTCCCTAGAGTGTTTTGTATACAACCTGAAATCTCTCATCTGACATGCTTGAAAATTTCAGTGCTGTTCTACTGTAGCAAAGCAAAGTTGGTGCAACCACTAGTATGTACAGACTTGTCTTCCATGTAGTAACTTCACGAAGTCTCTTCTGATGATCTTTAAACTTTCGCCTGTGATATATCCTTCAGATAAAAAGATCGTAATTGAAGTATTATTTTATTATTTTTATTATCACACTGGCCGATTCCCACCAAGGCAGGGTGGCCCGAAAAAGAAAAACTTTCACCATCATTCGCTCCATCACTGTCTTGCCAGAAGGGTGCTTTACACTACAGTTTTTAAACTGCAACATTAACACCCCTCCTTCAGAGTGCAGGCACTGTACTTCCCATCTCCAGGACTCAAGTCCGGCCTGCCGGTTTCCCTGAATCCCTTCATAAATGTTACTTTGCTCACACTCCAACAGCACGTCAAGTATTTAAAACCATTTGTCTCCATTCACTCCTATCAAACACGCTCACGCATGCCTGCTGGAAGTCCAAGCCCCTCGCACACAAAACCTCCTTTATCCCCTCCCTCCAACCCTTCCTAGGCCGACCCCTACCCCGCCTTCCTTCCACTACAGACTGATATACTCTTGAAGTCATTCTGTTTCGCTCCATTCTCTCTACATGTCCGAACCACCTCAACAACCCTTCCTCAGCCCTCTGGACAACAGTTTTGGTAATCCCGCACCTCCTCCTAACTTACAAACTACGAATTCTCTGCATTGAAGTATATTGGTGCCAATTCTTACTAATACAATGGTGAAGCATCGAAAATTTTTGAAGAAAAAACTCACTTCCGTGAGCTTTCCAAAATTTTATAATTATTATTAATTAATGATTTGTGTGTTTATTATCTTCGTACAGGGTTCCTTTCTGCCAGTCATGGCATCGAAATTTAAGTTTGGAGCTCTTCTCTAATTTAAATTATTATTTAATTGAATCTGGGACCTTTTTTGTCATATGATAGCGTAGCCCTCAATTAACATGTCAAGAAACTGGAAAAATTGCAGAGGAATGCAACAATACTAGTCCTAGAGCTTAGACATATATACATATAAACGATGTATATGTCACATCGTTTCACGTAATTAAAGACATAAAGCATCACAACTGAGTGAGATTTATCATTCATTATTATTTATTATTATTAAAGATTAGCCGGTATTCTCCCGGCCCGGGCCTTTTCCAAGTGGTGGCCCGGCCTTGGCTCCCTCTTTAGGGAGTGTCTGAGACCGAAGTCTCCCATGGGAGGAGGCACAAGTACCTCCTCATCTTTGGGACCAACTGTCCCTAGGCCTAGCCACAAGCTAGGCCTCTCTGGTCTGCCATCCCCGCCCCAAGGGAGCAAATGGGAATGACAGTCTTATGAGCTAAAAGCTCGGACTCAGGCACCTACCCCACCCTAGAAGGGTTAGGCATGGTGTCGATGTTATCATTCATGAATTTTTAAATTATTATTTTTGAGTGATTTTTTTTTTCATAAATTTAGAAATGCTTTATGGAAAAGATAGAAAATAAAAGTTTCCATCTGAATATTTATTAGGGAATGTTTCAGCGAATATTGTCAAATAGAATTGTTATATTGTTGAAAAATGGTATATTAGAATCTGAGTCAAGCAACAGTTAACATTATGTCTTTAACTTTTATTTTTTAACTGTATGCTTGAAAAATTTAGGATTTCCAGTTGGGAGTTTTATAAAAATGGAAGAAATTTTCCAGGAAGCTGAGGCTGTTAAGATAGAGTCTTCTGGCACATATACTCACCTACAATGTTTTTCTCATCTATGTTTTTGTTAATAAATTGGGAATATCTCATCCAATAGGTTAAAAATTTAAATATCTGAACATTCAAAACCCAGTAATAATGTGAGGTTGTCCTTTAGCAATATGTTACAGTGCTAAAAAATTGAATAAGAAAAAGCAATGTTTAGTTGCTGCACAAAACCAAGAATTCCATCTATTAAATTGCTTAAAAACCGACAAAAATGCAATTAAATCACCTAAATTATTGTGACTCTTTACTAAGTTTAGAAGCATCAGTGTTCAGAGACAAGTTGTTCAAGTGAAGCATTCTCAAGTTAGCACACTAAGTTAGCACACTAAGTTAGCACACTAAGTTAGCACACTATGTTAGCACACTAGGCTAGCACACTAGGCTAGCACACTAAGTTAGCACACTAAGTTAGCACACTAAGTTAGCACACTATGTTAGCACACTAGGCTAGCACACTAAGTTAGCACACTAAGTTAGCACACTAAGTTAGCACACTAGGCTAGCACACTAAGTTAGCACACTAAGTTAGCACAATATGTTAGCACACTAGGCTAGCACACTAAGTTAGCACACTATGTTAGCACACTAGGCTAGCACACTAGGCTAGCACACTAAGTTAGCACACTAAGTTAGCACATTAACAAAAACACAACTCGCTTATTAAAATAAAGTCGGCAGACTATCACCAAACATTCAAATTAGGATACACTAACCTTGACCTGGAGATCAACACCTTCAAGAGGTCTCAGGCGATTGAGGTCAACACAATACGCCTAGCACCTCTAGCTTAACACTGTCAAAAACGTCCCAGGAGCTGTTGCTCAACACTCTTGAGAGAAACAGATACTGGACTCAGCAGGGTCCAACACTGAAAATATTTTTTGTAGTAACTCACTCAGAATATAACAACCTTGCCAAGACACACACTACACTCAGAATATGACAACCTTGCCAAGACACGCACTACACTCAGAATATGACAACCTTGCCAAGACACACAATACACTCAGAATATGACAACCTTGCCAAGACACTCACTACACTCAGAATATGACAACCTTGCCAAGACACGCACTACACTCAGAATATGACAACCTTGCCAAGACACTCACTACACTCAGAATATGACAACCTTGCCAAGACACTCACTACACTCAGAATATGACAACCTTGAAAAAGACACTGCACTACACTCAGAATATGACAACCTTGCCAAGACACTCACTACACTCAGAATATGACAACCTTGCCAAGACACTCACTACACTCAGAATATGAAAACTTTGCCAAGACACACACTACACTCAGAATATGACAACCTTGCCAAGACACTCACTACACTCAGAATATGACAACCTTGCCAAGACACGCACTACACTCAGAATATGACAACCTTGCCAAGACACACACTACACTCAGAATATGACAACCTTGCCAAGACACGCACTACACTCAGAATATGACAACCTTACCAAGACACACACTACACTCAGAATATGACAACCTTACCAAGACACGCACTACACTCACAATATGACAACCTTACCAAGACACACACTACACTCAGAATATGACAACCTTACCAAGACACACACTACACTCAGAATATGACAACCTTGCCAAGACACGCACTACACTCAGAATATGACAACCTTGCCAAGACACGCACTACACTCAGAATATGACAACCTTGCCAAGACACGCACTACACTCAGAATATGACAACCTTGCCAAGACACGCACTACACTCAGAATATGACAACCTTGCCAAGACACGCACTACACTCAGAATATGACAACCTTGCCAAGACACGCACTACACTCAGAATATGACAACCTTGCCAAGACACGCGCTACACTCAGAATATGACAACCTTGCCAAGACACACACTACACTCGGAATATGACAACCTTGCCAAGACACACACTACACTCAGAATATGACAACCTTGCCAAGACACGCACTACACTCAGAATATGACAACCTTGCCAAGACACGCACTACACTCAGAATATGACAACCTTGCCAAGACACGCACTACACTCAGAATATGACAACCTTGCCAAGACACGCACTACACTCAGAATATGCCAACCTTGCCAAGACACACACTACACTCAGAATATGACAACCTTGCCAAGACAATCACTACACTCACAATATGACAACCTTGCCAAGACACGCACTACACTCAGAATATGACAACCTTGCCAAGACACGCACTACACTCAGAATATGACAACCTTGCCAAGACACGCACTACACTCAGAATATGACAACCTTGCCAAGACACACACTACACTCAGAATATGACAACTTTGCCAAGACACACACTACACTCAGAATATGACAACCTTGCCAAGACACGCACTACCCTCAGAATATGACAACCTTGCCAAGACACGCACTACACTCAGAATATGACAACCTTGCCAAGACACGCACTACACTCAGAATATGACAACCTTGCCAAGACACGCACTACACTCAGAATATGACAACCTTGCCAAGACACGCACTACACTCAGAATATGACAACCTTGCCAAGACACACTACACTCAGAATATGACAACCTTGCCAAGACACTCACTACACTCACAATATGACAACCTTGCCAAGACACGCACTACACTCACAATATGACAACCTTGCCAAGACACGCACTACACTCAGAATATGACAACCTTGCCAAGACACGCACTACACTCAGAATATGACAACCTTGCCAAGACACACACTACACTCAGAATATGACAACCTTGCCAAGACACACACTACACTCAGAATATGACAACCTTGCAAAGACACACACTACACTCAGAATATGACAACCTTGCCAAGAGACACACTGCACTCAAAATATGACAACCTTGCCAAGACACACACTACACTCAGAATATGACAACCTTGCCAAGACAAGCACCGCACTCAGAATATGACAACCTTGCCAAGACACGCATTACACTCAGAATATGACAACCTTGCCAAGACACACACTACACTCAGAATATGACAACCTTGCCAAGACACACACTACACTCAGAATATGACAACCTTGCCAAGACACGCACTACACTCAGAATATGACAACCTTGCCAAGACACACACTACACTCAGAATATGGCAACCTTGCCAAGACACACACTACACTCAGAATATGACAACCTTGCCAAGACACACACTACACTCAGATTATGACAACCTTGCCAAGACACGCACTACACTCAGAATATGACAACCTTGCCAAGACACACACTACACTCACAATATGACAACCTTGCCAAGACACTCACTACACTCACAATATGACCACCTTGCCAAGACACACACTACACTCAGAATTGACAACCTGCCAAGACACACACTACACCAGAATATGACAACCTTCCCAAAACACACACTACACTCAGAATATGACAACCTTGCCAAGACACGCACTACACTCAGAATATGACAACCTTGCCAAGACACACACTACACTCAGAATATGACAACCTTGCCAAGACACACACTACACTCAGAATATGACAACCTTGCCAAGACACACACTACACTCAGAATATGACAACCTTGCCAAGACACACACTACACTCAAATATGACAACCTTGCCAAGACACACACTACACTCAGAATATGACAACCTTGCCAAGACACGCACTACACTCAGAATATGACAACCTTGCCAAGACACGCACTACACTCAGAATATGACAACCTTGCCAAGACACACACTACACTCAGAATATGACAACCTTGCCAAGACAAACACTACACTCAGAATATGACAACCTTGCCAAGACACACACTACACTCAGAATATGACAACCTTGCCAAGACGCACTACACTCAGAATATGACAACCTTGCCAAGACACACACTACACTCAGAATATGGCAACCTTGCCAAGACACACACTACACTCAGAATATGACAACCTTGCCAAGACACACACTACACTCAGAATATGACAACCTTGCCAAGACACACACTACACTCAGAATATGACAACCTTGCCAAGACACGCACTACACTCAGAATATGACAACCTTGCCAAGACACACACTACACTCACAATATGACAACCTTGCCAAGACACTCACTACACTCAGAATATGACAACCTTGCCAAGACGCACACTACACTCAGAATATGACAACCTTTCCAAGACACACACTACACTCAGAATATGGCAACCTTGCCAAGACACACACTACACTCAGAATATGTCAACCTTGCCATGACAGGCACTACCCTTAGAATATGTCAACCTTTCCAAGACACTGCACTCAGAATATGACAACCTTGCCAAGACACTCACTACACTCAGAATATGACAACCTTGCCAAGACACTGCACTCAGAATATGACAACCTTGCCAAGACACTGCACTCAGAATATGACAACCTTGCCAAGACACTCACTACACTCAGAATATGACAACCTTGCCAAGACACTCACTACACACAGAATATGACAACCTTACCAAGACACTCACTACACTCAGAATATGACAACCTTGCCAAGACACGCACTACACTCAGAATATGACAACCTTACCAAGACACGCACTACACTCAGAATATGACAACCTTACCAAGACACACACTACACACAGAATATGACAACCTTACCAAGACACGCACTACACTCAGAATATGACAACCTTACCAAGACACACACTACACACAGAATATGACAACCTTACCAAGACACTCACTACACTCAGAATATGACAACCTTGCCAAGACACGCACTACACTCAGAATATGACAACCTTGCCAAGACACGCACTACACTCAGAACATGACAACCTTGCCAAGGCACTCACTACACACAGAATATGACAACCTTGCCAAGACACTCACTACACTCAGAATATGACAACCTTGCCAAGACACGCACTACACTCAGAATATGACAACCTTGCCAAGACACGCACTACACTCAGGATATGACAACCTTGCCAAGACACGCACTACACTATGAACCTTGCAAGACACGCACTACACTTAACATGACAACCTTGCCAAGACACACACTACACTTAACATGACAACCTTGCCAAGACACACACTACACTTAACATGACAACCTTGCCAAGACACGCACTACACTCAGAATATGACAACCTTGCCAAGACACACACTACACTTAACATGACAACCTTGCCAAGACACACACTACACTTAACATGACAACCTTGCCAAGACACGCACTACTCTCAGAATATTCTTCTTCTTGTTGTTCTTCCTCTTCTTGATTCGCCGGTATTCTCCCGGCCTGGCCTTTTCCAAGTGGTAGCCCGGCCTTGGCTCCCTGTCTAGGGAGTGTCTGAGACCTAAGTCTCCCATGGGAGGAGGCACAAGTACCCTCTCATCTTTAGGACCAACTGTCCCCAGGCCTAGCCACATTCCCCGCCCTCACAGGGCTCGTAGGGAGAAGCTAGACCTCTCTGGTCTGCCATCCCCGCCCCAGGGGTGCTAATGGGAATGACAGTGTTGTGAGCTGTAAGCTCTGGCTCAGCCACCTACCCTACCCTAGAAGAGTTAGGCATGGTGTCCATGACTCCGAATATGTCAACTTTGCGAAGACACGCACAAATAACAAACTTTTGACGACGTTCTTTTATGACGATTTTTTTTAATTAACTTAATGATTCTGCAACTCATCAATGTCAATGAGTTAAAAATTCATAATCACAACGACGAAAAAATCGAATGAAGTTATTCATTTAAAGTAAAGTTTAAGTAATTTTATTATTTTGCAATGGGGAAATTATAAAATAGTCAACGTTTAAAATGCCACAAAAAGTTCCGTTTTTTTCTTTCAAAATTCTTTTGAAGAATCTATATTATTTTATCCCTTGAAAGTTCCGAAGAAAATAACTGTGTGTTCTTTTTATAAAGAAACTGACAGGTGCCTCCTACCACAGCGACCAGACATTCATGGCTTAACAAGTAAATAAAATTGTGCATATATATATATATATATATATATATATATATAATAATATATATATATATATATATATATATATATATATATATATATATATATGCAGTTTAAAAACTGTAGTGTAAAGCACCCTTCTGGCAAGACAGTGATGGAGTGAATGATGGTGAAAGTTTTTCTTTTTCGGGCCACCCTGCCTTGGTGGGAATCGACCAGTGTGATAATAAATATAATATATATATATATATATTATATAATATATATATATATATATATATATAATGTCGTGCCGAATATGTAAAACTGGTCAATTAGCAAGAACTCATTTAAAATTAAATCCTTTCTAAAATTTTCTCTTATACGTTTAAAGATATATTTTTTTCAATAATGTTGATGTAAAAAATTATAATTTTGCACCAAAAGGAACTTAGAAAACTTACCTAACCTTATTATAACAAGAACAATTTATTTTAGCCTAACCCAACTAAATATATTTTAGTTTTGTTTACAATAATTTAATACTAAACAAACACAGTGAAATATATATTTTTCGTTAGGTTCAGAATGATTTTGGCGATATTATTGCATACACAAATTTTCACTTGTCCTATATGGCAAGATGAGCATTGCTATTTAAGCCAAGATCGCAAGTTCTGCCTATTCGGCACGATATATATATATATATATATATATATAATATATATATTATTTTATATATATATATATATATATATATATATATATTGAACCCATGAACAAGTGATATTGATCGATAACAACAGTGCGACTAGCCAAGGAGTCGAACCCATGCTGCTTTGGCCTGCCTCATGGTAGCGAAAACTCATGACGCCTTAATCCACAGGACCACAATCCTGTGGATTGTGGTCGTGTTGACAGTTTGAAGCCATTCAAAAACAACCTTCTCAGGTTGTTGCACTAAACCTGCTTTACTGCTGCTTGCATGAAATTTGAAAATCATCCCCTTCACTGCCCAGTTACAATCCAAGACTTGCTCCGTATAAAACACATTGTTGTTGAAAGTCTGAAGTCTGAAGTCCATCATAAGAAGTATTCTTGAGCAACACATGGAAATTTTTAGAGGATGAAAACATTATGGTGGCAATCACTATACGAGTATGTATTCCCTGTCTGGGATGTCTAACAAGAAGTTTATTAACCTTCAGCATTTGTAACAAACCATCCCAATAATTTTGGGGCACTTCAGGGCTACGGAATCAAACAAGTGCACAGTTGATTCATGGATCCAGAGAGAACTGTAATCTCCCAAATGAAGGTCAACATAAATAACAAAAAGGCACAATACCGTGACTGGAGCGATACACAAATAACCCGCACATAAAAGAGAGAAGCTTACGACGACGTTTCGGTCCGACTTGGACCATTGACAAAGTCACACTGTCAACACAAAGTCAACATCTTCAATGTCTTACTCTTCCCATTCTGAAGGTATCCTGGTGTCCTTCACATGAGTTCATGTGTGGATTTAGCACAAGCTGAAGCTGCCTAAGTGGCCTCAGAACCTGCCAGAGTTTCGTTGCCAACAGGATCAACGACCCTAGGCTCAAGCCTTTCCTGCAGATATTTTAAAAGATCAGGATTTAGGTTTTCTCTGCTGATAATCGTCAGGACCAGTTTCTGAGTACAAGTTCAGGGTCTCAGGGATGCATACCGAAAGATCTGAAACAAATAAATACACGAGGTTCCCAATTATGTTCCATTTCATCTATGAGCCGATTCAGAAGTCTTCAGATCATTCATTATGGAGATGTAGTCATATTTCTTCCATCATTCATCTTTTACTTTGTTAGAACATTCCACCACACTTTTCATCAGAGGGCTGTAAACAGCAACATTTAAAGGCTTCAGCATGCTAGTATAATTCGGAGGTAGAAACACTATCCACTGCAAGTTATCCCACTTGGAACAAGACGCGTTCGTCCTGTGGTCACTTGTGATTACAAAACTCGAATAAATTATTTTGGAATCGGTTTATGAAGGAATCGGATTCAAACCAGAAAGATTTTGACAATTTATAGTGAGCCTCAAGCGGCCCTCCAAGGAATCAAGTATCTTACACGTTTTCCGCTCTGCATAAAACGTAAGGCTTTAAAATCAGTCCGAGAGCAGTGGCCAGCATTAGTGAAGTTAACGCCTTCGTAGTATTCCATACTGGCCCAGTGTGCTCACCACCTTTTCGGAACAACATGAGTTAGCCACCTTACATGCATCAGTAATAATCGTTTCCTTATAAGAGCATAAGAACATAAAGAATGAACACTGCAGCAGGTCAACTGACCCATGCGGAGCAGGTCCATGTTCCCCCCCCCCCGAATTAGCCCAATGACCCACTCAGTCTGGTCACCTCCAGACCCAGCTGCATAAGCTAGTCAGGTCCATCTCACACCCACCCACACCCACTCATGTATTTATCTAACCTATTTTTAAAACTACACAACGCTTTAGCCTTAATAACTGTACTCGGGAGTTTGTTCCACTCAACCACAACTCTATTATCAAACCAGTGCTTTCCTATATCCTTCCTGAATCTGAATTTTTCCAACTCGAAACCATTGCTGCGAGTCCTGGATAATATTATGTCAAGTAATGGGAACAAGCCCATTATCTGTCTTAGTACTGGGAGTAATGACATTGGGAAGGGCAGGAGACAGGAGCTGCTGGATAAGTACAGGTCAGCTATAGAAGTAGTTAGGTCTAAGGGAGGGATCCCAGTCATATGTAGCATCTTGCCTAGAAAGGGAATGGGCAATGAATGGATGTCTAGGGCAATTGGTATAAATTGCTGGCTAGACAGGTACTGCAAGGAACTTGCAATCCCATTCATTGATAACTGGGACCTATTCTTTGGTAAACGTGATATGTATGCAAGGGATGGGGTTCATCTCTCTGGAGATGGAGTGATTGAATTAGCCAGTTCGACTGAGAGGGTAATTGATGACTTGACTAGGAATTTAAACTGATAGATTATGGAGGTATGGGTGTTTGTGGGAAACAATCAGGCTGCAGTATTAGGGTTAATAAAAACAGCAGTTATTACCAGGATACCTCAGGGATATGTTTAAAAGATAATATTCAAAATAAAGTTGCTAGTAATGGCAAATCAATTGATCAACAAAGAGAGATAGTAGAGGGCAACGAGTAACTAGCTCCCTTAAGGTTTACTATACAAATAGTAAGAGTCTAAGAAATAAGATAGATGAGCTAAGATTACTTGCAAGTGTAGGTAATATAGATATTATTGGTATAACAGAGACCTTGTTCAACCTGAAAGATAGAGAAATGCCTTCTGAATGCAACATACAGGGTTATAAACTATTCCAGACTGATAGGGTCAACAGGAAGGGTGGTGGTGTGGCGATGTATGTCAGAGAAAATTTAAATTGTTTTCTTAGACATGATATAAGATTAGAAACATCGAACACAGAATCTGTCGAGGGTCGTGACAAATTAATTTTGGGTGTGATTTATAGGCCCCTAAACCTTGGGACGAAATTCATGAGGCATCTAGATATGGAAATGTTGTGATAATGGGAGATTTTTACTTTAGATAAATTGATTGGAACAATATGACAGGAAATCTTGAGTCTAGTGACTTTCTTGATACGGTTCAGGATTGCTTTTTACAACAGGTTGTTACAGAACCAACTAGAGGAAACAATCTGCTTGACTTGGTTCTTACCAACAAAGAGTCACTAATTAATAATCTTGAGGTTAATGATGAGCTTGGGGAAAGTGATCACAAATCACTTAGTTTCAATATATCGTGGAATTACCCAGATAACTGCAATCAAACCTCTGTCGCAGATTTTCGCTTGGCCGACTTCATGGGACTGAAAAATTACATGGGTGAGCTAAATTGGGATGTCCTGACTATGGGTCAGGTAGGTGATCTTGGTTGCCAATATGACATTTTTCAGAGCATAGTTCTAGCTGCCCAGACAACTTTTGTTCCGAGTAGTGAAATTAGATCTAACAAAAATGATCCCAAATCGATGAACAATAGATTAAAACATCTCATTGGTCAAAAGAGAGGCATATATAGGCATATCAAAAGAGGGGATGGGCAGTTAAAAAAATCAGTATATTCAATTAAAGAGAGAAATAAAGAAAGGAATAAGAAAAGCAAAAAGGAATTATGAGGTTAAGGTCGCAAGGGATTCAAAGACTAACCCAAAAGGGTTCTTTCAGGTATACAGAAGTAAGATTAGGGACAAGATAGGCCCACTTAAGAGTATTTACGATGTTGCTTGATGAAAATTAAATACACGAGCAACTTCTAGGTATGGTATGGTTTGTTTGCATTCGTGTCATTACGATTTCGTGAGTCATCTAGGTATCTTTATTGTAGACGTTTCGCCATCCAGTGGCTTTATCAATACAAATTAAAAAAAATAAATGGAAAATAGTAGAACTATATACAGTAGATGGGGTAATCATTCCCTAAGCCTTGGAGTTGGAGTGAGGAGCACAGTAGTCATGAAGAATCTGGAACACAGGCAAGAAGGCTGGCGTTTGTATATTGGCGTGAGGTGGTAAAGAACGGGTAGCAGACGAAGGCATTGTCACTGGTAGGCGGGATTCCTCAGTGGGAGTAAGTCATACCCGAACGACGGGTTAGAAGTAGTGAAGGAAGTTGAGGAGATATCCTCTGAACCAATATTCCGGGGCATCATCCTTCTTATTTATTCAATTAAACTGACAAATTGGAACTTTTGCCACCAAATAGCAGCGTGAGTCTTGTGTTTATTAACCACACCAGTGGTGAAAATTTGAAGCCTATCAGATGAGACATTCCTCAGTTATGGCACGGATTCCAGCTATTTAATTTTTGTTTTTACTGTTTTAGTATATTAATAAATTGGCTTACACACAAACGAAACTCAGTAGGTGCTAGACTGCCACTAAGGTGCATCAGCCATTAAATACTGAAGACGTTCAGAAGAGGTAAACATGTGATATAATGGAAATAATTTCTCGCTGAATTTTTTAGAAAAAAAAAATGGTGAAACACGCACTTACACATCTGAATTTCACTCTCAGTCGTCTTTGAAATTGTAGGCTTCTGTCTGATATTCGGATGCTTCGTCACTGAGGGATTTTGTAAGTTATGACAGCCATTCCAGGATGTTTGGAATGACGTCAATAATTATGGTTACAGTGCACTTTCACATTCAAGTTGTTCCATGAACTTGGGTCTTGTTTCCGTGCAGAAGAGTTGAAAAATTTTAATCAGATAGGATAAAAGATTCTCGAGTTTGAGTGAAAAACAATAAAAAAGTTGAATATTGAAAAAAAAAAATAGCAGTTGTGTTATTACGATTTTATAAGTCATCATCGCTGAACGACTGTACTGAAGCAGAAGTACCTGAGGGTTCTCCCTCAGGGATACTTAATAAAGGTGGTATAATTTTTTTTGTTCATTGTCTCTGAATTTTCTTACAATTTTAGTTTCTTGTAATTTTAGTTCATAGATCATTATGTAAAGTGAGCAGGTAAATTGATGAATGGAATATACAGAATAATTTAACAAATCTAGCCACCACTTACGGTAGGAGATTAAAACTTATGACGACGTTTCTGTCATACATGGATCATTATGACATCATATAGAATAAATTAGACACATGTGCAACTCTTGGGTATCTTTATTGAGGAAACGTTTCCTCAATAAAGATACCCAAGAGTCGCACATGTGTCTAATTTATTAACGTGTCGGTTCTCTGAACCATTCATCTACCATCATATAGAATAATTTTAGATTTGAATAAAGTGAATATTTTTATTTTACATAATTGACAATTCTAGTGAGTCATATTTAAGATAATGCTTATATATTTTTTGCAGGTGCTTTAATCTGGACAATACTTGAAGGTCCTGCTGGGATGGTTCTAGGTATCTTATGTGGCATTGTCTTCGCAATATTGTGTTGGTACTTACCTTATAAAGAAAAGACAAATCGATCAACATACAAGTTTGTCATCATCTTCAGTCTGAGCGCCCTGGCCATTTTTGGCAGTCATAGGGTACGTAATGCTTTCTTTCATAAATTTTCATGTATATTACTGGGTATAATTGATTTTTGCCATGATATGGAAATAAATGGTATAAAATACCGACACAGTGGAAATATAAACACAAATGCAGTATAATGTGATCCTTTATTGACAACGTTTCACCCACACAGTGGGCTTTTTCAAGTCACACACGGATCTGATCCTTTGCCATGATATACTGAAGCTCATATCCTATTTATTAATTTAACGAAGCTGTAAAGTTCGTTCACATATAAGTGAGAATTGAAGAAAAATATGAAAATTTAATACATTCCGTTAAGTTCTATAGAGAGCAGAATAACGGATGAAAAATTAGTTCTTTATTAATGATTCTTTAATTAAAATATACTTGTAAAATGAGGTTGGAGAATATGATAGATGTAAATTTGTAATTGCCTTACTTTGTATTGATTTTATTGAGCGAGGAAACTCAACTTCACAATCTGGGAGTTTCACTGTGAAAACCAGAGCTCAAATGTTACAAGTATTCCACCTGAGCTGAGTGTTCCTGCAGGAACAAGCAAGAAAGATATAAATTAATGCTGCCTAAATACTGTGTATGGGGTAACTGGAGGGCATTATTATTCATAGCCATCAAAATTTGATTGTGATATCAGTCAACTGGGCTCAACAGCCCCTCGTCTATAATGTATCAGCTGATGTCTCCACCTGATGAGTACACAACGTGTTTACCTGGAGTTTACCTGGAGAGAGTTCCGGGGGTCAACGCCCCAGCGGCCAGGTCTGTGACCAGGCCTCCTGGTGGATCAGAGCCTGATCAACCAGGCTGTTACTGCTGGCTGCACGCAAACCAACGTACGAGCCACAGCCCGGCTGATCAGGAACCGACTTTAGGTGCTTGTCCAGTGCCAGCTTGAAGACTGCCAGGGGTCTGTTGGTAATCCCCCTTATGTATGCTGGGAGGCAGTTGAACAGTCTCGGGCCCCTGACACATATTGTATGGTCTCTTAACGTGCTAGTGACACCCCTGCTTTTCATTGGGGGGATGTTGCATCGTCTGCCAAGTATTTTGCTTTCGTAGTGAGTGATTTTCGTGTGCAAGTTCGGTACTAGTCCCTCTAGGATTTTCCAGGTGTATATAATCATGTATATCTCCCGCCTGCGTTCCAGGGAATACAGGTTCAGGAACCTCAAGCGCTCCCAGTAATTGAGGTGTTTTATCTCCGTTATGCGCGCCGTGAAGGTTCTCTGTACATTTTCTAGGTCAGCAATTTCACCTGCCTTGAAAGGTGCTGTTAGTGTGCCGCAATATTCCAGCCTAGATAGAACAAGTGACCTGAAGAGTGTCATCATGGGCTTGGCATCCCTCGTTTTGAAGGTTCTCATTATCCATCCTGTCATTTTTCTAGCAGATGCGATCGATACAATGTTATGGTCCTTGAAGGTGAGATCCTCCGACATGATCACTCCCAGGTCTTTGACGTTGGTGTTTCGCTCTATTTTGTGGCCAGAATTTGTTTTGTACTCTGATGAAGATTTAATTTCATCGTGTTTACCATATCTAAGTAATTGAAATTTCTCATCGTTGAACTTCATATTGTTTTCTGCAGCCCACTGAAAGATTTGGTTGATGTCCGCCTGGAGCCTTGCAGTGTCTGCAATGGAAGACACTGTCATGCAGATTCGGGTGTCATCTGCAAAGGAAGACACGGTGCTGTGGCTGACATCCTTGTCTATGTCAGATATGAGGATGACACATTATGGCCCACGGCATTTCTGAGTATATTTTATAAAGCAGGACACACAATTCCACGCTATGTGATAATAACAGAACCTGTAATAATCTCGTCAAGAGAAATGGGAGGCAACATAACATAGCTGGACAAATTACGGAATGGGTGAGACTTGAACCTGTGACAAGGGAGTCCTAAAATCTTATTACGATTTTATGTCATCATCGCTGAACGACTGTACTGAAACAGAAGTCTTGTTTCTAAGTATCAACAGGCAGTTAACAAGTCTTTTTGTATTTACACAAATAAATTCTACAGGCTAAGAGCTGTTATCCTGCCTCAGTTAGTTTTAAAATCCTGCCCTATCTAAGGTATACTACCATTAATTAGGATGCCACCAACAACAATCGACTTACACCCTGGTACCTATGTCACATCGCCCAACTTACCAACCGCTTCTTACTCTGACCACTGTCATAATAACCTCCCTTGCTTTTATATTGGAGCATTGTACTTCAGATATCGGAGTCACGACCAAACTTTAATATCCAGAATACTGGGTTTGTTCGATATATGTTTGTAAGCAAATTCTAGCTCTCGTTATTCATCAACCGTTCTTAAAGCTTTTTTTCTTTATCACTTCACATTCCTTACACAAATATCACTTGCAATAGACTCCATTGTACGATCAAGCCTTTTGACTCACTGCCCATCGTCTCACCCTGGTCACAGCAAGCACATTCAACAATTTCTAATACGTCTTGTATAGTGTTCGTTTTCATAACCACAAGCAGTTTTATATTATTTGAAAGGCATAGATAAAATCTTCACTTTTCAGCAACACAGTATCATTCCCAGCCCAGCCGTGGACTAGTGGTGCTATCGAATGCTCCTGTAGGTCAGCTCCATCCAATGATCACACCAAGCACCACTCTCAAGCTTTGACTTCCTCCCGCCTTGTATGCATTATGATGTCTTTTACCCTCGTCGAGAGACACACATAATTATCCACTCTGCACATTTAGAAATTTTATGGCGCAGCAACTAATCTGCTGTTTATAGGTTGTAACTGTGTCTGTCTCCCAGCCAGAAAATGTGGATTACACCATGAATCAAATGAAAATGCAATATATATAGTCTGCATTTCCTCGATTTAAATTATTAAGCTTTTCTTCCAACTTATCCAGGAAAGGCTTGCCTCTACCTGACAAGGGAAGATACACATTTAATTACGTAGTATATCCATGACTTTCAACGATTTAATAAGGGTCTTACTTATTAACTGTATGTTTAATTAATATTATTCACATACCAGTTACTATTTCGATATTCATGGCATCAAATTTTTGTAGATTTGGTTCTTAGTCCCGTATGCAGGTAAGTTCTGTGTGAAGAAATTCGACTGGGTACGAAGGCCCGCGTCGGTCTCCAGCAAAACTATGTCGTCGGCAAAGGCCAACGACATGACATTTTCAGCCTCATTTAACAGCATATTAACAGCACATGCGATAGAGATCTCTGTGTTTTCACCAACCTTTTTATAAGACCACGTCCACCATGAACAACCTTGGCTGTTCCATCACAGGCGGACAAAATGTAATCCACAAAAACTTTCGGGGTTAGATCATTAAGTAAAGTCATGCGTACTTACGTCCAGTAGATAAGTAAGACACATGTGCAGCATTTAGGTATCTTTATTCCTAAACGTTTTGCCTACACTGTAGGCTTCTTTATTCGAGTACAGAGGAGGCAGCGCAGTCAGTAGAGATGTAAAGATGATGTAATTAGTCCCTCAGCCTTGAGCACGTAGTTTTGAGGTGGTCAGTCGCTCAGCCTGGAGAAGAGTTTTGTTCCACAGTCTGGAACAATGTGAGAGAGCACTACAATACATCGGTATCTGAGTACAGAAAACATCTTCAATAACTTTTTTGCGTTATTGAGAAGAGATGGATTTGAGAGGGACCTGTCCTCTCTGCTCATCGGGCTCCGCCTCTCCTATCGTCAAGATTATTTACGCCTCACGTTTGACAGTATATATCTCCATACTGTTGCTCCAGCTTCACCTTGTTCCAAACTATGGAGCGAAACTCCCTTCCAGGCTGAAGAAATGACCACCTCAGAACTACGATTTCAACTGTGGACAGATTACATCGTTTTCACATCTCTACTGCTTATTGTGCTTCCTCTGTACTCTACTAAAGAAACCTACTGTGTAGGAGAAAAGTTTCGGAATAAAGATACCTAACTGTTAAACATATATCTTATATATCAACTTGTCGGTATTGTATACCATTATAATATTCGTGCAGTCCAGTGATTAACCGAATCATAAATGGTTTTAATATCCTGAACAAAAGCAGAGAGAGGTTTCAAAAGTTTCTTTCTCCCATTTATAACTGTTTAATATATGACATTTATTAGTAATCCATTAGTAGGGAGAAATGTCCTCTGGGCAGGATGGAGTGGACGCATGTAGCGAGACCAGATATCACCACTCGATTGAATTCTCTTACCACTATATAAAATATCGTGATAGGTTGAAACTCGCCCGAATTATGGCGGTGGGCACTCTACGCACTCAGTTGGATCCATAGATTCACAGACAAGCCCACAAATCTGTCCCTACCACTCGCTTATTCGTCAGCCTCACACCATCTTGCCCATTGTAGAGGAAGCTAATTTAGAACCCCTATAGTTTTCTAAACTTCCATGCTGTCTGTTGGTAAACAGACCATCAAACAAACATGTGACATCTCTGTCATCTTGCGCTGGAGGCTGACCAAAGTGGCCTAACCAAAATTCTTTCACTGCACTCCTCAACATGTAGTGTTTCCGTGCCATTTGATTCTTGTTAATTCCATGTGCCCACTAGCACTTATTTCACACACTTCACTCAATCTTAAGAGTATTTCATCTGAAAATCACGATAAAGTATTTTTTTTCTGATTCTTCACCCTTCCCAATTATTCGTATACTGGGTAGACTTTCTGTTTCCATTACCATCTGTTAGCTGGTGTACACTAGTCACTCTCCATTTGACTCATAATTAATAGATAGATGATGGTAAAGTAAATGGGGGCTTAAAGCCTATCCACTACACGAAGATCATTAAGGCTGTACATAAACATTTTACTGCCAGACAGGAAAACTTTAATCCCTAAAACTGGGATTAATGTAAACTGTTAGCATATTTACGCCGAGAGAAGTATAACTCTCAGAGTCTATGATTAATGGTTATATAACAAAAATCTTGACTGAAATTTAGTTGATATTTATTTTGGTTAGGAAAATTTTGTGTATCCTGTGGTTCAGTATCGTTTTACAGGTTTTATCAGTTTTAGTATTATGAAAAACTTATTTTCCCAGGCTGAACTGGAAAGTTCTGGACCAATACTGGTACTGACCTTAGCCTTCGTTGCTGGGTTAGGGTGGCACAGACTGGGCACCGAGGTAAGTGTACCAGTGTTTGTATCTTATATTGCATGTTTCACAGTTCTTCCTGTTTTATGTTACCATTGACCATATTCTGTTTATTCCCACTCGCCTTGCTTAGTTACATTCATATTTTGTCTGCATCATATCAGTAAAGAACACTGAACAATTACTAATTAAGGAAGATCTTCAAGCTGCTGCCAGAATCGTTCACTTCACTTTGTGTATTTATTTCACTCACAACAAGAATAGACTTCACACAATCATCTTCAATTTTTCAACTCTGGTGTACGGTAACTAGGCCAAGCTTCTTGGAGTAAATGACATGTGCTCTATGACCAAAGTTAGACGACCCATTCCAGGATCCTGGCTCCACTAACTTTCAAATTTTTTTGCGGCGTATCTTTAATTGTCCAAACAAAATGCTTCCAAATTCAATAAAGGCGGAGAGTGAAATTCAAGTGTGTAGGTAAACATCAGCTACTTTTATGTGTAAAACAGTGAGAAATTTTGATTCCCATTAACTCAGGTTAAATATATGCGCCATCCTCTTCTGAATGGCTTCAAAATTTAATGGATGATTCATTTATTTAGGCCCGGATAGTATCCATTAAATTTAATTAGTGTGCTGGCAAATTTGTCAGTGAACTAAATATATTTTATAAAACCTGGAATAGTCCATGCAATAACTGGAGACTGCCTCTTCTGGTCAGCTGTAAATTTTTGTACTTATAGTTTCCCCAGTTTCATTAATAAAATTGCTTTCTGAAACGACTGAAGAATGTCTCTTCTGATCATAAATATGTCGGAGTGTTTGACGTTATTAGGTCGTCCTGCGTTAAATCTACATAATGTACACAAGACATCTGTGCACCCTCAAGACCATTGTAAAATATAACTGCACGTAATGTACTCAAATTTATTCTTGTTAATTACTTGGTGCTTAGTTTTTTAATCATAAACGCTGGTTATTCTAAGATAAAAAATTGGATTTATTTTTGGTTTGTGTACGCATGATCTATTCTACACTTGGAAAATCCTAGAAGGAATGGTCCCGAATCTGCACACAGAAATCACTCCTTACGAAAGTATAAGACTGGGCAGGCGATGCAAAATACCCCCAGTTAAAAGTAGGGGCACAAGTGGTACACTAAGAGAAAACACCATAAGTGTCAGGAGCCCAAGACTGTTCAACAGCCTCCCACCAAGCATAAAGGGAATTGCCAATAGGCCCCTGGCTGCCTTCAAGAGAGAGCTGGACAGATACCTTAAGTCAGTGCCGGATCAGCCGGGCTGTGATTCGTACGTTGGACTACGTGCGGCCAGCAGTAACAGCCTGGTTGATCAGGCCCAGATCCACCGGGAGGTCTGGTCAAAGACCGAGCCGAGGGGGCGTTGATCCCCGGAATGACCTCCAGGCAGACTCCAGGTAGCACCAATCTTCGTTTTTTTTTCATAAATAAAACCGAAAAGAACAAATACTTCTTTTCTTGGCATAATTCTCGAGTGTTTCATTCGATTAGTTTCACCCTGAAGAATAAAGAGATACAATACCATGACTGGAACAATACACAAATAACCCGCACATAGAAGCAAGAAGCTATGATGACTTTTCGGTCCGATTTGGACGACGAAGGTTATTATCGTATATTCTCACCCTTCAACGCTGATGACTTGATTATCCAAATTCTGAGCTACTTCAGACTTAACTTTTGTCGTTTGGTTTCTCCCATACTATTCCTGTTAGCCTTTCTACTTGTAACTCTACTATATATTCAAAGCTTAGAACCACATGATCACTAGCTCCGAGGGGCCTTTCATATGTGTTAATGTGCTGGTGTATTTCACCATACTGATCACTCTTCATTATTACTTTTGCGTGCACTGAGATCCAGGGTGATTCAACTACGCACTATCGGGATGCCTTCCTTGGATCGCGTAGTGACCAAAGACATCTAGTTTCGTATTGGTGTTACAGAAGTATACAATATTCTATATTTTTTTCGGGGCGGTTGAAATAAGGAATGGTTTACAGGAGATAAGAAGACCTTCAGTCACTGGAAACTATTCAGAAGTTTTATAACAGACCAGATACGGAAGATGGTTCCGTACGAGTATAGCTCTGTTCCTGATACTGTAAACCAGGGGTGGGGAACGTCCGGCCCACGGGCCGTATAAGGCCAGCGAAATCATTTGGTCTCGCCCTGTCAAGGCAACCGTAAGCGGGACTAGAAGTTCAATAAATCTAGGACCTTTTTTCATAGTTACATAAATTCATATTAACCCTTTCCCATACCGATTTACACTGTATAATGAAAAATATACGAAACCATCGAAAAGAGTCGACTGCGTTCCAGACTGACTGACTCAAACCTGGAAAAGCAGTTGAGAGTAGGAACATCAACAGTACCAGCTAACATCACTCGCCTCACCAAAGAGAAGCAGTTCCAGCCACATTATGCGTGAGTTAATTAAATGTTAGACCAAATATAGCAGGCCAATTTTTAAGTTGATAGTTTTGTATGGCCAGCGAATGATGTTATAAATATCCAAATGTCCCTTAGCAGAAAAAAGGTTCCCCACCCCTGCTGTAAACAGATAATCAAATGTAGGTAATCACTAGTATAAGTATAATTGTGACCACATAATATGCAGAACTTTTCATGAAAAACTACAGCTAACAACTACGCAAATATGAAGTGTAATCGTATGTCTGATCGACTCGTTACAGACCAGTCGGGCTGTTCAAAGTTGTGTATATATATGACTTGAATGTGAAGATTCACGCTCGTAACCTTCTGATGGTGTTCCTTGGATAATCAAGAGACGGGGAAGAGGAGGAGTTTAAATTACAGAACAATAAGTCACCATATATTGGTTTAAATATTTCACTATTTGGATAGGAAACTTTAGACGGCGTTTCGGTCCTGTCTGGTTTCTTGTCAACTCGCGAAGATTTAGATTAATTTATTATTAAATTAATTTACAAAATCCTCAGCTGCAAAAATCAAGTGTGGGCTATTATTAATTGAGGAATCAGATATATATTAAATGCTGTCTTGTAATACAGATAAGGGTTTCCAATATAAATAAGCTACTCTGGCTTCGTCAGATTGTCTTAAGTTAAATGTGTCTTATTACAGACAAGGTATATCCATAATTTTTATCTGCCTTTTTGAACCATTGAATAAATTAATAATTATATCGTAAAGTCATACGTATCAATAGATAACTAGTATAAGACATGTGATACTTTCCCAGGGCATCTATAATGACAACATTACCATATCCCTTACATAGCTGAATATGAAATTACCCACGTTAATTATCTAATAACGATATGTATAGTGCTACACTCGCTTGCTATAGTGCTACACTCGCTTGCTATGTATAGCGCTACACTCGCTTGCTATGTATAGCGCTACACTCGCTTGCTATGCATAGTGCTACACTCGCTTGCTATGTATAGTGCTACACTCGCTTGTTATGTATAGTGCTACGCTCGCTTGCTATGTATAGTGCTACACTCGCTTGCTATGTATAGTGCTACACTCGCTTGCTATGTATAGTGCTACACTCGTTTGCTATGTATAGTGCTACACTCGCTTGCTATGTATAGTGCTACACTCGCTTGCTATGTATAGTGCTACACTCGCTTGCTATGTATAGTGCTACACTCGCTTGCTATGTATAGCGCTACACTCGCTTGCTATGTATAGTGCTACACTCGCTTGCTATGTATAGCGCTACACTCGCTTGCTATGTATAGTGCTACACTCGCTTGCTATGTATAGTGCTACACTCGCTTGCTATGTATAGTGCTACACTCGCTTGCTATGTATAGCGCTACACTCGCTTGCTATGTATAGTGCTACACTCGCTTGCTATGTATAGTGCTACACTCGCTTGCTATGTATAGTGCTACACTCGCTTGCTATGTATAGCGCTACACTCGCTTGCTATGCATAGCGATACACTCGCTTGCTGTGTATAGCGCTACACTCGCTTGCTATGTATAGCGCTACACTCGCTTGCTATAATCCTTGTCCAGATGCCTTTGTCAGGATCCAGCATCCAGTACTCAGAAGACTTTTTTTTCTGTATTGACAATGTTCATGGAATTTTGATTTTTTTTATATTAACACATCGGCCGATTCCCACCTAGCCAGGGTAGCCCGAAAAAGAAAAACTTTCATCGTCATTCACTCCATCACTGTCTTGCCAGAGGGTTGCTTTACACTACAGTTTTTAAACTGCAACATTAACACCCCTCCTTCAGAGTGCAGGCACTGTACTTCCCATCTCCAAGACTCAAGTCCGGCCTGCCGGTTTCCCTGAATCCCTTCATAAATGTTACTTTGCTCACACTCCAACAGCACGTCAAGTATTAAAACCCATTTGTCTCCATTCACTCCTATCAAATACGCTCACGCACGCCTGCTGGAAGTTCAAGCCCCTCGCACACAAAACCTCCTTTATCCCCTTCCTCCATCCATTCCTAGGCCGAATCCTATTTCGTCTTCCCTTCAATACAGATTTATACACTCTCGAAGTCGTTCTGTTTTGTTCCATTCTCCCTACATGTCCGAGCCACCTCAATAACTCCTCGTCAGCCCTCTGGATAATAGTTTTTGTAATCCCACACCTTCTCCTAACTTCCAAACTACGAATTCTCTGCATTATATTCACACCACACATTGCCCTCAGACATGACATCTCCACTGCCTCCAGCCTTCTCCTCGTTGCAACATTCATCACCCATGCCTCACACCCATACAAGAGTGTTGGTACAACTATACTCTCATACATTCCCGTCTTTGCTTCCACGGACTAAGTTCTTTGTCTCCAGAGACTCCTAAGTGTACCACTCACCCTTTTCCCTCTTCAGTTCTATGATTCACCTCATTTTTCAAAGACCCATCTGCTGACACGTTCACTCCTAAATATCTAAATACATTCACCTCCTCCATACTCTATTCCTCCAATCTGATATTCAGTCTTTCGTCACCTAATCATTTTGTTACCCTCATAACCTTACTTTTTCCTATATTCACTTTTAATTTTCTTCTTTTACATTCCCTACCAAATTCATCCACCAACCTCTGCAAAATATCTTCAGAATCTCTCAAAAGCACCATGTCCTCAGCATAGAGCAACTGTAACAACTCCCACTTTGTGTTTGATTCTTTATCTTTTAACTCCACGCCTCTTGCCAAGATCCTCGCATTCACTTCTCTTACAACCACGGTGACATCACACATCCTTGTCTAAGGCCTGCTTTTACTGGGAAATAATCTCCCTCTCTCTTACATACTCTAACCTGAGCCTCACTATCCTCATAAAAACTCTTCACTGTTTTCAGTAACCTACTTCCTATACCATACACCTGCAACATCTGCCACATTGCCCCCCTATCCACCCTGTCATATACCTTTTCCAATTCCATAAATGCCACAAAAACCTCTTTACCATTGTCTTAATACTGTTTACCTATATGTTTCACTGTAAACACTTGGTCTACACCCCCTCTATCTTTCCTGAAGCCTCCTTGTTCATCTGCTATCCTACTCTCCGTCTTACTCTTAATTCTTTCAATAATAACTCTACCATACACTTTACCAGGTATGCTCAACAGACTTTTTCCCTTATAATTTTTGCACTCTCTTTTATCCCCTTTGCCTTTATACAATGGAACTATGCATGCTCTCTGCCAGTCCCTAGGTACCTTACCCCCTTCAATACATTTATTAAATAATAGCACCAACGACTCCAAAACTATATCACCACCTGCTTTTAACATTTCTGTCTTTATCCCATCATTCCCAGCTGCCTTATCCCCTTTCATTCTACCCACTGCCTCACGGACTTCCCCCACATTCACAACTGACTCTTCCTCACTCCTACAAGATGTTATTCCTCCTTCCCCTATATACGAAATCACACCTTCCCTATCTTCATCAACATCTAACAATTTCTCAGAAATTCCCTCCATCTTCCCAATACCTCTAACTCTCCATTTAATAACCCTCCTCTCCTATTTTTAACTGTCAAATCCATTTGTTCCCTAGGCTTCCTCAGCTTGTTAATCTCACTCCAAAACTTTTTCTTATTTTCAACAAAATTTGTTGATAACATCTCACTCACTCTCTCATATGCTCTCTTTTTACATTGCTTCACGACTCTCTAAGCTTCTCTTTTTCTCTCCATATACTCTTCCCTACTTGCATCACTTCTACTTACTAAAAACCTCTCATATAATAAATTTTTCTCCCTTCTCTTTTTATAATCATTCCACCAATCGATCTTCTTCCCTCCCGCACCCACTTTCCTTAAACCACAAACTTCTGCTGAACACTCTAACACTACATTCTTAAACCTACCCCATACATCTTTGACCCCATTGCCTATACTCTCACTAGCTCATCTATCCTCCAATAGTTGTTTATATCTTACTCTAACTGCCTCCTCTTTTAGTTTATACACCTTCACCTTTCTCTTACCATCTGAAATATTTTTTCACAATTATTATTATAATATATTCTTGGGTAACGCTAAATCCGTAATGATTAAAAGGAGCCCAAGCATATTGTTGAGATGGGTTAAATTAGATTTCATACAAAAGTGGAAGGAAAGAGGGTAACTCTAATTATTTGACTCAGGATTCCATTACTAGCATTTTCAAATCGATAAAATGCAGATAAAAAGTGTAAAATACTGACACGATGGAAAAATTCAACACAAATGCAGTATAATGCTATCCTTCATTGACTATGTTCTCCCACACAGTGGGCTTTATCAAGTCACAAACAGATCTACCTGGGTACATCTATTTGTGACTTGAAAAAGCCCACCGTGTGGGCGAAACGTAGTTAATATAGAATCACACTATTCTGCATTTGTTTAATTATTTATCGTGTCGGTATGTTATTACTTTTATCTTCATCATGTCAGAATACTTGCATCTTCTAAAAGTTTACTCACCCCGCAATAGACAGTTTTCTTCGTGACTATCCAAGAAATGGTCTTACAAAGATCCATTCCACCTCAGATCGCCAATATCAAACCTTCTTTCTGTACAACAGCTTGAACCTACCTTGAAGAGCGTGCAGATGACTTGAACAACACAACAAAGGAAGCTTTTCTCCAAGCCAGGACACTAGGCACGACACTGCGAGGCAACATGAACAGACGCACAGCCGAAATTATACTCAGCAGAGTTACCACAGCTAATGTCCAATAGATATTCAGACTTACTAGGAAACTCCAAAACTCTCTACGAAAAGAGTCAGTGGAAAAGTTTGGAATGACCTGAAATTATTCAAAATCTTTTATCTCGTCCACTGTCGCTTACACCTTAGGCCTCAAATTTGCTATAGGTATCACGAAATCAAAACAAAACCTCTATTTCATTGCTAAAAGCTAACACACAATTACTCTGATTTCCTAAAAGGCTGTCTTCAAGGCATCATCTCAGCGGCCATCTCAACACACAGCTCACTAGTCCTACCTCAGCGTTACATCACTACACTTAAACACTTTGGTGGCCTCAGTAACATTCGCATCATTAACATCAGGAACAAGAAACTCTCTAGCCTAGACGTACAATTCTTATTTACCAAGGTACGTACTACACAACCAATTGATCTGCGCCGGAAAACTAACGACTCCCATTAACTTCCTGTTCTACCCAGCGATTTCATCGACCTCGTTGAACTGTGTGTAGGCTTTACATGTTATCTTTTGAAAAATCACCTTTCTCAGCAAACTTTTGGACTACCCATGGGTTCCCCACTACAGCTACTGGCGAACCTATTCATGGAATATCTAGAAGCCCAATGATTTTCCTCTCTTATTCCTTCTTCGATCACCTGGCTTCGTTATGTTGACTACATTCTCATTACAACTCCCAGACACTTCAACGTTCAAGCTCTCCAACACAACCTCAACCAGATCGAGCCCTCAATCCAGTTTACGCTAGAAGAAGAAGTCGACAACACTTCCTTTCCTTGATGTTCTTCTCTGCAAAGCTGACAAAGAACTTTGATCTAAAGTCTATGGAAAATCTACCAGTTAACCACGACAACAAAACTAAACGTGGTGTAATCGTAGGCATTTTTTCTTTGTGTCCTCCGAATCTGTAGCAGTAAATTCCTTGAGGAAGAATGCTCTCTCTCATCGAACAAATATTTTCGAAACTTGTACTTACGTTGGTAGAATTACCGACAATATGTTAGGTAAAAGGACACAAGTGCAACTAATGTGACATTTTATTGTAGCAACGTTTCGCTCTCCAGAAGCATTGTCACGGACGGGTATATATAGGCTTAGAGTGAGGTGTAAGGCACAATATAATAGTTGTAGAAGCAGTAGTATTTGTAATACTAGTGGTAGTATTACTAGTAATAGTAATACATGTAGTAAAAGTCGACTTGTACATGAGTTAAAAAGGTTATTAAAGCTTATTGTTTGGGTAGCATAAAAAGTAGGTTGGGCAAATATTTCTGTTAGTGGGACGGATCTGAAAAGCCTTGTTTCAGTGTTCCTCCTCTTTTATGTTATGTAGTATCATCATCAGCAATTATGTGATGGCAGGGTTTATTGTTTTGAGAAAGATTCATCATTAATCGCTATTTCTAACACAAGCAAAATAAAGGCTGCATCATCATCTCTGAAGTATTATCAAGAATCCTCTTCAAAACAATAAACCTGCCATCACATAGCTGCTGCTGATGATACTACAAAAGAACATAAAAGAGGAAGAACAATGAAACAGTCCTTCTCAGATTCAATCCACTAACATAAATATTTGCCGAACCTATTTTTATCCTACCCAAACAAAAAGTTTTAGTAACCTTTTTAACTCACGTACAAGTAGACTCTTACTACCACACGTATTACTACTACTACTACCACTAGCATTACTACTACTACTACCACTAGTATTACTACCACTACTACTACCACTAGTATTACTACCATGACAACTTCTACAACGATTATATTGTGCCTTACACCTCACTCTAAGCCTGCCTCTCTCTCTCTCTCTCTCTCTCTCTCTCTCTCTCTCTCTCGAGAGAGAGAGAGAGAGAGAGAGAGAGAGAGAGAGAGAGAAAGGTTGCCACAATAAAATATAACATTAATTGCACTTGTGTTCTTTTATCTAATATTTTCTATATTTGACTATCCTCGTCACTTCATTAGAGACTGCAGACACCGTGCTTATAACATCGTCAACTTACAGACAAAATACTGTCGAGAGGAGATACATTGTCCTCCCCACCAACTCCGTTACTTAACACGTTTCCAACATCTTTTCCAGTATCTCATTCCATGTATCTACCTCCACATCCACCACTATCAAATACATCACTAGTAAGAGACACAAGAGTCAATCTTCTGCCGGGGTATACATAATCCCTCGCAACTGTTGAAACCAATTATAGGTGTGAGAGAGAGCCAGAGATCTCCAAACACGTATTTCAGAACACCAGTACGCAGGCAGAACAGACGATTTAAGGAATGGCTGCGTTCTACACCGAAGCTTCGACAACATTTAATCAAGTAGAGAAACTCAAGACTCATCGCCAGGGAGGAAGACTTAGTACCGCAGGATCTTGGAATCACTTATCTGTATATCTAACAATTTCAACCAGTTGAATTTATGACATAGCTGGACCCCTTGCCAGGAAACTTCACCATCGTTATCCTACACAACATACGAACTCGCCCATTCCTTGCAGGTCCGTCTCAAATCTCCCCCTAAAGGGGGGCGGAGGATGAGTAATTTCCAGTAGGGAGGCTGCTCGAACCCAGAGCAAAAATCAGGAGTATGTATTTTTCTCCTTAAATAATAATTTTAAGTATAATAACTAGTTTCTCAGTTTTCTATTTAAATAAACAAGACTTTTTATTTTTTACATTTAGAGGTTTTATATGAAGTAAAGAGGGGGGGGGGGGGGTTGAGCGCCAAGAGCGACAGGGGGGGGGGCGCCGCCCAAACAGGTTAAGAACCATTGCCCTCATTATTAAATGAAAATTATTTATTTAGTAAAATTGGCTATTTAAAATTTACAAAGTTCAAATTGAAATGCAAGTTTTCTTGTAATAAAATCTATTAACACTGAAAAGTTTATCAGAAAAATCGTTCAGCAATAAATGTTCTGAATCCAACGACTCCAGGTTTTAAACACCTTCATTAAAATTTCAAATTTGTATCAAAACAAAGTTTAAACTTAGAGTTGTCTTCCCTCTTATGGAATATGTCAACGTTAATATCTTGACTCCGATGCTATTAGGCATTCTTTATTTATTGAATAAAAATCAATATAATCATTTATTTAATAATTTTTTGGCAAATTGAATGTTTTGGAGCAGTATAACAAACCTTGTTTTGTGGAAAACACATCAGGGTTGAAAATTTGAAGCCGATCAGGAGAGGCATTCTCCAGTTATCACTGGATTCCAACTATTCCAATTTCATTAATAAAATATTGACTTTACTGACATTTTCCAGTTCACAAGATGTCATAGGTGAATCACTATATTAATCATATATTAATATGATTTAACCGGAATCAACATTTCGCGCAATTTTTGCACATATTATTAGCAGATGTGCTCCTACGTACTTAAATTCCACTCTACTCCGTTGACGAATTAGGTGGCACCTTCACCTACACCGCGGATTATTTTGGAAGTTATCAGAGCCATTCCAAGCGGCTGAGAAGGGGTCCTGCACTCTGGTTATAGTGAACCTGCACGTGTGAATTGTTTCTAGAATTTGGTCATAGTTACCGTACATCAGATGAGTCCTTTTGGTGTTTTGAGCAAAATAAAAATGAAAGTTGGCGGAAAAAAATAAAAGGAAAAAATCTAGCAATTAGATAATGGTCCCCCTTCTGGGCATTGTGATTAGGAAATTATTTTCTTTTGTCTTTACTGCTGCAGGATCCTGACGTTTCTGCTAACTACCGGTTTATGTGGGAGATCTTCCAGCCGATACTCTTTGCTTCAATTGGAGCCGAAATTGATGTAAGACAATATTTTTTGTTGTGTTTCGTTAGTATATTTGTTATGGAATACCTTGACAGTGATCTTTGTTATATGATCAACCGTTCAGTAGTGGCGGCACTCTGAGTAATGGGAGGCCTGGCAAGACAGGTGTTTAAGAACACGTGATGAGGGGTAACTGATGGTGTTATGCTGCATCACGACATCAACGATATCAATGATAGATATCTTATCTAGGGTGGATCCACAGTCTTTGATAATATATCGTTTCAAATAAAAAAAAACTATTAACATTCCCAAGTTTTTACTGAGTTGAAATTAATGGTTTTTAGACTTTGCTACCTAAGCTGTACAGGATTTTTTTTCAGGTGCATCTACAATATTTCATATTCTCTTTTTAAGTTAATGTTTTTTGAACAACTTTACAGCATTTTACCATCCATGTATCAAAAAAGCATTATTAATCCTGAAACTTAATTTCTCTTGTTATTAATGGGATCTTCTGATGATATACCTTTATGTAAATGTGACCAGCTTGTGTAAGTCTGAATCACAGTCAGGTGGTAAAGCACAACAACACCTCGGCTGAGGGACCACCTCTCACGCTATTGCTTGGCTCAACTGAACAATTAGTAGAGCAGTGGGAGCCCTAGACTGCTACATTTTTGAAGTGCCAGTTAGCTGGTCGTGTACGTTGCATTTTACATGCTCACTCGACCAGGTAACTGACACTTCAACAATGTGGGTCAGACTTACACAAGCTGGTCATATACACTTATTCTCTCTTGTCTATTCTGAGGTGCAGAACTAACTCAGTAACTCAGAAAAAACTGATTTGGCTTCAAGGGAAATACAAATTTTTACGTGTGTTTACCCTTGCTTTTATTGCTTGGGCTGATTTTTGCTTGAGATAGAGGAACAATCTGGAATTGCTTAACTGCGTTTTTTAATAATATTATTCTTTCTTATAAACTGTCCGACATTTAAAACGTTGTCTTCTGTCCCTTTCTATCATATCCTTACAAGGATCATTTACAATTGCTTTAGTTATATTCTACATTATCCAAAGATTTGTAGTCGTTTTTTTTATTTTTTTTTCCAAGGGACTTTTAAAAAGTCGTAAATAATGAACACAATTTCAGAGTTACAGCTTCGTTACATCGCTTTGGAAATTTCAGCTATTTTATTTTGGGTATTAAGTACAAATTCACTTTGTTTAAAGTTTCCTCTTCCAAATAAATAAAATTCACAAAATTAATAAATTTAAATTAAAAACCCACTCTTTCCCTCCTTTTGGGTTTATCAAAATGTCATTTTTTTACCTTCTTGGGTTTTTTTCAAGTTTGCATTTTTTTTTATTATTGAAACGGATTTTTAAATTTTTTTATTTAAGTAGAGGGAAGGCTAGTCTCATAAGGTCGTTAGTGCCTGAGGAATGAACGAAATCTCCTAAAGATCTATAACATGAATAAAAAAATAAAAATTGCTGACATTTAAACGAAGGAGCATATTACTTTTCGTATGTATGGATGATGTAAATATATATATTTGTTTATATATATATATATATATATATATATATATATATATATATATATATATATATATATATATATATATATATATATATATATGCAAAACAACCACTCTGAAAGAATAGAGAAATTCCAAGCGCTTTCGTGACTACTCACATTATCAAGGAACTATGAAAGTAAAGCATCCAAGGAAGCTATATAAGGGGGTCTGGCCAGCACCTCACTATCAGATCCCACAACGGTTAAACACCTGACGCGCGCCGACCCAACTTGGATAGGTCCTTTGCACAACTCACCCCACCCTATCCAAGTTGGGTCGGCGCGCGTCAGGTGTTTAACCGTTGTGGGATCTGATAGTGAGGTGCTGGCCAGACCCCTTATATAGCTTCCTTGGATGCTTTACTTTCATAGTTCCTTGATAATGTGAGTAGTCACGAAAGCGCTTGGAATTTCTCTATTCTTTCAGAGTGGTTGTTTTGCATATTCCGAAATCACCTGTTTACTGTGATCTTATTGCATATATATATATATATATATATATATATATATATATATATATATATATATATATATATATATATATATATATGAATTGCAGTGGAAAATTGATATAAATTTATTTTAGTTATGGTATTAATAATTACTTGAAATTTACTCATAAAACTTTCCCACAGATTGGAGCGACAGATCCTGCCACTATTGGCTGGGGGTTGTTAGCTTTGCTAATTGGCGTCTCCTTCAGAATCGCTACTTCGTTCGTTGTAGTTATGGGCGCTTCCTTTACCGCATGGGAGCGTTTGTTTATTGCCATTGCATGGTTTCCCAAGGCTACTGTTCAGGTAGGAATAATGAGTAATGTTAGTGAGTTGCTTTTTATGAGGCAGTGTCCTTGTTCAAAATTCCAGCACCCGGGTTTGATTCTGGGATGAGTGGAAACGTTGGCCATTTTTGGTTACACCTATTGCCTCTGTTCGCCTTCCTTTACGTAAGTACCTGGGTGTTAGCCGGCGTAGTGAGGGAGGTGCATGTTACCATTCCTAGGAGCCGAGTAATACAAGCATTTAAAAAGTCGTTTTACAGCATTTTAATTGATAAAAGTCCCTGGAGAACTAAATGTCTTCACATTAAAATGCCATAACACGCATTGTTTTATATATGTACATGAAGATTAGGTCAAATTAAGATAGCTATGATGGGTTAACAACGCTAAACCTGCAAGTTTTGAGGTGTAAAAATAAGAAAACAGAAGCTTAAATACTCTGCAACATTGGAAGAAACCTTATTACCTTATTAGTGACAGTGTGACACTCTACACTGATTTTTTATCTTATTAGAATATTTTTGTTAAAAATAATAAAGATGTATTATTTATATTTTTCATTAATTTTTTTATTAACGCGTCGGCCTTTTCCCATCAAGGAAAGGTGACCCGAGAATGAAGAAACTCTTTCATAATCATTCATTCCATCACTGTCTGGCCAGAGGTGTGCCTATACTACAGTTAAAAAGCTGCAACATATCCCTACCCCTCCTTCAGAGCGCAGGAAGTACTTCCCACCTCCTGGATTCATTTTCAGCTTGCCTGTT